>JAQQAC010026072.1:9553331-9663227 GCA_029783875.1 Phataginus tricuspis
TTCTGTTTTCCAACTGGCTCCTGCTGCAATCGTCTCCTCTGAGACCCAAGTGCCAGAGGTGTTAGACTCTAGTTCCTTCGTCTACCCTCGTTGTCTCACTTGTGCATTGACTGGTTGATTCATCAGGCACCTATTGAACACCTACTGGGTGCCAGACTGAGCTACAGACTAGGAGACCAGGGAGAAGCATGTTGATCACTGCTCTTAAGATGCCTCCACCCAACCAATTCTCACTCAGAACGGCAGTGGTAAGGTCTATGCTGTAGGAACACGGGACTTACAGAAGACGAGTGGAGGTGAACTAGGGACTTAGGAATTTGAAAACAGTAGGTGGTTAAGTGCTCTGTTTCCTGCTTTCCACGGCCTGACTCCTTTCATAGCTGGTTTTGAACCACGTCGCCATCACTTTGCTGTTCCTGACTCTTTGTCCAGTGCTCGACACACCGCCGATGCAAAGTATATGCTTTGGTTGACCAGACCCTTATGCAGCAGAGTAGGCCTTCTAAACCAGGCAAAAGCTTTGCCAAAGCAGAGAATCCTTTTTTAATGTGATGAGCTGTCCTCTCTCAACACTCAAGGATTCCATTTTCCGAATCCCAATGTCTTCATTTCTCTGTGTTGAGTCTTCTCTTAAGTCAGGTATTGCTACTAGGTCAATCTGATATGACTACAGGAATTCAGCCCCTTATCGGAGCCAGGAAATGACGATAGCAAGACTATGTCAGAAGTGTTAGCAAATGCTACAAAACTGTCAGCCATTCCAGTGATCACTGGCCATTTTCTCAAAAAAATAAATAAGAGGAGGCCCTCAGGGATAATGCAAAGACTCTTGGACTGGGGGTTGGGAGGCCTGGGTTCTGAGGGAATAAATAAAAAGAACTGGAATTGGTGACTTTGGGTTTTCACAACAGTGTGAATCACAAAGATTAAGCCTGTTAGGGTCTCAACCCTTATGGAACCGAGTCCCGTAAAGGTTGATGTGTTGAGTTCTCAGAGCCTATCTTCTGCATGAGGCCTCCTGCCCACCACCCACCACTCATCAATCAGCCAGGGCTAATCTTATCATCGTATGGACTGGAAAGCCCCAGTCTCCTCAAAGATCCTCTTAACTTTAATTAGAAACCTTTGATGGATTCTCAAACACTAACAAAGACTGGTCACCCAGCATGTTTCCTATTTGTCATCAGGTGGCCCCTGGTCTGCTTTGCTCCCAGCTCCTTAGATGATGCTGTTGCAAGTACAAACAGGTACTCCCCCTAGACTTTGGGCACCTTCTCAGGTGGTATCCAGTCTGGGAGCCCCCAACAGCTGTTACAAAGTAGGCATAGTAGGCATTATCCACCAGGGACAGAGTAAAAATGGCTAAGACAGCTGGAGTGTTCTAGATTAATTGCACTGGGGAAAGAGGTGCTGGGAATCATTTTGGCATTCAAAGCCAATGCCAGCCTCCAGTGTTGGTGGCTAGTCAGTTCACACTATCATTTCTACGCCAGTTGTGTAGGGTGGCTGACGTTCATTCGGGTTGGTCAGTGCCCATGCCATTCTGGTTGGAGAATATGTTGACCCTGACTTCTGCTATTGACCACCCTGACCTCACCCACCTCTCTGCACCTGCACCATCCTGTCTGCTCCAGAGACTGGCTGGCCAAGAAGGCATGGAGAGGAATGTTCCTAGATGATGTGCCTGTCCCCCGGGGCAGATCACTCCCTACTCCTGCCCCCCACTCTGTAGCCTCAGCAGCTGCCCTGACTCAACAGGATTAAGTCCACACTCCTTTGCCAATCTGATCTTGACCTCTAGCTCCAGCTTTCTTTCTCCACTTCACTCCATCTCCCCTCTCTATCTAACCATGTCTCGGGGGAACTCCACATTCGCAGTCTCCCATCCCTTCCTCTGCATGCTGAGTCCCGCTTCCTGTGCTGCCCTGTGTCCTGGGAACCTGCTGAGGTCCTGCCTGCCCATCCCTCAGTGACCTGCTAAACCCAAAGCCTGCAAAATGCCAGCCCCAAGCATCCCAGGGGGGAGAAATACCTCCCTTCTCTTCCCTTCTTCCTTCTTACAAAACCCCTGGGCGCTTCCAAAACTCTAATCAGCTTGTCTGGTCCACATTAGAGCCGGGTTGGGGACTGATGGCATGGTTGTGGAGAAGTGCAGCACATGGGAGATCTAATAAATGGTCAGACTGGCTTATTTTCATGTCAAGGGGTCTCCTAGCTCCAACACTCCAGAATTTAATGTTTGCTGAACCCCCAGTTCTCAATCCAGAGTATGTGGAAGAGGGAAGAAGGCAAGGCTTCAACAGTGATTTTCCTCTGGGGTGATTAGGTAGGGACTTTGACACCGCACATAGCTAATGTCAAGAGCAGCATGTGGGTCAGTCATGGACATTGAAGTCAGACAGGCATAGGCCACAATTCTGGCTCTACCAACCTGTGAGCTGTGTGGCCTTGCATAAGTCACTCAACCTTTCTGGACCCCACTTTCTTATTAGTAGCATGGAAAGGATTATACCTGAGGATAATCATTTGTTATCGTGAGGATTTAATGGTATAATATCTGCAGAGTATTAACTCAGGGGAAAGCCTTGAAGATATGCAATAAATGTTGGCTGCAGAAAGCTGGAACTCTAGGCCCAGTGTGACCCTCTATATAGTGAAAAATGTGAGACTGATTAGAACTGTGGTTCCTAGACATTACCCCTGTATCAGAATCACCTGGAGGGCTTGTGAGAATGCAGATGTCTGGGTCCCACCCCTGAGTTTCTGATCCCCAAGATCTGAGGTGGAACCTGAGAATTTGCTTTTTTAATGAATTCCCATATGACACTGATACTCCTGGTCCAGGAGCCAAACAATGAGAACCAGTGCCTTAGGGATTCACCAAGAGCACTGTTCTGTGTTCAGAACATAGTTAAATAAATAGGTAATTCCCTAAGGATTTCTACAGGAGGCATATTTTAACCAACCGGATATTTTGTAATGATGCAGAAATTCAGGGTGTAATCTTAATCCTAACACCCTATTTCTAGTTAGCAATGCATAATTATCTTCCCCACCTGTGGTCCATGATTGCTGATGTCAGTCTCTGTGTTTGTCCAAAGATGTGTTAAATCTAGAGGTTTAGTGATGTTAGTGTAGCATGCGGACAGACATAGTGTGTACTTACCATTTGCCCTTGGAAAAGAATGACTGAGACCTTGCTAGCTATCTGTCCTGGGAAGGTTACATTTAATTTCTCTGAAATACCATCACAGAATGGGAGAAGATATTTGTCATACATATAATTGACACAGGATTCATAGCCAGAATATATAAAGAACTCTTACAAATCAATAATAAAAATAATAGACAATCCAATAGGGAAATAGGCCAGTGATTTGAACAGTATTTCATGAAGGAAGACACCCAAATGGTCAATAAACAGATGAAAAGATGTTTTACTGAATTAGTTGTCAGGGAGATGCAAAATAAAGCCATAATGTAATTCTATTACAACCTCACCAGAATGACTAAAATTTAAGACAGACAATACTAAGTATTGACCAAAACATAGAACTACAAGACCTCTCATACACTGCTGGTAGGAGCAGAAACTGGTACCATTACTTTGGAAAACTATGAAGCTGTATGTACTATAGTTCAATGAATGCATGCTTTAGGCCCCAACATTGTCATGCCTAGTGTTCACTCGACAGAAGTATATGTATGTCCACCAAAGACATGTATAAAAATGTTCATAGCAGTATTCTTCATTTTTGCCTACATTTGGTAACAACACATATCCATTAACTGAGAACTGGATGAATAAGATGTGTATGTCCCTACAGTTTGGATGCCCTGAGTTTTATAGGCCATCTTAGCTGTTCAGTGCATTTGCTCTGTTTCCTGCATCTGGGGTGGTTGTGAGTACAGCATGGGCTACTATAACCCATGTTTCTTGGGCTCCCAGATATGGGCCTGACCGCTTCTTTCACATCTGTCAGCTTCATGAATCATTTGAACATCTGTATGAGGTTAGGGGTGTTCTCTCCACTGCACAGATGAGAAAATAGAGGATTATAGAAGGTGGGATGATTTCTCAGAGTCACTAGGCTATTTACAGGTCTGCATTCCTAGTTAGAACATGAGCCTCTCATGGATTGTGTGTCACCATGTCTCCGTAGCCCTAGCACAGTGCCGGGCATTTTGCAGGCAGTTAATAAATATGAGGAGAATGAAACTGGTAAGAAATCCTTTTTCTGGGTTGCTAGAGGCACCCTGATTGTGTTGATAAGGTTGATAAAAGCACATCAATACTATTAATTACAGCATCAAGACTATTAGAAATGGCCACCCTTTCCCATCCTCCCTATTTCAAGAGTCTCAGTGCTCCAAACAGCTCTGAGCAGTGTGTGTGCTGGGTCGAGGGTGGGGGTGTTGCAGTGTTTAAAGCCCCTAGGCTCAGATGTCCTTCTTAAGGAAGCACATACCCAGATAACTGCCATCTGCGCCGTGCTTTGCAAAGCACATCTATGCACGCTGACTCAGTCCTCCTGGAGGCTCTGGCAGAAGCTCTTATTATAAAGGAGAGTGTAAAGGCTCTTCATGTCTGAGTGATTGGCCCCAGCACCCCCCCTCGCCCCCCCACGCCAGCTACTGCAGGGCACAGGTGAGTCCCAAACCCATGGGGGAAGCCCGGGCATCCCTACCCTGCATGTGTACATGGATGTTGCATGAGCCATGTAGAAAGTACCCTGGAGGGGGGAGGTTACAATAGACCCCGGGGGGATGGGCCTCTAGGAAGGAGTTTTAACTGTTTCTTCATTTAACTTGCAGATTCCAGCTTCCTGCCCTTTTCCCTTGCTGAACTGTTCCTCCTGACAGGTACACTGCCTCCCTTCCTCCACCCATGCCCACAGCTCTCCTCTGGGAGCTCCAGACGAGCAGCTTCAGAGGTTGTGCTTTTCTCTGGACTCTTTGCTCCTGGACTTGCTGCCTGATAGGGCGGACAGTCTTCCTCATACCCTGTGAGCCTTGTTTCCACATCTGGCTCACCTTTGGCTTCTCCACAAGGCCCAGCACAGTGTTGGCTTATGGCAATCGCTCAACAGACAGCCCGCGTCCTGGTTTGGCTCCCCTAAAGGCTGACCCTGAGACAGGGTGTGAGTGTCACAGGCATCTGGGAGGTGTTCCCAGAAAGCACAGTGCAGGCAATGGGGCCGCAAGAGGAGGGGAGGGAAGGAAGCCACTAGAAAGGCATCAGTGGGCATATTTAATTTTGATTTTTTGTATTGTGATAAAATCTACATAACACAAAATTTACTGTTTTAACCATCTTATGTGTTTTAACCAACACATTAAGTGTACAGTGAGTGCATTCCCCTTGCTGTGCATTCATCACCAGGACCCATTTCCAGACTGTTTCATTTCCCCAGACAGAAGCTCTGGACCCATTAAACATTATTTCCCCTGGGCCTCTCCCTTCAGCCCGTGGTAACCTCTATTTTACTTTCTCCTTCTGGAAGTTTGACTTTTGTATATACCACATATAATGGAACCATACAATATTTATCCTTTTGTGTTTTGCTTGGGTATATTAAACTTGAAAATATACACATCCTTGGTGGAGAAATCACAATTCTGGATAACTTCTTTAGAAGAAAAATAAAAGTAGTGGTATTAAATGACATATGTCTCAAAATTTTCATTGTAGCATTGTGAGTCAAGACAAAAAAAACTGGAAATCACCTCCATCAAAAGAGAATAATGTTGAATAAATAATTTTACACCCATATTCTGGGACATTGCTGCAACTATTAAACAGAATGAGTAGATTCATGTGTAGCAGCTGGGAGAATAGACAAGGTTATGCAAAGTTTAAGCAAAAGAAAAGAAAAGGCAAGCTACAAGTGGTATTATAGAATGATCTTGTTTGTTTAAAAAAGAAAAGAAATGTGGTGCATGTGTACATGCATGCAGCATGAGCATATAGAAAAGTATATCAGAATATACCCTAAGGGGATGGGTCTAGAGGTGGCAGGGATTAAATTTTCTTTGATTTTTTTAATAGTGTCTATCACTACTGAAATAAAAAAAAAATAATCAAAGGAAGCACCTATATAGCATGATCCACTAATTCTACTCTTGGTTATATGCCCAAGTGAGCTAACTGTTTACATCCATCAAAAGACAGGCATAAGAATACTCAAAGTAACATCATACACATTAGCTAAAAAATGGAGACAAACAAGTGTTCATTACCAGTAGAATGGATAAAATAGTGGTATAGTCATCCAATGGAGTACTACACAGCAAGGAAAAAGAACAAACCACTGAAACTAATGAAAACCAGTGAAACTAAATTCTGGTGCTAAAGATCAGGACAATCCTTACACCTTGCTGGGGGACTGAGTGGGGAAGGGACTGAGTAGCAATTCTATGGATGGATGGATATGTATAAACTCATCACAAGTTGATAGATGTGTGCATGTTAATGAAACATATCAGATTTCAGTAGATGAGAAGACATTTAATAATCAAGAAAGGAAAGAATGCAGAGAGGAAGAAGTATGAAAGCAGAAGAGGGAGGAAGAAGAGAGGGAGGGAGGGAACATATCAGATGGGAAAAAGTGACTGAGCAGTCTTTTCACATAGCTTTTTCTAGGAGAGGAATAAAATACAGAATCATGAAGGAAACTGGAAACATTAAGCTGGGTTGATTGGGAGCAAAACATCCCTTTACTCCAATTTCTCTGCATTTTAAAAAGGAACCTACTCAAATGGGGGCTCTGTGCAGGGAGGTGGGGTTTACTGGGCTTTGGGATTACTTAGAAGCTTGATTCTGCAGTTCCCTAGCTGGTGCTCCCTAGAAAGTCTCCCAGCCTCTCCGAGCCTGTGAGCCCGTGAGCAGTCCACAGCCCTTGCAGACCCTCCCTGAGGCTGGCAGGAGATGCCAGTGTCGGCATTTGTGTCTGGCTCACCGTGGACGCCCTACATGGTCTCCCTTCTCCTCTGCTTTGCAGAACAAAAGGGTAGAGTGATCTATTCAGTTTCTGGACAGAGGGATTTTGACAGGTGAAAGCATTTGAGAAAGAAAATCCTTCTTGCAATAGAACGTGTGGTAGGGAATTTCTTTAAAACAAAATAAAACAAAACAAAAAAATCCAGCTTCTAACTCAAGCAAGACTTGGATGAAATTTAAGTATTTCTCTGATTATGTGTCTAATATTGACCAGAAAATAGAAGGGATAGGAGTAGATAAAAGACACTTCTTAGTGAAAACTAGCTCTATCCTTTTTCCATATGCTGTGTTTATGATTATGGGTTTTAGAGCATTTTTCTTCTTGTATTTCATAAAATACCGCATCTATTCACATAATTCACTCCACCCCCCATTTCCCTGATATTTTGCTGCAGAGATGGGAAGGAAGGGATCATATGAGCCTCTGGGGGCTGGCTCACCACCTCCCTCGCAAATGTCTTCTTGCTCTGAGATCTTTCTGAAACCCAGTGACTCATCAGGAGTTACCCAGAAATCAGTGGCCAATCTGAGCCAGTTCTTCCAGAATTCTCCTTTTTTTTTTTTTTTTTTTTGCTGAAATCTTACTCTGTCATATGAAAGAAAAACAAACTGCTAAAAGAGGAGGCACATGCTTGTGTGTGCATGTGTGTGTAGGTGGGGGGTGGTGAGTGGAAAAGCTGGGAGAATGCAGCCTGTTCTTCTGCTCTCTATGGGTACCCCTCACTGTATATACCTTCTGCCATTCAACCCTCCCATCCACCCAGGGAGTGGGTGCCATTGTCCCCAACATACAGATGAGAAAATTGAGGCTCAAAGAGGCTAGAGGTCCACCCCAAGGTCATACACAATGAGAGAGAGCTGCGGCTGTATCTGAACGAGACCGTCAGACTGCTAAGTGCTGCCTTCCTGCAAAGGCAGGTCTGAGCACTTCCCATGCAACTGACTGCTTCATGCAGGAGGATAAAGGGGCTGGCCTGACAGTCATGGTCACAGGACATGCTGAGCTGCTGTAGGCTGCTTCTGGGAGCCCATCTCACTGTAGTCGCTGGCCTGGAAGCCAAGGCTGGAATCTGCTTTCTAGAGAAATTCCCATACGAGTATGTCCTTGCCTTGCATTCTAAGCAGAAAACCCATGAATGAGGCCCAAGACAGGCCTATCTGACAGAGAGCTCCACTGGAGACCTAGAGAATCATTTGACAAACTCAAGAATGCTTGCCCGGGGAGGCCACCCGAGGGGTACCCAGAACACTGTCTGGCCACCTGCAAGACAGATTCTTAGACTGGAACTCTCATCAGGAGATAAGAAGATAGAGGCCCAGAGAGGGTGACATGGCTGAGATCAAAGGGTGGTTCAGCAGCAGGGCGAGATTTATGGCTCAGGACACCTGACCCTTGCTCTCCTTACTTGTGCAGCACCAATGCTTGTCATACACCAGGGGCTTCTGTCCCCTCTGGACGGACCTCTGTTATGTTAGATGCTGTTGCTGAGGTCTCCCTGGTGGTTCACCTTGTGTGTGTGTGATCTCTACAGGTCCCGGGGAAGGTGGGTGGCATTAACCCAGGGATTTCCCCTGCACAGAGAACAGGGTCAGCGCCTCCCCGAAGTCAAGGGCAGTGGCCCTGAGGCAGACTCCCAGACTCACGTTTAGCTCCAGGAAGATTTAGTGTTAAAACATTTACGGCTCCCTTGCTAGGACCCAGTATGCACAGGTAATAGTGTGGCAGGCCACTTTTCTCAAGGTCCAAATGTTGTTTGGAAGGTGGACTATGTCTCCATCAGAGGAAGAAAATGGCCAACCCTGCCCCTTCGTGGTTAGTACCTTTCCAGAACATTTGTTAACACTAACTTACAGGCGAAGAAAGGAAGCTCCTGCATTGAGTTCCACCCATGTGCTGTGAACACCCTGGGTACTGCATGCACTCAGCCCTATAGAAGGCAGGTTATTCTCCTGCCTTACAGATGAGGGAACAGTGGCTGGAGACATCAAGTGAACCATCTATGTGACACCAAGCCTGGCCTGGGTAGAGACATCATTTTGGGCCCCAGCTTTGACCTCTAGCTTTTCTCAGCTCACCGTGTGGATTTTTAACGGACTAGTTCCTCAGTATCATGGCCGGAGAGAAGATTCCTTGAACCAAGTGTACTGGAGACATTCTGTTTTGTTGCTAGAAAGGAAACAGTAGTAGAAATTGTCCCAAATAGTCCCTTCTGAGCATGGAGCCTGGAAAGGGGAGGTCTCGGCATTCCTGAGGACAGAGCAGGTGGGTAACCTGCGGCCCCAGGGCACACCCATCCACCCTTCCAGTGCTTTGGGTCAGGAGGAATCCTAGGGCGTGTGGAGCTGTGAGGGACTGAAGGGTCTTCGTGTGCAAATACCACACCTATATGTGCACCCTCTCTCCCTGTCCTGGCCTCCAGGGCCTCTCCCCATGGAGGCCACGCTGAGAAGGAAATGTCAGGACACCTAAGCAAAATGGGGTGGCTGGGGAGCAGCTGCAGAAATGTGGGTCTTCATATGGAGTTAATTTTAAAAGCCTTTGTAAATTGTCCAGTCTACTGATTGGCACATGGGAGATGATCAACAAATATGAATTTTGCTCACCTCTGTTCCCATCAGGACTTGGGCCCAGGAATCAGGTCACACTGGGCATGATCTGAGAAGCTAGGACCCTGAATGGGGTGCTGCCCCACCAAGCCAGCTGTGTGCAGATGTTTGGGGTGTACCTTGGGCCTATTCTCTGCTAAATCCTTGTGCTGTAAAGAGGCCTTGTGCGGAGAGAAGCCCCCAGCTGGAGCTGTTAATGAGTAGGGGTGGCAGGGGTCCTCTCAGCTGGGGGAGGCCCTTCAGATAAAGCAAGGGACTGTGTTCAGAGCCCGCAGTCTGTTGGTGGTCTCGGCTGGGTCCCACCCCCTCTGCCTGCGGAGAACAGAGCAGCACCTTCTGCTAATTATCTACCTTTCAGGGGATTCTTCCCTCTGATTCGGGGATTTGGGGTGGAGAGGAAGACAGCCGGTGCTTCTAATTGGTGTCTTCCCAATAAGTCTCAGATTCAGTCCGGGAATTACACTAAGGAGATGATGGCCCAATACCCAAAATAAACACCAGTGCCCTCCCGAAGTGCATTTTTGCCAGCAAGTTAAAGAATCCAGCCTCTGGAGCTTGTTCCTAAAAGATTTAAATACTAATTCAGAAGAGGGGGTGGGTGGGAAACGTAGTAGATTTCCTCGGGTCTGACTTCTTCTGACATCTTTTAAAGGCTTCGTTTTTGTGCTGTTTGATTCCGTTTGACGATCGTCAAGTTAAGTTTACTAAAAACTGGAGAAGACTTTGTTCCGGGGTGGGGCGGGGCGGGAAGGGAGGCCGCTGGATTAGAAACATGAGCCGGTCCCCAGCTTGTCCATCTGCCCTGGCATCGTTTTATTCCTGTATTTCTGAAAGGCTCCGAGTAATCAATTCCAGAGGACGGGCTGGGGCCTCCTTCTTGGATATCGCTTGAATATTTTATGCAGCTAATAGGGCTGCTATGGAACCAAAATATGGGCACTAGGAAACCTATGGGGTCCCGGGGTCCCATCTGAATTTACGTGTGATGTTGTGTCACCGTCCACGGGGGAGTCGTTCTCTGGAGGCACTCGAGCAAGTCGCTGATGCTCAGTTTTCTGAGTCAGGAGTTTTGCATGCTTCGAAGGAAGAAAAGTTCCTGAGACCTGGCTGATAATCACAGTCTACATTTATTGAGCCTCTACTGTGTACCTGGCATTGGGCTAAGTGTTTGCTCTCACTCTCTCATTTAACCCTGATGACAGACAGCCTGGTGATGGAGGACCTATCAGTGTCCCCATTTTGCAGATGAGAAGGTCAAGGCTCTCGGACGTCAAAGGCTTGCCCACAAGCAGTAAGTGGCAGGAAGCACTGCCCTGCCATCCATCTTAGGTGGAAGGCTGGTGAGAGGATTCTTCTCCCGGCGGTTGTGCCCCCTGAATGTGCTCTGTGCTGCACTATGCCAGTATTGTCGGGGTCACTGAGCTTGCTCCAAAGTAGATGGTAATGTGGAGTTTCCTAAAGCACAGAGTCCCCGAAGACACATGGGCTGCATCCCTATTAAATACCTCCTTGCAAAGTGGTCAGTTTGTCTCTATTTGTTCTCTTCCAGCGACAAGCATTTCACCTCTCCCTAAGGCAGGCACATGATCGGTGGACAGCTCTGGCTGATAGAAGCTTTTTCTGAGCTGAGGTCTGAGTCTGGTACATTCTCCCAGCCTTGTAGGAATAAGGCTCTCACTCCCGACTCCCCAGACCCACAGAGATGCACGTCTGTCTCAGTCCTGCAGAAATAAAGAGATAATTCCCAAGCCTCCCCAAACCTCTTCTTCTTAATTTGTACTTTTCCTTTAATCCGATAACAGCAGAAAGCTGAGAAGAAAACAGGCTTTTCTGTGTAATTCACTTGAAAACCATTTTGGAGTAGTCCTAAATCTTCTCCCTGCCCTACCTCAGGGCTTGAAGGACGTAAGAGTGCGGGCATGATTGGCGGCCACTTTAGGATGCACTGCAATGAAGAGATGTGCCCTGAGCCCAGAGGCTGAAGCCCAGGCTCTTAGCTCCAGCCCTGCCACTTGCTTTCCATGCTCCTGAACTAGCTGCGTCCCCTCTCTGAAACTCTGTAAAATGGCATTAGTATTCCCTTCAAGGGGTCCTGGTGAAGGCTGAATGAAAGAAGTCATGAATGGCCAAGGGTTACACAGAGGTTGAAGAGTCGTCACCAGCTGGTGTACGTGGACACTTGGGGTTCCCAAGACCATCAGGGCGCCAGCATGTAGTGATGCTTAACTTGCCCACATTTGTCCGGTGAATGAATACTTCCTTGCTAGAAAGCCAGGAAATGACTACAGGTTAGTTAAATGAGCTTGAATTACAGCTCTGTGACCTTAGTGAATATGTTGCTTTCCTAAGTCTTCAGTTTCCACATCTTTATAATGGGTAAGTGTTCTCACCTTGAAGCATTATGCGAACATGGGAGTGAGCCAGTGCCTGGCAACACAATAGGCACATGATGGATCGTTGCTGGTCATCCTCCCCCCTACCCTCTTCTCACCTCTGTTTGAAGATAAAAATATTGCAGCTGCTGTGACATAAAATTCAACTGATTTTTTTCTATTAGCATTTAGCAAAGAGGTGAGAAGTGGCCTTGCAGAAATACCATAATCAGAACAGTATGGCTCTTGTACATTTGAGGCCACACATGTGTCATTCTGCTCTTTGTGGAAATAATTGTTTTCCAAGTGGCTTGTTCCTCAGGTAACCTGATGTTGACGGCAATAATGCAATTTTCATATTGAAAGTTTGTTCTAGAGGGAGGGTGTCTATTTCACTTAGGCTCGTTGAAACCCAATCTACAGGAAAGGACATTATAACAGAATTGGAGGTTAAATTTCATTTGCTGATTTAATAAAAACTAACAGGATGGATTTGGGGATATTTCATTAATCTTTCTTTCCTTTCAGTGCAAAGGAAATTAAGTTCACTCTAGTTCAAACTTTGTTTCACTCTTATACAATAGGCTGCCAATGTCCACTTTCTCTCTGGCAAGTTAAAACCTAATTAGTCACAGAAAATTCTTCCCTGACCCTGTCACCGTGAGCAGGAATGCACAGAGTAGCAGGCATGGAGCTGCACACGCGTGTGCACACACACATGCACACACTTATGCCATCACCCTCTGCTGAGTCTTGTTTTTATTGTCAGTGGCTTTTGAAACCTGGGTGTGATGACATGCCTAAGAGCATATTGACAGGACATGAGTTTTGCAGACGCTCCTCGCCAGGGACTTCCCTAGATGTGTCTTGCAGATATTCACTTGCAGAATAGGCCGGGGCCCTTTGGAAATGGAAAAAGAGTATCTTTTCAGGTAGAGGCACCCTATTCAGCATCAGGCTTTTAAATGTCAACACCACATTTGGACTCTGCTTAGTAATTTGCAGGGACAAATAAGTAAGACAGTGAAGGTAAGAGGAAGGGCCCCAGACGGCCCACATTTGAGCCCCAGCTCTGTTGGGTATTAGCTATGTGACTTTGGGTAAGAGACTGAACATCTCCAAGCCTGGGATTTTTCTTCTAGAAAATGGGACTAAATAATGTCTGGTCTACCTGCCTCAGAGAGGGATGTGAGGATCTAAAATGGCCCTTTGGTGCAGTGGCCACCCCTCAGAGCAGTCTACGCTGGTCAGCCAGAACCCCTTCTCCCTCCACCACGGCTCTCTTTGTGTCCTTCACACAGTTCTGACTGTACACTGTTGGGTGACCTCTGCCTCCGAGCTCCAGGAAGGCGGGAACTCTATGCCTCACTGCGCACCCAGTACCCAGTCCTGCGGCTGGGCTGTAGGAGCCCCCCAAAAGGTATTGGATGACTAGATAAATGCATACACAGGAACACCCTATTTAAACTACGACATGCCGGAGCAACATCACAGTCCCCAGCCCAGTGAGACACAACTATAGGGATGGGGGTGTTTATGGCAAATTCGCATCCAGTACTTCTGGGTCATCTGGAATTGGCAGGAGTGAGTGCCCTTGGAGCCTTATAGAGGCAATGAATGCTCAAAGCTTTCACATCTCCATTGTAAAAGTAAAGGGCATTCCTCGTATTTGCAAAGATGCCAGGAGAGAAACTGTAATTGGTGCAGGAGGTGGCATTTCTTCAGTGTGAAACGACTTTGTAGACAGTGTCCCATATGAACATTTTAGATCCCATTCTAAACAGAGTGGAGGCTGGGACAGGCCTGTGGCATGGCACCTGGGCTTGTCCAGTCAGCCTTCCCGAGGGGTGCACAGCGGAGAAAAGCTAAGAAAGACAAGTCCAGGCCTAGGCCCTGCTTGCCCCTCAGGAACAGTGTGGTCTGGGAAGGGTGTTTAAGCCTCCTGATGCTGTCTCCTCATCTGTGAACTGGGGATACTAATCATGCCGGCCTTTGGGGACTTGGCACTGGAATTAGATGAGACAACGTGTGGACGTGCCTCACCTCCTGAAAGCAGGTCTTGGGAAGGCTTGCCCTGTGTTACACCTCTGCTGAGCCAGGGACCCTGGCGGGAGTTCTAGGCCGTGGTTCTGCTCCATCAGTTGGAATGGGTCCCTTCCAGCCTCGTCCCTGGTTGGTTGATGTGATCATTCCATGTGATAATAAAAATGTCATTACTAAGCATTTATTATGGGCCAGGCGCTGGGCTGTGTCCTTTACTGCAGCGAATCTTCATATGAGGGAGGCACTGGTATCTCTATCCCCATTTTACAGATCAGGAAGCTGAGGCTTAGAGGTTTGGGTTTGGAAGCAGCAAAGCCAGGGCTTGAACTCTGTGCCCGTGACTGGCCGTGTGGTTTCAGCTACTGCAGGGCTGTGCTGCCAAGGGAGGAGATGAGAAGAGGCCTGAGTTACAGGGCCTCGAACTTGATTTTGGAAGGAGGAAAGAGTTGAGTGCATGAGGAAGTGGGGAGAGCGCTTACAGGTCAAGGCGGTGGGCAGGTTCTGGGGGGACACTTGGCTGGAGTGGTGGGAAGCCTGCCCCAAAGAAGCAAGTCTGAGTGGACTTGGAAGGGTGGGCAGGGTTTGGCCCAATTGCATTCTGGGTGGAAGGCAGGGAAGGTCCTCCAGGAGATGCGGATGCACCTGGCCTCATCAGAAGAAGGATGGGAGAGAGGGACTGCCGAGGGGGTCTGGGCAGAGAAGGCTGGGTTCCTCTGCAGATTCTGGAGGGCCTGGAAACATGCAGGGCCTCCAGGTCTCACCTGCCTGACAGCAGGGACAGGCCTGCCACTCCCCCTTTGTCCTCTCACTTGAGCCCTCATTTCTGCGTGCCCAAAAACCATGATCATTACTCCCTTTCAGAGGTGGGGACGCTGAAGCTACAAGAAGTCAAATACTATCCTCGGGCCACAGCTGGAGGGTGGCAGCTCTGGGTTTGGAATCCAAGGTGGCTGAGACTGGGTCACGCCCTGCCCCTCAGGCAGCGCTGCACTGCCTTTTAGTCCCCTAGCCATGTCCCCACCCCAGGCCAGAGCCGACTAACCTCAGGGGTCAGGGAGGACATGGCTGGATGGATAGGCCCCAGGCCCCTAGCCTAACCAGAGGAGGTCCACTTCTGCCTTGTCCTTGAGGGGTCCTCTTTGACAAAGAGTCACCCCTCATTGTCCCGTGAGAGAAACCGAGCCTGGGGAGCAGCAGGGACTTGCCACAGACCCCCAGGAAGGTGGAGCAGCCTCCTCGGACTAGTCCTTGTGCTCCTGGTGGACATGAGACAGACGCTCCAGGCAGACGCTCCCTGTTGCCTCCCCTCTGGTCCACTGCTCCCGCCTTTATCTAGGCATCATCCTGTCATGCACTGTGACCAAAGGTAAGAATGAAGGAATGAGGTGGAGAGGCATAGGAGGCAGGGACAGCGGTCAGAGTCATGACAAGGAGAGGCGAGGGGTTGCTACAGCAGGAAGCAGTGATCCGGGCCCATCACTGGGATGACGAAACAGGGTGCACCCCACTCCTCCTGGGCCCCAGAATCTTTCTCGACCTAGGACGCCAACAAGAAGCCCAACACAGAGACTATGTGTGACAGGGTATCTGCCAGGCACCATTCGAAGCCATGGAGGTAGTACGTACCCATGCGTCCCACCCTGCGGGTCACGAACTCTGATAACCCCACTCCAAAGGTGAGCAGCAAGGAGTCCAAGGCACAGGACATTAAGCGAGTTGTCCAATGTGGTATGTGGCAGAGGGGGACCTGGGCGTCAGTGGATGGGCTCTAGAGGCTTGTCCCCAACCTCCTCACCAGCGGCGTTGGCAGAATTAGCAAGAGACAGGAGGTGTATTGGTCACACGGCTTCACCTGTTTACTCTCAGGTGTTGTGTTTCCCTGCTACCCACTTGCCTCCTTCCTCTGCAGTGGAAGCCCCTGGGGTTCCATGTGCCCTGCAGGCAATGCAAACCTCCAAGAGTCTGCCTCCGCCATGGCTAATTCCCTGGGCCTAGGATGCTTTTGGGGAGGACTCCAGGACCCTGCTGAGTGCAGAGCACCAGCCAGCCTGGTCTTCCCTGTCGGCACCGTGGAGGGCACAATGTTACCCAGCACACAGTCACTTGAAGATGTGAGCCTTTCCAGCCAGGTTAGCAATCAGCCTCCTGCCCACATGCAGCTACAGCCCGACTGAACCTTTCCCTTCGGTCCTCCTCTCCCCCATGTCCCACTGCAGGCAGGGAGGGAGCCACTCTCCTCGTCCAATGGGCTGGAGCTCCCCATCATGAGATTCTCCCCGTTTCTGCCCCACACTAGGGGGGTTTGACTTCTGAATCTTGTTTGTCCCAGACATCTGGTGTCAATTCAAACCCTCTGCTGGGACTCCCAAAGGTCCTTGAGTGGAGTCTTTTGATGCAATGCCCAACCCTGACCACCCTGCCCCTGATTCATAGCTTCTTCCAGGAAGGCCTCTAGAATGCCCCCACCCCAGGCTCCTATCTTGTGCATGTCATGGTGTCTGGAACACGCATGCTACCTGCTACTGTATGTGTAGAAAGCTGCTCCCCCCTGACTATGAACCTTGGAGTTCAGGAGCCTCCTCTTCTTGGCTGTGCCCTGTGGGAAAGTGTGCATTCCATCTTTGTTTAGTGAATGACTAAATGAGAAAATTGTTCTGTGGCAAAACAGATCACATTTCAAGCCCACCTGGTGTTCACCTGTGCACCCACCCAGCCAGGCTGAGGCAGGCGCTCAGCCTCCGTCTCAATGGCCAAGGCCTCTGCTTTCAGCTTGGCCTGCCGCACGGAGCCTTCTCCCTCAACGAGTGCCGCCTCCGCACGGGACTCCGCCTCTGCCTTGGCTGCCCCAGTGCTCTCCACGCAGTGCTCAGTGCCTCCAGCTCTAAGAGTGCCCTTCGTGCTTTCTCAGCTTCTGATTGGTCTAAGATCTTCTGCCTCTCAAGCCGGCCATGGGCTTCTTGCTCCAGTCTCTGAGCCTCGTGCTTGGCGCTGCCTCTTGGGAGTTGGTGGTGATCTCGATGGCCAGCTGCACGCTGTGCTGTAGGGCATCCCGGGTCCTCTGATCCACGGGCTCTACCGACTGCACATCCACGCTGCTGACCACCAGTCTTTTCTGGGGGAAGACGGCCTGGTCGCAGGGCTGGGGCGTGCTTCCAGGCCCCTTGGCTTCTGGAGTCTCAGAGCCAAAGACAGCAGTGTGAATAATGTGGGCTGAGTTTTTATGGAAGTCATCAAAGGTAACGGAGGCCACGGCTCCCTGCACACGGGATGCAATGGCCTTGCGGGCATCACCCATAAAGTCAAGCACCGAGAAGAGCTTGGCCATCTCTAGGGGGTCCTTCCGGTCACTCTGCTCAAAGTGCCAGTTGTAGGCAAGCTGCAGTTGCAGCCTGGCATGGTCTGCTGTTTCAATGGTGACACTGTCACCTGTCTGTCACTGTCACTTTCTCATTGTTCATCAAACACAAAGCCTCACGGTGGGGTAGGAGGGCTCTCCTAGGACATGAAATGACACTGCTTGGCCAGTTGGCTGGCCCCTGAGAGCACACATTTGAGGAGGTGCTTTGCTGAAACAGACAAGGCCGCAGTGGGCTGGAGCCGCCACGGCGACTCTGACGAGGGGTGGGCGAGTTGCTCACCTGCGTCCACAGAAGGCCACACTGCTGGGGAATGTATTAGCATTCCAGCCACTCTCCAGATTTGATTATAGCTGATAACAATCACAGAGGAACTGCCCTGCCAACCATAGCAATGCCAGAAGCAGCCTAATTCAATAGTGTCAGGCTCGAGCGTTGTTTATTCATCTCAGGTACGGTCAAGGGCCCATGTGGGAAGGAAGGGCGCTCTGGTCTATGAGACAGACGCTGGTTTTATTAAAGAGCCGGGTGAAGGCCTTGGCGCTGCTAGGGACAGGGTCCCTATCCTGTCAGTGCCCTCCAGGCAGGCTGCGTGGAAAGGCGGCTTCTCCCCAGGGACAGCCAGCTCTCCTTGCTTTGGGAGGGTCACCCACCTGGCTGGTTCCCTGAACAGCCAGACCCTCCCCGGCCTCCCACACAGGCCTGCCGACCCACTCATGCTGTTGGGATCCAGGGGGCCCAGGAAGCGAACAGGGGTCTCATCTCCCTGGCTTCCCTGCTCTCTCAGTGCTCCTGAGAGGAGGCGGCTCGCCGAGGTCCCAGAGCCCGTCTGGGGAGAATCAGGGTCAAGGGACACGGAGGACAGACCGGGGGCTGCTGAAATGACAACGGATGTGTAGCCGGTTCTCCGTCCGTAGGCTCTTGTTCACCTTTAAGGTTCACTGGAAAACGTGGCTCCTCGGCAAAGCCTCTCTGGCCCCGCAGGCTCTGCGCACTCTCCCTCTGAGCCCTGCCTTCCCAGCCCAAATCATAAAGGTCTCAGCGGGAGGGCTTTGGTAGGAGGAGGGTCCTCCTAGGGCTGCTATTTCCAAGGGTCACATTTCTGTGTGCTGGGTCCCAGTGGCCACACGCTGGGGAGCCAGGAATAGCGAAGGCTGCCCTGGGTGCCCCCATCTGGACGAGGGTCAGGAGAGCCCTTTGGACTTTGCTATGTCTGCAGGCTGAGACGGCTCACCAGCGGCTTCAGCTCTGCTGACCTCCCCGTGGGCATTCCCGGCCAGGGTGCCCGCCCTCCTGGGTGAGGATGGGCTGCAGGGGGGGTCACGGGCAAGGGCAGTGAAGTCAAGAGCCATGTCTTCCACGTGTGGGACTGCTGCTTGGCAACTCCAGTGGACTTGCCCAAGTGGGCCAGGACCCTGCAGGCTGGACCCGGGCCTGGAAAAACATCAGCCTTTATCAAACACCTGCTATAGACTCTTCCCTCTGTGCTCAGGTCTGTGGAGGGCAGGGGGACATACCCACGTAAGAAGGACACACAGACGCACATGCAGGAAAAGTGGGTGCTGGAAATCAGTTTGCTGGTTTTGAAGGCTTCTGCCTAATTCAAGGGTCTGACATGGGAGCCTCAAAATATCTCAAAGGAGAATGTTGAAAATATCAAAGTCAAAATGTGACACATAATGGTAACTTAATCTCTTTTAATGGCATGTGAACAGATTTCTAGAAAAAAACTCAGGCAAGAAATACCTTTTTAATTTTTTTTTTGGTATGTTCATATGCTGATGATAATCATAGGCCGAATAAAAACAAGGCGCTGGTATGTATGTAAGTGTATTTATGTAATGCTCAACAGATGACCTTATACATAAAACAAATGATGAAGCGCATGCCCACGCCTATGTGTGCATACAATCCATACACATATACAGGAGATGAAATATGAAATTTACAAAAAGTTCTTCCAAGCCCTGTTCGGGTACCACTTCTAGCAGTCTTGAAGCACATGAGGCTGATGTGATAGTATAAATTCTAATGAAAATACAAGTTAATGAGAAAGAATATCCTAAAAAATCCAATTGGCTTAAGACTCCTCAAGCACCATCGCACACACGCATCCCTGAATAAGCGTGGGGTTGAGGCCTATTGCACCCCCCACCCAATGACACGGTAATGCGGCGGTGGGGGGCGTCTCTGTCCTAAGAGGTACGTGGCAAGTGCCCATCAAGTAGCAAGGGAGGCTGGGAGTTGGCAAAGCTGATGGGGGCCCGGTTGATAAAGACTCCACAGAGGCAGCGAAACCTAGCGGGGCCTTTATTATACTCATCTGCATGAGCTGCCATAATAGAGAGCCACTGACTGGGTGGCTGTCACAACAGAAAATTGTCTCACAGTCCTAGAGACTAGAAGTCTGAGATCAGGGTGTCAGCAGGCCTGGTTCCTCCTGGGGTCTCTCTCCTTAGCTTGTAGATGGCCGCCTCCTCCCTGTGATTTCTCGTGGTCTTTTCTGTGTGTGTGTGTGTGTGTCCCAATCTCCTCTCGTCATAAGGATACCGGTCAGATTGGATCAGAGCCCACGCCTATGACCTCATTTTAACTTAATCACCTATTTAAAGACCTTATTCCCAAATACGGTCACATTCTGAGGTCCTGGGGTTTAGGACTTCAACACATGAACATCCCAGCCCCAGACAGCCTTGGACAACCCAGGAATGGGACCTGGACTCAGAGTCACGAGGCCCAGCTGTGGTCGCCAACAGCCCTGTAGTCTGACTAAGCCGTTTCACGTCTCTGTGCTTCTGTGAAATGTCTGCAATAATCCCACCCTGCGTGTAGGAGAATCCAAAGAGGTGAAGGATGCAAAAGTGCTTTATAAACTGTAAAGCGCCGTCTATGTGTGAGGGTGGGGAGGGGGGCCTCTACATAGGGGTGTGCTGAAGGTGGCAGGGGACAGGAAATCCAGCTTCCTTGCCACTTGCACACAACGTCAAATGCAGTGCTGCCTTGACCTGGAGAAAGGGTCTCTGTTGTCTAATGCACATGAAGATTCTGGAAGGTTCTAAAGGGCCAGCAGAAGCCTTGATGGGGTGTGGAGGAATGGGACTTGACCAGATCCAGGAGAAACAGCCCAGCCTCCCCACCCTACCAAGTCCTTCTCGGTCACCCAATCTGGGCCTTTCTCTTGAGTCGGCATGGTTCCACTTCTCCGGCTGCATCAGGAATTACCTCTCCTTTGGGCCAAAGACAAAAAAGAATGCAGACCTGTTTCCAGGATGATTAAGTTACCTCCAGTGTATTTTTCCTGAGTGTGTCCCATCTTCATGGGGTTTAGCGCCGCGTTCAGGCCCGCCGAGCTCCAGTGACCTCTAATGAGGATGACGATCAGGAGGCTTAACAATCATTCTTCATTGATTCTCTTGTGCCTACGCAACTGTGTCGGCCAACTCGGATGACGGGAGGTCAGCAAGCTCCCCCTGCCCGCAGCCCCGGAGCGCTCGCCTCAGTGTCCCGGGGGACCAGGCCTCCCTCCTGTCGTACCTAAGAGCCGCCCAGCGCTCTCAGGATGGGATCAAACACCAGCTTACACCCTGTGGGGGAGAATGAATGTTAGAGCAAGAAATAAAAACCCAAACAACAACCAAAAAAAACGCAGCTAATTCCATCCTGTCAGCAGTGGATATTAAAGACTATTTCCTGGCAAGGCCGGCAATGTATGGCCACAATGGTACTACTGTTAAGTTTTAATTTAATTTTCAAAGAGGTAAGTGAAGCCCCAAGTGCCGGCTGGGAAGGAGGTGCTGGGAGCTTTTCCTCCCTGCAGGCAGCCTGGGGTTTTCCTGAGGCCTGGCCGAGTGGGCTCCTTGCCTCATTGAGGGGAAATGTCCCAACAACAGGAATCCTCTGGGAACTGCTGTTTATTGACCATCTGCTCCGTGCCTGGCCTCTTCCACACAGCCTGCAGTGTCCCAAGAGCTCAGTGGCGGCTGCAGTGACCTCCATTTCACTGAAGAGGAAACAGAGGCTCAGAGAGGCGGTGAGATTTTGGTGAGGTTGCTCAGCGAATAAGCGGCAGAGCGGGGACTCAAGCCCAGGTCTCTCGGACACCACCAACCTTTCTGATCCTATGGCCTCTATTCTGTCCATTCTCCGTTGCCCTGCAAGCATCAGGACCTGTGGACTAAGAAGCCACTTCCGTGGCTCTGTCTCCTGTGGCAGCTCTTTCTGTAACAGCTGGCACCATTTCTCAGAAGTTGAGTGAAGGGCCATTTGCCTTGTTTGGCAGACCTCGCCAACCTACGCCTGTCACTCCCCAGACCTCTCAGCATTCATCAAGCACGTCACCTTACCCAGCGTCAGGTTTCGTGTTTGTCAGGGTTATCAGGGGTTAACTATGATTTTATGCCCATTTTACAGCTGGGAAAGGGTGGGGCCAGGAGTTGACTGCAGTCCCTGATCCAATGTCCACGTCCCCACTGAGCCACCTCCCTTGTTGTGACAGCAACAGGCCCCTTCAGGGAAGTGCACTGTCCCTTGTAAGAACAGGAAAGGGTGCAGGAGGAGCCAGGGGAGACAACAATATGTTACAATTTATCAAGCCAGGATGATTGCACATCAGTATTATAAGCTGACAAGGGTCGCCCGTGGTTAAGGGCTTGTAGATCACTGCCCTGTGAGGCCCCCGGGAGTGTCCACAAGCACAGCCCTGGGGTAGGGAGGCCCAATAGTCAGAGGAGACAAGAAGCTGGGAAAAATGTTCCATGATTTTGACTCTTGGCTATTTCCCAAGCCTGGAAACTTCAGGCAGAAACCATGAGGATTTTGGTCTGACAGCTCTGCATTCAAATCCTAGCTTGGCCATGAACTTTCTGAGTGACCCTGTGCATTTTTCTTACTTTCTGTGGGTCCCAGTTATTTCTTTTGCTGCACATACACACACTCACACACGCTCACACACACACCACATTCCCCATCACCCTCATGCCGGCGCAGTGTATAGAGGGCTATGTTGGTGACTTTCACGTTTTACTCTCCTGACAAGGATGTGGGCTTTTGAAAACAGGGTGCGCACACCTTCAGTTTTACAGTTCACAAAGAGCTTTCCCATTCTTTATAAGGACAAGCAGGTCCCCATTTTTTAGATAAGGAAGCCGAAGAGCAGAGAGAAGGGACTTCCCCACATGCCCCCGGCTGGAGTGACCTTTCCAAAGCATATATCTCATGGTGACATTGTCCTGTTTCAAGGACCTGCCACCGCCCTCAGGGTAAAGATAAAGAGTGTGTGCATGTGGGCATACACTCATGGCCGTGTGCACACACATGTGGATAATCGTGCATATGTGCATGGGTGTGCATGTGTATCAAATGAGTGTGAACCCACTCCTCCTCTCCCATCTCCCCACACTCACGACTACCACAGCGGCCTAACTGAACTCCGCCACATTCTTCACTGCCTTCACGAGTGGTACTGTCACTAGGAGCACTGACTCTAAAGCCAGACTGCCTGAGTTCAGATCCTGTCACTGCCCTTCTGAGGCCTCAGTTAACTCATCTGTAAAATGAATTTGATATATATGAGGTTCAAGTGTATTACGTGTTAAGTATATTTTGTGTGTAAAAATGTTTAGAACAGCGCATGACACATTGCCAGTGCGACACGAGTGTTTGTTAAGTAAATAACTGGGTTGGTGCCTCTTCTGTGCTTCCCCTGGGGTGGAACTAATCTCCCTGCCCTGGAAGTGCCCATCCCCACGGACTTTGAGATCTACTGACTCTGAATCCCCAGCCGCTATCAGAGCATTCAGGAGTTTCCCCCTTGGGCTCACCCAGGTGCAGCTCTGAGGGCTGTCTCTGTAAGGCAGCATGCCCTGTATAAATCTCTCTGGAGGGCAATCAAAATAATAGCCATGCTACTTAAGCCTGTGGACAGAGAAACTTCAGGTGGTGGCGTTCCAATGAAATGATTCCTCCTTGATGTAAAATTGTTCTTGATTTTTACTGTAAATTTCTCAGGACCTCCCATCCAAAAGCATGATTGCACTTATCCAGACAGCCACACCCGGGAGGAATAAAAGGTTTGGAGAAGATGTCCTTGAAGCCAGACCTTCTGGCACAGGTGTGCAGGGAGGCTTCCAGGTCTCATGCCAGTACCCAAACCAGATGGTTGCAACAGGCACCTGATGGCTCAGAGCTCTGGCCATAAGTGGCAGGAGAAATGGTCCTATCAGCCAGGGGAAGGGTAGAGGAGGCAAGGGTGCGACTTAGCTCCACCCAGTTACGAGGTGGGTCTTCTGCGTTCAAAGCTACGCAGAGCCTGGCTGCTGTGCCTAGAAAACATTAGGCGGCCTTACAGATGAGGCCTGGGGACCTCAGGCTCTCTGTGGAGGCCCAGTGGCAGGGATGTGCTTGAACTGGCATGCACTGGCCCCTGAGGGCCAACCGTTAAAATTTCAGGAATTTTTACAAGTAGGTTGTTAAATAGAGCCATTACTAAAAATTATGTAAACTTACAATTAAATAAGTTATATTAAAAACAAACGTACGAGTGAAACTCCCCTATGTGATACTTTGATGGTGAATGCAGGTCACACATTTGTCCAAACCCACGTAACATGCCAAGAATGAACCTCAGTGGAAACTGTAGACTTTGGGTGATGATGTCATGTCAGTGGAGGCTCATCGTTGGTAACAAATGCGCCCAACCTCCTGGTGGAGGATGTGGATGGTGGGGGAGGCTGTGGATGTGGGGTCAGGAGGTCCAGGGGAGCTCTCTGTACTTTCTGCTCAATTTTGCTATGAACCTACAACTGCTCTAAAAAATAAAATTTAATAATTAAAAAGAAAACAAATGCAATAAATACTTAAAACTCATCACTTCCTGATTATTTCACTAGATTTTTATTATCACCTAAGCTCTTAAGGTTATTTATGCCTATTTTTTGTGTGTGATAGGAATACTAATAATAATGGTAGATATAATAATATCAGTATATAATGTAGTATATAATAGATATAATAGTATATAAAGATAACACTAGATGCTACTTTGCATCTCTCCCCAGCTCTGTGTTCAAGTGACATCACACTGACAGTTTGAAATCAGCCATGGCAGGAATATTTACACCACAGAAATGGACAGCTGCTACACACCAGGCTTAATTTGTATTGTTGTGATGGCATAGACTTGAAAATACGCAAAATAGGTTTAAAGTGTGTCATGTTTGTAGCTGCTACATTACACGTAGTCCCAAACTGAGGAACTCTTCTTGCAATTTTTGAAAACCATTCTCTGGGTCAGCCAAGAAGTTGCTCACATTGTTAACGAACTAGTGAAACCTTAATTGTTTCACTTTTGTCTTACTTACTAACATGAATGAAACATCAACCAATGTTCCTGTCAGAAGTGTGCTTGTTCATTCTTCAGCCGCAACCATGGGTTGGTTATGGATATGGGCACTCAGCAACAATCAGGGAGAGATTCTATGAGAACCGACTGGCTGTGAAGAATTTACAATAAAAAGTATTGTGTATTTTATTATTTGTTAACTGTGTGCTACACATCTCCATATGAGTGAAATTTCTAGTAAATCTGCCAAGGCTGCTTGGCTTCATTCTCTGTCCCTTAAGATAAGAGGTGAAGGGAGCATAGCATATACTTCAAAACCAAAGAGATGACTAATCATTTGTTTGTTTGTTGAGTGCCTCTTAGATGCCAGTACTGTGCCCGTCATTCCCCCATTCAACCCTTATAATCGCCTCTCAGGGAGATAATCTGATTTGGGTTCCCTTGGAAGAAGACTCTGAAACAAGGAGCAGAGTACATGTTGTTTATCTGGCAGGTGATTCCAGGGAACACCAATAGGTAGGTGGGGCAGGGAGGTGGGGAAGGGAAGGAATCCAATCAAAGTGGTTGTTAACAAGTCAATTACCCTGAGGGCAATTCGAGCTGGGTCCAAGCTGGGAGACTCTGGGGGCCAGGGCAGAACCTGCACTCGGATTCTCTCACACAGGGGCTGGGGTGGGGGGGCTGGGGTATGGATATAACAACTCCTGCGTGCCACTGGTTGTGCTGCTCTGGGAGAGTGTTAACTCATTATATTTGGGTCCCATATTACAACATGGTGCCTCTATTTTTTTCTGTGAGAACAAAGTTAACCTCATGTCTCTCCAGGAAGAGGCAAGAAAAACAGCCCAACTTATCTTCAGTGAAAAACTTAGAAGTCAAGGAGCAGGTGATGGGGCTTCTACACTCTTTCCAGGACTTGGACTCTCTCTCTCTGTCTCCATGCTCTTTCCTCTGTTCTTTCCATGTTCTCAGATGCTCTCCGTGGCGGTGCCCCAAATCCAGCCTGATGTTCTCCTGGCTCAAGTCCACTGAGAAGGAGAGAAAGTCTCTTCTCAGGCATCAAGATAAAGACCAGGCAGGTCTCCTGCTTGGGGCTGATTGGCCCAGCTTGAGTCACATGCCCACCTTCCTGGACCAATTGCAAGGCCAGCAGAGAGTGATGCTTACACCTTGTGCTCCTTGGTAAGGGGTTCACACTCTGTAGGAAAAAAGAGAGGACCCCACCCACCTGTGAGACCAACCCTGAAAATAGATGGCTCCCTTGTGTCCATAAATTCTTTAAATTCCATATAGTATTCTGAAGACATTAAGAAGGGTGGGTGACTGCTCTGTCACAACATGTAAAATGCATCCAAAATATGGTAAGTGAAAATGGAAGTGTACAAGCTGGAACCTACCCTGAGTTACCTTGCTTGTTTATTTAACTTCATATCTGTCTCCTGTTATTAGACAGTGAGGTCTGTAAGGATGGGATGGGCAGGGATTCTGTCTGTGTTCTCACTGCTGTAGGTCTAGCACCTGGAACAATGGCTGGCATTTGTAGATGCTCAATAACTATTGGATGAATGTATTAACTAGTAAAGAGTAGGAGCACCTACAGAAGGGAAGGGTTGGTAAGGGGCTGGGGCTGGGGAGGCAATGTGCAGTCCTCTGCCACCCATCCCTACTATTTTTCTCATGTGTATTAATTATATCATTGTACTATCTGGGCAACAAATAAGGAGAAGCAAGAAATGTCAAAAATAAAGCAGGCCTCTAGAGAAAGCTAGAACATAGCCTGTTACCTCTGTGCCAAGGAAGGTTTAGAAAATGCTCCAGGTACTTACATAGCAATTGCCACGAGCCACCTCTCTATCAACTCACGAAATCCCCCCCATAGTTCTGCTGAGGCATGAACTACTATCATGATCCCCATTTTATACATGTGGTTACAGAGGCACAGGGTTTAATGCCATTCCCAGAGTCACACAGTGCTTCTCACACTTTCATATCTGTGCTGTAAAACATGCTTTTCCCCCCATGGAACTTACAGTCTAATGCACAGCCTTTCAGCACCTGGGACCTTTCTGGGATACAAATTCTGATTCAGTTGGTCTGGAATGAGGGCTGAGATTTTGCATTTCTTACAAGCTCCCAGATGGTGCTGCCACCATGTTACCTTCAGTGTCAGGGTGGTATGCTATCTCCTGAGAAGAGGCCCTCATGGAGAGCCAGACACAGGTGGCTGGAGTCAGAAAGGGGTGTAAATGTGAGCATAAAAGAGTTGGATTCAAGAAGAACCTCTCCTGAGAAGACAGGACACAACAGCTATTTAATACCACTTTGGTATTTAATTCCCCCCCAAGTGTAGTTTTGTCTCAGGCCCAGCCTGGCTACCTCCTCACACATCCCCTGTGCCATCAAAGAGTCTCTGAATCTGAAGACTCTGCTCCCTCTCTTGGTCCCAGCAGCTTCCTGTTACAGGTGTCTCCTGCTTCCCATGAGCCTTACCACCCCATGTGTGAGCCCTCCTTTTCTGGACTGCTCTGGCTGCTCAGGGTTGCTGTCTGATGCCCCAGCCCAAGAAGGAGGCCCATCAGCCCCACCTAAGTCCTGGACCTTGCCACACCCTCTATGGTGAAGCTCTGACTTGGAATGTGGTATTATGAAAAACTAAAATCGAATACATTTTAAAGTCAAGAAAAAATAGAAAACTTTTTGGAATAATAAAAAAGAGAAAAAATTTACTCAAGAAGAATAATTGTTCTTGAATAGACTAATACACACTTTAAAGAAATTGAAATGATAACCTATGTTTCTTCATCACAGAAGTCCCAGGCCCAGATGGTTTTACAGGAGAGTGCTACCAAAGTTTCAAGATATAGAAAATTCTTACTTTATATAAATTATTTCAAAAGGAGATGAAGAACAAAAGAAACTATTCAAATTAGGTCTCTCAGATTATCAGTGTCGAATTGATCCCTAAATTAGACCAGGGTGGTCCAAGAAAAGAAAGTTGCACTTACTAAAAAAAAAAAACTCAACAGAATTAACAAACTATTGAAACTAGTAAGAAAGTTCAGCAAGGTTACTGAATACAAAACCACTTTTAAAAAATCAATAGATTTTGCTACATGAACAATAAACACAAAATATAATAAATAAATATACCATAGACAAGAGCAAAAAGCCATAAAGTGCCTAGGAAGTAACCCAGAAAGAAAGCACATGATCTCTATGAAAAAATTTTTTTAGAAAAACTAAAAAAACCAAATAGTATCGATGGGGTGACTTAATATTTTTAAAATTTCAAATTTTCCAAGTTAATCCATAAATCCAACTCAATCTCAATCTTGATTCCAGTAGGGTTTTCTGAAGACACAATGAACTTATTTTGAAGAATAAAGGTCTGTGAACAGCAGAATCAACTGAGAAAAAAGAGGAGTAGAGAGAAGTATCTCACTCTATTAGATGTTCATTCACATACTACAAAGCCGTTGTCCCACAAACAAAATTGGGATGTATACCAACGAAGCAAAAAGGGAGCTTGGAGAGAGAGGCATGTGTATATGGGAACTTCATACACAATAAAGGGGCATCACATTTCAATGGGAAAGGGAAGATTTTTTTAAGCTGTTGGGGAAACTGGTTCACAAAGTGAGAAAAATAAAATTAGATCCCTAACTAGTGGTATAAGCGAAGTTGAACTAGATGGATTAAAGACCTAAATGTGACAGATGAACTATAAACATAATATAGGGGATTATCTTTGTGAGTTGGGGGCCAAGAAAGGACTTCCTGTGCAAGACCCATAGAATGCGAATTATGGTTTGAAATATAGGACAGATCTGATGGATTTTGAGTGCATCAAGATTAAGGATTTCTACTTAATGAAGGTCAATCTCAACAAAGCTAACAGGTAAGTGACACAAAGGGAACACATGTGCAGTATCTAAAATTCATTAGGGACTGAATTCCTAGAGTATGTATAACCTGCTATAAATCTACCAAAAAAAATAAAAAGATTTCATTAGAAAAATGGTCAAAGGACGTGAACAAGTCATTCACAACCAAAAAATCCCTAAATTCTAACAAGCATATGAAGAAATCTTGTATTAGTAGCTAGAGGATTTCATATTCAATCAACAATGTGGTATCATTTTATCTCCATCTGGTTAGCACAGATTAGAAAGCAAGATGTTTGGAGGTGGGTGGACTATCATTCTGGCAGGTCATCTGACAGGATTTGATCAAATTAATTATATGTATCTCCTATGACCCAACCATTCTACTCCTGAATGTTTGGTCCAGAGAAATTCTCACACAAATCCAGAAGGGGATATTTACAAGGATGTTCATCACATCACTGATTAGGTCCAGGAGCATTAGAGGCGACTTATATGCCCATCAGTTGGGGAACAGATAACTAAGACATTCTGGATCTTACACTATGGACACCATGAGAAGTTAGGGGCAGACATAGCAACACAGAGCATAAATACACAGAGTTGAATTAAGAGAATGAGGCAGCATGTTATCTATAGTACAATCATATTTACATACAGTAAAGTTACATGCCTGTAAAGTTATAGAACCTGTTTTACAATAGTGGCAAGAGTGGGAGTGGGGAGTGGGAAAATAAGAGATTACATTGATCCATCCATTCATCAATCAATCAAGGTGGAAACTAACAGGAGGAACAGTGACTTTAGCCATGACCTGAGAAGTGTGATCAACTCAGACCTCTGTACCTGAGGTCCCACAACAATCAAAAGCTGGGCCAGCAAATCTCCAGGTGGGTGTCCTCGGGTGAGGGGATTAACCCCTCTGGGGTTGACAGCACTGCACAACAGGGCTGTGGCAAGACTCAGAGATAATCTATGTAAAGGACTCAGTTCATAGCGGCACATGGCAGGTGCTTCTTCAGTAGAGAAAAGAGGCAGAGTATCACAGTGGCCACGCATGTGGAACTACACAAGCGGCTCTGAGGCTTAGTTACTGTGTGACCTTGGCAGGCGACTCAACCCTTCTGTGCCTGGGTCTCAGGATCAGTTATTTGGAACAAGAGAAGCCCTGCCTCATGGGGCTGTCGGGGGGGATTAACTGGGTTAATATATGTAAAGTGCTTAGAACAGTGCCTGCCACATGCTAAATCCCAAATAGGTATTTGCTTTTATTTGTATTATTATTCACCCTGTAATTAAAAGAAGGTCTGGGTCCTCATTGAGTTTCTTCCAAAACCGAGAATGTAGACTTTCCTGAGTCTATGAAACGCCTGTAATGTGCTCAACAGATGGAGCCGTGTGACTCAGCAGGAGAGAGTGAATTACGAAGTAGAGTACATTTTCTCTCATGTGCTGTTCCAGAAACGGGAGTGAGATGGTCAGTGCTTCTGAAAGAGGCCCACCTGGATCGCCAGGGGCAGCAAGACGTGGTGACATGGGGTGGGGCAGGAGGCGCTGACTCCACAGGTGTGTGCAGCTGGCGCCAGCCAGCCACACCCACCCGCTTCCACAGGACTGACACAACCTCCGGGCTCTCTGCCGCAGGCACTGGAGAAAAGCCTCACCCCCCATTGCTGGGGGCATCCAGAGTGTCTCGCTGTCATATGGGAATGATTTAGGACGCTGGATTGCAGGGTTCTTGGGGCAGGAGCAGGCTAAGATTTCCATAAACACAAGCGCTGAGCCATTTATGGGTTTTACTAGAAATTTTATTGGCGTTTGGTGGTGTTGGCATTGTGCGTGCCTTCGAATGTAAATTAGATTACTGGCAGTAGATTCAATTTAGCGGTAAAAATGTAAAGGGAGTCGGATTGGGCTGAGGATGAAACAATGGAATGACTGTTCTTGGGTGGACAAACGGTGAAATCAGCAGGCGGGCAGGCCAAGCGGATGGATGCAGGACTGGGAAGAAGCACTCTGTCCCCACCACCGGGAAGGCCCAGGAACTTTGTCCAAACAGTCGCCTGAGTTTTCTGTTACCCTGGAAGTGCAAGGCTCAGTGTAAATGCCATGACTTTCCCTATAAACGTGAACAACACATTGCACAGATTTCTGAGGAAATGCAGTCATTGCACATTTGAGGAGGCCTGCATATCCAGGGGCTGAGAAGTTTGAGCTGACAGACAGCACCACTAAGAGTTGATATTTATTGAGCATTTACTATTTGTAAATTTACTATCTGTAAATGCTCAAGTAAGCTTCACAACCGTCTTAGAGGTAGATGCAATTAATAGCTGCATTTTGCAAACGAGGAAACTGAGACAGACAAGAGTGGAAGTGGTTTGCCCTAGACTACCCAGCTGGTAAGTGACAGAGCCAGGTCTGGAACCCCAAGCCTGTGCGTCCAACCACTATATTTCAGCTCTCAAAAGACATTCAGTGTCCTCAGTGCCTGGATCCTTGCATCTGTGTGTGTGTGTGTATGTGTGTGTGTGTGTGTGTGTGCTGGTGAGCAGGCATGTGTGCACATATGCTCAGGTAAGTTAGTATGTGTGGGCATGTGTGGGCAGGGGTGAGTGTGTGAGGTAATAACAGTACTGAATAGGGTGTTTTGGTGGGGAATGCAGCTGCAGGCAGCTGGCCCATGGTGCCACACGACACAGAAGGGGTGGCGTGGTGGCACAGTCGTGGTGTTTGACTCTGAGAATGGGGCTGTGGGTCCCGGCCCAGCCACATACCTGCACTGTGACCCTCCATAGGCCAGCTTGGCAATCTGGGCCTCTGAGAAAACTGGGGCAGTGCCATTTCTGAAGCCAAGATACAGGGATGCTATAAGGGAACCAGGGCACGAGGGAAGTAGTACGCATTCTCTGCTGGGTCCCCTCTGTCCCCGGCTTCCTCCCTCCAGGTCCCCCTTCTCCCTCTTGGCAGGGACACCCCGTGGACTAGTTTTAGTTTCTCTACATTAATTCCCAGATGATGACTATTCTCTAAACCAACATATCCGAGACCATGGAATGAGGCTGTAGGAGACACCAGGGCACCCCTCCAGTGGTATTTTCCTGGGCCTTGGGGTAACCAGGCTGCATGACCCAACATGTGATCTTTCCCAGGTGAGGGCATCCACCTCACCAGCCACCTGGCCAGACCAGGAAGTTTCCTCCAGCCCTCCCTGACTCACCTCCCACAGTTTAACCTCTGTCCACCCACCAATTTCGTTCCTGTGTCTGTCCCCAGTGCCTCTCCGTGTTTAGGAACTTGCCTCCTAGCTCGGCAGGATTCCTAGGGTGAGCTCCCAGTGGCACTTGGCCAGCAGAAATGAGGGAGTCAGGCCGTGCAGGGGTAGGAATACTGGAAGCAGAGGCACCCTGGGGAAAGCCTGGACTCACATCAGAACATCACAATGTCACGTGGTCCCTGAGGGAACAGCAGGGCACGTCCCAGGATGGAGGCTGGAAGGGCCAGTGGAGGCCAGGTGATGGTCAACTGCTTGAATGTCAAGTCGAGGGCCTTAGATTTCTTTCTGGGGGTCTGTTCAAGGCATGATGAGTAGGGAAGTGGTGGAATTTTACATCAGCTTCATTTTCAACTCAATTCAGTGAATATTAGCATCTATCATGCCAGGCACAAGATGCCAGGCTCTGCAGTAGAGCAGTAAGTAAGGAAAGCACAGTTGCCATCCTCACAGAGCCTGAAATCCAGATGGAGCACTCCTGGAGTCCTCGCGGAGGAGGTGACATTAAAAGTGTGCCCTGGATGACAAAAAGGTACATGTTTATCTTTTCATATCTGTGTGTGCAATGCACCATTCTATCCTAACAAGCCCTGCACGTGACACTTACCTTCATAAGGACCCTACAAGGTGAGTGTTATCCCCCTTCACTAAAGAAGCCACTGAGGCTCAGAGCGGTGCAGTGATACACCCAGCTTCACACAGGAAGTCCCAGCTGGGGAAGCTGAGGCCATCCCCGGATCACCTGCCTGCTAGAGCATGGGCTTCTCAAAGACAGGGCCAGGGTCTGTCTTGTTCACCCCCATTTCCCCAGTACTGGACAAATCATAGCCATGACAATTAGGGCGTGCCTCCCTCTAAGGTGATAGGGAACCAGTATAGGGCTACTTAGAAACTCATGGAGTGTTTCCAAACATGTGGCTTGGGAATACGGTTCTCTCTAATGGTGGCCTTCAGGCACCAAGGCAGGCCCGCGGGAGCAGTGTCTGCAGGCAGAAACCCTGGCTAGAACCTTCACATCACCTCTCTGTGTGGCCCTCTCTCCCAATGTAAAAGGGCAACCGTCCTGTTAATGAAATGATTGTGTTCAAAGGAGGTCTGATAACTGTTTGATGGTCTGCTGCAGATGTGAAAATCGGGGCTTGGGTTCCAGCTCTGTCACAAACAGTCCTGTGACACCGGCAGAGTCATGTTTCCACTGAGGGCCTGAAATAACTTCCTTGTACCAAGGAGGCATATACGGATAGAACCTCTCTAAGTGACACAGGACATGGAGCTAACAGGGAAGTAGAAGCGTCCAAACCTTGTGGACGGAATAGCTACATCATTTGCAGCGTCCCAGGGGAATGAAAATGCAGAATCCCTTGTTCAAAAATCATTATGAAGGTTAATATGGTGGCAACAGAGCAATAAGGCAAGTGCAGGTCTGCGCACGGCTCTGTGTGTTGTCCGTGAATCCCATCCTGCCCAAGGAGACTGTCCTCAGAGACGTCCCTGGCTTCCCCTCTCGGTGTCAGGCAGTGTCCGCGTCTTGCCCCTTCCGCCTTCTGGGGTAGGCTGAGTCATTCCGAAAACCAACATTCAAAAGGTGGTTTTAGCTCTCAGCTGTTTGGAGAACAAAACTTTACTGGTTAAAGAGAAAAGAAAGTAAAGATGCCATTCTCCTCAAGGCTCTAGATGCCAGTTCCTGCCCCAAATCCACCCAACTGCGCTGCTGGCCTGCCGGGGCCGGCCTCAGGCACTTGCCTTGAGATCTTGGCCAAAACACTTCCCTCTCCAAGGCTCAGTTTTCTCATGCACAAAATTGGTGGTGGGGTGGGGGTGGAATAGCTAGGGGTGGACCGGACTACAATTTCCTGCTCCAGAGGCTCCCTCCTCAAAGCGGGTCCAAGACCGATGCAGTTATCAATACCCCAATTCATGTATAATTCTCATTAAATTCATTAAAGCTTTGCATTATTTGCTGTTGTTGTTTTATCCAACCAGTGCCCCAGGTGAGAGTTCATGGCATTTTTCAAGATTAAGAATGCACCAGAGTCATCCTGAAAATGAATATGGACAAGCCATCAGTTCAGGATCAGCCAAATGAACTCAAGTCTCCACACGATGCAAAATGATGGAGCGGCGTTAAATGTAGAACAATTAAGGGTACAGAAAAATGCTAAGGATATATAGATGAACAAACAGATAAAATAGGCTTGAAATGGTGTGTATGACATAATTCTGTTTTGGGAAGTTAACATTTCTATGACATTTATAAATTTCCACTACATATAGCAATAAAGAATAAGCCCAAAATATTAAACATGATTATTTCTCCGTGGTGGGACTATGTGCTTTTAATCTTTTCCCCCTCTTTTTCTTATTTATATATTATCTTAGTTTTTCACTGCAAACATGCATTACTTTTGTAATGGGCAAAAATGCTGTTTGTTTATTGTATTTGAAAAATTGGGCACAGTGGGATTGGTGCGTCTCAGCTTTGACATTCGGCTGTTTGTTCTGTCTCCTGACCTGCTTTGGGAGTGGGGTCTCCATGGAGAGGGGTGGTCTGTTAAATAGCTTGATCTCCTTTATGGTGTTCCCGCACACCTCGGCTTGTCTCAACGGCCCCCTTGGAACTTGCAGGGCACCTGCCGTCACAGACATTCAGGCCAGCCTTACAAGCTTCACGGCTGGACACGCTCCAGCCACCAGCCCCGCGGTCCCCCAGCTCCGGGCCGCCCCTGGCTGGGGAGGCAGGCCGGCCCCCCACCGGGCCCTCCACCTGAACGAGATTAACTAGGACCACCAGAAGCCTGCAGCCCTGATCGCAGGGATTCTGTTTCTTGTTTCCTTCGACGAGCCCCTCCAGGTGTTTCTAGTGATTAGTTGAGGGGCCAGGCTGCCAGTCACTGTGCCACCATTGTGTCTCTGGCCGTGTTGCCTTGCCACGTAGCCTTTGGGAGTGACCCCAAATAAAAATGGTGAGAGCAGACTGCCAAGCGGCTGGGCCATTTATGGGCAGGACGTGCGAGGACAGGGAGCACCCCCAGAGGGCTTTGCAGCTCCACCTCGTACCCCGACAACAGGGACGACCCCCAGGTGCCTCGCTGCTCTCCTTTACGGGGTTGGGGGAGGTGGAAGCTCAGTAATGCAGGCCTGCCTTTGGGAGGCTTTTTTTCCTCTTGGTGGGGTGGGTTTTTGCATTCCTGCTGGGATGGCCTCAGTAAATCCCCCCTGATTGCCACCGAGTGGTGAATGAGATGGTCTGCTGCACAGGCAGCTGGCCCCCAGTCCGGCAGATAAAGAGGGACGCCTTCCCCTACATCTTGGGTTTCTCACGCTGCCTCTTCCGTGAGTGTGGATTACACTGTTTTCTCATAAACATGCCCTCCCCGCCCCACCACATCCCCTCCACTGTAGGAAAGGCTTTTCCTGAGCAGTGGAGAGACCCAGAGAACCTCATATAGAAATGGGAGTAGGATGCGGGGGGTTGCCCTCTGCCCTGGAATTTGGAGTTTTTCTAACCTTACCGTTGTAACAAGGTTTCAAGGAGCAGGAAAGAAAGGGAAGAGAGACAGAAGACAAAAGGCAGGGAGGGGACACAGAGCACCCCTGGCTCGCAACCTCCCTCCTCTTCCTACCAGAGCTGGTTGGAAGGGTGGAGAGCCCACACATCCTGGAGTCCTCCGACCGAGGCTCGTGGGGGGGTGTTGGGGGCTGAGCAGTGCTCGGACCACATGAAGACTCTTTCTTGGGTAGTGTTCACAGCTTCCCTCAGATTCTCAAAGGCTCGCAACTCCGCCAGAGTTCAGAAGCACTGGCCGGGTTCAGCCCCATCTTAGACATGGGGAAACTGAGATGGGGGGGTGACTGTTCACAGAGTGACATGGTGGACGAGTGACAGAGCCAGGGCAGCCAGGACCATAACTAAAGTCCGGTTAGGACATCACTGGGGCTTGGCACAAAATTGAGGGCTTAGTAATAATAAAAATAAGAGCATCTGCTCTGCTTTGCGCATTGCTGGGATATTTTACATAGAACTCTCTAGTTTTCCAAACAGCTCTATGGGGTAGTTTAATATTATTATCTCCATTTTATAAACGAGAAAACTGAGGCACAGAAGAACTAACAAGTTACCCAGAGTCACAGAGCTAATAAGACCTGGATCTGGGTTCAGAGGAAGGCAATGCGGCTGCAGACATGGTGCTTTCAGCCACATGCTGGGTGCTGAGCTGAGCCAGGGGCAATGACCAGGAGGAGCGTGCGTGCTTCGGACACTCAAAATCCGGTTCTGCTATTCACTTGGGGGCATTTCTTCCCATCCTGAGCCTCAGCTTCCTCTTCTGGAAAGAGGGTGCCATCATGTCTACTTCTCAAGTTTGTTGCAAGGATAGAATGAAGTAGAGAAAGCCTCTCACCCAGTGCCCGGCACATAGACGATCCTTAGAATTGGACTCTTGAGTGAATGAAAATAAAAGCAAAGTGCTGCCAGCATTTCTGAAGCTGGACATGTGTCCAGGATGACATAGGGTGTGCCTCCAGGGGGGGCAGAAAGAGAGCCTGGAAAAGTTGGAGGCAGGGGTTGACCTCTTATCCAAACACGAGGATCTCCAGAGGGTTTGGGGCAGAGAAACAGAAGATTTGCTTGTGTCTCTGCAAAGGCACCTTATGAGGAACCGTGCTTTGCATCGTCCCACCCACAGGCTGAACCTGCTCTTTGGCTCCGCCTTGATAAGCAGGATTATCGTAGCAGCCTTGCCTTCACCCTTGGTGAGGGCAGCATTTGGTTGCCAAGGCAGAAGAACCCCCTGTTACTGGCGATGTCCTGCTCTCCCTTGGCCGGCCTCCCTCTTGCCAACCCACAGACCCCAGCCTGTGAGTGATCCTCACCCCTCCAAGAAACCTGGAAACAGAGAAGTGACAAGCCAGTGAGATCTGAGCGCAGCACCTGGGTGCAGTGACATCATTCTGTAGGTAAGGGGACTGGAGACAGCTCTATCTGGATTGAAGCTAAAGGGCAGGTCAAAGGTTTGCAGGCGGGTTTTAACAATAGAGTGCTTGGTCCTGCTTAAAGCACTTAGGATAGGGCCAATCCAGCCCTTTGGAAACCCCCAGCACCCAGTGAATGGCCAAGTGCCTTTGCCTGGCATTCAAGCCCTTTGATACTTTGCCCTACAGGCCCATTAGATGGAGCTATTCTTATCTTTCCCCATTCATAGACCAGAGTCTGCCATGTACAGCAGGTGTCTGTCCTCTGCATCCTTGAAGGTTCAAATCCAAAGCATCCTATAAGCTCGCACAAGCCCTTGCTCGAAGTTGTCCTTGACCTCTTGGTGACATCATCTCTTATGTGCAGCTCTCATGACATTGATCAGTTCTGACCTATGTTAGAATTACTTGTCACTGTCCCATAGCCAGGGTGCTCCTGGAGGGCCAGACCATGATTTATAAACTCTTTGTATCTCTGGCCACAGAACCTAGCACACAGTAGGAGTGCAATAATGTTAATTGAATGCATTATTCATTTCAACCTAAAACTCAACTTTTTTTTATAGCACCTTAAAGTCAGTAGAGGGCTTCTATATACATCCACCTCTTTGAGCCTCCCAGTAATGTAAGAGGAAGACAGGGCAGAGGCAATGTACCCACTCCATAGATGAGGAAACTGAGGCTCAGAGACCTCAGTGACTTGCCTAGTGCACAAGCTAGTAAGCAAAGTTTTTGGACCTGGAAGTTTCCTCATGTTACCGCTCTGCTCATCCACTCTAGTTTAAACATGGCATGCAGATGCCTTTTTATTAGACATTGTATTTGTTTTCTAGGGCTTCCATAGCAGAGTACCACACAGTCTGGATGACTTGAACAACAGAAACCCTGTCTCTGGAGGCTAGAAGTCTGACATTGAGGTGTCTGCCCAGTCACGCTCCCTCTGAAAACCCTGGAGGAGAATCCTTCCTTGCCTCTTGTTTCTGCTGCTGACCAGCGATCCCTGACATTCACTGGCTTGTAGCTGCATGGCCTCTGTTGTCGTGTGGCCTTCCTCCCCATGGGCATCTCTCTCTTTGGGTCTCTTCTTCTTTCTTAAAAGGACACCAGTCATTGGATTAGGGCCCGCCCTGCTCCAGGGTGACCTAGTCTGAACTGATTATGTCTGCAAAGGCCTTATTTCCAAATAAGGACACATTCTAAGGTGCTGGGGTTAGAACTTCAACATAGCTTTTGGGGGGGGGGACACAATTCAAGCCATAACAGGCACATTATTCACAGCAACTATTTGGTCCTAGTTATATCCAAATACAGATGCAACACGGTCAAGAAGAAATAAAAGACCTGGACATACAAGTCACACAGGGAACACAAAAAATACATATACAGGAGATGTATGTTTACTATTATTAAAAGAAATTAAAATAACTTGGCTATACTATTTTATTCCTAATAGAGTAACAAGCAGTTTTAAAATGGCAAGACCCCTTGTTGGTGTGCTGGGAACAAAGAGAGCAAATGCATTTGTGTGCTGGTAGCTTCTTAAATTAGTATAATCTTTTTGCAATTCAATAAGTCATCATGCAGCAAAACTATAAAGGGCCTAGGAGTCAAAAAGAACATACAGAAAAATACCCATTACAGTGTTATCTGTAATAGAGAAGACTTGGAAACGACTGCAGCATCCAAAATGAGAGAATTGGTTTAATAAATGATGGTGCCTCAACAAGGTGATCGTTAAAGTAGCTACAAAAATCAGGAACAGAACATACTTGATATAATGCATGTGAAAGTTGTGCTATACAAGATAGCATGACCATTGTTATTGTACCAGGGCATAGGCTGCAGAAGGTGGTTATGAGAGAAATACACAAAAAAAGGAAACTTGTACTGTCCTAGCATGATGACACTAGGGTGATCTTAAAATATCGTTTTCACTCCTAAATTTCTTGAATTTAGAGTGTCTTGAGTTCCCCTCAAATCACACCTGTGATACAGAGTTGGGTTCACTTGGATCCCAGGGAGCAGGTGTGAAGGCAGGGAAGGGGGGCAAGGTGGGGAGGTGCCACCATCAGGACTGACCTATGTTAGAATTACTTTTCACTGTCCCATAGTCAGGGTGCTCATGGAGGGCCAGGCCATGCTTTATAAACTCTTTTTTATAGCTACAAAAATCGGTAACAGAACATACTTGATAGGAACAGAACCTATCAAGGTTGCTGCGGTAGACGTGAGGGCCCACCTCCACTGTGCTGTCCTAGGAATGTGAGGAACACCTCCGGGAATCAGCACCTGCACAGATGGGAGGCAGAGGCGTTCATCCACTTGCCCCTGCCTCTGTTGGTGGAGGGCTGGGTGGGGCAAATGCCCAACTCCCTGGAGGGATGAATGAGGGCCGAATGAGGGATGGCGCAGGGTGAACCGGCAAGGCACCGGGAGCCTGCGTGGCGGCCTTGACCGAGATCAGAGGCAGCGGGAGTGAATGGGAATGAAATGCCGCCGAAAGGCATCTGTTACAAAAAAGAAAAAGACCCACAGTAGACGGCCAGTCCCAAGAGGTGTTTTCATACTTGCCAGCTCAGAAACAACCCGAGTTTACTCTATTCCACTCACCGGGCTGGGCTCCTGGCACAGGCCGGCAGCTTTAATTCTCGCCACGACTCTGTGGTGTACAATTACGATCTCCATTTCACAGACGAGGAAACGAGGCGAAGAGAGGATAATGTCCTTGCCTCCATTCATCCGGCTCAAGTGACAAGACTGGGATGTGGACTGGAATTAGCTCCTATTCCCTGCTGTGTCCCCAGGACAAGGACCATAGTTATCTCATTTATCTGTGGGAAGTTCAGGCTCAGCAAGGGAAAGCCATGAGCTCGAGGGCCCAGCAGAGAACTAGATGAGCAGTCAGGTCTATGAGTGACAGGTCACGTGGCCTTGGGTAAGGCAAGAGAGCTCTGAGCATGACCATCCCTGGCTGCTCCTGTCCTGGGAAGCTAAGGGGCCAGAAGGATAATAGGGGCGGATGCTGGGTTTCCCGGAGGAACAGTGTGTCACTGGGGGGCCTGCATGCCTCAGTGTGGTTCTCCCCCACTCGGTTCCTGCGGCCGGTGCCTGGCCCAGTGGGCATGACCACCCTGTTTAAAGATCAAAGCACTCAGGCTCAGGGAGATGACGTGACTTGTCCCAAGTCCCACAACTGGAAAGAACGAGAGACAAATGAGCGTCTGCCATCTGGTCCCAAAGCCCACGCCCCATCCAGGATCTTTCAGATTCCCAACAAGAGTAAATCAAAATTGGACAAAAAAATGCCTGAAAATCAAAAGCAAAATGAAACCAATGAATCTACTGTGTATCCTGTTGGTGGTGTAAACGCACAGATTTCAAGGGGAAGCAGTTTTTTGAGTGTTCTCAGGGGAATGTATCCTAAGGACAAAAAACTGGAAAAAAATGTAAACTGTTTTCCGTAATCATATTGTTAAGTAACAATGTTGATCTTGTTATCCTGAAATATGATGCGTGTATCTGTAGGGATGCAGTAAATAAGCAATTCTCTTTCAAATTTGCAGCCCTCATTCCTTCAGCAGTGGCGACCTCCTGCTCCAAGGGCTGTGTCTGTAAGGTGAAAGTGAGGTCAAGGGAGCTCACACGCAATTGGACCTGGGGCCTGTCTGCAGTGGCCTATAGGAGGGAGCCTGTTGGCAGGGAGGGGTTGACTTAAAAGCTCCTCCCCCTGCTTCCTGGCCTAAGCTCCTAAAAAGGGAAGGGCATGCTTGGCAGAAGGAACAGTGAAGCAAAGGCAGGGAAGTGTAAAAACTGGCCTGGGTAGTCAGGGGAGGGTCTTCCGGTTAGTGGGAGTATTGGGAGGAGTGGGATTGGGGATAGATCCGACTCTGAAAAAGCCACTTGAGTGGAGAGCCCTGCTCAGCAATGACCCCTCTTTGGAGCCAACTGGGCAGCTCAGGGTGTGCTGGCTGCCCTCATCAGCATCTCTGAGCTCCAATCTGAGCCTTTCAGGTAAAGCTGCTATGCTGATGGGATCATATTAGGTTTGGGGAGGAACCCAGATTACTTTGTGTACTAGCCGAGTGTGAGTCTATGTTAGGCTGGATTTAATTTGGGGAGATGTTAGCTGGCTAATTCTTCCATAGTACGCACACGTCCTTGGAAACTCCCAAGACAAGACCCGTGTGCCCCGTCCAAGTCTGGCATTGAGTCGGCCTAGCCTGAGAAAGCATGGGGAGACTCCAGCCTCCCGAGGACCTCCTGCGGGCTTTGTGCACTTCAGGGTTTCTAAGCTGGGTGCTTGCAAGAGGCAGCGGATGATGGCTGTCATGCCTGTTGGCACTGCGGCCAGACTGCTTGGTTTCAAATCCCAGCTCTGTCTCTTGCAGACCCTGGGCCCTAGGAAAGTTGGCCTGATCTTTCTGAGTTTTGTTCTCTCCACTGCAAAGTAGAGATAATAATAGCATCCAACTTTGTGGATTCAGTAAGATAAAATGAGTTGCTAAGCGCAAAAGCTTAGAATAATACCAAGCATTCTCTGTTTGTTTTTTACTATTTTTATTATTTTTTAGGCTGGGGAAGTAAGGATGAACTGGAACAGAGATCACCGAGAAAGTAGTTGAGAGGATGTTGAGGATGGGACCTCAGGGTCACAGCTGGGGATTTCGGAGGAGAGGCAAGGAAAAACCTGGGGGTGATGTTGGGCTGTTTTACCCATGTTGGTTTAAGATGCCTGACATGATCCATCAGAATGGAGATGCCGAGGGGGCAGGTGGGTGTGGGCCATGTGTCCAGAGCTGGAGACGGAAACCATTAGGGTTCCGGGGTGGCCCATGACCCACAGGCTGCCTCTTTTATGTCTACAGCTGATGTAGCTTAAGACTTTGAGTATATTTTGTTTTACTACCTAATGTGACTCTATTTGATTTAATACAAAAATACCATGGCCCTCCCCCCACTGCCACTGCCTGATGGCCACGAAGAGCCCACGTGGCTGAAAGCTGCACACCACGCCCCCTGCAGCACACCATCTCTGACGTGGTGCCTGTACCTCACTTAGAGGACCTCAAAGTGACCCTAATCCTCTCACATCCTTGAGAGGAATGTGTCACTATCCCCATTTAAGGTGAGGGGATGGAGGCTCTGAGATGATGATAAATCGCTTAGAGTCATAGTTGGCAAGTGGTGGGGCAGGGGTGGGGTGCAGCAGTGGTCCCTGTTCGTGGTAACAGGAGCACACATGCAACTGCTCAGCGCGGCATCGCTACCGATTGGATGCTGGTGTCCCCCTGAAATCCACGTGTTGAGGCCTAATCCCCAAAGTTAGGAGTTGAGGCCTTTGGGAGGTGATCAGGTCTGAGGGTGGTGCCCCCATGAATGGGATTAGTGCCCTTACCAAAGGGACCCCAGAGAGGTCTCTCACCCCCAGCCACGTGCAGACGGCTGCCTGTGAGCCCAGAAGGAGGTCCTCACAAGACATCAAGTCTGCCTGTGCGTGACCCTGGACTCTAGAACCCTGAGAAATAAATTCTGCGGTTGATAAGCACCCAGTCTGTGGTATTACGCTGCAGCAGCCAGAGTACCATTCAACAGTGCAAACCCCTGAGCCCCACCTGATGTCAAACATGGCTGCTCAGGTGAATAAGCTGCCAGGTGTGTTTGCTGTGGGATAAGTTGCAACCAGGAAAATAAGCAAATGCAAATATGGATGGGTCTTGGTAATAGAATATTAAGTTAAAGGAAGTACCAAAAATAATATTAAAAAGTGGCCGCAAAGATTGCATACCCTTTGAATACAGTTAAATACAAATAAAATAAAGATATTTTATGAGAATTCATAGAGATACAATAAAACTATGTAAAACGGAAAGCCAGGTGATGTTGAAATAAGCCTAGGGACGATATCATGGTTACATGGCGATTATTGCTAAAGTCTTAGCTGTGTTTTGGGGTATGATTGACAGTTGTTTATTATGCTATTAAAAATAATGAATTGAACTAATAAAATGAAAGCTTGCTATTCCTGGACTTATAATGATAGGTGTATTATTATTTTTTGGTAGAGAATAGAAGAGGCAGGGAAGGGGCGGGGGACCCTGAGCTGGAACTGGGTCTTTGTAGGCAGAGGGATGGTAGAGCTCTGAAAGAGGCCAGAGAGGTGAGAACAGGGAGGAGGTGGGATGAAATGGGGCCAGTGGGGCTCCTTCTGGGGACACAGGTGGAAGGGGCATGGCAGTTCTGGCCTGTGGGGACACTGACCCCAGGACTAGTCCCAGCCCCATGGTCCTGATGGCAGGCAGGGTTCCAGGGAAGCAGCAGTGTAAGTGAAGCTGGGTGCCTGGCCTGTCATTGGCATGGAGCCTCGAGAAACCCTCCATAGTCTGGACCCCCTGCTAGTGGTGACATCTCTGGGGTTGCTCAGCCTGCACCGGTCTCTTTGCCCTGCCAGAGTGCCTGCGTCAGGGAGATGGAGGTCACCTTTGTCTGGTAGCAAATCTTAGCCTGTGGCTTCGGGGACAGCCCTGTAGCAGGTTCTGGAGAAACAGTTCTTGGCCTATCGGATTCAAAGCCCCTTCATAACCATTTGTTTTACCTCCCTTCACATCTCAAGTAAAAATTTCTAGACCCTGTAATGAACTACACACATAATTTACAAATCAATATAATGCGCTAAATGTTAGATGAAGAAGAGATAAAAGGAAAGTGATTTATAATAAAAAGTGTGTGCACGTCAGTACATAAATGTGTGGGCTTGACTCTGCTGGAGACACGGTGAGGCAGGGGAATGCCAGCACCTAGGGGCGCATTGCTGTTGATGTGAGCGCTGCCCCCTGGACTGACACACAGTCACACGGCCTTGGGCTGGCAACTCACAGAGCAAAAGTCTTGGTGCCCAGGGAGGTGCTTTTCTGAAAAGAGGATAATTCGTAATCAAGTTCCATTGATTTAGATGATAGCTTCATTCCAGAAAAGTTCAGTGCCTATCACAGCCTCACAGAAAAGACTGAGTTTATCTGTAAGACAGAGTAAGGCTCTGGGCCAGGATTTCTCAGCACCGGGGCACTTGGGGTGCAATCACTGTTTGTTGTGGGGCTGTCCTGTGCCTGGGACAGTGCTCCATGGTCTCCCCAGCCTCTATTCACCAGGTGCTAGGCGCACTCCCAATCCGCCTGTCACAACCAAAAACATCCCTTAATGTGCAAAATCACCCTCAGTTGAGAACCACATCTGTGGGGCTAGGTAATTGCATAAAGATTTTTACTTTTATTTATTTATGTGAATGCCTGGTTGGGAAATCCTTTGTTGCGTGGGACTGCCCTCTGTCTTGGCAGGGGTATCTACCAAGCTCAGGAAATGGCAGTCCTGTCCCCTCCTCAATTACTGTAACAACCAGTTCCACTACATGGAAATCCAAAATGCTCCCTTAGGGGATGGGGGCCACTCCTGGGATGAAGCACAGGCTAGAGTGATGGCAGGCAGGGGAGGGTGTAGGGGTCCAGGTTGGAGTCCCCAGCATTCGAGCAGCCAGCCACTAGCTCCTGGTACAGGAGGGAGTTTCCCTGCAGAATCTTGGACATATCGGAAGAAGAGGATCTGGGGGAGCATTTCAGTTATTTATTGCTGCATAACAAACCACCCCCAAACCCAGTGGTTTGAATGGCAGTTTATTAACTCCACTCAGCCAGGTCCAGGTGGTTCTGCTCTGCAGTGTCACCTGGGACTGGATGGTCAAGGAAGGTGTCATCACCCCCAAGGCTGATGCCTCCACTGGGTGGCTGCAGCCACTGGCTGGGCCTCTCTCTCCACATGGCCAGCTTGGGCTTCCTCGCAGCATCATGACCTCAAAGTAACATTACATGGCAACTGCTTCAAGGGGAAGAAACTGCCAGTCCTCTTAGAGGCTGGCCCTGGAACTGGACCCCAAGGGATAACTTCTTCCCTCTTCGATTGGCCAAAGCCAGTGGCAAGGCCGTACCTGATCCAGCCAGAGTGGGGGTAGGTGTGAGGGGCAGCGTGTGTACAGGGAGGGAGAACTGATGGTGATCATCTTTGGGGACCCCCCACGGGGACACTGGGTTTCCTACTGCCACAGGCTGGGGGAGACTCAGGTTCTGGCATTAGATAGCAGGTGCATGGGTATGATACCTGCTAGAAACATTTCCATTAAAAAGCACGTTCCCAAAAAGGCGTTGCTTAATAGCAACTCTGGTTGAACATTTACTATGTTCTGGACCCTGTTTGTGTTATGCAGTTTAATCACCCACAATCCTAGGATATGGGCACTACTATATTCCCATTTCACAGATGAGGAAACGAGACACAGAAAGAAACTTGTCTACGAATCCCTAGGCACTTATTCTAAGGAAATAACTGAGAGTTAGTTATCAGATGTGCATTACAACCTAGTTTATAGTAAAAGATGGGCTAAATGAATCACGATATAGCTGTAAAATGGAGAATTGTGCAGCAGTAGGAAAACATTGACATGCAGTGATCTCAATGCAGCAAGTGGGAGAAAATGGGTCATAAAACAATGTATGTAATAATCTCCCATTATGGACAAAAATATGTACACAAGGTCTTAAAGTAGCCATATCTAGGGAGAGGTTATGAATAGGAGTATTTTATATTTTTGTTAATTTGTGGTTTCTTCTCTTTCTACAATGAATACATATTGCTTTTGAAGGAAGAGGAAAACAGTTCAAGTTGTCAGTTTTAATTCTTGAAAAAGGGAAGCATCAGCCTTGGGGGTGATGACACCTTCCTTGACCATCCAGTCCCAGCTGACACTGCAGAGCAGAACCACCTGGACCTGGCTGAGTGGAGTTAATAAACTGCCCTTCAAACCACTGGTTTTGGGGGTGGTTTGTTATCCAGCAATAGATAAGGGGAGGGGAGGGTTGTCTATTTAAATGAGAGGGCTTCTGGTAACTGGAAAAGTCAATGAACCAAAAAAATCATCCTCGGCAGGTGACTCCCATTAACCTCATTGACCAAATTCAAGTTTCATGACTGAGCAAATGTGGTTAAACCTGCTGCTTGGGTGGGGGATCTTCCCAACAGCTGTTTTAATGCCCCGTGGCCAGCTATGTCCACCTGGCTGATTTTCATGTGCTGGGCACCAGACTGTAGCTGTGACTACAGCTTCCGGAAGGCTGCGTGCTCTGCAGGACACCCCAGTGCCCCCTTTGCAGAGACCTGTGAATGCGGGAGGGTGGGCAATGACTCAACTCACCCCTCACCTCCTTCAATGACAATGGTGTTTATGAGCCTTCTGCTCCATCAGCCATCACAGACATTTGGCAGCCTCTCTTTCTCTCTCTCCACACAGAAATCTAAGAGACCCCCTCCAGTGTCCAGGCCCCTGGTATACATATGTTTTCTCCCAGTTATTCAGTCAAACACAAACCCAGGTGCTTGATGGGGTTTTACAGAGGGATTTAGGGTCCCAAGCCAGTTGACCTTCAGATAGGGAGATACCTTGGTGGCCCTGCCCCAGTCACAGGAGCCCTTGAAAGTTTGGGTTGGGGGAAGTCAGAGAATGGTAGCAAGAGGAAGTTCTCCACTGCTGGCTGAAAGGTGGAGGGTCCATGTAGCAAGGGGTGTGGTGGGGTCTGGATGCTGACCATGACCCCCCATCAACAGCCAGCATGGAATCAAGGATATGAGAAACAGAATTCTGCCCAAACCTGGATGAGCTTGGAGGAGCTCCGGATGAGACCACAGCCTTGGCCAGCACCTTGCTTTCCACCTTGTGAGGCCCTCTGCTGACGCATGCCCAGACTTGAGACCCACAGAAACGGCGAGGTGATGAATTGTGTTGCTTTTAGTTGCCGCATTTGTGGTGATCTGTTATGCAGCAACAGAAAATAAATATATGTCCTCCTGCCCTCCTTCACTTGAATCCTGCCTCCTTCCTTTCCCTTTATACATGTCGTGGACATCTTCCCCTGCTCTTCACGATTATGCAGAAACAAACCCAGGAATAGATTTTCCTCCATGTTCTCTGTAAAACAAGCATTGGCAGAATTTGACTCCAAAGGGCCGGAGCCTGGCATTGGAGCAGATCCAACATGGAAGGCTCGCCCAGAACGTGGCTCTTTTGGATATCCATAAAACCAACGTTCCCCCCAAAGGGTGTTGTTGCCATGTTCACGTCCTTTGATGGTGGAGCTAGCTCACTCCCTACAAAGAGAAAACCTCCCAAGGAAAGAAATGATCAGGGTTAGGATGGATCTGGAAAGCAGTGCCATCAGCAAGTTCCCTGGGAGCCTCTCTACGTCCCCTTAACTCACGGCCTTGTTCTGTCCCATTCTGTCTTCTTTCCCCATGACGTGTGCATCTGTCTCCCTGCCAGTTATGAGCTCCGGGAAGACAGGAGTGCAGAGGGGTCTTGTTGTCCCTTTGCCACCTGGCACCAGGTGGGAGATGAGCTCAAAGAAGTGTTGGCTGAATTAAGGGAACTCAACCAACCACAGTGAAAGGGTATGTAAGCCACACCCCAAATTCCATTACTCTTCAGTCCAGGCCTGTTTTCATCTGGGTGTCCGGGTGGTAAAGAGGAAAAATTTTTGAGCCAATCAAGTTAAGATTTGGTTCCTGGCCTTCAAACTCACTGGCCGAACATACCAATTTCTTAACCTCTCAGCCTCAGAAGGCCCATCTGTAAAATGGTCTGCCAGAAAGGTAACATATGTGATGTCTCTGGGCACATAGTAGGCCTTCAGTGTCTGATAAAGTTGTTCCCTTTCTTTCTGTGTTTTGATCTCATTTCATTTTTTTTCCTCTTAAAAAATTCAAACAGGTTTTTTGGCCTCTTGAACCAGACCCTTCTAGAAGGAATTCATGTTAGAAGCACAATAACAAGGTTTGGCATTAGCCTTGGCGGCTGTGTTTGAATGTTTTCAGGCTGTGAAAATTCACTCTGACAATCATTTATGACCAGTTTCTGGCCTGGGCATAGACCAGGCTGGGACAAGAGAGGGTTCTGATGAGGGTGGGGAGGAAAAGCAGCCATTAGGAGGGAAAGGCTTGAGCGTGTGTCCCAGGGCAGGAATGTCACATTACTGAGCATTTGTCACAAACTTCAGGTGTCTGTCTGAGTGAAAGGCCTATCCTCCTGGGGCCCACCAGCCAAGTGAATAAGGGCAAGGCCTTAACCTCCATCACAGCCCAGAAATTAGAAGGAAATGCCCCAGGGGGCATCAATTCCATGCAAAGGATCCATGAGATGAGGTCTGAGAGGAGGTCAGCAGTCAGCAGCAATGCTCAGCAAAATGGGGAAGTCAGTAGAGTTTGTCTTTTACAGATTAACAGGAGCTTAGGGCCCTGCTGGATTTTAAGCTTCTTGTGGAAGAAATGGTATCTTGCTTCCCAGCACCTGGCCAGGCATAGTGGGCACCTGGAGTTGCTGAATGAATAAATGAATGGAGGGAGGGTGGGGGGAGGGTAGGAGGAGACACTTTGCAGATGGGGAAACAGAGGCCAATACAGAGAGGGCAACTTTTCTAAGGTTTAGTCTTAGAAACTCTTTCCCACATGGGTGTCAGTAGCTGGGAATAGGTTGAAAGGAAACCTCTCCTGGTTGATTTTTCCTTCAAAATACACGTGCCTTTGAGGAGGGAGTGCTCTTCTATAGATGGCTTTTGAGGCCTTCACAGGTAGGGGGTTGGGTTTTAGGTCTGTCTAGAGCTGTGTTAGCACACTACGGAGGTGGTTGCTGACTGGGCCTGTGTAAGCAGTCTGACAGCTCCCATTGGCCCTTGGTCAACCTGATCTGGCCCCAGAGTTTCCTGATGTCTGACAGGATAGCCTGGACAAGATACCATGAAGATTCTTCCTGGCTTTGCTTTACACCCTCATCCTGGTGTTGGTCATTGGCATCTCTTTCCTGGACTACTGCAATAGTCCTATCATGCCACTCTACCACCTCATTCTCTTTAATTCATTTACAACTGAGAATGGGCTCATGGGACCTTGTTCCCTCCATTTGCCTCTACTTATAACCCTTCAGTGGCTTGGATCTAGAACAAAAGGAAAACTCACTGGCTCCTGCTCCCAGCCCACCTCCTGCCACTATCTTCTACTTCAGCCCACTGCTATTGTTTTAGTACCTTACAAACACTGATGAAAGAATTCTCTCATCTCAAGGATGTGCTGTTCCCTTTGCCAAGAATACTTTTTTCCTCAATCATCTCATTCTTGTTCTCATCCTTCAAGTCTCCAATTAAACACTACCTCCTCAGAGAGGCATCCCTGCCCACTTCTCTGAAGTAACCCACCATGGTCATTAGTATAGGGTTCTATCTGTGACCTTTATAGTACACATCAAAGCCTGGTAATGATATATTATTTTGTTTTTCCATGGCATATTATGTTGCTCCACCACCAGCCAATAAGCTCCATGAGGAGAGGGACCATGCATGTCTTGTCCGCCACTGTGCTTCCCACTGTGCCTGGCACATAGTAGGTACTCATTATATGTATGTTGAATGAATAATGAATGACTCAAGAGATGGATGAATGGTCAAGTCCCCGGCGGCAGACTTGATGCGGGGAATATTCTAGGACACTAGCTTCCACACTTGGTAATACACTTGATAAGGACTGGGTTTAAAGTGATCTTAGGCACAAACTGTGAACAGAGAGTCTAACAAAAGAAACTGATCACATCAGGGCAGTCCAGTGTGGGATGACAAGGCAATCTTTAAAAGATAAAATATCCAGACTGGACCAGACCTACCACCAGCCTGTTGGTCACTCTGGCTGAGAGCAAGCACTATTGCCATGGTGAAAGGGAAGCTAGAAATCAACATGGCAGCCCCAGTGGTCCCTGTGTGGTATGGAATCATTCTAGAGTGTTCCCTGACAGTGTCCATCCCCACTCCAGAGTATGGGCACCTGCCAATCTCGGTCAATCCTGTCATCTTTGTAAAAGGATTAACAAGCTCTCTGGGAGACATCAGGGATGGGGGCTGGGCTGCTGGGTCCTACAGCCCTACAATCCAAGTCATAATTCTAAGACCTACTCTCATAAGTTAGTTTCTGGTGGGAATGTGTCATGTTTCAACTGTTCTGGAAGGAAATTTGGGAAGATATATTAAGAGCCTTAAATATAGTCATGCTCTTTGACTAAATAACTCCACTTTGAAGCATCTACCCAAAAGCTAGGGCCAGAAATGTGCACTAAGACACTGATAATAGATTTCTCATATAAGTGTATTTTTAATAGCAAAAGAATGGGGAAATGAACCATTAAATATCCACCAATAGATAAGTAAATAATGGCTTAGCCATACTATGGAATATTATTGGCTGATGAAAGTCATGTTTCCAAGGAAAATTCAAAAACATGGGAAAGTGCTCACAATGTAAATTGGGAGGGAGGATACATTTTTGCATTGTATTAAAAACAGAAGTGCTTAAATACTTAAACTTTATGACACAGTTCAAAGCAATGTAATCCACACATCTTCTTTCATGAGTCCTAAAGACTCATTGGTATAGTCTTGAAATTTCTCAAGAAGGATACAGTCATTAGAGGTCTACTTTGCCTGTTATGATCTCATTCATACTCTGCTGTTGGTGCGTGTAGTTAGTTTACATCCAAATGTATATACTAATGGTGACATTTAAAATACACATAGATTTTTTAGGATTAAAGACAGTAGTGTGAGAGGTGAGACAGAGGCTTCCTCCTAAAACCACATATAATACGAAAATATAATTAATATAACTACTCCTGAAAGAGCAACAGGAAAGAGGACTGCGCCAGACTGCATTCACCTGGAGAAAAGAGCAGACCTCACAGAACAGGGTAAGTACCAAAGCTGTGGCCTGGCGGGACCCAAGCCCTTCCCCCACCCCAGCTCAATGGTGGGAGGAAGACAAACAGAGCAGGGAGGGAGTGGAGGCCTGGGAGTGCTAAATAAACTCCAGAGATCTGCTCTGGGAGCACAAACCTACATTTCATGGTGCATGAATGGTACTCTCATGATTAGGGGGTTGGAAAGTTAAGACAGGCAGAATTCTTGGAGAGACTGAGATTCAAAGTCAGTCTTTGAATGGAAAGTCTTTTTGTGGAAAGCAGGGATCTATATCCGGCTGCTCTGGGACAAAAGAAAGGCAGGCAGTCTAAGAGACTTCCTAAAAGCAAGAGGGTGGCTAAAGGAGCAAGAAATGCACAGAGCTTACTGCTCAGGAGAAAGGGCAGGTAGACAAAATTGTCAGGTGCACTCTGCCCAGCAGGTTGGGAGCTTTCACTTCCTTCAGGAGCTCCAGCTCCCTGGCTGTTTACACAGCTCCAAGGACCCCCTCCGTGATATGCAGCCTACTGCGCCTTTTTCCCGGCCAGCCCCACCTGGCTCACAAACCGGCAAACCCTACCCTGGTGTTAGGCCAGCCAGAGGGAAGATAAGTCTACAGCAACTACAAACGCAAAGCATAGAGGCTTATACCTGTGTGTTCAGTCCACTGGTTCAGGCAGTGGAGTCAGGCATAGCAGCCGGGAAGCAGGAAAAAGCTCTTTCTTCCCCCCAGGCACCAATGCCACTCCCCTGTGACCCCCAACATTGCCTCAGGGGCTGAGCAGCTCCAGAGAGTAGAGCTTCTGGGCACTAGAGGGTGCCATATACAAATAAGAAATGCCAACAGAACCTGGTTCAAAGTAAAATTATTAATACAATGCTTGAGAAAGATTTAAATGACATCGACCTCATGAATCTTCCTGAAAGGTAGTTCAAAATAAAAATCATTAACATGCTCATGGAGGTATGGAAAGATATTCAAGAACTCAGGAATGAATTCCGGTCGGAAATCCAATCGTTGAAGAGCACAATGGAGGTTATTAAAAGCAGATTAGATATGGTGGAGGAGATGATAAATGAAATAGAAACTAGAGAAGAGGAATACAAAGAAGCTGAGGCACAGAGAGAAAAAAGGATCTCTAAGAAGGAAAGAATATTGAGAGAACTGTGTGACCAATTCAAATGGAACAATATTCACATGTTAGGGGTACCAGAAGAAGAAGAGAGAGAAAAAGGGATACTAGGTGTCTTTGAGGAGGTAATTGCTGAAAACTTCCCCAATCTGGGGAAGGAGATAGTCTCTCAGGCCATGGAAATGCACAGATCTCCCAACACAAGGGACCCAAGGAAGACAACACCAAGACATATAGTGATTAAAATGGCAAACATCAAGGATAAGGACAGGCTATTAAAAGCAGCCAGAGAGAGAAATAAGATCACATACAAAGGAAAGCCCATCAGGCTATCACCAGACTTCTCAGCAGAAACCTTACAGGCCAGAGGGAGTGGCATGACGTATTTAATGCAATGAAGCAGAAGGGCCTCGAACCCAGAATACTTTATCCAGCAAGGTTATTATTTAAATTTGAAGGAGGGATTAAACAATTTCCAGATAACCAAAAGCTGAGAGAATTTACCTCTCACAAACGGTCTCTACAGTGTATTCTGGAGGGACTGCTATAGATGGAAGTGTTCCTAAGGTTTAATAGCTGTCATGAGAGGTAATAAAACCACAGTAAAGAAAGTAGAACAGTTAATTACTAAGCAAATGAAAAATTAGATCAACTATTTCCAAAGTCAATCAAGGGATAGACAAAGAGTACAGAATATGATACCTAATATATAAAGAACAGAGGAGGAAGAAAAAGGAAGAGAAAAAAGAACCTTTAGAATGTGTTTGTAATAGCATATTAAGTGAGTTATATTAGACTCCCAGATAGTAAGAAAGTTAACCTTGAACTTTTGGTAACCACGAATCTAAAGCCTTCAATGTCAATAAGTACATACCTATCAATAATCACCCTAAATGTAAATGGACTGAATGCACCAATCAAAAGACATAGAGTCACTGAATGGATAAAAAAAACAAGACCCATCTATATGCTGCCTACAAGAGACTCACTTTAAACCCAAAGACATACACAGACTAAAAGTGAAGGGATGGAAAAAGATATTTCATGCAACTAATAGGGAGAAAAAAGCAGGTGTTGTAGTACTTGTATCAGATAAAATAGACTTCAAAACGAAGAAAGTAGCAAGAGACAAAGAAGGACATTACATAATGATAAAAAGGTCAATCCAACAAGAAGATATAACCATTATAAATATCTATGTACCCAACATAGGAGCACCTACATATGTGAAACAAATACTAAGAGAATTAAAAGGGGAGATAGAATGCAATGCATTCATTCTAGGAGACTTCAACACTCCACTCACTCCAACCAGACAGAAAATAAGTAAGGAGACAGAAGCACTGAACGACACATTAGAACAGATGGACCAAACAGACATCTACAGAACTACCCAAAAGCAGAAGAAAACACATTCTTCTCAAGTGCACATGGAACATTTTGAAGAATAGATCATATCCTAGACCACAAAAAGAGCCTCAGTAAATTCAAAATGATTGAAATTGTACCAATCAGTGTCTCAGACCACAAAGGTATATGAAACTAGAAATAAATTACACAAAGAAAATGAAAAATCCCACAAACACATGGAGGCCTCACAACATGCTTCTAAATAACCAATGGATCAATGACCAAATAAAAACAGAGATCAAGCAATATATGGAGACAAATGGCAACAATAATTCAACACCCCAATATCTGTGGGATGCAGCAAAGGCTGTGCTAAGAGGAAAGTATATTGCAATACAAGCCTACCTCAGGAAAGAAGAACAATCCCAAATGAGCAGTCTAAACTCACAATTAATGAAACTAGAAAAAGAAGAACAAATGAGGCCCAAAGTCAGTAGAAGGAGGGACATAATGAAGATTAGAGCAGAAATAAATAAAATCAAGAAGAATAAAACAATAGAAAGAATCAATGAAAGCAAGAGCTGGTTCCTCAAGAAAATAAACAAAATAGATAACCCCCTAGCCAGACTTATCAAGAAAAAAAGAGAGTCTACTCACAAAAACAGAATCAGAAATGAGAAAGGAAAAATCACTATGGATACCACAGAAATAAAAGAATTATTAGAGAGTACCATTAAAAATTATATGCTAGCAAACTGGATAACCTAGAAGAAATGGACAACTTTCTAGAAAAATATAACCTTCCAAGGCTGACCCAGAAAGAAACAGAAAATCTGAACAGACCAATTACCAGCAATGAAACTGAACTGGTAATCAAAAATCAACCTAAGAACAAAACGCATTAACCAGATGGCTTCACCGCTGAATTTTATCAAACATTTAGTGAAGACCTAATACCCATCCTCCTTAAAGTTTTCCAAAGAATAGAAGAAGAGGGAATATTTCCAAACTCATTCTATGAGTCCATCATCACTCTAATACCAAAACCAGGCAAAGACACCACAAAAAAAGAAAATTACAGACCAATATCCCTGATGAACATAGATGCAAAAATACTCAACAAAATATTAGCAAACCGAATCCAAAAATACATCAAAAAGATCATCCATCATGATCAAGCAGGACTTATGATATTATACATAAAAAACCCTAAAGAATCCACTCCAAAACTACTAGACCTAATACCTGATTCAGCAAAGTTGCGGGATACAAAATTAATACGCAGAAATCTGTGGCATTCTGATACACTAACAACTAGCAGAGAGAGAAATCAGGAAAACAATTCCATTCACAGTTGCATCAAAAAGAATAAAATACCTAGGAATAAAGCTAACCAAGGAAGTGAAAGACTTATACTCTGAAAACTACAAGACATTCATGAGAGAAATTAAAGAAGATACCAATAAATGGAAATACATCCTGTGCTCATGGATAGGAAGAATTAATATTGTCAAAATGGCCATCCTGTCTAAAGCAATCTACAGATTCAGTGCAATTCCTATCAAAATACCAATAGCATTTTTCAATGAACTAGAGAAAATCATTCTAAAATTCATATGGAACCACAAAAGACCCCGAATAGCCAAAGCAATCCTGAGAAGGAAGAATAAAGCTGGGGGATTATTCTCCCAACTTCAAGTTCTACTGCAAAGCCACAGTACTCAAGACAATTTGGTACTGGCACAAGAACAGACCTATAGACCAATGGAACAGACTAGAGAGCCCTGATATAAACCCAACCATATATGGTCAATTAATATATGATAAAGGAGCCATGGACATACAATGGGGAAATGACAGCCTCTTCAACAGCTGGTGTTGGCAAAACTGGACAGCTACATGGAAGAGAATGAAACTGGATTATTGTTTAACCCCATACACAAAAGTAAACTCAAAATGGATCAAAGACCTGAATGTAAGTCATGAAACCACAACACTCTAAGAAGACAACATAGGCAAAAATCTGAATATAAGCATGAGCAACTTCTTCCAGAACGCATCTCCTCAAGCAAGGGAAACAAAAGCAAAAATGAACTCATGGGACTACATCAAACTAAAAAGTTTCTGTACAGCAAAGGACACCATCAACAGAACAAAAAGGCATCCTACAGTATGGGAGAATATATTTGTAAATGACATATCCGACAAGGGGTTAACATCCAAAATATGTAAAGAGCTTACACGCCTCAACAAAATAGGAGCAGACCCAGAGACTCCAAGAAGGGACTAGTGGTTACCAAAGGGGAGGGGTGTGGGAGGGCGGGTGGGGAGGGTGGGAGAAGAGGACTGAGGGGTATTATGTTTAGTACGCATGGTGTGGGGGATCACGGAGAAAACAGTGTAGCACAGAGAAGGCAAACAGTGAATCTGTGGCATCTTACTACACTGAAAGACAGTGACTGCATTGGGGTATGGGTGGGGACTTGATAATATGGGTAAACGTAGTAACCACATTGTTTTTTCATGTGAAACCATCATAAGAGTGTATATCAATAATACCTTATTTAAAAAAAGGCAAAAAAAAAAACCCAAAAAATAAAACACACATGAAATAACATCTGTACTTCCCTTATTCAAAAGATAGGTTTCACAATGCGATTTTAAATATTCTGAATATAATATTTAGTAAATAAAAAATATTCATGAAATACAAAACTGAGTATATAGTATGAATCCTCTTTTGTAAGAGAAACATAGAGATACAATTATTAGAAGGACATTATAAATGATTAAAGAGATTACCTATATCCAACAAAATGATACACTTTTTATTATTTTCCAAGTTTTCTAATGCAGCAGACACTGCATTTATAATTAGGATAAAACAATAAACAACTTTTAGTCCCAAGAGGAAAAAATCCTGTTGCTCTGAGGTGACACATGAGGAAACCATTCCCCAAATCCCTCATTGGAGAGTCAGTCTTAGAAAAACTGTTCCCTTTGGTTGAACTTTCAAGGCTACAGTGCCCGTGTGCATACGTTAGGGCAGTGCTAAGGAGCTCTAACATAAAGATTCCAAAATACAGGCTTAAGTAATGGAGAATTTTATTTCTTTTTCTATGGTGCTGTAGAGGTAGGTGGGTGGTCCAGGCTGGTGGCTGAATTTACTTCAAGGCACCAGCGACCAGCTGGTGGGGCAGCTCTTCCATCCTCAACACACAATACCCTGTCCTGTATTGGTGGTGGCTGCTCCAGTGGTTACCAGTAGGAAGAAGGAAGAGAGGCCATAGGGGACCAGCAACTTTCTGTTTAAAGATGTGCCTAGAACTTTTATACTTCTGCTCATATCACATTGGCCAGAATTTAATCACAAGGTCACATCTAGCTGCAAGGGAGGCTGAGTATATTGTCTAGTTGGGCAGCAATAGCCTTGCTGACAGGATAGGTCAGTGTGTGCGTGTGTGTGTGTGTGTGTGTGTGTGTGTGTGTGTGTGTCTGTGTGTGTGTGTGTAGGTAGGGGAGGGAGAGAATGGTTACCAGGGTAAAATTAGTCATTTGAGCAAAGTAAGGAAAACAGCCAGTCAGAGCACAGAACACTTGGCTGTCTTTTCTGAGCCAGCATCAAATATCCACTATCCATCCATCAAGGGCATTCCCTGAAGATTTCAGGCACAGCCAGCCTGGAGTCGGAAGACTTGTCTTCTCTCCTCACAGCCACTGCAAGACTCACCACCGAGAGCATTCAGGAAGACCCCACGGAGGCCACAGGAGCCATTTGAATTCAGAGGTTTTCTGCATTTTTCTCACAGCCACAGAGCATGAAAAGCTCCTCTCACTAATTCTTCCCCCAAACTGTGCATACTTGTCCAGTGGCTTTCAATCCAGGAAACATTCATGAAGTACCAACGCTCAGGCACACCGTCTCACGTGTCATTCCTTTGAATCCTCACAGCAGCTCTGGAGCAACGGGCTCCTCTTCCCATTCCACCTCTGAGGAGGCAGAGGCCAGGTAGCAAGACGCAGAGCTGGAACCTGAAGCCAGGTTTCCCAGCTGCAACGCTGGCAGGGCTTTCTCCACAGCCCAGCTGCCTGTTCGCTTTGAAACCTGGAAAAGTTGATGAGCCTTGCAGCCTTCTGTGAACCTCTGCAGGATGAACTGCCAAGCCTGCTCGTCTGAAATAGTTGTGGTGCTCGGCTTCCTGGAACAAAAACATTCTCTTTCCCGAGTGGGACCAGCCCATTAACCCATCCTTTATTTCATGCAAAGCACCTCCCCACCACCCATAAGTCATTTTCCAGGCCTTTCTGCCAGACAACTCTCCTTCAGAAATGCCATGTTCCATGCAGGGTGAATGCACAGCCAGAAGTGTCATGTGGAGCTGCAAACCTAAAATATATGACAACTGAGACCCAAACACACTATGTGGGGAGGACGGGGGCAAAGACACAGCCTCAGCGTGCAGCGTGAAGCTTCAGGCCTTGAGATGAACTGGATGGTTCGACGACCCACCACGGCCTCCCATGGGAGGCTCCTTCCTACAGAAACTGGTTCACAACAACGATTTGTTTTTCTTTTTAATTTTTGACCAAACTGTGGATGGGGCATAGACTGGGTCCTGAAAAGGTTCATGCTGGAAGTTTACCTGAGCTGATTTCTGGACCCCATATTGTTGAAAAGGATGCCTTTGAATCAAGCCTTGATTGCTCTGAGATCCTTGTAGTAGAGTGGGGCCCTTTTGTTTGATGAAACTTAACATCTCTTAGTCCCCAGAGTAGATGCTAAAGTAGCGGAAAGGAGCAGAAGAGGATGCTAAGTTGCCGTTATTCAGGGTCTGCTCTGTGCCACACCTGGTGTTAGGCACTCTATGAACATTGTCCTTTTTGTTCATTGGAACTGATGTTTTATTTTACAGAGGAGGGACCAGAGGGTTGAAAAGGATAAGGTCAAACTTACCTCATGTGGAAGGCATGGAATGTGGATTTTAACCCTAGTCTGTAATAAAAATAATAGTTCCTATGAATTGAGGGCTTACAGTGTGCCAAGCCATTAGCTGTGCCTTTCTAGGTGTTAACTCTTCTATATTCCCTCATCAACATTGTAAGCAGTCCCATACTATTTTTATGCCCATTTCACAAATGGGAAAACCAAGGCCCAGCAGAGAGGTACAACATCTTGCCCCAGGTCACCCAGGTGGTAACTTATGAGGCAGGATGTGAACACAGGCAGTCTGCCCCAGGCCAGGCACCCTCGGCCCCTACACTGTCTTCCTGGAAGACTGTGTGATATTTCATTGAGTACGGAAGGAGGCACAGTCCTGTTGGGGCCACACAGCCTTTGAGATGGTAGAGGGGCCTTCAGTGACACGTTCACCTGACCAGGGTGTTAGACAGGTGGACTAACTCAGGCCTGGGCACAGAAGTGACTGGTTCAAGATCTCTGGGCTGCTCAGCTGCACCACTGGGACATGACCCTGGGACCAAATCGCACTGCCCCATACCAACTCTCTATTCTGAGTCAGCTGCCATCTAATCATCAAGAGACAATAGAAATATAATGGGAGCCGTATATGCTGCTACATTTTGTTTCATACTGGCTACATTTTAAAAAAGAATATTTAAACAATATATTTTATTTAACCCAATACATTCAAAATATTACCATCACACTATATAATCAATAAAACATTATTGATGAGATAGTATACATTTGGGGGGTACAGTCTTTGAAATTTGGTATGTATTTCAGTCCATCTCAATTTGGATGAGTCATATTTCAAGAGCTCAGTGGCCAGTGTGGCTGGTAATGGGCCCTCCTGGGCAGTTCAGCTCTCGATGCTTGTTATTCAAAGTGTGGTCCATGGATCAACAGCACAAGCATTACCCAGAAGCTTGTGAGAAATGCAGAATCTCAGGCCCCGCCCAGACCTACAGAGTCAGCATCTGTTTTAACAACATCTGTGTGCACATTTGTTTGAGAAGTGCTGGTCTATAGCTCTTACCCTCTTGCGAGAAGAACTGCAAGAACCCTTTGCAATAGTTGAAAACCATGGGGTCTTCTTTGCAGGAACATATAAATATACAAATGCACATAGATTTCTGCCTAGGATTCCAGAAACTTCCCCCAGCTCTTGGAAGCTGTCTTGCCAATGGGTTTCAGCCCCAGGAAAGTTCACTATGGATTCAATGTGACCAAAGAAATTGACAGTAGAACGTTCTTAGGGTGAAGGGTTATACCCAACTTTATTTCCAGGTGGCAGGTCAGTCACTAGAATCCAATTCACTCAGAGCGGGTCTGCATGCAGCAAGCCGGTCTCTGCCTCTGGGCCCCCATGTCTACACAGCTGTCCTCTGGGCCTCTCTGCCTGTACAGCCGTCCCACACAGCCGTCCTCTGGGCCTTTCTGCACAGTCGTCCCGCACAGCCGTCCTCTGGGCCTCTGTCCTCAGCGCTGCCACCACTCCAGCCTCTGCTCTGCTCTCCTGCAGCCTTGCAGCCCCGCCACCTTGTCGCGCACAGAGCACTGGGTGGAGCTCTTTATATCAAGTCAACAGCCATGTATTGCCCACGGGTGTGCAGTGAGCTAGTCAACCAGGGCCGGGTGAGAATCCTGGCCACAGGAACCCTCATTTTATCCACAGAAGCCTAGCCAAGGACCCCCAGTTCCATGGGTTCCACATTAATACCTTTGGTTCTGCAGCAGTGGTTTTCAAAAACTTAAAGTAAAAATCACAAGCAGAGCAAATGTTTCTCTTGTTGACAAATGAAACCTTGTTCAGGAGCCCAGGTATAAAATGGACTAATATTGACACAGAGTGGCTGAACCCGGAAGCAGCCCCATTCCTATGTGTCCTGCCTTCCCTGCATCTAATCCCAAGCTTTGATGGTGCCTCAGGAGCAGCGTGGAAGCCACTCCTCCACCCCACCCCACCCCACCCCTGCCTGAGTGTACGGCCCAGAGCTTGCTGGCTGCACACAGGTCACCTGGAAGGAGCTTTCATTGTTTCTTTTTGTTTTCAAACTCCCCAGGGAAATTCTGAGGCCCACCTGGGGTTTGAATACTAATCTAGGGCTTCCCAACTGCCAGGCAGGTGCAAAAGTTTTGGAACCCAAGATGACCTCAGCTGGCTTTCTGTGCCTCCTTAAATCAACAAATACAGAGATGGAAGGCCCCACCAGGTCATCTGTCTCTATAGAGGGGGAGACTAGGACCCGCAGAGCAGAGGTAGTGCGTGTCTGGTTATACCACACCACCTCCTGTCCACGTGATCTCCCTGAGCAGCCAAAGAACTCTTATTATCACGTGGACTGTGGCAGGATGCCATGGAGTACAAGACAGTTTCGAATTTCTTTCCTATGCTTCATCATCATCAGATTTCCCATCTCTCTCCCGCACATCCAGAGCTAGTGCTGGGGCCACACTGCTTGTCTAAGCCCGGCTGTGACCAGAACACCTCCCTGCTCAGCAGGGGTGATTTCCTGCAAAGCCAGCGAACCTGACACTCATTCTTACTTGAACGGCTCCCTCCCATGACCATGAAATTGGGTCCTTTTTCTTAAAGAGGGTCCCCCCAGGTTGTATAGGTTTCAGAGCCCATAAAACCTGCTGCCTCAGACCCTTTAAGGTCGTGTCTTCAGAACAAAGTCCAGATTCTTACACACCGGCCTCATCCGCCCGTCCCTGGCTGGTCATGCCTTCCTCTCCTTGCATGCACAGCCTCCCAGCCTTACTGCGTTTTTGCTTCTCCCTCAGTATCTCCTGCTCTCCTCTGCACTCCTCCGTCTGGTGGACCCTTCCCACCTCCAGGTCTTGCTTAAATATCACCACTTCAGTGAAGCCACCATGGTCCTATGAGTCATGCCTGTCTCCTGCCCTACTACCTCCCCACCACTTTCTCATGATCACTTCTGGGTTACTATTAATAAAGCTCTGAGGACAATGAGCAGGTATGGAGCACAGAGCAAGTATTCTGTTTGTTAAAAAATAAATAAGTAAAAGTAAAAGAAGGTGCTCTGTCTCCATGTCTTTGTTCACTCTGAGCTCCTTATGTCCCCCTTCCCCAGGGCAGAGCTGGTTTAGATCCTAGTCACAGTGTAATCATTAGCGATGCCAACTTTTACTCTTGGTAGTGTCCTAGTTTGCAAGCAAAATTACTTGTCATCCCTTCCACGGAGTTTTCTCCCTGGTTAATTCTTGAGCATTCTTGGGCTCAGCTGAAAAACCTTGCACCTAAGACTATAAACCGGGATGTTTTTGCCTGCAAGTAAATGAAGGTTTATTATGTATGGCACAGAATCAGAGTCCAGAGCTGGAGTAGTTCAGGGTTAATTCTGCTAGCAATTGAATGAACAAAAGGACACAGGGTCACCAGCTCCTGATGAAGACCAAAAGCAGGAAAATGGGGTAATTCCTCCCAAGAGACGTTTTTTTAAAAATCAGTAAGGAAAATGTCTCCCACAAGCTGTATCCCACACCCACCCCAGGTACTTCTTCTCACTCCCAACTGGCCAGAATGTATCATATGCTCATGGCTAAACCAATGACTGGTGGCGAAGAGTAGCCTCTTGGTTGGCTTGAACCAATCAGAAGTCATCCTCTGGAGCTGGTGGGGAGGCTCAGCCTTCTGGGAACCTGTTTCCACCATTTTGCTAAACAACAACAAAAACATCGCACAGGGAAGGCTGGGCTGTGGGGAGGAGGGAGGAATATCTATGGACCAGGCCACTAACAGTACCTCCTGCATCTTCCGGGCCCCTCAGCCTGAGGGAATGCCCTCTTCTGGATTTCCGCAGCCTGTTGCATTTGTTAACCTTAAAAGTAGAATTGGCAGATATTTTACCAGCAAAAATGGGTTTATTCAGGAACTGCAGAAAACCCCTGTTTGAGCAAGCGAGCTCTGGCTAAACCACAAGCATGTCTGGAGTACCAAGAGGAGGCTCTTTTATAGAAGGGCCAAGTTGGGAGGCCTGTTCTAAGCCAAACATCCATTGGAGGAAACTGGGAGTCCCATGTATCATGGCTTCGCATTGGCTGAGTTATGATGGTCCCTTATTGGCTGGGTTATTGCCAGGGGAGGCAGAAATTCTTCCCTCCTTAATGAAGTCGCCAAAATAGTATGAGTTGTAAGGTGTTCCTCTCTTCCTTTCTGTGGGTTCTGCAATGGATGAGTCATGGTGGGCGTGAGAGCTCCCCCTGCAGGCTTCCTAAGGCCATGTCGGTGAGGCTTCTATCTTCACATTCTCCCTCTGTTACAGCACATTTTGCTTTGTGACTTGTCTCTATTGCCCCTGTGTGCAGATATTATCACCACAAGAGTGAGAAATATAGCTTATCCACCCTACTCTCCTGGGAGCGCCTATCACAGGGTTGGCACCTAGTAAGAGCTCAAAGAATATTTAAATGCATACATTTCCTCCCTGGCAGTGTTCCTGTAAAGCGTAATGTACCCCTTCTCTTGAATACACTTGATGAGACACTTCACATTGGAGAAATTTAGGATGTTTCACATCCACTCTTAAATGGTAATCTCCCTGAGCACAAGGCCTATGCTGGGCACATCTCTGTATTCCCTGGTACCCGACACAGTGTCTGACCCAGAGACATGTTCATATGTTAAGATATAACACACAGTGGACAAATTTCCATGCAATGCAGCACTGAAAAAAAAATGAACTCTGCTGCATGCAATATGGATGACATAGCCATAGGTTAGGTTACGGACATAGACTAACTGAGAGAAGACAGACATAAAAGAGTAATGGTGTTTGATTCTATTTAGATAAAGCTCGAACATGGTAAAGCCAGTTCTTGGTGATGGAGAAAAGTGTTCACCTGTGAGGGATTTGACTGGGAAGGGGGCACAAGGGACCTTGGTGTGGTCTAGAGATGCCCTATCTCTTGACCTGGATGGTGGTTACTTGTGTGCACGTGCAAAAGTCATAAAGCTTTAAACTGTGATATATCTTGACAATGGAATAGTCTTTTCTTTTATTAAGAAGAAATGAGCTGTCAAGCCATGAAAAGACATGAATGAAACTTAAATATATATTACTAAGGGAAAGAAGCCAATCTGAAAGGCTACAGACTATATGATTCTCACTATGTGACATTCTGGAAAAGGCAAAATTATGGAGACTGTAAACAGATCAACGGTTACCAGGGACGGATGGGGGAGAGAGATGAATGAGCAGCGCACAGAGGATGTTTAGGGCAGTGAAAACTACTCTGTATGATACCGTAATGGTGGATACATGTCATTACACATTTATCCAAACCCACAGAATGGACAACACCGATTATCTAGAGTGAACTCTAAGATAAGTTTGGACTTTGTGTGATGACATGTCAGTGTAGGTTCAGGTAGGTAACACGTCTGGCTCTGGTGGGGGTGTTGACAGTGTGGGAGACTGTGCATGCGTGGAAAGCAGCAGGTATACAGGAACTCTGTACCATCCACTCAATTTTGCCGTGAATTTAAAATTGCTCTAAAAAAATAGTCTACTTAAAAAAACATGATTCAATGGTGTGTTTTGTGCTCTTTGCAACATGTGTGATCCCTGTGAAAAAGGAAAAAGTGTTCTTCTGCATAATAATAGTAACTAGTATTTGCTAAAGGCTTATAGGAAGGCAGACTTGCCCCCATTCTATACCTGTAGTATTTCTAGAATGCAGGTGGTGGAGGGCAGGGACTTACCTGGCTTGATCTCCATCCACCCTGCCCTCAGTGCCCAGCATATGATAAATCTGTCAGGTGGAGAAATATGCTCGTTGAAATGTCACAAAAACACCCACACCGTAGGAATGGGTGGTCTCCTAATTCTATAGAGGAGGAAACCAAACTTCCGAGAGGCAAGTGACGGAGCCAAGGCCGCACAGCTAGGATTTGTGCCAGGCTGTCTTCATAGAAAAGCCTGCATGCTGAATCCCTGTGCTCCATCATCCTGAATTTTCAGCAAAGTTGAACCCCAGAAAGCTGGAAGTGTTCAGAAACTGTGCTGGTAAAATTATTTGCAGGATTTTCACTGTGGTTGTTTTCCCTAAATCAATTGCTATTGTCTCTGGGACCTGGTTACAAAGTGCCCTGATTGTAGCTTTGATAAAGGGATATTCCAAACCCAAGTTCAACACATTGGCCTGTCAATAGCTTTGACACCTTGATTCCCTGTCACCTAGTAACTACTAAAAGTTGTCATATTCTGAAGCCTTTAATTTTACCTTCTGCAGGAGAGGAAAATTGATGAGGGGAAGATAGGGTGCAATTTGAGACATGTGCAAATTACCTTTTGACTCTCATGAATATATATTCTGCATCTGATGCCCGCCGGGGTGAGAATCTGTCCCCAAGATGAGCTAGGTTGATGGCCATCAGTGCATAATTGCTGGGCTCAGCCCGTCTTTCTGCTGGGGAATGAAACCTTGCTCAAGGTCAGCATTGAGATGTCAGTCTGAAAGTTGCCAATGCCAAGTGAGTTGCATTAGAACAAAATAGTTTTCAGAGACGGTAGCTTACCTCAAATGGAAAAAAAAAACCATGGATGTGCTGTGTGATGATGCCTTCAGGTCAGGTAAGGTGGCAGGTGGGAAGGTGGACTAAGTGGGAAAACTTCCTACATATATTACACACACACACATATATATATATATATATGAAGGGCTTTTTTTAAAGTGAAGAGTCTTTCTTCTCCTACTGAGTGCTCGCGGTGGTCTTGCTAGCTTGTAAAGAGTGGTAAGTGGACCGGCCCCACCCTGCCTTCCAGGGGCTCAGCCTGTTAGGTGGGACCATGGGGAATTCGGGCTCCAAAAGAAACTTCTGAACTCTACTGTGGACTCAGAGTTCTGTTGAGTTGCTCCTATCTCCAGCTGTGGACAGTGAGAATTGAAGTTTCAAAATGGGATTCCAAACCCCTTTTAGGGAAGCAAGAAAGCACGGACTTCAGTGTGAGAATCCTTTAGTTTCAGCCTCCGGCTCTGTCTTCTGTTCCCTGTGACCTTGAGCAAATTAGTTAACCTTCCAGAGCCTCAGCTTTCTTATCAGTAAAATGGGGTGATGCTATTTATCTCAGAGAGTTAGTGTGAGATTTATGCAGATACACGACAAAAGCAAAGACCTAACTCAGTGCCTGACACTTCGTGGCTCTGTAGATAAGCCCTCCTAGCCTGACTAGCAGACAGAGATGTTTGCTGACTGAAGAGGTGGCCTCAGCTACGGGCCAGGGACATGTCACCAACATGCTCCCTTCCATTGATCTGGGCCCTCCCTCAACCAAACAGCTCCCTGTGGGTCACCTCAGTCTCTCTAGTAATTCTAATGCTAAGCAAGCTTTGGGGTTCACTGGCTGTACTGGTTTCCTAGAACTGCCGTAACAAAGCAACACAGACCGCACTGCTTAAAACAACAGAAATGTATTCTCTCACCATTCTAGAACCTAAAACTCTGATTCAAGGTGTCCACAGGGCCCTGGTCTCTCTGAAGACTGTAGAGGAGAATCCTTCCTGCCTCTTCTAGCTTCTAAGGGTGGTTGGCCGTCCTCGGCTCCCTTGGCTTGTGGATGGACCACTCTAATCTCCAACTCCATCTTCACATGGCCTTCTTCCTTATAGGTTCCCCACCCCCAAATCTCCTCTTCTTACAAGGATACAAGTCATTGGATTAGGGGCTACCCTAACCCAGTATGATCTCATCTTAATTATATCTGCAAAGATCCTATTTCCAAAGAAGATCACATTCACAGGGGGTTAGGACGCCAACATGATCTTTTTAGGGGATACAACTCAGTCCATAGTACTGGCTCTTGGTTAAATGCAGGCATGGTTTTGTGGAGCACAGAGACAATTTGGGGACCCCTCTTTAAGGAAAAGAACATAAAATTATGAATGCAAATTTAGGTACAGGTCCTTGGAAAAGGGTGAGCAAGTGGGGGAGGTAGTCCTCTAGCTGAAGTAGCGTGAGCTTCATAGAAAATCTAAAACCTTATTTATCCTGAGTTAGTTTCTAAACTCATTATATGGAGCCAAAGGAATAAAACAGCTAAAAATGACAAACCATTAAAATATAAGTTTTATAGACAGACATACATATCTGCATGTATATTAGAACAGGTCTGAAAGGAAACACGTCCACATTTCAACTGATTACTTCTGACCGGTAGAGTTAGGGGTCCTTGTTATTTATTTTTTTCTTTTTTCTTATCTAAATTTGCTAGTCTTCCTACAATGAAGATAGATTGCCTTGATAAAAACCATAACCATCTTCTCTTTGCAGGCTTGATGTGTCAATTAGAGCCAGGATGTGTCTCAGGGCCTTGCAGAGAACTACACTGCTGGTGGTTGTCACAGATATCTTTCCTGGGAGATGCTATTTCCTCAAGGGCTCCACGGAGCCCACAGCACCTCCCCTGGGGCTTCCTTGGTCCCCCCATCCCCACACAGAGAACCACTGGCCAGTCTGCACACAGGAGAGGCCCCACCAAGGAGAATGAGGTGTCGTGGCCACCGATCTGTTTCCCTGATTTACATCAATTTACATTCAGCTCTCAGTAATCTACATGAAAATCAGGCAGCCTCCGTCTATTCCACTGAAATCAGGGGAGGCCGCCTGGCCTGTGGGAGGATGAGGGGAGAGGCTCCCTCACTTCTCAAACCCTGCACAGATTAATTTGTCAGCTAAAACAAGGGCTGCCATTGTAATCATGACCACCTAGCACTCTTTTACTTTCCCCAAATTGGATAGATAGATGGATATTTGTGGTTTATTAACTGGAATGTTTTGTCTAGCTTCGCTTTCCATTTCCTTCCCTTCTATAAGGAGCAGGTATGTTTTTTTTTTTTTACATGAGATGATTGATGCCATTCATTTATTTATTCATTCCTCTAGCAATGAGTTACTGGGGTCTTCTACATACCAGCCAACTGGGCTTGGCACTCAGGACAGAGAGGTGACAGTTCTGTCCCTGTCCTCACTTGATGGTCCTTGCTCTTGCTTTTTTTTTTTTTTGGTATCATTAATATACAATTACATGAGTAACATTGTGTTTACTAGATTTCACCCATTACCAAGTCCCCACCACATCCTTGCTCTTGTTTTTAAAAATAAAGTCTGGCAGTGAATCTGTGGCATCTTACTACCCTGATGGACAGTGACTGCTTTGGGGTATGAGTGGGGACTTGATAATATGGGTAAATGTAGTCACCACATTGTTTTTTCATGTGAAACCTTTATAAGAGTGTATATCAATAATACCTTAATAAAAAATAATAAAAAAATAAAAATAAAGTTTGGTTTAAGTATAACCTACATATGATAAAATTATAAACCTCAAGTGCACAGCTTGATACATACTGACCTATGTGCCATGTTTCTTCCATCATGGTCAAGGACATCTTAGCACCCCCAGGAGGCTCCCTCAGGCCCCCTCCCAGTCAATGTTCTTCCACCCCACTTGAGACGACCATTTCCGATCTCTTTCCTGTGAGTTTTGCCAGTGTTTCCTCTTCCTATAAATAGAATTACCCAGGACAAGTTCACACACTAGCAAAATTAATTTTGGTCATCATCATGTTTGTGACATGTATCTATGTATCCATAATTTTTTCTTTTTATTGCCATGCACTATGCAATTACATGTCTGTACCACAATTCATTTATCCATTCTCCGGCTGATGGACACTTGGGTTGCTTGCAGTTAGACATGATCATGAATAAAGCTCCTAGACCATGCCTGTACATATCCGTTGGGACTCTTGTACACTTGTTTCTCTTGAGCACAGTATAACCAGGAGCGGAATGGCTGGGTCAAAGGTCAGCCTGTGTTCGGTTGTAGTAGATACAGTCCGTCGTTGTCAGTTAAATTCAATCCTCTTAGTCCATTTTTCCCAAGGCCTCGTCCTGATTGTGTTTTTGCCACCACCCCCGACCCTTACTGAAATCACAGGATGTCATTTAGGTTTCTGGCTTGCAATTTAGGACCGGTACAGCAACAGCCCTCAGCTGAGCACCATGAGACGCGGGCCACTCCCAGCTGTCTGGGGAACTCACTGTGTGGCTCTGGGAACAGTCCCGTGCTCCTCTTGAGCTCAACTCCTGTTAGATACATCTGAGGTACTTCCCAGTTCCAATGGTTACAAAGACTGGACTGAAATCTGAGTCAGGCCAGTTGGGTGGCCTTGAACAGGTTACTTTACCTCCATTTACCTCAGTGCATCTTACTGTGAATTACAGATCATAATGTGCCAACTCTCTAATTTTGTTGAGAGAATTGATGAAGTAGGTAATGTACCACACCTGGCACACAGCGCATGCTCAGTATAATGTAGGGCACCTACTGTGGTAGAGCCTCCGATAACCTATTATGTCCAGAAGCAAAGACCTTGCCCACCTGTCCTGCAGGTGTTCCGATGGTTTCTGTGACCTGACACCCAGGTGTGGTCTTCTCTGACTACACGTGGCCATGAACTTGGGTTTACAGTTTCATCTTCATCTCTACTTCTTTCTCATTGGCTGGGAGAGGGGGGAAGGAGACTGAGTTCAAAACGTTTTCTTCCCCTCAAAGTAACACTATTTTGAACAACTTTCCTATATCTGGCAGAGGAACCACTGTATCGCACTTTGCAAGAATTTTGAAGATTTATATGCATCTTTGCTAGTTTAGCTAATACATGATCTGAAGAAGTCAGATCATCTTTTTTCAATTCAGTGGCTAATGTAATACATTGTTACTGTAAAATACCACTTGGAAGACCATGGCAAGTGCTTCCTCAAATTTCATCAAACATTTTTCCTACTTTCATGCAATTTTTAATATAAAAAATAGAACTAAGTGTGACCATATAAGCCTACGTGATATTTTTCTCAAAATGGAAATACCGTTATTATTTCTGATTTTTTTGAAGTGCGGCAGACACTGTTGTTTATCTAACCCAACCCCTTCTCCCAAAAGGGAGCAGGCGAGGCCACCCACCCTCATCCCTCATGGCTCCCTCTTGCTAGAGGCTCTTCCTGAGGGCGGCCCCCCAAATCGCTGCTTGTCTACAGAATCGGCTCCATCTAGTTTGCAGCTTTTTCAACACTCACACTCACAGAATCCTTCACTGTGCCTGTGTCTCCCCGATGACCCCACCACCGGCCAGCAAAAGCCCTCCCCAGAGGTCTGGGGCCCAGGAGCTGGGTGTAATAATTCCAAACTCTTTTTCCCCACCCCGAGGGGGAGTAGCTGCTTCCTGCAGCCGCTACCTCTGTAATGCCCTCAACTTCTCTTTGACCCTTTCAGTTACCCAGTTAACAACATTATACCTAGTTACCCAACCTGCATAGCAAATTCTCCCTGTCCAGCTACCCAGGGTGGGCTCTGGCTGCCGACTGGCCCCACTGACACACCCCCACCAGGCTTTCTGGCCCTCATTTCCAGCCTCGGGGTAGCTGGCTGAACTTCACTAGCTTTGATTTCCTGACTTGTGAGGTGGAAAGAGGGTAACAGAACACCCATCAGCATGGAGTGGCTGTTTCGGTTCAGCCCAGGAGTCCTCTCTTCCGGAAGCTTCCTGCACACTCCAGGCTGGTCAGGGTCCTCTGCAGTTCCATTTCATTCATTCAAGAAGGATTTGTTGAACATGATCATGGACTGAATTGTGCCCCCCAGCTTCATATATTAAGGCCTTAGCTCCCCAGGGTGACTGTATTTGGAGATGGGGGCCTTCAGGAAGGTGATTAAGATTAAGAAGGGGGCCATCTCACCAGAAATGCGGCCCTGCTGGAACCTTGTTCCTGGACTTCCAGTCGCCAGAACAGTGAGCAAGTAAAGTTCTGTTATTTAAACCACCCCACCTGCCAGTTGTTTAGGCTGCCCAGTATTTTGTTATGGCTGCCTGACCAAGACAAGCACCTACTATGTGCCAGGCAGACCTGGGCGCTGGGGGTAGAGCAGTCATCAAAATAAACCAAAGTCTCTGCCCTTGGATTACAATCATTCTCAAGTGGGAAGAAAGAAAAATCAAGGAAGAAAATGCCAGTAAATATGTGTTACATCAGAAGGTAGTAAGTTCAGGAGAGCAAAACAGAGCAGGGCGCAGGAGAAGGCAGTGGCAGCGGACAGCATTTAAGTGGTCAGGGAAGACGACATTTTAGCAGAGACCATGGAAAGAAGTACAATGAGAAGCAATAGTGCGGCTCTCTGGGGGAAGGGTGTACCCAGCAGAGGGAACAGCAGGTGCAAAGGCCCAGTGTAAGAAGACGCTGGGTGCTGCAGCACAACAAGCAACGGAGAAGGTGCTTGGTGGTGGTGGGTAAGGTGACGGAGAGCACAGGGTCCAGTGGGCCATTGTAGGGGACTGGGCATTTATTCTGAATAAGAGGGGAGGATGGTATCAGTTCTGGTCTCCAGAGAAACGGAACCAATAGGATGTGGCAGGGGTGTGTGTGTAAAGAGGTTTATTTCAAGGAATTAGTTCCTGTGATTACAGGGGCTGGCAGGCCCACAACCAGAGGACAGATGGGAAGATTAGAAATTTAAGAGGCACAGCAGATTCTCTGCAGCAGAATGGCTGAGTCAAGCGTGGACCTCGGCCTTTCTGATTCTAAAGCTAATAAATGCTCCACACTATCATGCTACTCCTCAAACAGCAAACGGAGAAAAGGCTGGCCAGTAGCAGCATATGCCAAGAACTAAAGCTGCCATCCTGAGACAGAATTTCTTCTTCTCCTGAAACCTCATTTTTGTTCTTAAGGCTTCCAACTGCTGGGATGAGGCGCACCCAGGTTATCAAGGGCGATCTTTTTTATTTAAAGTCAACTGCTGGTGGATGTTAAGCACTGCTACAAAAGACATTCCCAGCAACATGTAGATTCATGTTAAGTTCAGTCACTGGGGGCTGGAGCCCTGCCAAGCTGACACCATCGCCAAGCTCTTGGGAGGTTTTATGCAGACGACATTCTACCTGTTCACTTACCTGGTGTGGTTCCTGACTTACTTTTGAGTGACATGAGCTAAGTTTTAAATGGATCCCTCTGCCTTCCTTATGGAGATGGTCTGCAGAGGGACAGCTGGCTGCTACCAGGGAAACCGGTCAGCAGGCACCAGGTGACACTGCAGGGGCTGGGGCCCTGAATCACGGTGGTGGCATGGAGGCTGCAAGCTTATGGGCAGGTGGCTCTCCTGTGCAGGTGAAACCAACAGACGCTGGTTGTTCCTGTTCTCCCAGAAACAAATCTGTTGTGTGTCGTGCCTGGCACACAGCAGGTGCACAGCCAATGTTTCCTGACAAGGATGTATGGGAAATGGGTAGCTGAGAGCATTCTGCATACTGTAAAGCCCTATTCATATGTTCTCTGCTATCACCCTTAGGCCTTCCCTGCCCAGGCCTCTCTCCTTGGACTGAAGCACCATTTAAGGAAACCTTAGCTTTGACTCAAATCCCAAATCCTATCCCATCATGGAACAGAGCTTGCCCCAGCCCACATTCAGCAGCTCTCCCTGGCTTCCCTGGCCCACCTTGGTGCTGTGGAGGCAAGGTTCCCCTCCCAGGGGACCTTCCTGCTGTGAAGCGCTGAGGGATTGCGCGTTAATGAGATTCTCTGCAATGTCCCCAATTCTCATTTCCCTTTAGTCCAGAGAACTCATGACGATGTCAGATTGCCTTCTGCACTGTTTCCAGAATCTAACGCCGGACAGCTCCATCCTCCTTATCTCCTTATGAGTTAATTAAAGCATGAGGAAGAGTAGGGGGTCTGGCAGAGTACCGCACCCTCAAATCCCACCACCTAACCACCTAGATGGTGACCAAGCCCTGACATTTGTGGCTAAGTGGGTTCATCTTCAGAGAGCTCTAAAATTAAAAAAAAAAACAAAACCCAACAAGTATAAGAAAGAAAAAGAGAAGAACCCACTGTGTTTACATGGAAAGTGGTTCCACATTCCTGCCGTGTGGAACACAGCGTGTCCCGGAGCCGGGAGCCACCTGGCCCTGTTCCCTGCCGTATTATAGAGCAGGAAAGCCAAATTTCCTTCTGGATGTCTATAAATAAAGGGCTTCATCCACAAGCAATTAGGTGGAAGCATTTTTCCGGCCAGTGAGCATATGAGTTTCACAAGAGGCACATCAGATCAGAGATGTTAGCTTGAGTTCATTGCTATGTGTAATAAATATAAGTTTTACACAGCATCTACTTCCCTTCTTTCCAACCATCCCCTGCCCCTGGCTCAGTCCAGGTTTTATGTAGAAATTCAACCTAGAAACAGGCCAGAACAGCATTCCAAAATTATTTCAATTTAAGAAATTTAGAACAGTGTGGGATTTAATTTCTTCTGTCATGGGTAGAATGCTCCACTTCTGACTTCCTGAGATGGTTAGTGGATTCTCCGTTTTCTATTAATTACAGCTTCTCATCTCATCTCATTCCCCCTTTCACCTTGTCTGCCAGGTAGCTCCATGCTAGTAACTGCTTTTGCCTCATGGTTACTTCCTCTCAGTCCTCTATTTTCCTAATTCCTCATTTTCCTTTGGCCATCCTTTCCTAAACTAAATTTCAACACGAGCTTACCTACAATGTCTTCAAAAGGAGGCAAAATGCAGAAAGTTAATGTTTTTTTTAAGTAGTTTTTATTTTTAGTGGCTGCTGCTCTCAGAATGGAAACTCAGGATGGGTGAGGTACTCGGAATGAGGAAACACGGGACGGAGTGGCAGAAAACATCAGGTCAGAGGGAAGAGAGAGCAAAATGACCTTTAATCGGCAGGGACTATATAAGTTATATAATGAATTATATAAGCACTTAACATATATTTTGAAAAATTTAAGAGGCACAGCAGATTCTCTGCAGCAGAATAGCTGAGTCAAGCATGGACATCGGCCTTTCTGATTCTAAAGCTAATAAATGCTCCACACTATCATGCTACTCCTCAAACAGTGAACAGAGAAAAGGCTGGCCAGTAGCAGCATATGCCTGGGAACAACACAGTACCACATACGAAAGGGCAGAGAGCAGGTTTGCTTGATGTCAACAGAGGGGACCAAAGAGAGTGGACTTCAGGTGAAAAGTTTAAATACAACCTAAGACATCCATCCATCCTTCTGTCCATCTATCCATCCACCCATTTGCCCATCCAGCCGCATCCATCTGCCCATCCACCCATCTGTCCTTCTGTCCATCTATCCATCCACCCATTTGCCTACCCAGCCATATCCATCTGTCCATCTATCTAACCATCCATCCATCCATCCACTCAAAACTTTTGGACTCCACTACCCAACAAAGGCCTCATCCCTCCACACAAGGAGCTATGGAGCTGAGATCACCTGTCAGAATTGTCTCAAACTGAGCCCAGGACTTTATACCCCCATGCAAACAGTCACTGGACACAAATGTCCCTGGGAAGTGAGTGTGGCTTTGCGCAAAATGGCTTTCTTCAGCTGAGGGCAACTGGCAGAAAGAGTCTCAGATGAGAGCTGTTGGCAGCCCGCACCCCCAGGCAGTGGGGAATGCAGGAAGAGGCAGCTGGGTGGCACAACACAGCCCCACACCCTCTGATTCTTTATTCATAGTCTTCCCCACTCCACTCACACAGAAGCTCCACTCTCCTGTTCTGCTCACTGCTGTTACCTGCAGTACCTAGGACAGAGCCTGACCACAGCGCATGCTCAATAAGCACCCACTGGATGACATGAAGGAATGGATAAAACAGCAGCCCGTGTGACTGAGTGCTCATAATGTGCCAGGCACTGGGGTAAAAGTTTTGCATGAAGGGTCTCATTTAATCCACAGGACAACCCAAGAGGTGGTACCATTACCCTTATCCTGCAAAGTAGGAAACAGGGCTCACAGAAGTCAAGTAGTTTGCCCAATGGCACACTGAGAGTAGGTGGTTAAGTCCAGATTTCAAGGATTCTGTAGTCTGGACATTTGGCTCTGGAGACTTCTTCTTATTTACCAGGTGCCATCCCTCAGGGCAGGTCCAGAGAGAGAGAACTTCAGAATCTGGGTGGCCACCGGGAGTTCAGGGAGGACTGCGAGTCAGAGGGGCCCTTTAGGCCCCAGCCGAAGGTCCCACTTGGGGCAGTGGAGGGGCTTGCACACGGCATGCACACCGGACACAGCTCCTGGCTGGGAGGGGCCAACATCCCATCACACGGCTCTCCATGCCACCTACATGCTGATGACTCCCAAGCCCACATGTCCAGCCAGGCCTCTCCCCAGGCTCTGGACCCTCATCCCCTCACTGTGTGTCACTCAGGGGCCTCGGACGTAACCTGGCCGAACCGGAGCTCATCCGACGGCCCCTCCGCAGCCTTCCCCTCTCACTGAGTGGCACCACCGTCCACACCGCTGCTCAGGCTACACACCTGGGGTTGCCTGAAGGGCTCGCTTTCCTTCATCCCCTACACCCTTCAGCACGTCTTCACAACCGCCACCAGAACAAATCCCACACTAGTCCACTTGGCTCTATTTCCACAGTCGGCCCCAGCTCACCTGCCATCATCCTTCACCCGAACCACGGCAAGAGCCTCCTGGGTGGTTTCCTGCTTCCCCTCCACGTGTGCCCTGTCCTTCCATCTGCCACAGGGCAGCCTGTCAACAACTGAGATTTCACCCACTTGAAAGCTAACAATTAGAATGCTGGTTTCATGGATGCCAGCAAAAGACACAAGACTCCTGGGTCAGAGGCAAAAGACTCGGTCACTCAGAGCAGTGGGCAGAGTGTCAGCATGCTCACTAAAGGTTCCTTAGTCCTCATGCCCCAGGGGGGACATGGATGTGCCTGGCTGAATGCCTGCCCATGCAGTGACTTTGCATTGCAGGAGAAGGACTCTGAACTCGGGGAACTCATCACTATGGCAGGAAATGCCTGCTCTTTGTCACGGAGGGAACATTTCTTCATGTCTCGAGCTTGCTCACTGCAAATGCAACCTTAGAAAATGCTCAAGAGTGGTCAGCCTTGCATTCACAGTAGAAGCAGCAAGATGAATACCCATCACCCTAGAACAAAATGCAAACTATTTCATATGGCCTTCAAGGCCCAGAGTGACCTGACCCCTGCTGCCCCTCTGACCTCATCTCCTAGCTCCATGGTCCTCAGTCACTCTGCTCCAGCCACACTGGTCTCCTCGGGACCTTTGCACCTGTTCCTCTCTCATGTTTTCACATGGGCTGCTCCTTTTCATCCTCTGGATGTCGCCTGTTTAAGGAAGGCTTCCCTCACCATTCCAGCTAATGCTGTCCTCCACTCTTGTTGTTATATTATATGTCACATTCTTTTCAAATGCTATCATACTCTGAAATAACCTTTCCTTTTAATCACATCCTCTCCACTTGTGTGTCAGCCTCACGAGAGCAAGGACCTCATCTGTCTTGTTCCCTGTTGTACCCCGCAGAGCCTAGAACAGGGTCTAGGTGCTAAAAAGATACTTGGGGAATATATAAGTGCGAGGCAGGGGTGCCTTCCCCCAGGGTGGAAAGGGCAACCAAGGAGCTTCTCGGTGCTTCGGAAACATAAAACCTAGTATGACTCAGTTTAATTCCAGGGTGCAAGTGCTGCGTGACTCAGTGTTGTGTTTCAAACACGAGGCTTCTCTTTGCGGTGGCCTCTGAGAATATCAACGGGGACACCATGGCATGACTGTAGGACAAGCCCAGGGATGTGCGGCCAAGTGATGGAAAGTCTCCCAAATACACACACACACACACACACACACACACACACACACACACACACAAGGGCTTGTTGTTTAGAAAGCAGCGATTACTTTCATGATGGTGTATTTGCCCCTCTCATGGAGTGAGTAAGTGCTTGAGCTCTGGACTCAGACCAACCTGGGTTCAAGTAAGTCCTGGCTCTCCTCCCACGTCCCCCGGGCCTGAGTAAAGGGAGGGATGCTGTTGCTAACAGCACCGTCTGGAAGGTGAAAAGAGGGACAGATTTGAGTGGGAAGATGATGAGGGAGCTCTCAGATACAGAGTTTGCAAGGGTGATGGATCCCTTCAAGAGCGGAGCCCAGGACGCAGCTGTGCGTTCAGGGCTCAGCCAACAGCTAAGCAACCGGGCTGAAGGCGACGACCGCTGACGGTGAGGCGCCCGCAGGAGGGTTCCCAGACCTCAGGGTGCCACTGCTGGAGCGGAGGAGAAGCCAGAGCCAGAGAAGAGGCCTGAGGGGGACCATCAAGAGAAGGTGAAGACACAGACAGAGGGTGCCTTATCAGAAGATGACCGGCGGGCTGGACTGTGGGGGGCAGAGAGGCAGGGGTGGCGCCATGGTCCGACGCAGGGACACAGTGTGGGGGTGAGGCTGCTGGACAGCTGCATGAGCGGCGGCAGGTACTCTGACCTCTCAGCCCTCCCAGGCGAACACCGCCACCAGTAGCTGTAGCACCAGCATCAGAGGAATAATAAACCCCGAGGACAACGGTCCTCTCCCCTGCACCTGGAGCTCAGGGTGGGGACTCAACTTGGCCGCCGCCCTGCTAGAGGACAGCTAAAAATCGGTTCCAAAATGGCGGCTGGGCTTCCACCAGGTTGTTGGGCAGGCAGGTAGACTTTGCTGTGAGCCAGATTCAAGGTCAGGGAACTAGAACACAGCTGTTTCTTAGGGGCCGCAATACACAGGGAGTCCAGGCAGACCTAGGGTTGTCTATTTGCCCAACATGGCCTGATCCCTTACTGGGTTCCAGGTCTGTGCTAGGCTCTCACCATGAAAGATAAAGGGAACCCAGTGACATGTAGGGCTGAAAGAGCAGGCCAGCCCTGCACCCATCCCAGGGCCCAGGGCTCAGTGGAAGGGAGAGTGTTCCTCTCTGGCTGGCCTCATGGGGTTCGCTTGGGAAATGGGCATGGAGTTCTCCTGAGAGCACAGTTCGCCTTTGGAGACAGTTCTACATTTCCTCCTGGGGGCCATAGCTGGGTGACCCCAGCCAAGGTCAGGGGCCCAGAGGAGCCAGGCAAGGATTGTAGACTGTGGCTTGTCACTCTGCCTGCCCCTCTGTGCTCTGGAGGCCTGATGAGTGGGGTGTGGTGCTCATGAATCTATGCGAGTCCAGCCTTCTCTCCAGCCTCCCCGCATCTGTCCTGGGTTCCCAATGTCAACAGCCTCCACCCCTGTCAGGAGAGCAGACGACACATAGACCAACAAACACATAGGGCAGCCATGCGCCTTTGGGCAGGTTTCTTGATCTCTCTTGGCCTTTGTTAACTTCAAAGAGCTTGAGAAAATCAAGGGCTGAGGGAATGGGCTGCCATCTCCACAGCACCTCCAGTGCTCCTGGGCTTAGGAAGAGTTAACGGCCTGGCTGCATGGCTGACAACGTGGCACAGACCATTCAGGCTGGAAGCCTCCTGACCCTTCTGTTCACTAATGGGGAAAGTGGGGCCCAGAATGTGGGAGCGACCAGCCCAAGGCCACACAGTGAAACTGGGATGGGACCCGCGTTCAGATCTCCCAGGGATCTGAGAAAATGGGTTCAGAATGCTGATATTATGTGGACATTGCTCTGAAAAATCAACAGGGCACTGGTTTTTCAAAGGCAGATTCTGGAGACCCATGGCCCTACTAAATTAGAATATCTGAGAAGGGGAGGGGCCAGGGAATCTGAATTTTGAAACTCAAGACCACCCATGGTGGGGATTCATTGGATGGGGCCAGCGCAGGCCCCTGCCTCACCCAAAGCCCACATGCTGGATTTTCTCTGCTTGCCCCCCCATCACTGTCCCCTTTCTCTGGCCCTGAGGCGGCCTGTATGAAGTGCTCCACCCAGGCTCCTCGCCCTCCGGCTTCCTGCTGGGTTTGGCCAAAGGGAGGCAGGGGTCAGAGACCAGAAGGCCGGCGGCGAGGAGGTGGGTGCTCACTGTTCAAGCTCCCTCCCTGGCGGACGGTGGCAGGTCAAGGCCATGGTCGCCATGGGCAGCCCTCTCTCAGAGCTCCTCCCTAACTTGTCCCTTCAGATCGAGCAGTGATACCAGCTCCCCTTCATTGCTAGCCCTGGGGCTCCTCACCACCCTTCGCAGGTCCCTCCAGCTCTGTCTACATCTCTGTCCTCTGTCCCCTCATTCTGCTGTCTTCAGTGAGCAACCTGTGAATGCCATCAATCTCTATCAAAGTGTAGTCTACCTCACTTCCAGCCCCAGAGAGAAGGTTTTCTGGAATATGGTTGCAAAGGGAATACAGAAGAAGGTCATCCCACATGGCCTGCAGGGTTACGGGAGCTTCCTGGACAGGGTGATTTCTGAGCTGAGCCTCCCCAGGACAAGATCTGGGAAGGACAGCAGGCCAAGGGGTGGCATTACACCAAGCAGAGAGAGAACCGGGCGTGAGGAGGAAGAATCGGGGGTGACCAAGGAGGGTGCGGGTATCGAGATGGGGTCCCAGTGATGACTTCATCAGACTTCCCCAGTCCGTGGAGGGCCAGTCTTGACAAGTGCACTTCACTGGTAGGAAGGATATGCCTGGGGGTGGAAAGTGACTCTAAAGGTCATCTCTGGAGGAATGAGAGGGTGCGGTTCGCTTGTTCATAACACTGGCACCACCTGACCCTACTGGGCACATGGGGAAGCCTTGTGAATGTGAAAGCGCTTTGCAAACTATGACGAGCTGGACCCAAGGGAACAATGATGACCATTATTTAGGCGAAAGAAACAAATGGGGTTGTCGGCCTTACCGGAAATGAGGCTTCCTCAGCACCCCAAGCTTTCTCCATTGCTGTGGACTCCCCTGATCGAATAACCAAATCTCCAGCTGCTCCCCAGACAGACGCCTGCTGATGTCTCCAACAGCCCCGGTGTCCCAGGACGGCTGTACCACAGTTCCTGAGCAGAAGCAGAAGGTGCTGAAAATCTATTTTCAGGATCTCTGATTAGGTGATGATGGCTCTGGTTTTAGACAATTAAATACCATTTTCATTCCCATATATCAGGCCCAGAAATGGGGGTGTTTGTTTTGGAAGGACTTCCTCCCTGGGTTTCGGTCTCCTCCACATTTACATTCCAACTGCTCCTCTGAGGTCGTCAGCTGGGCAGGTGCTCAGTCTCCTTCTACGCTAGATGCTGGGGTCCAGGGACACATCCTGACCCCAAAGAGTTCAAAGCCTAGTGGGGAGACAGAGGTATGTGGCTATTCTTCTGATGCAGACAGAAGACTCGACGTGCCAGGCCTGCTTCCTGTCCTCAGGGAGGTTCCATTCCAGTGTGTAAAAACACCCAAGTGGAATCCAGTCCTTAACACATGTGCTTAGAGCCACAATGGTGATGTAAGGACAATGGAGTTGGACAATCACACTCTAGTCATGAGCAAACACTGTGGCCAGCGGCCTGTGTCCCCCTTGGAGGTGCCTGCAGCAAAACAGGGCACTTGAGACCATGAGCTCTGCCCAGCCAGTTCTGCATTGGAAGCCTCAGTTTTCCCATCTCTAAAAGAGGCTAATAATAATGGCCATTGCTTTATCGAGCTGTGATGAGAAGGACATGAGCTGGTTTGTGGCTATGCTTTGCACAGTGCCTGGCACAGAATAGAGGCTCAGTAAATGTCCCTTGTAAGTACTGTTATTTTTCTGTGACTGATTTGCCTTCCCCAGAGCTGCTGGGCTAGGAAGGTCTCTATGACAAACTGGCTTGATAAAAAGACCAAACAGAAGGTGGTGAAGGGCTCCCAGTGTTTGACAGCCCAGCACTGAGGTCAAGATCAGAGGCTGGGAGCAAATTCAGGTTCTCACCTCCTCCTGGCCTTCCTGAGTCTCAGTTTCCTTACCTGTAAAATAGGACACTATGGGGCCTGTCTCCAATTTTCACATGGCCTTCTCTTCCCCCCCCTCCTGTCTCCTGTCACTGGACACAGGGCCCATCTGGATAACCCAGGACACCTGTCACCTGTCACTGGACATAGGGCCCATCTAGATAACCCAGGATAATCTCCCCTTGAGGTTCTTAATGTAAAAACATCTACAAAGAACCTTTTCCAAAGATATGTCCAAAGGACTTGGATGTAGACCATCAGTCAACCCACTCAGTGGGAGCTCTGCTCTCTGCAGGCTTCCACAGGGCCCAGTGCTTTAGGGATCACAAGCATGGACTGAATGAAGCTGGCAGCACAGTGTAAGGCAAGGGGAGAGAGCTGGGGCCTTGCTTGGACCTGCTGGGTGACCTGGGGGTGGGTCACTGTCCTATCCAGGTCTCAGGCTTCCTTTTATAAAATCATGAAGTTGGGTGCCATTGCCTCTAGGTATTGTCCTAAAATTTAGGCCTGGACATGCTTCTAGAGAAAGCCTCCAGGTATTGGTGACCAGGTACTCAAGGAGCCCCACTCTTGCAGCCAGGCCCTGGATTTCCTCAGTAGCAGGAAAGGCGGCCCCTGATCAGAACGTGGAGAGATGCACAGAAATGCCTGTAAAGCCTTAGGCACAGAAATGCCTGCTGCAGTTTTATCGAATTGAATTTTCCTAAGAATGTTCATGAGATAAACATCTTTCCCGTTTTACAGCCATGCAAATTGAGGGCCAGAAGCATCAGTCACCAACCAGAAGCCACGCAGCCGGTGTCTGTCCGCCTCCCAAAGCCCGTGCTTTGTGGGGGAAGAAAATCTGGCTCTGCCACAAGGCCGCTAGCATAAACGTATAAAGCCGGCATCTGGGGTCTTCCGGTGCCTGTCCCTGGTACCAGGCACTGTGCTAAGTGCTTTATTTAGGGGAATCACCTCACTGATCCTCATGAAACCCTGACAAGTTTGCGCTATCGTGATGTCCCTCAATTTACAAATGAAGAATGGTGGCTTCTGCAGCTTCTGGAACTTGGAGAAGCCACAGGGCAGCTACTGAACCAAGGAGAACCCTGAAGCCAAAGCCCAGAGCCTAGCTGCCCGCTTGCCGCTCGCTGGAATGTGGGGACCTGAAGCGCGAGAGGAGCAGAGGGAGCGGGAAGATGCACCAGCAGGGAGGGGTGCGGTGCCTCGCTGTCCCCCCAGGTGGCGCCCATCACAGCAGACTCCCACACCAGGCCCGTGCCGCCGGGTCAGGGATGCAACAGTGGGCAACACACCATTCCACAGGCAAACCTGTACAAGGTCACGTGGCGATGTCCACACCACGTGCTTTGATGCAATATCGTGGAGGCTGACCGGCGGTGACCATCTCGATGGAGCAGTATTCATTATGGAATCCTTCAACTCCACAGCACAAGCACAAAAACATCGAATCGATGTAGCTGAACCCTTCCAGTTAACACACACCCTGCCCCTGTCTGACATGTTTTTTCGGGGTCCCTTCATGGCACCTTTAGGTGGTCTCAGAAATGCTCTACCAGTTGTCTTGTGGCTGTGGATACATCTCTGTGGAATCGGACCTGGTAGGGGACCCAGAGCCTCTGGCCAGGGACTCCCCGTCCAGTGTCAGGAAATTGGAGGAGAGGCACATACCCCTGCAAGTGTCTTCAAGCTGTTAAATCTCGGGGTCCTTCCACCAGGTGAACTCTAATGTGTTGATTCTCAGGCTGATTGGTGCCCACATTAACTCCACTGCCCCCCACCTGTCCACCTGTGGGTTAATATATATGCAAATTTGGCAAACCTTATATTTGATCTGGGTAAGATGTGTCTGGGGGTCGGGGGGAGTGGGCGGATGGTTAGACTGCCTGGAAGGTTAAGTTTAGAAAGATTAGAACATTTGACATCATTGGTTGAAAAATTCTATGGTTCTGGTACTTTGAACGCCTGCTCCAGGCCCAGGAGGTCTCCTGGGTTAGTGCTGATAAAGCACCGTGGCCAGATTGGGGTTGTTTAAAGCATTTGAACCCCATTAGACTAGGGTGGCTGTAGTGCCTTGGTAGCCTATGTATGCAAACCAAAACCTAAGCCACAGTTATCGAAAAAAGGAAATTTAAGAACTAACTGCAAACAGCCAATGAGGCTTTCCCAAATAAGGCAACTGCTCGGGCTAGAACCATCAAGAAACTGATTTGCTTTGCTTCTTCCTCTCTATAAAAGCCTTACCCTAGCTCCTGTCGGTAGAGCACCGCAAACCATCTTTAGTTTGGTGCTGCAGATTCGAACTGGTGTGTGCTCAGATAAATTCTTGAAAAAAAAAATGTTAATGTGCCTTGGTTTGCCTTTTAACGGGGCTCGGAGTCAATACTCACAAAGTCAGAGGCTTTCAGCCAAGACACTATCAGCATTCTGGCCTAAGTAATTCTTTGTGGTGGGGGCTGTCCTGTGCATTACAGGGAGTTTCGCCGCCTCCCTGGCCTCTGCCTACCAGATTCCAGGAGCACCATGTACCCTCTCCCCAACCTGTGACACCCAACAATATCCCCAGGTGCTTCAAATGTCCCCTGAGGGCAACATCACCCCTGGGTGAGAACCACGGGGATGTGAAAACGCTTTCTGCCTTTCCTCCAGAAATTCCCTTTCATCTGGGGAGGATTTTTAGATGCTGGCACTCCACATAGAGGATTTTAGAGCTGGAAACAAACCACGAACAATGGCTGAAAACAACAGAAATGGATCGCCTAACGGTCGCGGAGGCTGAGGTCAGGGTGCCGAGGGGCCCGCTCCCTCTGAGGGCTCTGGGGGAAGATCCTTCCTTGCTCCTCCCAGCTGCTGCTGGTGGTCGGCTGTCCTTGGTGGTCCTTGGCTTGTAGAGGCTTCTCTCCAATCTCTGCTTCGGCTGCCATATGGCCTTCTCCCCTGTGTGTGTCTCTGCCTCTTCTCCTCTTGTAAGGACACCGGTCATACTAGACTAAGGCCCATCCTGCTCAGGATGACCTCAGCTTAACCAGTTACATCGGCAATGATCCTATTTCCGATAATGTCAGATTCTGAGGCTCCAGGAAGGACAGGAATGGGGGGAGGGAAGGGAACCGAGGACATGATTTAACTTAGTAGAAGACCTTTAAGAGGTAATGGCTCCCATCCTCATCGTCGGGGAAACAGAGGCCTGGGAAGTCAGGTTACTTCTTCCAGGTGTCAGAGTCAGATGCAGGGCAGATCCAGAATCAGTGACAGGACTCCTGGGGCCGCATGAGGCCTCCAAGGGTGTGCAGGACAGTGGGACCAAAGTGGGACCTGTCTGTGGGAGCCCACAGGGGACCCACAGCCCACACATCCCAGCCTAAGGGGGCCTCTAGGATGGCCTCTCAATGTCCCCTCTGGCTCTGCCTTCACAGGCATCTCCCACTTCTTCCCACTGCCTGTCAGACCTGGTCACCAAAGGAGACAAGCCTTGTTGGTTAATTTTTTCCTCCTTCAAAAAATAAATTCATAAATGGTCTTTGGCAAGCTGTTTACTGCCTGGCTTTAATGGCCTGTTTATTACCTTGAGCCTGTGTCTGTTAACACGCCCCCTCGTCATTTTCTCTCATTAACTGTCAATTTGGAGGCCAGCACTGGCATTAACCATGCCTGTACCTAAATGGCTGCGGACAGTTGATTTTATGACGGCGCCTTGTCTTGGAAACTTGGGGCCTGTTGTCAAGGAGGTGGGCCGCACACTGAGGGGTCTCCGCTGCAGGCAGTGGGGATGCAGGGTTGCTGGCAGGAAGGGGACACAGGTGGGGACTTGGGGGGCCCGATTCATAGGGGCATGCAGGCTCCAAAGATGGACAGCCCTTCTTTTGGCTGAGGAACAGGAGCATATTTAGGATGAAGTTTAACTCCAGAGAGGGACTGTAAAGACTCTCTGATCTGGGAAAACTGGACTCATATGCAAGCAGAAAAGAAAATCCCTCTTTGGAAAACAACTGCCAGATCCAGGCTCAGCTGAGACTTGTCTTCTGAGGTTTCCCATCCTTTGTCCCCATCCATCCTGTGTCCTTGCTGGGAGCCAAGGATTCAGAAATGAATGAGAGGTGGTTCTAAGCCCCGAGAGAAGAGGGGCAGCCACATCCACAGGTCACGACAAGCCAGGAGAGGTGAGCCCAGGTGAGCGCGGCCTGGGCGGTGACCTCTCCAGAGCTGGTTGGAGGTGGGTCTGCAGAGGGGCCGACTGAGCCTGGGCTGATGGGGGGCTCATCACAGCAGAGAGAAGTATAGAGACCCAGGACAGTGTCGGGATTGGGGAAGCATCACGGTGATGTGGAAAACCCTCCCCAGGTGGAGAACAGAGACCCAGTGGTGAGACATGGGGTCTCAGCCCTCACCTGCTTTCCAACATCTCCTGCCACCTTCTCCCTGTCACCCCCGGCCCCCACCACCCAAGCTCCAGCCGCAACATCTAGAATGGGTTGAATGGTGTCCCTCCAGAGTTTATGTCTACCTGGCCCCTCAGAATGGGACCTTATTTAGAAATAGGGTCTTTGCAGATGTAGTTAGTTAAGATGAGGTCATGTTAGAATAGAGATGGCCTTAAATCCAATGACTGGTGTCCTTGTGAGAAGAGAGGACACCCAGATACACACAGAAGGCCGTGTGACACTGGAGGCAGAGACTGGAATGATGTAGCTACAAGCTGCAAACACCAAGGACTCTGGCCGCCAGAAGACTCCCTCCCCAGAGTTGTCAGGGGAGCAGGGCCCTGCTGGCACCTTGATTTCACACTCCAACCCTCTAGAACCTGATAGGATACATGTCTGCTGTTTGAAGCTGCCAGTCTGTGGTGTTTGTTGGGTGGCCTAAGAGACCAATACGTCCTCCTTCCTCCCACCCCCAGCTACACCCTGCAGGCTCTTCCTCCACACCCTTCCAAACCTGCATTTTGCCCAAAGACCTGGCCAAGAGGCTCTGGTTAAGCGGGCAAGCTGAGCACACACTTCTAATTTCACTCCCTTAAAAATTCCCACTAAGTTACAGTAAAAAGATTTTTTTAAGACAGTGGCACAAGTTGGGGAGGAAAGGAGAGGAGAAAGCCTGAAAGGCTGGGAGTCTCACTGCGCTAATCTGGCTGGCTGTCCCTTTGGCCTGATGCCCCACCTCTGGCCTGGGGCCTCCAGAGCAGGTTGTTGAGGGGGTCATCCCTTAAGGCTCCCACTGTCAAGGTCCTGGTGTGGGGAGCCTGGCCTACTTCACACTTGCTCTTGGCCAAGAGCAGACCGGGTCCCTGCTCCCAGGGCCCCGGGCGGGCGGAGACACAGCCTTCACCTCCTGGAAGGGTTTTGCTTTGACCTCCCTCTGAGCTGGCCAGCAGGAAATACAGAGCAGTCACTCCTGGGTCACATGGCCACCCCTCCAGGTGCCCCACGGGGTGCCCTCACCCCGACTTCCCTTCCAGGGAACATGCAGGGAAGCTGGAGCAAGCTTGGCCAGAGACCATGCTCAGCCTTCTTCACCCAGCCAGCTGCATGTGGGTTTTCAAAACAAAACAACATTTTGGGGCAATATCTACAATGGTGGTAAAGCTAATTACAAGTCGGAAAGAGAATCTTCTGGCAGGGGGGAGAGAGGTGAAAGGGAGATACCTGGTTCTGTGGGTCTAGGAGGGGCCGAGCTGCCGAATTACCAACAATCCCCCAGCTGAGGCAGATGCTGGGGGGAGGGGGCCATGCTGAGTACCGAGGTTCTGAGTTACTGGTAATGTTCAATTTCTTAACCTGCTAAGGAGGTAAATGGGTGTGCATTGTCTTACTATTCTTTGAACCAATGAATACACATTTTGTGCTCTCCAGTACATATGCTATGTCTCATACATTTTTTGAAAAATCAGTTGAAATGTCACCTTCTCCCACAAGCCCTCCTTACCCTTCTCAGACCATGCAAGTCACACCTTCTCTGAACTGCGGTGCTTCGTGCAGGGGTTACAAACTCCAGCTCCTACAGGGACTGGGCCAGTGACATTTCCCATGGAAGGCTGGCAGCAAGGAGCCACACGTGCCAGCTCTGAAGACACAACTCGTTCCTTTTCAGGAATATGGGCCCAGGCTGTCAGATCTAGCTTCTCAAGACAAGCCAGATATTCAGATTTTTGTGTAAAATCTGACTTCTTCCCCCAAGACGTCCATGGGTTGAACAGGATATGTGTGTTGCAGAAGCTATGACCCGATCATGACTTAACTGTTCACATGATCCCTAAGCACACTGTGGAGTTCTCAGCAAAGGGGCTCGTCTGCAATCTGAATGGTCCTGGCCTAAACAACAAAAATAACAGCTAGCACTTAGGTAACAGTTATTCTGTGCCATGCACACTGCTAGGCTCTTTGGGTATTTTTTATCTGCTAGAAACCTTGCAAAAATGCTGGGAAGCTGGTGATAGGCGGTCGGCTTGAGCCAGGAATGTCAGCCCAGGGACATGTTCCCAATCACTGTGCCAAGTTACACACCAGCGCTGTGCTGAGCCGATGGACGGGTCTACAGAAAATATACAATTCCTACTCCAGCAAGCCCTGTGACCTTGGGCAAGAGACGCCATCCCTCGAGCTTCAGTTTTCACATCTGCAAAGTGGGTTTTAATGGTGTCTGGATCCTAGGGATGGAGTGAAGATTAAACCAGAGAAAAGTATGCAGTGTATTTAGCCATCTGGGCACAGTGCTGGTTGAATTACAGCAATTTCATTACTATGATTATTTATTTTATTGATGTCAGTTTTTGTCATGACCATAGCCTATAATTCCACAGCAGTCCCTGCTACCTACAGAAGCTATAATGGCTGTGTTGACAGCAAAGCATTCACTACCATCCTGTTTTTTTGGAAGTCAATATATAGGGAAAATGCTGGTTAAATGTTGATGGAAAGGGGAAAGAGGAAAACTGGGGAGAAAGGAGAAGCACTAAGAGGGAGGAGAGAGGAAGAATCTGTTGTTTGGGTGCCCCAAAGGAGAAGAGCCCACGGAACTTGGCTGAGCATCTACGGTGTGCCAGGCTGCAGGCTTCCTGAGTGACAAGTGACATCTTGTCACATCCTGGGGTAGGTGTCACCTGGCTTTTACAGGAGAGGAACCTGAAGCTTGAGGTCCCACCCTGCCCCAGGTCATCTTGCTAGTCCCAGGCATTAATGCCCCTGCATCTGGCCACTTCAGCTTCTGCCATGGCACTTCTGGTGCCCACCTGCCACTTCTTTTCATCTGTGTCCTTGAGAACTTCTAGCTCACAGTAGGACCGAGCTACAGACTCTGATAACTGGTCCCTGATAAAATTGTCCTTTGTTTTCCAAATCCTTTGCTCATATGTTAATCCTATTCATCTAATTATTCTAGAAGGCAGTAGAAAAGGAGAGTTTTTATTTTCCTATTTACAAAACAGCTCTGCTTACCTGCTTACCTCACCTAAGCCGCTCAGCAACTCTGTCTCACCTGACTACTTCCACCTCTTGGGAACGTGAGTTTGCTGCCCCCACATGAAAGCATTCCTCAAAGCAGTAGTGGCCCATTTCTTCAATAAGAGGACTCTTGGGTAAAACATTGCTATTTTTCTTAGCTTTCCCCTAGCACAAAGCTCAGAGACCACCAGAAAGCAAACGTAACTCTGCTTACATCTTGGGGGCTGGGAAAATCCCGCCTTAATATCACAAATGTTTCTATAAAGTTGTTTGTTTGTTTTCTCATTGGATTATAGGAATTGTTTATGTACTGTGGATGGTAATCCTTTGTCTAATCAAGTGTCCCATTGTTTCCTGCCAGTTGGTAGTTTGTTTGTTGAAGGTGAATTTGATCTTACAGTTAAGTCCTATTTACCAATCTTTTTTATGATTGGTCTTTTTAATCTTGTTTAGAAAGTACTTCCTTACTTAGAGTTCTTAAGAATATCCTCTTATACTTTCTTCTAAAGTTTTTAAACCTTGCCATTTCTATTTACATATTTAATTTATTTGCATCTAGTGTTTGAAAGTGACCGGGTCTGGTTAGGACCCATGCTTTTTGGCCCTGTGGATACCAGTGATCTTACCATCTTCTACAGACTGGTTCTTCCCTTCTTGGTGGCCCCAAACACTGCAGTCAGGTATCAGGTTACTAAATGTGCTTGCATTTGTTTCTGAGCTTTTTATTGGGCATCACTGGTCAGTTTTTCTGTGCCAATAACACAGTGCCATAATCCACATAGCTCTATAATAAATCTCAACATCTTCTGGGCAAGTTGCCCCACTTCATGCCTCTTCAGGAATGTCTTGGCTATTCTTGGGCCTTTGTTCTTCCACATAAATTTTAGAACCGGCTAGTTCAGTTCCTTAAAAAATCCAGTTGGGATTTTGATTGGCATTACATTAAGTCTACAGCTCAATCGGAGGATATTTGAGAGCTTCGGCACGTTAAGTCTTCCCAGCCATGAACTAAAAATATTCTCCATTTATTTATGATCTCTTTAATGATTTCCTCTAACATTATATACTTGTCTCTATAAAAGTTTTCCACATTCAAAAAAATAATTATCCTTAGGTGCCTCATACCTTTTTTTGTTGTTGCCATTATAAATAGAATCGTTTTTGAGACGACATTTGCTAGCTACTGGTTGCTGATGCGTAGAAATGCAATTTTTTTTTATTGACTCTTATGTCTAGGTACTTCATTGAACTCTCATTAATCTTAATAATTTGTAGATTCTTTTGTATTTCCTATGTAAATAACTCATACATCTGGGAATAAAGAGAGCTTTATTTCTTTTGAACAATTATTGGATCTTTTACGTCTTTTTCTTATTGCACTGGCTAGAATAATAGTGAGAGGATACGCTCTTGTCTTATCTCTCATTTCTAAGGAGAAGGGTTTAATTTACCACCATTCAGGCTGACGATTTTGGTAGATTTTACCTCATTAAGGAAGCTCTTTGGCATTGCTATTTTGATAAATATTTTTTGCGTTTGTTTAACTGGTTGATCATAAATGGGTGTTGAATTTTCCAAATTCTTATTTCTACACATATTGGGATGGCTTGTTTACTTCAAATCTGTGAAAGTAGTGAATGTTTTTAGATTTTTCTCCCCAATGTTAAATCACCTCTCCCTTTTGGGAATTAGCCCATTATGTTAATGAATGAGATGGACTTGTAATATTCCTTTCTCATACCGTCCCTGATGGGTTTTGATGCCAAAGTTATATAACCATCACAAAATGATTTAGGCATTTTATTTTAATTTCTAGAAGATGTTGGGTAAGATTGAAATGAGCTTGAAAGTTTGGTTGAACTCCGGTTTAAAAAAAAAGTCTCTGTAATCATTTTTTTTTCTGTAGGAAAGTAGTTTACCTTTTATTCATTTTTTATAAGAAGATTATAGGAAAATTTGGGCTTTTTAATTCTTTTTGAATCAATTTTGGAGTTACATTTTTCTAAGAATTATACTATTTAAGCTAAGAATTCAAATTTTTGGCATAAAGATTTTTTTAAATATTCAATTAAATCTTTGTTTAGCCATAGTTTTGATGCATTTTTTATTCCTTATCTTGTTATGTGTGTGTGATTTCATTCTTTTTAATCAGTTTTGCCAGAAATTTGTCTATTTTATTAATCTTTTCAAAGAACCAATAGCCTTATTGATCTGCTCAGACTTTTTTCCCCTATTTCATTAATTTCTGTTCTTTATTATCTTCTTTCTTTGAGGGTATGGGTTCCTTGTAATTCAGACATTTTCAGCTTGTCTTTTATTCTAATATAAATTTTAAGGTTATGGATTTCCACTCAAAGTACCACTTTTCTTGCATAACTTAAGTATTGACATGTAATATTTTTGGTATCATTCAATTCTAATTGTTTTTAAATTTACATTATTATTTTTTCTCATTCATGAGTTATTTTGGAATGTGCATTTAAATTTCCAAACATGGAAGATTACTAAAATTTGTCTTTGCATCATTTATTTCTACTTTCTGAATTCCATTGTGGTCAGAGACTCTGTTGTAACTGTAGAATATTGATTACTTTAAATATAATGACAAATGTTTTGTGGCTTAATAAAATCTTACACTTCAACCATGTTTTCTGACCACAATGCAATTAAGGCAGAATTTTTTTTTTAATGGTAAGAAATCTTAAAACAGAGAATAAATTTTCCACATAAGTTTGAGAAAAAAGGAAAATTATTTAATTGTTCGGAGAGCTCTATATATTTCTACTAAGTCATGCCTGTCAATTATAATTCAAATCTTCTATGCCTCTACTGATTTTTTTGTATGTTTAACCTTTAATAATTAATGAAGGTATGTTGAAATTTCCTATTATTGTTGTAGATTTGTCCCTTTCTCCCTGTAGTTTTCAGTTTTTGTTTTATTTTTTTGAGTCTTTGTAAAACGAATGCAAGTTCACAACTGTCACATCTTAGTGGTGAAGTGAATTTCTCATTATATGTTGACCCTCTTGATCTTTAACATTGCATTTTTTTTCTTGAACATTATTTTATTTGATGTTCATTGTTATTTGTCTGGTGTATATCCCATCCTCCTTTTGTTTACAACTTTTCGATGTTTTCGGTTTGATCTGTTTCTTATAATGAATATATGGCTAAATTTCTAAAAATCTAATCTGGCAATCATTGTCCTTTAGCTGGTAGTGGTTTAGTCCACTTAAATTTATTGTGATTATTAAAATAATGGGACTCTATTTATATCTTTTGACTTTGTACTTTGCTGTTTTATTTTTTTCCTTTTCTTGACTCTTTTTAGAGAATCCAGGGCTCAGTGTAGATATGTCAGGTTCAGCTCCCTTAACCTGTCTAAGAGTCCAAAATTTAGTTTCTCGTTGGCGGTACTGATATAGGTCTTTGACCCCAGGACAACCCTGCTATATAGTTATTAATCAATTTACTTGCTTACTATTTACCGTTCCTTGCTTTGGTTTCAGCTCTCTGACATTTCCTTACTTGTTTATTTATCATGGCCCTTAAGAGGTCCCTTAATTCCAATAAGCTCATCAGTGGATTAAAATGTATGTTTGCTATAATTTAGTCAGGCTCTAACTGTGATAACAAAGTCCCTCTGAGTATCGGAAGGCTATAATGACAAACTGGCATACTTGGTATACTTTCCTTAAAATACAAGTTATTGGGCCCAAAAAGAGGAGTCTGAACCTGTGTGTGGGCACCAATGAGTGCCCACCCAGTAAGCCTGTACTTGTGTGCGTGTCCATGTATGGCTACTTTCCAAATGGCTGTGGGTAAATGACGTGTTGAAGGAAATATGCATTCCTTCATTGTGTTTTTGTCCAAGGCCAGATTACACAGGAGCAAATGTTAGCTGCAGCCAATTTTTGCCCTGTAAAAGTGAAGGCTTGATGCTGCCAGGTCGTTTGATTAAGTGAAAATAGATATCTAAATTTGTTATGTGAATCCTTAGAGATTTTTAAATGCTGGCAATGGCCCCGGAGGGTCTCCTTCATATCCTGTTTTAGGATTCAGACTCCTTCTCTTTCTCCCTCCATGTGCAAACTCCACAGTCACCAAATTCAAGTCCAGCTCTGAAATATTTCTGAAATTGGAGGACCACACCAAACAACTTCCTCCTTCAGTTTAGATTAATAGACAGCCTCTCCATCCACCCTAGTCTCAATCACATTGCAATGGTCCCCAAGTGTCTATCCATTCATCCAATATATTCATTCAGACAACAGCTCTCTTTTGGACACATCTATGAGTCAAGTACTGTCCCAAATGGCAGAGGGAGAACAGGAACAAGATTAAGACCTACCCTTAAGGAGCATGTTACATTCTAGCGGAGGAAAAACACAATTACAAGCAGATCATGTGATTTCAGGTGGTGGGAGGTGCTACCTAAAGCCAGGATAACAAGTGCCCCGTGAGGAAGGGCCTTTGTAGGTCGTATCTGAATGAGACCTGCTTGTTGACAAAGGGCAGCTGTGCAAACACAGAGAGTGAACTTAACTTCTGGGTAACAGACGGGAACAGCAAGTGCAAAGGCCCAGAGATGCAATGGAATGATCTAGATTTGTTAGAAGACATTTGCTAATCTCTTCCTGAGAACCCACCCAGTACAGCCTCCTCCCTAACTCCATTGTCAAGCAGTTCAGTCCTGTGTTATCTCTTAAACCTAAGCTGTGGGCCAAGGCCCTTCTCCATGGGTCCATCCCATAGTCTGGTTTCCAGGAATCTGGTTTTCAGAGAGAAGACAGAACTTCCGGTTCTGGTTCTCCTCTCACCCACCCCAACCCAGGACAAGTTCTGGGTTGACCTTCCTCTTTGTTCTTCTTGCCTATCTTTTTCTGAGCTGGCCCACCTCTGCCCCAGGGCCTCCTTCCTGCTGCTCCAGAGCAGAAACATTTAACTCCTTTCTAATGCCACTTGGTTATCAAGTCCAAACCCCCTTAATACCTTTACTTGGCCCCTCACAGTCCTCCACCCTCCCCCTCCCCCTTCAAGCTGTCCCACCCTCCCTGACCACACGCTTTCTGCCTGCTGCCCAGATTCCTCAGGCCCTTTTCTGATACTGGCCTTTGCATGAGCGGTTTCTTTCCTCTCAGAAATGCATCTGCCTCTCCCTTACTCTTACTTGTGCAAGACACTGCTCACATGTCCAGTCACCTGAGACGGAAGCTACTGCTTGCACCCTTCCTGTCATTTGGTCCATACGATGGTCCTGACATTGTGCATTGTCCCCATCTGCTCCTTGTTCTGGTGCCCTGTCTCTCTCCAAGGTCTGATCCATCTCCCATAGGACTTACCCTGTCCCCTTCATCTCCAGGTGCCTTACCCAGCCATGTTCAAGATCCCCCACCCGTCTCACCATCTCTTCTAACCACTCTTTCCTCCGCAGTTCCAGACTATTCAGTGCAGCAAATGCTTGTCGGGTGAACACCTGTTGAATAACTGAAGTTCCTACGCTGACCCAGGCACTCAGAATGGTCTGCCTTTGAACTAGAAGTGATCACACTTTATAGGCCATCTCAGAGAAAGCTACCTCGGCCCAGCATTTTTAGCATACATTCATCATGAGCAGGGCATCCTCCTCCTTCCTCGCTTGGTGTTTTTTCAATATAAATAGAATGCTTACATGGAGTGCTTGCTACCTGCCAAGTGCTCCTCCTGGAATGGGTCCACCCCTCCTTGTTGAACGGGTAGAGTGGTTGAGTGAACATCCCTCCACTTTACACCTATCATTACCTTTAATCTTCAAAACAATCCTAAGAGACAGGCTCCCTAGTCAAATCCCATTGTACAGTTTAGGAAACATTCAGGCTTAAAGTGATTTAAATGACTTGCCCAAGGTGCCCAAGCTCACAAGTGGTATGGCTGGGATTTGAATCCTGCATTGTCCTGTTTCCTGGTGCTGTTCTATGTGCCAGCCACCAGTGGCTGCTGAGGACTTGAAATGTGGCCTCTGCAAATTAGGATGTGCTGTAGAAGTAAATATATTCCAGATATCAAAGGTGTAGTAAGAAAACAAGAATGAAAAATATCTCATACATGATTTTTATATTGAATATATGCTGACAGAATATTTTGGATATATATTGGGTTAAATAAAACATATTGTCAAAATCAATCTCACCTGTTTCTTCTTACCTTTTGAATGCAGTTACTAGAAAAATGAAAATTGCACTTGGCTCATGTACTATTTCTGTTGGACAGCACTTGTCTCAGCTCTTTGCTGCATTCTACTGATTCTCAGGCCAATTACTTCATCACTAACACCGTGAATAAGGTGCACAGGGACTGTTGGTTGAGGCTGGGTTCCTTGTCCCTGGTTCTTCTCTCTTCCACCCCCTGGGATGATTGAACTTCAACAAACCTCAAGCCCCAAGCTGTTGCCTTGATCTTTAAGATTGTTGACAGTATCTATTCACCCTGGAGACGCCTCTTGCATGGCACTATACATGGCACTATGTATGAGCATCTGTATGTGTATGGTTTACTCAGCAATCAACAGTAACAACAATACAGAGCAAAAACGAAGTTACATAATTTTTCCCCTATTAATTTGATTCACCATTTTCAAACAAGTTGCAGATATTATGACCTTTTACTCCTGCATATTTCAGTATGTATTTCTTAAGAACAAGTTCATTCCCTTCAATAATAATTACACTTATGAAATACAGTAAAGTTAATGTTTTTGTAATACTAGTATCTAATATTCATTCCATACTTAAATTTCCCCAGTAACTTTCTTTTTTTTTTTAAGGTATCATTGATATACACTTTTTAAATATATATATATATATTTTTTTATTAAAGTATTATTGATATACACTCTTATGAAGGTTTCACATGAAAAAACAATCTGGTTACTACATTTACCCATATTATCAAGTCCCCACTCATACCCCAATGCAGTCACTGCCCATCAGTGTAGTAAGATGCCACAGATTCACTATTTGCCTTCTCTGCGCTACACTGTTTTCCCCGTGATTCCCCACACCACGTGTACTAAGCATAATACCCCACAATTCCCTTCTCCCTCCCTCCCCACCCGCCCTCCCACACCTTTCCCCTTTGGTAACCACTAGTTCCTTCTTGGAGTCTCTGAGTCTGCTACTATTTTGTTCCTTCAGTTTTGCTTCGTTGTTATATTCCACAAATGAGGGAAATCATTTGGCCCTTGTCTTTCTCCACCTGGCTTATTTCACTGAGCATAATATCCTCCAACTCCATCCATGTAGTTGCAAATGGCAGGATTTCTTTCCTTCTTATGGCTGAATAGTATTCCACTGTGTATATGTACCACCTCTTCTTTATCCATTCATCTACTGAAGGACATCCCCAGTAACATTCTTTATAGCAAATTTCCCTCCCAGTCAGGATACAAGCCGGGATTTCGGATGCATTTAGTTGTCACATGTCCTTAGCCTCCATTTGTCTGGAACAATTCCTCAGCTTTCCTTCATTGTTGATAATACAGGTATTTTTCAAGACTACAGGGCAGTGTTCTGTAAAGTATTCCACCATGTGGATTTGTCTGGTTGATGCCTCATGATTAGATTCAAATGAAAAATGATTGGCAAATATACAACATAAGTGACACTGTATCCATCCCCCTGCATCCTGTAGGGTGGCTGGGGGCGTGGGTGGGTCCCCTACTGACAAGGTAACTCCGATCCCTGATTGGGGAGTATCTGACAGGTTTTCTCCCTTTTAATTATTAAGAAAGCTCTCATCTCCTTTGGTAATTGATAAGTAATCTGTAGCATGAGGCTTTTAGTCTGTATTAATAGCATGTTTCCCAACAATTTTCACCCAGACATTTTAGCACCCCTCTGATATCTTTGCCTGGATCAGTTTTTGTTAGGACGGTTGCAAATTATTTTTAAAGATGGAAGGGAGGGGAAGAGGGGATCCAGGTGAAGCATTGAGTTTGCTTCAGATAAAGGCCTGGAAAATGTTCCTCTATTGTATTGAGAACTTCTAATCTGCGAAGCATTGTTTGGGAGGAGGGTACAAAGATAACCAAGATGTGGTCCCAGCCACCAGAGAAGCTCATGATCAGACGGCTGAGACAACACAGACAGAGCACAGGGGACACGCACACGCACGTGGGGAAGGCGTGGCAAGGAAACGCGGAGCAAAGTCTTCAGAGGGAACCCGAGAACCTGTGCTTTATGCAGCCACAGGCACCATAGAGAGGAGATTCCGCACCCCAGTGTTATTGGTTGATGTGTCCCTCCCACGTTCATATGTTGGAATTCTAGCCCTAAGTTCCTCAAAATGGGACCTTATTTTGAGGTAGGGTCTTTCCAGAGGAAATCAAATTAAAATGAGGTCTAAGGGTGGGCCTTAATCTGATACAACTGTATCCTTTAAACGGGGAAAATTTGGACACGCACACATACACACACAAACACTGAGGGAAGATGGTGTGAAGACACTGGGAGAACATCACTGACAACCTAGGAACGCCTGAGGCTGGCAGAGGCTAGGAGAGAGACCTGCAGCAGATTCTCCCACCAGTCCTCGGGTGGGTGAGGGTGACGGGGAGCGGGGAGAGGCCTGTCCACACCCTGACCTTGGATTTCTGGCCTCCAGAACCATGAGGCAATACATTTCGGTTGTTTAAGTCACCCAGTTTGTGGCACTTTGTTACAGCAATGCCAGGAAACTAATATGTCTGCCATTGGTATAATGACCCAATGCCTATGGGCTACCCAACGTGAAGGAAAGGGCTGGAAGGCAAAGCCTTGGGGTCGTGGCCAGATTCTAGCACTCAGCAGGTGCAGGAGCTCAGGGGCGCCTTCTCTCCCTTCCCAGTGTCCTGTGGGGGGAGCCTTGCATTCCATCGGGGTGGCCTCAGTGACAGAACGGTACCGCCTCACCCAGCCCTTTGCGGGTAGCAGGCCTCCTTCCCGGGGACCGCTCCCCGGGTTTCTCTCTGCTGTGTGTGGTGGGCATTTGTATCCCCTTTCGCACTCAGGGACAGCTCGTGTGGGGCGGAACAAGACAGCACAGTCAGTTTCCCAAAACGTCCAGACACTGCTCAGCGGAGGGTGGTGTCTTCTCACTTTCTAAGATTCACTGTGGCCTCACGCATCACCGCCAGGGCCTAGACTGCATCCCTGGCCCCGGAGCATGGCAGAAGCCCTCCCTGTCTCCCCAGCCCACTGTGGAAGGGTTCTTTCCTTCTGCTCAGTCTCTCAGCTTTATGCTTCTCCTCCCTGGGTTGCCTTCCACTGACCACTGCCCTAGGCAAGCGGAGGTGACGAAGGAGGGAAGTGGGGATGGTCTTGCCCTGGAGCCACACTGCCTGAGTCTGAATCCTGGCCTTGCCCTGAACTAGCTGTGTGACCCTGGGCAGTCTCCTCAGCCTCTCTGTGCCTCAGGATCCCCATGTGTTATAATAACCAGGTTCTAGGCAGGTTGGGAGAACTGGATGGGTGGGGTTGGCACACACCCTCAATAAACGTCAGCTATTTTTGTTAGCACTTTGCTTACCACTTGTCTTCTCTCTCCCCCTTGCCACTGGGAGCCAGGATTTTGATGTAGGAAAAAGGAGGAAGAAATCTGTGTGTGAAAAGGTTAAATATAGCCTGAATTAGCATTAGAGATAACAGTACAAATTCATGATATTTTTTCTCTTCGAAAAGGCCTAGAAACAAGATCCAACCAATATAAATGAGCATCTCCAGGATCCACATTATGGTCTCTAAAGGCTGTTTCTCACTTAAAGAAGCCAGGAACGGTTGATTCCAGGTCTCCAGCAGGAAATGAATGAGATGATTCTGGAACATCTTGCCATATAAGAAAGCAAGGTGGCTATGAGAGACTATTTGGGCCATGTCAACTCAGGACTCAGGAGAAAATCTGAAAAGGTTCCTATTTACCAAGGATGGAAAAATGTGAGCATCAATAAGAAAATTAATGTCAGTGAAACACGTCAAATAAAGTTAAATGCACGAATTTGTGACACTCAGAAGAAGGGAAAAAAAGAACTCATTGGGTCACTCTTGGACTATACTAGGGACCCACATTATTAGTTTGAAAAGTGGTAAATAACTGTAAAGGAAAAAAATATGTAAATATACATCATTGAGAGGAATGCAAAGTGGTACAGGCATTTTGAAAATAATGTTTGGCACTATCAAGAAGTGAAAAGAATCCACAGAGTGAGAGAAAATCTTTGCATATCATATATTTGATAAGGGACCTGTATCCAGAACATAAAAGATTTCCTACAGCTCAACAAGTTATTCAAACTCAACAATAAAAATGCAAACAACCCAACTAAAAAATGGGCTAAGGATTTGAATAGATATTTCTCCAAAGAAGATATACAAATGGCTAATAAGCACATAAAAAGATGCTTGCCATCATTAGTCATTCACTACAATTAAGAAAGATGGTAAGGGTTGTCAAGGATATGGAGAAATTGGGACCCTCATACATTGCTGGTGGGAATGTGCCATGGAACAACCCCTTTGGAAACAGTCTGGCACTTCTTTAAAGGATTGGAGAGTTACAACATGACCCAGAAATTCTACTCCTAGGTATATACCCAAAAGAAATGAAAACACATGTCCACATAAAAAAATACAACACAAATATTCCTGGTAGCATTAGTCAGAATAGTCAAAAGATGGAAATGACCCAAATGTCCATCAACTGACCAATGGATAAATAAAATGTGGTCTATCCATACAAGACAATATTACTCAGCCTTAATAAGGAATGAAATACTGATACACGCCACAACATGGATGCCCCTTAATAACATTAAGGGAAAGAAGCCAGACATAAAAGGTCACATATTATATTATTCCACATATATGAAATGTGCAGAACATGCAAATCCATGAAAATAGAACATAGATTAGGGTTTGCCAAGGCCTGAGGGGAGGACAGAATGGGAGTGATTGCTAAGGGGTGTGGGGTCTCTTTACAGGATGGTGAAAATATTCTGAAATTAGATAGTGCTAACAGTTGGGCAACCTTGTAAATAGACTAAAAATAATGAAGTGTACACTGTAAAAGGTAAACTTTGTGGCGTGTGAATTATATTTTGATAAAAGTATTTTTTTTAATTAAAGGTGATCCAAGGACATTATAGAAAAGTGACCTTGAATAAGCCTCTTCAGCTCTCTATGCCTCAGTTTCCTCACCCATAAATTGGGGTAACAATAATAATACCTACTTTGGAGGACTGTTGAGGATTAAGTGGAAATAAAAATACAAAGTGTCTGCTGAATGCCTTGTTTATTGTAAGGGCCAATAAATGGCAGCTTTCACTAACATCGGGTTCACATCAGTCACCCCAGCACCATGCTGGGGACCAGAGCCTCATGGAGATGGAAAACAATTTCTATTGCTTGAATTTTCCTTTATGTGCACACAAGAGAATGATGTGTGCTAAAAATGACTCTGGCTACATCAGCCTAAAGATCCCATCACGCAAGAATGAAGGTGCTAAGCGGCATGTGTATGTACAGATATACATGTGAAATCTTAGCCTGGTGCTTAACATGTGCTGGAGTAGAGTTAATTAAGAGAGATGGTGAGCAGGTAAAAGTAGGACTAGAACCATTTCCATTGCTGGAAATGGCCTTGCTGGGCCTGATTCCCAGCTCTGCACAGTTGACCTGGTTGTCAGTCTGTCTGCACCATCAGTGCGCCATGAGCCTGCCATCAGCCCTCCAGGCCCAGGAGGACTCCATGGAGCTGCCCCAGCCCTCTTCCAAAGGGGAAGAGATGTAATGGGATTTGGCCACATCCCACACCTGGGGTCAGCCCCACTTCTCCTAAATACTCCATGTTGTCCTAAATTAAGCAAAGGGGAAGGGCGGAGACAATGATCACCAGATACTGCATCCCCCACTCACCGCCTCCCAGGACAGTTGGCTGCCACATCTCTTTCCTCAAATAGTCTTAACAGCAACCTGGAAAGCAGAATGAGATCTAAGGCAGTCGGGCAACTACCCACATAGCTTCAGGGGCCAGGAGCCTGGTTCTAGTCCTGCTTTTACCTGATCACCATCTCTCTTAATTAACTCTACTCCAGCACATTAAGAAACACGCTAAGATTTCACATGTGTATCTGTACATACACATGCCGCTTAGCACCTTCATTCTTGCGTGATGGGATCTTCAAGCTGATGTAGCCAGAGTCATTTTTAGCACATATCCTTCTCTTGTGTGCACATAAAGAAAAATTCAAGCAATAGAAATTGTTTTCCTTTAACAAGGGTCTGATATCTGTGAATTAGGCCTGTATTTTCCCACATAGCATCATCCTCTGGCCAACATGTCTGCTAAAGCCATTCACAGTGAGCTCCTTTGGTCCTGTGTGGGCAGAAGTACTCTTAGCCCCATTTTATAGATGCAAAAACTGAGGATTGGGGGGTTAAATTCCCAGGTTAGTATGCCCAAGCAAGCTAACAAAGAGAATCCTGCTGACTCAAGGCTCTTCTGGAACCTTCCATCCTCTTTGCCTAGCTACTGTTGACAGAAAAGAATACAGGCTTTGGGCGGACTGGGGTTTCCATAATACTTGTACTACTTCCTTGCAACCTGTGTGCTCACTTTATCTCCCAGGACCTCATTTCCTCATGTGAAAATGAGGATAATAATCCAAGTTAAAAGGGCTTTAAAAAATATTAAAGATTAGGAAGTACTATCAAAATCCTCTTTATCTTTCTTGTTCCCTCAAAGAGGACCCAGGTTAATTTTCTGAGTCATACTGAATGTCAATACAATGACTTGAGTCTTAGAAGTGTTTAGGACCTTGGAAAATGCTAAATCTTAACACCCAGGGTGTCTCCCCAGGCCACCACTCAGGGACCAGCCTCTGGGGGTACAGGTGTCTTGCTGTCCCTCTTGTCCAGGCCAGAATGCTTCCATTGGCTGAACCCCTTCTGTGTGCTAGGGACTTGCACCAAATTATTTCTCATCCATGCAACAATACCACAAAAACCCTAATAAGCAATCTTACATGGATGAAGTGTGAAGCTCAGAGATGCTGACAACTTGCCCTATTACCACAATCACCCAGCCATGAGTTGGCAAAACTGGGATTTGAGGTCATGTGGGTCTGAGTATGATGGTTGGTCCAAAATTTCATAGCACAAAAGTTACATTCCCCAAGATTGTCAGATAAAGATCAAGGAGGATTATTAGAAAAAGCTCAAGTGGGATATATTAATATGTATCTATAAAAATCTAACTTGATGTCTACATTGTAGTTATGAGTTTCTATGGCCCCAATAACTAGGACACTTGAGCTCTGTCCATTGCAACACAGTGAATTGTGGTGATAAGTTCCCAGCTCTGTTTACTGCACAAGCAGCTAAGATCACCTCTTTTATTTGTTCCTTGGCCGTTGCTTTTTCACGCTGCAAATGGAGTGTAAGCTCCATGAGGTCAGGGACTTCTTCATGTTCATCATTTTTTCCCCCAGCACATAGCACAGTGCCAGGTACACAGAGGCCAACAGTAAATATCTGCTAAATGGGTGCAGTGCGAATATAAGCATGAAAGATCAAAATACTAATTTCATGCTTTAAACTAGCAATTCTTTTTTATTATTTTCATTCCTTATAAACTATTCTCAGCTTAGTTTTGAACATCCACTGAGCACCTACACTGTGCCAGGCACTGTTAGGTGCCAAGGGACAAAGATGACTATAATTACAATTATGCTTACACGTACCCCAGTTGTTTCTCAAGATTAAGGTATATTCGGTGAAGACTGGGGTCCCCACTGCAGAGATGAGAAGTGACATATACATAGCAGGGGCAAGTTCTGGGACTAGAATCCAGTCTTAAGTCTTTAAACCTATAATTTGTCCAGTTGGGACTCTCCCTTTATCCTCACACCCCCAGCTGCTGTCCAGGAACCCAGGGGAGTGAGTCATTAGCAAAGGGGACTCATTTCCAAGGATACTATTTGCCTGCGATGAGGTGTTAGTTGAGGAAATGAGGGCGGGGGTTGGCTTATTCTTACTTGTTTGCCCTTGGTGCTATCTCCCTTCAAGGCTGCCTGCGCAGAGGAGGAAAAGTGTTGCATATTTTGGAGATACTGGTTTGGGTGCATATTTAATTTCAATCTCACAAGGAAAACACGAATGCCATGCCTTTGTGCAAAAGGAAAACCTTAGTGATGAGGCTCAAGTCCTTTTATGAATCAGCCCCAAACCCAGCCCCTCCCACCAAGAGATGATAGCTGGCTACTGTTAATTCAGTAGCAGACCTTCCAGATCTTCTTCTCTTGCAGTTGTATTTATTTCTCAAATAGCACATCAGCACTTGCTATGTTCCATGTGTTGTTTGAAGTGCCTTCCAAATATTAACTCATTTATGAGCCCATAGAAAACATGCTTTATCTTGTATATATGAAGACACATACACACACACACACACACACACACACACACAGTCATAGTATTCTAGAGTTCTACACACACACACACACACACAGTCATAGTATTCTAGAGTTCTACACCTTGCCTTTGTTATTCAACTACATATCTTGGGGATCTTTCTATGTCAGTTCATATAAGATGACCTTATTCTCTTTAATGGCTGCTGCCTGGTTATCCATCATGAGTGTGGGCTGGTTCATTTAATGAGTACCCTACTGGCAAACATTTGGGTGTTCCTAACGATGTCATTATCCTTCATGAATATCCTTCCACAGACCTTGTGTATATTATGAGTGGAGGGGATTTCTAGGGGAGATTTACTAAGGGGGTCTTAAATCTTAACCTTTAGTAGGTTAACCAATGAATAATATATGCCACGCCCAAACAGATTTGGGGTAGAGCTGTTAAACCTGTCAGCTGTCAGCGGGCGGTGAGAAGGAGGAGAGCTGGGTGTGGAAACTGACCTGGAAACTGGCCTTTCCTCCCCAGTTTTCTGGGAGGCCAACAGGCTCAGAGGGGGTGCACACCTTTTCCAGAGGACCCCACCTTCCCAGCAAGTGGCCCGCCAGCCTCTCAGTCTCCTAGAGCTGTAAGCCACCTTGATTTTTACTAAAGCAGAGTTGGAATGACTTGTCTGAAGGAGCAAAAGGCCAAGCTGCAGGAGGAGGGGCCTGATGGATGGGAACCCCAGGGCCACCAGGAAGCCCAGCAAGGGATGCTGGTGCCACCACTTTCAGCTCTGAGGCTTGGGGCAAGTCATTGGACAAGTCAATGGCCATCAGTATCCTCATGGGGAAAGCTGAGTTACTACTAGGCCCTGTCCGGTGGCGACCCCTTCTCCCCTCCGCTCACCAATGCTTTCATCTGAGAATCAAGTGATGTAGTGGAGAACTGCAATTCCTCAGTAAAGCACCACTTTCCTTGGAATTCCCCCAGGGTAGGATTTGAGCCTTTGTTATACAGCAAGCAAAGAGCAGGCCTCTATCTACACCGCTCCAGATATCTAGGCTTCTCTGTCCCTTGATGAATAACTGTTCAAGTGGGAGAGTTGAGGGCCTTCATGGTAAAAATCCCTTAATGTATTAAAGACTTTATGCCTGTAAAAATTACTGCAGCTGTTTGATGAGCTCTGACTATGCACCCTTACTTCCCCTGAGAAAGGGGTCACACCATCCCCATTTTACAGACTTTAAGACTGAGACTCAGAGAGGTTACAGGACTTGCTCCAGCTCACAGGGCTGTGAGCATCAGAGCTGGAAATCAGCTTAGCAACCGAGTCTGGACAGCTTAGCAACAGCGTCTGGGTTTTTGGCCAGCACAGCACCCATGGGGGAAGCAGTCAGGTCACTCTCCTGGGCTGCTGTCTTGAGAATCAGAAGCTCTGGAATCAGACAGAGATGTCGGGGTCCGGCATTATTCCTCTCGCTAGATGAGCCGCCAGTGCCGGGAGCCCCACCACGGGAATCATCCTTTTGATTGGGCCAAGCAATGACCTTCCTTTGACTTGCTCTGTCCCCATGGAGGGGCAGGGAGTGGTAAGCATGGCCTCCAAAGGCGGTAGAGGGCCCACCAATAACATGGCGCCGCTCATGTGTCCAAGAGGCAGTTAGTTTATCCAACTACCCAAAGCCAGGAGGCAAACATCAGGGGAGGCAGATTTGTCCAGGCGGCCTTGCCCCCTCACCCCCTTGTGGCCTGGAGCGAGATTCTGACCCTGTGCCCTTCAGGCTGCACCACTGGGAAACGGATGTCTTCCCTGAACACAGCCAGGACTCAGATCGAGCTGAATAGTGGCAGGTGACTGAACTAAGAGGGAACTTGCAGTTTGCTTCCTGATTGCTCCCCCGTTTCACAAACAGGGAAAGGAAGGCTTCAGTGGGGATAGAACCTGGGCAGGTCTCAGGAGTCTCCATGCTTTCTACATTCAGGACCCACCCAGATGACAACGGGACACTCTGCTGGGATGTGTCAGTCCCCAGGTTCAAAGGTGACAGTCGGCCTGCCTGTAGACACAGCTGTGGCTGAAGAGACACAAATATTCCCCGCATCTGGCTGCATGACGGCCCCAGCCAGCTCCCTGGGGAAACTGATGGGGCTGACAGACAGACAACCCTTCTCCCTCTCCTCTTTATCTGTTTCAGGAGAGCACCCACTGTGGTTAATTAACACTCTCCTGCTAATGGTCTTTGGCCTGGAATTTAGGGAGATCTAGAAGCAAGGAGGTGGGGGTGGGGCAGGGTGAGAATGTATTATTTCCTTAAACAAAGAGTTATTTAGCACATTCGTTGTGCCAGGCCTTGTAGTCAGTGGTGGGGATACAGAGCTGAATGGGAGGGAGCCCAATGGACACCGATTCTGCCCGTGGGGGCCCAGGCCAGACACCTCTGACTCCGGGAGGACTCACCCTGGAGCACAAGAAGGCCCCAACATCTACCCTCAAGTCTTCAGAGGGGAAGCCAGTGCCCTACATGCAGAGCCAGCAGGGGAAGGGCATATAGGAGGAGAGGAAAGAGCCAGCAAAGGCATAGAGGCTGAGCAGCACAGCACAGGAGCCTCTACGTGGCCAGAGAGTCTTCATGGACAGTGGCGGGAGGGGTGGCAGGAAAGGTAACTGGGTGCCAAGGAGCAAAAGGTCTTGCTTCCCCTCTGAGGAGCTGGGTATTTCACTCATTTTACAAGAGTCACCATAGGATGAGAGCAGGAGTGGGGTTTCTGGAGCTGAAAAGAGCTGAGTTCAAGTCCAGACCTCAGCTGGGAGACCTTGGGCAGATAATGACCCCTATGTGGTCTTGGCGTCCTATCTGTACCAGGTGACAGTAATAGGGCCCACGTCCCAGGAGTGACCACCCACTGTGTATACTGAGGGGGTCCTCTCCTTCTCTCTCCCATTTGGGCCAGACCTTGAGGATTTTATACCAGGCCCATTTGCTCCATTTTCTAGAACAACCAGACTAGTAGTTTCTACTAAATTAGATGTGGTCCTGGCCAGCTCTCAGTACCAGTATCTACTGCTTTAGGCCCAAGGAGGCAGATGTTTACGCTCACTCAGAACCCCAACACATAAAAAGGCAATTTGTTACTATGTTGGAAGACTGGGTCAGCCCCGACAGAGACCTGAGGAGTGAGATTTCACAGTGACTCCAGTTTTTGAGCAAGAAATATTTAATAAGGAATTTCTCTGAAATATGGAGTGGTGTGCATTCGCCACACATATTCAATATCCATCTTTCATCGGAAGTGCTGGAATTCCTCTGCCAAGCAGACAGCTTTGAAAAGCAACTCACTCTCCTGCTGCTCCTTTACTGTGGGACTTGAACGGTGAACAAGTTATTTTAAAAATTATTTCAAGTCAAACATTCACTTGATCACCCTCATCTAGTTTAACTTGGAAAGCTATTTTCTGAAGGTTTTGGTAAAAAAAAAAAAAAGTGGCCACGGCTCAAATCAGGATTGGAGAGCATTATCAAAAACTTATGTTTGCATCTCCAAGTCACCTGGAGATGCTGTTAAAACCCAAATAATTCTGGAATTCTAGAGTTTCAGAGAAAGTATTGCCATTAGCAGGGCATGAATGCATTGATGTTATCATTTCACTTGCAAATATTGTGTTGACTTACCAGGCAGAAAATGACTATCTACAAACCTACGAGAAGGGAATAAAATGTCCTTTGGGGACCTGTTAAAAAAAACCCTGTGAGGTATCCCGTAGACAAGAGGGGTTCTTTTCAGTTCAACTGTCCTATGTTTGGCTCGTGTACTGAATTCCCCAAGCTATCATTACTGTGAACAGACTACTTTCCCCCCATACTACATAAATTACAAGCAACCCAGCAACATGGGAGATGGACCCTTGTGATTTTAAACCCAAGACCTTCTGGTTTGCAGAAAGAATTTGACTGCTAAGTGACACCAAATCCACATCATGGATCAGGCATCATCCAGTTTCTGTCCCAAACAAGAAAATAAACACAAACTCCAGAAAACAGGGGACCAGGGAGCTGGTAGTGGGATTGACTGGCCCAGAAATGATCAAGTGTGCAAAAAAAGGTGTAAAGGGGTTGGAGGAGGAGGGGTGTATGTGCATGTGTATGTGTTTGCATGTATGTGTGGACTGTGGTATAGTCCAAAACTCCTGATCTCCTGGCTAAGAAAAGACAATGAAACACAAATCCAACAAATGACAGTTGAAGTGGTTCGTCTTTCTTTTGCTCATCTGGGAAAGCAGAGAACTGAATTATTCAGACAGACTGGTCAGGGCTCAGCCTTCTCCACCAATGCCAAGGCCAGGCTATAGCCAGGTGGCACCCTCAGATCCTTTGGGTGGTTGGATTCAGCAGGTGATACAACCGCTGAGCTCTTAAAGAGGCTTTTTTTTTTTTTTTTTTCCGATTTCTCATTTCCCTGCCTGGCTCCTTAGGCTTCAGAAGCCTTGATTTCTACACATAAGCAATGGTCAAGGAGTCCGGCCATTTCTTTAAAAGGCAGACAGAAATTAATGCACCCAAGTAATTGCCCTTCTAGGAGTTCAGAAAACAATTTAAAACCACAACCAACAGTGATGCTGGAGCAAGTCAGAGTTTCCTTTGCTGGCCTCTTGGAAGGACGAGACACATCTGGGAATATGCTTGTTAGTTTCCTCACTCTGATGTTTTTTAAGAGAGTCAACAATGCTACCTGATATAAATTTCACACCCACATCTTAAGATGACTACCAGCCAATGGCCATTTCATCAAGTCCTCTTTAAAAAGATGACTACACGAACAAAGTTCCATATTACATACAGTGTCTCCACTGATACTAACCTTCTTGGAACCCAAATTTTATTCATGAAGCGTGGCTACCTGGGCATGGCTATCTTTTCTTATTTACCAGTTTTATTTAGTAATATTCTTTCCTTAAAAAAAAAACCCTCAACCTCCAAATTATCTTTTCAGTATTCAGTGTCCCTCTTTTACTCAAAATACATATCTGCCTAGCTAACTTTGATCACAAACACATTTTCAGGATAAGTGCCTGAAAGCTGCGGAACTATTTTATTAGCAAATCAATTGTTTTTCCAAGAACTTCAAAACACAGCTAACGAATAAAGTTACCCTTATTCATTTCAAAATGGGCGGAAAGGTAAAACAGGAATGTAGAAGGCTCAGGGAAAATTTGTAAAAGGCTGGTGCCTTCGTTATGTCATGAAATATATCCTTTCCTTTCCGGTTTGCAGACCACAATATGATGTGATGGAATGCATAAGAAATGTAAATAAAACACCTCCTCCTGTCTTTCTCTGAGAGTCTTTTTTCTTAATTACATTTTGCCCAGCCCTGTCTTTTCCAGTTTTGTTTTTGCTCCTCTGTCTCAACTGTACACAAAGAAACGGGTTTCCATTGCTTCAAGAGTATCCTCTCTGCCCCGAGTTCCTCCAAAACTTCACAGAAGGGTGATATCTCTTGGAAAATCTGCGTTTGACAAAGATGACATCTGTGATAAATAAAGGGCAAGACCCAGAGAACAGAGGGGAAGGAGTGGTCTCCACCCTGCCACAACACACACGAAGTCAACATGTGGCCCCGTCTAGCACTGGGGCAACCCTACAGGTCTGGGCCACTGCTCTGTCTCCCCGTGGGTGACCAGCCTTCCAATCCACATTCCGCTTATTTATGGGAGAGGGATATATTAGCAACAAATGGGTTTATGCAGATCCATACGTGTTTCAGAAACCCTGGCAGCTCAGAGCAGCCTTTGAACTGTGCCCTGGATGGACTTTGCAATTCCCAGCAACAGTCTCCCACCGGGAAAGAGCCCCGTGCACAGTTCAGATGGGCGTGCCATTTGTGTCCAGTGATTCCATGCCCATGATGACTGTCTTCGGAGACTGAGTGACTTTTGCATCTTAATAGGTTCTGTGACATGAAGCCATTTCGCCAGTAACATCGTGAAGTGATACCTAGATTTTTAACACCTATTTGTGTGTTGGACTGATTGGCTCGGCTCTAAGACAAGCATTTAATGACATGACAGTCAGTTTCAGCCCTGCTTAAGTGTCCCCTCAGACGGGTTGGCTTAAAGAAAAGTGACAGAAAATGTTCTTTAATAACTATGGTTTACCCATTTCTTTCAGATAGTAAGTGGCACGTTCTCACCTTATTTGCAGCTTTTAATCCCAAATGGACATTGCTTTTGAAATATCCTCTTTCTTTCTTTCTTTCTTTCCTTTTTTTTCTCCCTGAGGCTGCCACTTGAAAGTTGAAATCGAGCAAGAATGTAATGGTAGGTGCCAGCTTTCTGAATTACAGGGTGACTGCCTGAGCTGATCCTAAAAAGCAAGTGTCTTTTTTATACCGCATAAAAGGCTGAAATGTTTACATATCAAAAGGCTATAGGCCAATTTCTGTCAAAATTACACATGAAGTTAAGCAGTACAAGCAATTTATTTAAACACTCGTCATTGTAGAAAAATTCAAAACCATATGCTCTTTTAGCAGTTTTTCACAAATGCATTTGACCCATGACTTGGCTAGACATACAAGCTTCATAATTTACTCTAAATTTCAAATCCCCTTGACGTTTAAATAAAAGATCTTCATTAATGAGGTTTACATGAATGAAAACTTTAGAAGCTGATATTGGTTAGCGAGGGGGTTCGGAACCGTCTGTGTTTTTCTAATTTTCAAATGACTGACTTTGCTAATCATTTCAAGAGAAAGTTTCACTGAGAGCAAATTATCATCATTTGCATTCTGTGATCTGCAAAAGCGACGCTGTAGTCACTCTGAAACAAACTTTGGTAAATAGCTGGGCTAAATGCCGATTTCTGCAACCCAGGAAATCCGGAGCTATTTTTTCCTGATGCTTTGGGAACACGTCATTTTTCGACACCCTCTACTTCTCCTCCAGTGTTATGCTAAATTTTCCTAACACCTTGATTATTTTTTCGTCCTCAGGGGCTCGGTGCTATTATTCGGAAATGTTGCACAACTTCGAACAAAACTCAGCTAGGAAGCATCCCTACGTCCCGTTGAATGCATGCAGGACACCCAGCTTTGCGAGCGCTGTCCCTTAGTGGGGTGGCATTTGTGCCTCATGCTGTAGTCCACAACATGAGAGGGAAAATACCATGGGGCTACGGGAGGTGTCCTCGAGGGAACAGCTGGGGTGTGGCACGGGTTTGGAGCGCTAGTTTTAAAGTACTGGATTTTTTTAAGTTCAAATGCAAACAATAAATCCCATTTGTGCTGTGAAGATTGTGCGGGGTCACGACGCTGCACCCTGGCTGCAGCCGGGTCTGCGCGTTATTTCTAATCCTCTGACCCGGACAATTCACCCTACAAGGGGGTGCTCTGTACCTTTGAAAAGGACACGCCAGCTTTTCGTACATGCCACGAAAAATTCTACTTAAACGCATCCGATTATGAACTCTGCTCTGTGACGGAGCAAGAGGCTGAAAGAATTAAGAAAAGAAAGTTCCTGAAACCATAAAAAGTTGGGGCCGCATATGACCTTTTTTTTTTTTAACAGCGATGATTTTGTGTATGTGTGTGTGTGTGTGTGTGTATCTCTGTGTATGTGTGTATCTCTGTGTATGTGTGTAAGGACAGTGGGAGATAGTTTTCTTCATGATGTAAATATCTTGGGGCGGAAGGAGATAACCAGACGCACACTCCAAACTTGGGTATTCTGTTTTAAATCAGAGAAGCAATATAATCTATGCACTATGAATCAATTTAGCGAAGACCTCAGCGCAAACGCGCCTTGAAGGATACCGAACCGCAAATATACCTTATGTATGTGGAATCCACTGATCTATTCTTTAATATCGTAAAAATGAGTGCTATTACCGGGGCGAGTGACTCCTCAACAAACACATTTTCATAGACTTCTGCGTGGTGATTGCTTTGTGTGAAATCGTGTTTGGGTGATAATAGGGAAGATCAGCGGCATGTTTAGTGCATTTCCGACCTAAGCGCTTGCTGGCTGCCGCTGGTCGCTCCTGCTTCTCCCATGCTGAGCGGTGCGTGCAGGGCGACAAACAATCGCTTAGCAACACGAGCCAGGCAATTTGCGTGCGTCGCATTTGTTATTCCAATTGCGCGGGACGATGCGAGGTCGCTGATTATTTGTTTGGCGCTTTGGGGACACTTGTGGGTTTCGGTCCCGCGGAGGAGGCAC
>JAQQAC010026072.1:9663237-9839800 GCA_029783875.1 Phataginus tricuspis
CCCTGCAGAGAACCGAGCGTCTGCAGCTCAGGGGTGGTGGAGGGGGGCAACCTGGAGGGCGAGGCCCCGCAGTGCCAAGGATGAGTTCCCAGGATTGCTGGCTGATTAACTGCAGGAAGGAGACCTCTTCCCAGAAAGTCCGCTCTGCAAGCGGAGAGCTTTGGGACGCGCTTGTTCTAGCTGATACAGAGGCCCTGTCCTCAGGTGGGGGTGGGACAGGACGCTCCTTTGTCCTGATAAAGACTTAGAAAAATGCCTCCAAGTCCATCCCCAGTCATCCCGGCGAACGCGCGACAATTACCCTGCCTCATTAAAGGTTAGGGTTGTAAGGGACCCAATTATTGTTGGCTTCGTTTCAATCAACTAAAAAAGCCGTGGCCTAGAGAGGAGGCATAGAGAGATGTGCAAGGTGGCAATGTTTGGTCTAGAACTCTGACGTTCAGACTCATTGTACAGTGCTCTTCCTTCCAGAAGCTGGATGGCACAGTGAACAGACTGCAAAAGGCAAGTGGCGAAGTCTAGATGTTTGCTACATCTATTAAAAAGAAAATGTACCAAATGGAAGCAGGCATGACAGCGTGTGTGAGGGAGGACGCCTCATGCAAAAACTCGGACGCACTCTATTAGACCTGCGACCGAAGTCCCCGCGCAGTGCCGGTATGAGCACCTTTGCAGAAATGCACCGGAACTCTGCCCCGGTTTCCCGGGGCTCTTCTTCCTCTGCCCGGCTCAGCAACGGTCTCAAAAGATCCACTCGCTCGCACACCGCCGCGCGCGCCCAGCCACCAACTCAGGCGCAGAAGTAGCAGCCTCTATACATGTCTTTCAGCAATTGTCCTGTAGAATTAAACCCGGGAAAGGTTGCGGGGAAGGTGCGTGTACGGACACTGGTGATTTTTAAGTCTCTGAAACTAGAAAAGGTGCCTCTATCCTTAAGTAGTGGGAGAGGAAAGGCGCTACACTTTTTCCCCAGACCCCAACTTTGCTGGGGTGGATCACACTCCTTCCTCTGGGAGCAGTTTTTATTGTAAAAAAAAAAAAAATCCATCGTCCATCGCCTCCCCAAATTGAGACCTATCTCCGTCTGCCCTAATCTCCCTCTACAACCACATCTTCCTTTTGCTCAGCACTCAAGAAGCAAGGCTCTCAGGCCACCAGCGGGTAGGTGTGAGGGCGCAGAGGCCCACGCGGGGAGGCCTAGGAGAAGAGCCGCCGCCTAGCTTCTCCCGGCTACTCCTGCGCGCCACCGGAGTTCTGAACCAGGGCAGCACCAAATCTCCACACAATTGCTCCTCTGACCCGGGAACAGCAATTGACAAGTGCCCTTTCCCCTTTGCCCCAGAGCCCGGGAGGAGGCAGCTCACAGACTTAGCCCTACTGCCGCGATTTAAGACAACCCAGTCGGGATCACTCTTAATTAGCCAGAAGCAATAGCGAAATAAGGGCGTGGGTTAAGGGCAGTCCTCCTTCGGGAAACCCGAGTTGCTCCCGACACCGGCCCTCCGCTATCTTGCCTGGGCCCGGCACTGCTCCTTCCCCCGTAGTGGCTGGAGTTGTCTGCGCAAAGGGCTGAGAAAGGGCGGCTCTGCAAGACAGGGGATTGCGCGGGGCCCGCAGGACCTCGGGGGCTGCTTTCGTTCAGCGCGCACCGTCGCCTACCTTCTCTCAGGGCGCTGCGCCGCCCGCGCGCCGCGGTGGGCTGGATGCGCCTCCAGCGGCTCCGGCCGGAGGGCCGTGCAGCTCCGAAGATTCCGCAAATCACGGCGGCCGCCTGCCGAAAGCAGAGCCGGGCTTCGGCCACGCCGCCAGGGCCCGGTCAGTCCAGCCTGGGCCTGTTGGATGAGGGACCTCTAAGGGGCCTGTCCCAGTCAGGGAGCCGGCAAATCGGAAGGGAAGAATGAGACTGAAGTGTTGGGGTGGGGGTAGGAATTCCCAAAGCAGCCCCACTTTTGGATTTTGGATTGAAAACAAAAACAGCGTGGGGTGGGGGGGAAGACACCGCATTTCCAAAAACAATTTTTTTTAAAAGCTTAGAAAAAACAAAACCTACCAACACCCACGCAGGGAGCAGCTGGAAAAATCGCTTGAGACTGCTACTCTGACAGATTTTAAATAGTGGCTGAATTTGGTGTCCGCCGTGTAAGGGCCTAGGGATTGCTATGGTAGTTTTCAGAACCAAAGTAACTGCAAAAAATAAAACAATATATATTTATTTATTAGGAATCACGATGCACTTCTTTTGTCGTTTTTGCCTTTACAACTTTTGGCCTTTGCAAAAACAAGAGGTTTTTTGGGGGGTTCGTATTTGAGGTAACAAGAGTAAAAAGTGGAGGTGAAATTAGGCGGGGAGTGCATGGAGGTCCGGGGAAGTGCGGAATTTTCAATCTTGCTAGAGCGAGGCCGCAGCACCTCACTTTTTCTGAAACAAATTCATAAAGGAAAAAAGTAGCCCCAAAGTACAATCGGCCACAATGAATTCGAGCTTCATGCAGAGGAAATCGCACCCAATAATAGGACCCAATCTGAGAAAAAAGGGTGAGGGCCGAGAGGTCGCGCGGAGGAGTTGTTAACTGCGCGGCACAATGGAATTAATGAGATTAACCGGGGCAATTAGGCCGCCCGCCCAGCTCAGCCGGCCCGCGGCGGGGCAGCTGAATGGAAAAGATTAGGTTAATTTCATTAATTTGCAATCCACAATCTCTTTTCTGGCCTCGTAACTCCCTCCCCTTGGCACCTCTTCCCCTCCCCCTTCCCCGAAGCCCCCCCACCCAAAGGAACAGAAAGGGCCAAATCTGGTTCTGTTTGTCATCTGCATATTACCAGGAACTAAATCCAGGATGACGTCGACTCGGTATAAAACCAACAAGAGGTTCAGCTGGTCTAAACTCCGTCCTACCCGCGGGTTGAGTTCAGCGAACGCTGCAGCAAGGGGAGGGCGGGAGGAGGGAGAGCGGACGCAGGGGGCGGGGAGGGGCGCGGGGCTGCGAGCTCGCCGCGCTCTCTTTCGGTTTGGTTCGCTGCAGGAGGGGAGTGGACCCCCCCCCCACTTTGAGGCTTTTTCCTCCGCGCGTCCCCACCGCCCCCCGGTCCCGGCGCGGGGCTTGGGGATGCCCGCCAGCATGTTCAGCATCGACAACATCCTGGCCGCCCGGCCGCGCTGCAAGGACTCGGTGCTGCCAGTGGCGCCCAGCGCCGCGGCTCCCGTAGTCTTCCCGGCCCTGCACGGGGACTCGCTCTACGGCGCCGGGGGTGGCGCCTCCTCGGACTATGGCGCCTTCTACCCGCGCCCCGTGGCCCCCGGCAGCGCAGGCCTCCCGGCCGCGGTTGGCGGCTCCCGCCTCGGCTACAACAACTACTTCTACGGGCAGCTGCACGTGCAGGCGGCGCCCGTGGGCCCGGCTTGTTGCGGGGCCGTTCCGCCGCTGGGTGCCCAGCAGTGCTCCTGCGTCCCGACGCCCCCAGGTAGGGTCCTGCTCTCGCTGGCCTTCACCGCCTGCTGCAGTCCTCAGCCCCTGGGACGTGGGTGGGCTGTGGTATTTAGTTTTTGGACTTCGCACAGATTTTTCTGTTGCAAATCTACAAAAAAAAAAAAAACTTTTTTTTTTAATCCGGTCGGGCGCAGGGGTTTGCACACTTGCGGCAAACTAGTCAAGAGTGAGCGGAAACTGTAACTTTGTGCTTGCATGGGGAGACTAGATTTTAGGATACCTTAACTGGCTTTGGGAGTGTGTGGGTGGACCATCCAGCACGCTCCCATAATTTCTCCGCACCCTTGATTTCCGCGCACCCCCTTGCAGAGGGTTTTAAAGTCCGAGTGGGACGCAGGCGAGCTGCCCTCCGCAGTGGTAAGGTAGGCGGCTGACGGTGCGCCCTACCCTGTCGCAGGCTACGAGGGCCCTGGCTCGGTGCTGGTGTCCCCGGTGCCGCACCAGATGCTGCCCTACATGAACGTGGGCACGCTGTCGCGCACAGAGCTGCAGCTTCTTAACCAGCTGCACTGCCGGCGGAAGCGGCGGCACCGCACCATCTTCACCGACGAGCAGCTTGAAGCGCTGGAGAACCTCTTCCAGGAGACCAAGTACCCAGACGTGGGTACACGCGAGCAGCTGGCCCGGAAGGTGCACCTCCGCGAGGAGAAAGTGGAGGTAGGCTCGGGGCTTTGCCAGTGCGCGCCCGATGGACCTTCCCAGCGAAATACGGCCCCAGCCGGGTGTGCTCGGCTCTCCTTGGGTCTCCCTGCGCTTTAAAACATCCCAATGGCGGCCCGCAGGCTGCTGGAGGGCGCTTTAGGCCCAGGAAGTTGAATGAAAATGCGGAAGCGGGAGCGAGTCTTCTCTCCTTTTTGTCGGCGGGTGCATGGGGTCCCCCGATTCCGATTCCACGCCGCGGGGGTGCGTCGGTATTGCGGCTTCGCGCCATCGCGCCTTTGATCATAAATGTTGTTTTGTCCACTGCTGCGCAACAGGTCTGGTTTAAAAACCGCCGCGCCAAATGGAGGCGGCAGAAGCGGTCCTCGTCGGAGGAGTCGGAAAACGCCGAGAAGTGGAACAAGACGTCGTCGAAGGCCTCGCCCGAGAAGAGGGAAGAGGAAGGTAAAAGCGATTTGGACTCAGACAGCTGACGGCCGTGGGCCGGCCGTAGCACTTGCCTAACTCCAAGGACTTGCACAGAGAGACGATGCTACTTTCTTGCACACGCGCTGCCTTGCGGGAGGGGGTCGAGAAAGAGGACCGAGGAGTGTAAATAGTGTACAGAGCCGGCGTGTCGGCTCCTGGGGTCGGGTGGGGTGCGCCAGGGCTCACAGCCCCGCCGTCCAAGGCTACCGTCCGAGGCCGCCGGCTCCTTGCTCTCCACCGTAGTATTTATAGTTAAGTTAACGGTGACAATACAATAAAGTAATGGCAATGTAGTAATGGCCACATTCTGTATTTCATACCCCCTTCCACCACCACCATCCGAGGCCTAGAAAGGAAAAATACTTCTTAGTCTGTAGCACCAAAAGAAAAAAAAATCGGGCAGCTTTGATCTGCTCCCCCCCACCCCACCCCACAACAACAACAAAACCAAAGCAACCATGTGTATGAACAGTCACAGGATGGGTGCGCTGGTAAAATATATTTCATCTCTAGGTCTCCAAGAAGCGGTGGAGTGGCATTGCCAGGCTATCGTGGGCGGGTAGCACGCACATGAGATGGGGCAGCCTGGGCTCCTGTTCCCTGTCACTTTCCCTCCTCGCTGCGGATGAGAAGCCGTTGCTGGAGGAGAGCAGGATCCGCCCTGGGCTGAGATCCTAGGAGCCTCCCCGGAGCGTGCTCTGGCTGCTTGCTGAGTCTGCTCCCACGAAATCCCCAGACATAGGCTGAGGGTCCGCGGGTGGCATTAGGCCGCAGGTATCTCCTCTCTGTCTCTCTCCCTCTGTCTGTCTGTCTATCAACTTTCTGGATCTTTCACTGTGGCTCTCTCCGCTCCCCTCCTGCACACGCAAGCTTTGCCAACTCACAGCTCTTCTGGGCTCATCTCCTACCTGACGGCTCTGAGCTGCGCGCCCCGGGGCTCAGTGTGGCCCCCTGCCGGTGCCGAGCCCTCGGTGCTTCTCCCCAGGCATTCGGGGTGGTCTGGTTCGGTCTGCGTTCTGTCCGCCAGCCTGGCCTAAGAGCGCACCCGCGGTGGCAGAGTCACTATGGATGAAAGTGTTTACACCTCCCGCTGTCTCCGAGAATTGTTTCCTCTCTGCGTTTGGTGGGGTCAGAGGAGGAGTGACTGGGGGAGTGCGCCTTTGCACCGTCAGAAGCTTGCGAAGGCCTGGAGAAGCTTCACGGTGCCGCACAAACGCTTGGACAGGGATGAAGACAGGAGCTTGCATTCTGTAAAGACCATGGCAGGAGAGCGTGGGAGAAACAGGGCGAGGTCAAGGGCCGGCAAGACTGGTTTTTAATGCATTATACCTCATTTATTTTGCATTAAATCATTTTAGAGAGGAGGAAGGGAAGGCTCAGACAGCTTTCTGGCTTGGCCCAGGGGAGTAAGTAGGTGAGCTTGCTCTTCCTCCTGGGCTGCCTCTGCTATCTGGTGTCAGGTCCTTCCAGGGGGAGAATGCATCCGGACTACAACATGGCACATGCTAAGTAACACGCCAAGTTTTGTACAAGAAGTGGTGGTGGTTTTTGTGTGTATGTGGTTTTTTTTTTTCTTTTTTTACAGATTTTTATGTTTAAAAGATAAAAGTGATTCCTGGAGCATGTGAAAGGACATTTATGAAATAGGAGTGACTCCCAGCTACCACCTTTATAAGGAGTATACCTAAGCAAAAGGAGGCAGCAGTTTGGAGGCCAGATGGGCCTCAAGTTTCATAGCCTTCTTAGCCTTGGTTCATATCAGATGCTATCACTTGTGACCTTGGGAAAACCTCTCTGCTCCTCATCTTCTATGACTGTTAAATGAACACAGGAGGAGTAGTATTTGCCTCCCATGATTGTCGTGGACATTAAGGCACTAACTCATGTTGAATGATGCCTGGTATAGGGGAACCTTCAACACGGCTTCTTAATATTTTTAATGTTGTTATGGCTTACTATTGTATTAGACCCACCTCTTCCAGACTTAGGTACATTATTTCACTTCACCTTGAAAGAACTCTGATATATGAGGGATATTCTCACCATTTTACAGGTGAGGAAATTAAGGTTGAGAAAGGTCACTTTAACAATATTCAGCTCATAAGAAGTAGAAACATCATCTTTGCCCAAGTCTTATACCATAATAGGAAATGTTTCCACTAATGCCAGTTCTGGTGAGAAATATTTAAAGTTGCCATTATATTAATTGCAAATGAACCTTGCCATGGCTACTATTATACCTCCTCCTTGGCCTTCAGACCTCCAAGGTGGGGATGTTGCCTGCCCTGTTCCCCTATTCCCTCATCCCTATTCCTAGATGATCTTCTCTCTCCCATTGGAGAGGGGTAAGCCTGTTGGGGAGTCCAGGATGAGCCCTGGCTTCCACTCCTCTTTCACTATTGCACTAGTCTAGAACATTGTAACGTGGGACAGAAGTAGGCAACATCATTCCACCCTGAGAGATCTGATGACCTCTCCAGAATTAAAAACTCCCATGTGTCTCTTTGTCCATGGGTTGCCCTCAGACCCCTTATAAATAGGGACATTTTATTTTATTTTTCTAATCAGGAGATGTATCCATGCCAAGTGACGGGGGAATGAGGGAGGAGCAGATTCTCAGACATTCCCCCATGAGCAGCTAGTAAAAAGCCAGGATGTGGAGTATGCACAGAGGTCAACGAAGAGTCAGAGCTGCTTCCAGCTTAGCCCTGGGCTAACTCAAGGTGGTAAGAGAAAGCTCCTTCTGTGTCCATGTCTCTACTCTGGCAGGCCCTGCAAAGTGTTGGCCCAGTTTACAGGAAATAAACATACAAACATCTGGAGTGAAGAGAGAAATGTCAGGATGGTCTAATTCTAGTCCACCACCTTCCTTCTGCATTCCCCAGTCAGCTGTGGGGGCTCACCTTTACCTTAGTGTTGCTGTGGAGTCTAGGAGGGTCAGACAGTGTGACAGAGCAGAAAGCACTTAGCCTTCAAGAGCTGTTTGGGCCTTGTAATTGTCTTTGGTGGGAATTTGGATCACGGTGTTGGAAAGTGTGAATATGCCTCCAAGTGGGTGACTGCCTAAGTGGTGTCCAGTCTGTACAATACCTGCTGTGCCCTGAGGTGCTCTCTCCATTTCAGAGTTGAGCAAACTGAGGCACAGAGTTAACACAGGGCCAAAATGAGAACTGTTACCTTTAACGGACAAGGCTCTTGTGATTTCCATAAATCAGGCTGCTTCACAGAGCCCTTACTGTCCTTTTTGGTGGTGATCCGAGCTGTGTATAAAAGTAAATGACCTCAGGACTAAATGCAGTTGCCCCTGGGGGACGCAAGAATTGATCTGTTGCAAAGTGCCAAACAGACTCTGGCAGAGGACAGTAATGACAATTATAACCCCTAACATGAGTCTGGCACTTTCCCCTGCCAAGCCCAGGTGTGCACATCTCAGACCCTGAGGAAGTGGGAATTTCTGCATGTGACAAACCCATTTTGCAGATGGGAAATAGAGGCTTAGAGAATAAATGCCTTGCCTGGGACACACAGTAAATGGCAAAGCCAGTCCTGAACACCCCAGGTCTGAATAGACTTCCCGCACTTCTTGCGGTAGTGGCAAGGTACCGAGTAATGGCTTCCAGGTGCTCCAGGTCACCTGGGCCAAGAAGGGCCCTGGCTGCAAGGAGCTGAAAGGGAAGTAGAGTGCGTGGGAAGAACACAGATTGCCGAGTTCTCAGTATGCTCCCAGGGGTGTGTTCTCATTGTTCCAGCAGTCAGCTGTGCAAGGGTGGGAGGAAAGGGCTTGAAAAAAATTGCTTAACAAACTTCACCCATGGAGAGTATATCTCAATGACAGTTCTTTAATCAAGTTGCCTTTTACTGACTTGAACTTTGAGCTAACATTTTAAGCCCCTGTGAAGGATGCCATTTTAATGGGTATGTGAGAGGTCGAAGCTGGCAGATGCCTCTTTCATTTCTTTGCATGGTGGGACACATGGGGGCCAGGGGGTAGGCGTGACAGGGTGCTCTTTTTCTGAATTGTACCGAGTCTTTAAGTGACTCAAGTGAGATAGTTCAGACACTGAGACCCCCGTCCAAAGATCCCTGTGTATCTCAGGCCCTGCCAATTCACTGTCCTTTGTCCTTGGCATTCATACCCAATCAGTCACCTCCTTAAGTGACAGGAAGGTACAGCTGCAAACTTCTGTCTTTATGAAGATGGGATCCCAGCCTGGGCAGAGGCAATATGATGTGGTCAGTGGACAGCTGGGTGGTTGACCTTTAAGCCACACTGGTCCAAATCTCCATCTGGATGGACCCATGTGCTTGCTGACTGACCTGAGGTTCCTTCCTTGCCTGCAAAATGGGCTTGGGCAGAGGATTAGAGATAATATAATAGTAAAGAACCCAGCAGAATGTCTGACACATTTATCGTGTGCTTTGAAGCACACCCTTAAATTGGCTGGATAATGCCTTGCACCCGGAGATTAGAATTAGGAATTAAGGAATGCACCTTGTTTTTAGTTGTTGCAGGTTTAGGAGTTTATGCATGACCACAGGACACAGACTAATGAATTTAAATGTGATCGCCATGATTTAAGACAAGGAAGCCTCTGATAAGGTATAACAGACTGCAATCTCCCTAAGAGATTTAGGACCAGGTGATTTAGAGTAAAGGAGAGAATTTGGAATAGATTTGGATTTGATTTCCAAGTTTTGTGAAATGACCTTGAAGCTTTTCAAAAGTCAAATGAAAACAAAATGCTGCAGCCAGTGCAAAGCTCTCTGAAAGTTCTGGAAGAAAGGGCTCTGGCGGGGTCTTTTGTGGTAGGGACTGTTCACTTGTTGGGGGACATGGTCATCCCTGAGGCCTGTCCCTAGAGGCATGTGACAACACAGAAGACCTCTGCTTGTCATGGCCTGGTCTTAAATCTGGGAAAAATAAAAAGCCATCGTCCTTACAATCCAAGTGACCCATGGAATGAACAGGACGAACATCTGTAAGTTGCAACATTTTAAAGCGGGTCTTACAATTTTTGGATTCCGGCATTTCTTATTTGTTCTCAAGTGTTCAGCCCTGGGAAGCATCAGTGAAGAGAGAGCTTAAGAATTCCTCTCCCAGCCCCTCCTCTTTTCCTGGGGAGCTGGTCCCACTTATACCTTCTGTTTTCCTAATTTTGACGTCCCCCAGAGTCTGCTGACCAAATCAAATGAGTGAACGGCGTTCCATAGCAAACCTGAACTGATTTGAAGTTACACTGAGTGAGAGAGTTTTCGCTGTGATGGTCAGAGTTTAAAAGTGTCCACATCTTTTCCTCACTGATTTACTAGTTACACAATGCCGGGCACAGGGAATGCTTCAACCCCATTGATTTATCAGAGAGGCCAACTGCGGGAAGGCTGCTGCTGGTAAAGGAGGCAAATCCTTGCTGGATCGAGGAAAGCTGAGCAACTCCTCCAGCCTGAACATTCTTTTCCCCTGGCTATTGCCGTGTTCCTGGCAACTCAGAACCAACACATGGTAACTTGTTTAAAATTTTTTTTAGAGGAGGATGGGATAAGACAAATATCTTAAAAACGAGAATTTTTCCGAGAAAAGACCCATGTTTTCCAGCAGCTGGCAGTGAGAAACATGGTGTGCCACAGGTGCAGCATCCCCAGTGGTCTGCACCCAGCATGGTGGCAGCTGTCCCACGTGGTCACAGGGCTGCACGGAAAATTGACACCCTGGCAAGGGCATTCCTCCGAAGCACCAGCCGGGTCAGAGCTCGCTGCAGAGACAGACTCAGGGCCAGTGTGGTCTGAATTATGCCAGCCAGAGCTTGAACAGCCAGCCTCACGGTGACTGTGTCTGCTTTAATCATGTCCCAAACAAATTATTGACATCACCCAGCAAAGCCATGAGATGCATCTTCCCAGATGGAGTATGGCTAATCCTCCTTTAGAAATTCTCAAAATGCTAACTGTGGGATCAGAAAAAGAAAACTGCCCTTTCTCCAAGACACTGGGAGGCCCAAAGCATTTGGAAAGTCCCCCCTCTGCAAGGAAGACTCAGAATTCTTGTGAAGTCAGAATCCTAGCTGGTTGAACATCTGAAGATGTTCCTACGAAGGCCAGATGGCTGAGACATTAGGGAATGCACATGTTCAACATTGTTTTGTATTTGAGGAATAAATATTTAAATCTGAAACCAAGCGAATCACTTTCTACTGAAGTGGGCAGGGATGGAAAGTGTGTATGTGTGTCTGTGTGTGTGTGTGTGTGTGTGTGTGCGCGTGTTCCCCATTGTCCTGAATGTAACCCCAGCATGCAAAATTCCTACCACACTTGGAAACTTGGAAGAGCTTGTCCCCCTCCACTGGTGCCGGACACCAGGAGAGTGGTGGTGCTTTCTTTGTTTTACGGTTGCTGTTTTTGTTTTGTGTCTGCTTTTGCCTCGGGAAGACACCTGACAAGCATGGGTAGAATGGAGACCCCATCCCTTTGTGCTTAGCTTGGAGAAACCCCTTGGGTTTTGTTCCACTCTTGGCCTGTGTGGTAACTGAACCCTGATACAAATGTGAGCAATGAAAACTTACCCCTTTACTGCAATTAAAACTCTAAAAAGATTTGTAGGTTTTTATGGTTTATTTTTGTCTTTATGGAAGACGTCTATCTGTAGTTTTGTTTTAAAGAAGATATATTTTCTGCAATGCCTGGAGGGTTTTGTAAAAAAGCGTCTCGGCAAGTTGGTTTATTTGGCGGTTGAGTTTCCTGGCCATGTCCTGATCTAATCCCTTCTAGGCCTTTTGAGGCAGGGTGGAGGCGGTTACTGTCATTTTGTTACATCATCATAGCTACCTCGACAGCTTTTCCCCATATCCTCCCTATCATTGTTCTGCATGCTTTATGGTCTATATTTTATTTAATCCTGTCCATGTCCCTGTGAAGTTGGCCTATTGTTGCCATCTGGTAGAATGTGAAATGACATGTCCATTCAAGTAATGTTGAATCTTAGACTCCAAGTCCAGTGCTTTCTGCACTGCTGGACTACCTTCCTTACTAGGGACCAGCCAGGAGGTCTGGGTTCGAACCTCTGACTGGTCATCAGCAGGCAATGTCACCTTTGAGCCTCAGCCCCCTCATTTCCAGAATGTGAGGATTATAATCTTCTGCAACACATGAAAATTACCTGGGGATTTTCAAGATGCCAGTGATCAATCATAGTAAATATATCAGCATGGTAACAGCAGTCATATGTATATGACCAAACAATATATTTATTGAAGACCTTCAACAGTAATAATAGTTTTAATAGTAATAGCCTCATTTAGTCCACAAATATTAAAAGGGTACCCAGTCTGTGTCAGGTACTATTCTAGGTACTGGAGACACAGCCTCTGTCATCCTGGAGTTTTATGTTTTGTTGGACACAGTCATTCACCAGGTAGGCAGGCTGTAATTTCAGACAGTGGTAAGTGCTGAGATGAAAACCCAATCTGCTGAGGAGATAAAGGGTGCTGGGGGTTGGGCCAGGGTTTGGGATATTTTACAGTCTGGTGTAAGATCTGTGTGATGAGGGGATTAGATGCCATCTCAAGTAGTCCTGCAAAGCAGGGTTGGGCAAACTACAGCCCATGGATCAATCTGTCCACTTTCTGTTTTGTCAATAAAGTTTTATTGGAACACAGCCTTGCCCATTCGTGTATGTATTGTCTGTGGTTGCTTTTCCCCTAGAAAGACAGAATTGAGTGGTTGCAGTAGAGACTGTAGGGCCCATAGAACTAAAAATATGTACTGCCCAGTCTTTCACAGAAAATTTTTGCTGAACCCTGTTCTAACATTTAGAGTTAAACCAGAATTGGTGACTTTTACTAATAAGGGATGGAGTGAGGATTTACACCTCTGCCCAATGCTTCATTTCCTTTCTCTGTGGTCTTAGCACAACGTGATGGGCCCCTGTGATGGGGATACGGGTGGAGAGCAGGGTACAAGGCTGGATATGGAAGAAGGCAAAATGGTGCCTGATGTCTGGCAGCTGCTTTCTTGATGATGTAGTCGGCATGTACAAGAAACAGTTTTAGAACAGAGGGAACAAGATGTCAAGAAGGGCTAAATTATGTGGCATTGACTAAGAGACCAAGAGGGAAGACAGCTGCAACCCCAGGAGGCTTCCTGGAGGAAGTGGGAATTGCAGGGGGTTAGGGTTTGGCCAGGCAGAGCAGAGACATAGAGACAGGCAGCAAGAGACCACCTGATCAGACCAGAGAGGATGCTGCCTAGCTATCACTCCAACATTTCTGTGTGTGAGCTAGCGCCCTCCATTCTTGCACTTGCCAAGATCCTACTGTGTGCCAGGCCCTGCACACAGTTGTAGCACAAACAGAAACAGAGCAAAGTCTGTCTTCAGGCAAAAGAATTAGGCTGCTCCTATAAATAAATGCTGAGGTGGAGGTGGGGGACCCCTACAAAATGCTGTGGTGGGGTCCTAGAAGGCTTTTGGCAGTGTATCATTGGAACTACCTGGCTTGGGGGGTCGGGGAGAGACCCTTTCAGGAGGAGGGAACAGCTTGAGCAAAGGCTTGGTCGTGGCAAGAGGGTGAGAAGGCCCACCATCGGTGAGATGGCTGGGCTGGGCAGATTCAGTGCAAATCGTCGTCAGTGAGTGTGTAGGGCTCAGCTCACTGTTTGAAAAGCACCTCCAGAACAGGTTTCTCTCCCCTCCCAAACGTGGGAAGGCAGCCAAGGGGATGGCCAAGGTCTTGCTAATATGACATTCACGTCCACTGTCAGCCACAGGCCGCTGTGGTCCGGAGAGGCCTGTAGGGCCCTATCTCATGAGCATCTGCTTGGCATCCTCTCTGTCTGCTATCAGAGGAGAGATAAACGGCTCACTCGGAGCCTTCTGCAGAGAAGGTTTTGTCGTTGGGGTTTTTTTTGGATGGGTTTTAAAATACAGTGATTTGTGACTGGTAGTCAAGCTCATCAAAGTGATTTTTCCAGATGCTCTAATTCTTGGGCAGCTGACATGTCAAGTCTGCACCCCCTCTGCATCCCCTCACTCTCAGTCCCTCTCCAGCCTTAGGCACCAATCTTTCCCCACCAGAACTGGCCCAGGTATGCGTGCAGCATTTTATAGCTTATAGAACCTCTTAGCAGGTATTAAGTCTCTGTCCCTGCAACAACTCTGAGATGTGGGTATGGTAGGGACTGTTCTTGCCATTTTAGAGGAGGAACTGAATCAAAGAGGTCAAGCTGCCTTCCTATGATCACACAGTCATAGGGGGAAAAGCGGAAGAACAGAAGCCTTTCAAGCCCTGAATTTTCCATTTATATCCACTTGGTCTACACTTGGGTGTAGCTGCTGTTCCTGGATATGACAGCATCTTGGTTTCAGCATGAAGTGAGGCCCAAATTCATGCCCTACCTGGTGACCGAATTCTCCAAATGACTTGGTCTCCTAGGCAATGCTGCATATTCCTCTGAACAGACTTCCTGGACCACTCCAGCCCTTCTTAGGCCTCAGAGACTTTGGCCTGATCTTTTGGGGATTCTAAGAGTTAAATACTCTTGAACATAATGCCATGATGTCTCCCTCCCAAAATAAGTCAAGCTTACGTCTACCAGTAACCAGGAGATTCTAATACAGCCCCAAAGACCTGTTGCCACCACTCTTCCCGACCTGTGGTCAGACGTCCATGGCATTGCCGTAGAATCTCACCCTTTCCTAGTCAAGAGGGTGATCTACATTCAAAACCTCAAGCAAAAGGCAAACGTGGAGGAGGAGTTGTATTGACTCACTAGCATGGGTTTATTTTTAAGCTGCTTCATCTCAGGAAATGGGACACGGGTCAATTTTGATGATGAAGACAGTGAGTGTTTGCAAAGCCCCTGCTGTCTTGGAATCATTCTTGCCAACACTCTCACTGCGGCAGGTGTGCCCCACGCCAGCCGTGCCCCGTGCCAGCCCTCGTGGGAGGGGTGTGGCCCTCAAGGCCGGGTCCAAGGGAGAACACGTGGTGGGGGGCAGGCTGCAGGGCCGGGGCAGGGTGGCGCCAGGCCGGAAGTAGCATCTCCCAGCCCTCCTCCAAGCTTGTTGAGCACACTGACCTTTCTTCTGGATACTGTGGCCCAGGAGCAGCTGCCGGCCTCTGCTTACCACGGCCGAGTTCTCCAGGCCTAAAGGAAGTGCTCTGGTGGGTGGGTGGGAGTCAAACCCTTCTCTGAGCTCCGCATGGGGCGGGAAGGGTGAAGCTGCCTCTCTGAACACAAAGTGGAGGACCAGGAGGGGAGGCTGGTTCTCCACCTGACTCACTGCTCTTCCCTGGGGGGTTCTGTGGGCAATTCTGAGGCCGGAGAAACCGGGCTGGGCAAGGGCGATGGGGGTCAGGAACGCATCTTCAGATGTGTTCCTGCGACCCCCTCTTCACCTCTTTCATTGCTGATTATTGCAAAGTTGGCCTTCAAATTCGGACCAAACATGGGGGTGGGAAGGAATGGGGCACAGAGAACTAGACCAGCAGGCTGAAGGTAGGCCTCTGCCACTTCCTGGCTCGGTGAACCTCAGCCGCCACACTCCACCCCTGGGCCTCAGTTTCCTTATCTGTTAGGCATAGTCATCGGTCCTGCTTTGTCCACCTGCAGGGCTGTTGAGAGGCTCGCATGATTTGGTGGATGTGAACACTCGGTGTGAAGGGCCGTAAGATAATGTGTTCATCAAAGTCCCCAGAAGCCTGGGGCTCTGGATTATACCTGGCCATGTCCCTTTCAGCTCTGACGTTCTTCACCTCTGTGTTCTGGGCTCTTCCACATCCGGGTTGTTCCTGAACTGGGGGGAGGTATTTGTTTTTCACTCAGCTGGTCACTGGTCTGGCCTCAGACATGGGCCCCTGCCATGGGTTAAGTGGCTCCTTACAATGTAGGCCACACAGCTGGCCATCTCTTAAAAGGCCTTTGTGGGTCATTTATTTGCATCCTCCAGAAGCATTGGGCCTCTTTTTTCTTTTCCTGCAGTGTGGGGTTGAATTGTATTCCCGAAAAGAGATGTCCATGCCCTAAACCCTGGAATCTGGGAATGTGACGGGTTTGGCAAAAGGGTCTTTATAGATGTGATTAAGTTAAAGATCTCAAGGTGACGTCATCTTGGATTTAGGAATGGCACAAAATCCAATGATTTGGGTCCTTTCAAGAGCAAGGAAAGGGAGGTTTAAAGCAGAAAAGGGAAGAAGACACACCAGGGAGAAGGCACTTTGAAGCCTGAAGCAGATCGGAACACTGCTGCCACAGCCAGGGAACGCGGTGGCCACCAGGAGCTGGAAGAGGCCAGGAAGGGTTCCCCCCAGAGAGCCTTGGGAGGCACTGTGGCCTTGCTGACCCTTAAATTTTGGACTTACGGCTTTCAGAACAGTAAGGTACCAAGCTTCCGTTGTCTTAAGCTACCAAGTTTGCAGAGATTTGTGGTAGCAGCCCTAGGAAATGAATCCACCTGTTTTGCCCTGAAACAATGTCCCCCAAATCTGATTCATTCCACAATTGCTAGTAATGATACTTAATTCAGGCAACTGGGACTTGTTCTTTCCTACCCCTCCAACCTAAGTGTTTCAACATTGCATTTAATTAGAGGATCTGTAAGAAGGCAGCAAGGAAAATTGATGACTCCTTTGAAGTGAGGAAATTTCCATTATTTTCTTTCTGGAAATATTACAGAATGACATTTACAGGAAAAATCTAAAACTCTGCAGCTCAGAGAGTTGACTTGAGCATGTGACCTCCAAAAGGGGAGAAGAAGAAAGGCTAGGGTCAGGCAGACTGGACTGGTCCTGCCCCCAGACATGTCTCATTATTTCCTGCCTTTGTGCATCTGTCCATGCTGTTCCCTCTGTCCAGGATGCTCTGTTCCCTGTGGTGCTGTCTTTTGAGATCCTATCAGTCTTCCCGTAGCTGCTGAGGAGGCAGTTGCATGAGCAGTGAATCAAGTGGCCTTAGATTCAGAGGCTCTCATTCTAGTCCTGAGTATGAGCTGGACTAAGGCTCTCACCTCTTTGGGCTTCCATTTCCCCTTCTGTAAAGTCAGTTCAGTTGAGAAGGTGTTTATTGAGCATCTACTATGTATCAGGTAGGGTATTAGATGTTGGGGATTAAAAAGCATACAAACTAGCTATGTAAAATTACTTTAAATTTCAGGACACAGATCTGTTGAATGGGTGAGCAAATAAAGAAACCTCTCCCCACCAGTTTGGGGTTGTTCTTCTTCCCGGGCACTGCTGTGCATGGAGTGACCTGCATGCATGCCAGCCTCTCCTCCTGTTAACTGCGCCAGAGGCAGCGCCCCTGCAGAGTGAGCCGCAGCAACTGGCTCAGCAGGGAGCAGCTACAAGTGCTGCAGAATTTGGAATTGTGCTCAATGACTGGGCTTCTGCAATGTGACCAGGTGTTTGGGTCTTTTTAGGTCACTGGGGGACTTGAGCACATTGTGATCATTCTGCCCAGACCCTTAAATGGTCACTGAATAAAATGCTATTGCTACAAACCCAAAGAACTCCCACCTCCTTGGCTGTGCTGGGGTTGCTTACATCCACTGTTTGTAGCCATCATGCCACAGGGTGGGGCTTACAGAGCATTTTGTCCTTATACCTGGAGATCTGACTCAATATCTGAACAGACTCCGTTCTCATTCTAGCACTGCCAGATGTAAGCTTGGTGACCTTTGGATGGGTCACCTAACCTTTCTGAGCTCTGGTTTCTTCATCTGCAAAGAGAATGAATGTAATACACCTAGGCCTGTGTCTACAAAGAGCAAATCCTCAGGAAGCCAGAGCTGTTACCACTACGAGCTTTGTGGACAACATTATTTGCTGCTTATAATTTCACCTGTCTTTTAATCTAAGTTTAGGGACTGAACTAGCAAGGGGATGGGGAGGCATATCAGTTTCCTGTGGCTGCCAGAACAAGTTACCACAAATGTGGTGGCTTAAAAAATGATGGACTTTATGATCTCACAGTTCTGGAGGCTAGAAGTCCAAAGTCAAGGTGCTGGCAGGAACGTGCCCCCCCCCCCAAGGCTGTAGGGCCAATTCTGTTGCTTGCCTCCTCCCGCTTCCAGTGGCTTCAGGCTTTCGCTGGCCTGTGGCTGCATCTCTCCAGTCTCCATCTCCATGGTCACAGGCCATTTTCCCTGTGTATGTGTGAGTCAGACCTCCTCCTCCCACTTTTCTCCTATAAGGACACCTGTCATTGGATTTAGGGCCCTCCTTAAATCCGGAATAATCTTATCTCGAGATCCTTAACATCTGCAAATGCCCTTTTCCCAGATAAGGTCACATGCACAGGCTCTTGGGGTTAGGACATGGACATATCTTTTGGGGGCCACCACTGAACCCATTCCTGGAGGTAAGGATTTGCTTCGAACCCATTTCTTGGCAGAGGATGCAAAGCTTTTCTTCCTTGCTTATCATTCTAAAAAGGTCTGTAGCAGACTTCTCCCCTTGGCACTCACCCCATGTGGTCATGTGAGGGTGACCTGCATGAGGCCTCAGGTGTCCAGCACCTCCAAGCTGCACAAGCGAGAGGGATGTAGATCCTGGAGGTAGCAAGTGACAGATGGGCCCAAAGACCTGTTGTCTTAGCTGGGGCTGCTAAAACAAAATATCATGGACTGGGGGGCTTAAAGAACAGAGATTTACTTTCTCCCAGTTCTAGAGGCTGAAAGTCCAAGATTAAACCTGATGGAAGTCCAGCAGATTTGGTTTCTTTGTTTTTAGACAGCCACCTCCTCTCCTCATCCTCACATGGCCTTTCCTCTGTGTGTAGCCACTCCTGGGATTTCTTCCTCTGCTGATAAGGACACTAATCCTGTCAGCTCGGGGCCCCACACCCTTACCTCATTTAACCTTTAGTACCTCCCTAAAGACCCTATCTCCAAATACAGTCACATTCGGGGTAAGGGCTTCAGAGTATGGATTTAGGGGACACAGTCCAGTCCATAGACCCACTTTGATTAGTTTTGCCAATGGAACCAACATTCTGATGGCTCTGGGCTGCTAGATGTTGGATACATTTTTCCCAGTTTCATGAATCAATACTCCTCATCAGAGCTTCTGTCATCTCCAGACATTTCCATAAGATCTTCATAGACCTCTGCCTAATAATGCTACTACTAACGGCCATCACATGTTGAGCATTGATGGCAAAGCAGGGATGGTGCCAGACATTTATATACGATATGGCCCACTTCATCCTTCTCTATAAGGGGGACACTTGTTCCATCTGATCTGTGAGGAGCTTGAGGCTCAGAGTGGAGAGGGCTCCCAGCTGGGAAGTATCGGGAGGGTGCCATGAAGCCCATGGAACCCGTGTCTGTGTGAGCCCAGAGGCTGTGCCTCACACTCCTCAACCATCATTTCTTACCTCTGCTGGTTCAGAAAACATTGTACACCCACCTTGGGCACTGCTAAGCCCTCCTTTTATTCTAAAAAAAGACCTGCTTTTCCTCATCTAGCAATTTCTTTGTCTCTCTTTGGAAGGTTACAGGCCTGGCCAGATAAACCGTTGTCTTCTTTTCAATAATCCAAAAGCCATCTCCGTGGGGATGTCCACTGGCACGTGTAGCCTGCTCCCTGCCTGCTATTACATTCAGTGCTTGGAGGAGTAACCTTCTCCACACATAGCAATGGTTTCCAGGCCAAGCTGAGCTGAGGGCTTCCAAGGAGAGGGGTCATTTGGATATCAACCAGCACTTTCATGGGATGGAGGTGACCACTGGCCTTCCAGCTGCAAAAGGTGGGGCTGTCTCTGTTGACCTCAAGGATGTTCATTCTTTCCAATGCCTGGGGCACTCCCATCACAGCCCTTGGAAATCTGGATCCACTTGCCTTTTATCAAGGGTGGCTCGTTTTCAGAGCAAAGGTGAAGAGATCCAGCGCGCAGCAGCCTCTCGCGCACGCTTATCCCCAGAAGCAGCTTTTGCCAAAATGATAGACTGCTGGCTGGTTTGCTTTTGTTTTTGTTTGGATCCTCCCTGGAAATGAGCGATTTTCAATCATTTCAACCCCGTTCAGTTGAATCGTTGAGGCTGTCTCTATTTTTACTGTCCTGATGGGTTGATCTGCATTTGGTCCAAATTATGTGGCTGCCGACAGCAGTAAAACTGCTTTCGCAGGCAAGGCAGGATGGTGGGGGAATGGCTCTTGTCTGGGGATGGAGGGTAAGGCGGCTTGGCTCTGCTTCCAGAGGCCCCTCGAGCCTGGTGACACAGGCGAGCTGTTTAATCTCTCAGAGATATGGCTGCCTCAACTATAAACCCAAGCTAATAACTCATGCCCCTTTGTTCTCTCCAGGGCAAATTACAGCAATCTTGGAAGCACGACAGCAACTTTCCCCCCCTTTTCCCTTGGAGAGGGAGGGATAAGTGGACTCTTCAAATGAATTGGATGTGAAATGGCAGAATATGATGTTGGTAACAGTCCATATTTTTGCCGTGTGGAATATTGCATCTAAGTATCCTTTTTATAGGCCCATGATGGAACATCTGGGGGACCAAATGCAAGCTGTACCGAAATGGGCTGTGTTCTTGGGGGAAAAAACACCCTGGATTGCCCAGCAAGTACAGGGAAGGCCTTTTTCTGTTTGAGGCTTGTGATAATGGGTGAGACAGAGTGAGGAATGTTCCAGACGAGGAGTGGAGGCCTGGGGAGGAACAGGGGTATGTCCAGGATCTCACTGGAATGGGCTCCATCTGTGAGGCACAGAACCCAGGACAGAGGCCTCCAGGAGTGCCCAGAGCACTGGAAGATGGGGCAGAGCAGACACGGCCAAATGTCGTGCCCCAGAGGAGATGCTAAACCTCAGGACAGGAGGATAAGGAGAGGATAAGGATAAGGGCTGGACCGACGTCTCAGTCTGGTGCCCAACTGACTGGAACAGCTTCAGAAACTGGGTGTGGGGTGCACTGGAGTGAGTGGTTCAGAATGACGCTGAGAGCGAGGCGACTGGGTCACAAGGGCAGGGGTCGGCCTGCAGGATGGGGCACCTGGGCCTGAGAGGCACTTAGGCAGCAAATGGCGGAGCCTGAATGAACATCTTTGCCGCAGTTCCACCTCAGACTATACCCAGGGGCTGTGTGAGTGCAGAGTTCCCGTGGGAATGGTATTATTAGCCAGCACTGGGTCGAAGGTCCGTTGTGAAGTGTAACCTCCTGCAGGGCCCCCTGCCTTGCACCACTCAGGACGCTGTATGGAGGCCTCTCTTGCTTCCCTCCTCTCCCTCATTTGAGTCCCTCTTTTTGTGCCTTGCCCTTCCCTCCTCTGACACCTTGGCCTTTGCTAGGGGCTGGGATGCAAAGATGAACAGGGCAGAGCTCTAGCCAGGGCAGGAGACGGACGCCAGAGCGTGGACTCCAGGGAGATAGTGAGCAATGCCAAGAAAGCAGTCAGTGCAGAGCCCAGGGGAGAAAGGGGGGTGGTGGAGCCTTCCCTGGTAGGCCCTGGCCCTGCCTCAGTTTCCACAGCTGTGCCATGTGCCTCCTGATAGCAGCTGCTCCACTGGGTGCCTCAGGACTAAATGGGATACTACATGTAAATAGGCCCTTAGCTCAGCACCCAGGCAGGACAGATGTCCAGCCCAGGCCAGCTGCTCAGCCATTGTTCTTCACGCCATTCTACCTGGGCAAGGAAAGAGATGGAGTCAGGAAAGACTTCAAAATTAATAAGGGTTTTAAAGATTCATTCGCTGGAGCCTTTCCCAAGGTGGCTGCGGAAGGGTGTCCAGGTGGGGTTTAAGGAGGCTGGGTGACGAGGGGTGGGGGTGGCCTGGGTGAGGGGCAGGGCAGCAGAGCCAGATTAGCGGGCTTTAGTGGAACAGTGCTCATCAAAGGGACTGAGCCCTGCCTTTTCTTCCCCTTGGAGCTCCACTCTCAGTGCTCTGAGACAGAGATGTCGCCAGACCAGGCTCAGGAGGTTGATTGTGCCTTGAACTGGCGACTTCATTCACAGCTTTAAACATACACAGCTCTGCGGGGCACCTGGGGAGGCCTTCTAGGTTTGAAAGACTGAATTTTACAACAGAAGCTGGCAAGGGATTTAAAATCTATATCTATATCATATCTCTCTATATATATCTCTATCTATGTCCAACTTTATCCCATACTAAAGCACAGGTGTTCATTCTTTTCCATGTTGGTTTTCTTCTTTTCTTTTACAATTACATAAATCCTACATGCCTATAAAAAATTTTAAACTATATGAAGTTGAGTAGTGAAGGGTGGAAACCCTCCCTTCCTCCTCAATGCTAATGCTTTTCCCAAGGGCTAACCTTGGAAAGTTTGGAAGTCCAAAGAATTTTCCCTTTCTCTCTCTGTCTGTGGATGTGTAAGTTTTCTTTAAACCACGCATGAACTTCTCTCTGTTTGCCATGTAGACAACCTCCCTCCTGTAGTCAGTAGATGCCAGTGCACCTTCATTTACTGACCCATTTCTTCTCGTGCTTAGGAAACCATTTCCAATCTTTAAATGTCACCGTTAATGCTGAGACCACTGTTTGGAGGTCCTATTTACCCTATCCTGGCCAGGACAGGCCCGAGGGACAGAATGGGGCATGTGAACAGAATCTCGCATGTGGAATTATTGCTGGCCAGTCTCACCTCCCCACACTGCAGGTGTCAGCCGGGCATTTGTGCCAGGTGAAGGGGCGTAATACAGAGGCTGGGCTTATTTTTAACTGCTCGTTGGACTCCTCCTCTCTTGCATTTGTCTGTGGGGCACTTGGCGCTTTTCATACTGTGAGAGTTCTAAGTCAGAGCAACTAGCCCTTTGTCCCTTATATATGTTACAAATGTGTTTTCATCAAACTGTCGTTTTTATTTTAACTTTGTCAGTGGTCTTTTGCTGTATGGAACATTTAATTTTTATGGAGTAAAATTTGTGAATCTATTTCTTAATGGCTTCTGGATTGTCTTGCTTAAAAGGGCCTCCTCCACACCAAAGATTATGACACTAATCATCTTCACTTCTTTCTAGTACTTTTATAGTTTGGTTTATTACACTTAGGTCTTTAATGCACCTGGGATTTATTTTAGTATCTAGGGTTATGTAAGAATTTAATTTTATATTTTTCAAAGTGATGGTCAGTTGTTTCAATGCTATTTACTATGTAATCTATCATCCCCATCATTAATTTGTGATATGGCATTCTTTGTACCTGTATATTCATCTATCTATCTATCTATCTATCTATCTATCTATCTATCTATCTGTCATCTTTTTATGCCCCTTTGGTTGTGTTCTATTGGTTCATTTATCTGTTACCATATTGGGTAACTGTCCTAGCTTTATAATACCTCTTAATATCTGATGGAGTAAGATCTTGATTCCTCCATTAGTTTGTTTTCCCCATAATTTTAGTGGCTAATTTTGTCTTTCAATTTTATTTTTAGAATCCCAGGGAAATCAATATTTGTTGGCATTTTGATGGGAATCACATGTAACTATAATTTGTAGAGAATGTACTTATCTATAATATTGAGTATCATCATCTAGGGATATAGTATTTATCAGTTAGCTCTTGCTGTGTAACAAAGCATCCTGAAGCTCAGTGGCTTAAAACACATCTATTTTAATATTGCTCACAGGTCTGTGAGTTGGCTGGAGACTGGCTGGTTTGGGCTGGGCTGGGCTGGTTGACTCTGCTTCAAGTTATGGGTGCACATGGTATGGTTGGGCTTACCTCCTCACTGAAGTTGGGTCTATTCCTTTCTTATTCCATTTGGGCCCCAGTTCTGGGGCAGACTTGTGGCACGGTGATGGCAGAGATGCAGAAAGGCAAGCAGAAGTCTCTTAAGACCTAGGCTTAGGATTGGCACGGTGTCCCTTCTACTTGCATGCTATTGGCCAAAGCAGGTCACATGGTTTAGCCTAGCATCAAGGGACGGAGGAATACACTGCCCGCAGTGAGACTAGTGTAAGGAGTGGATGTGGAGAAGGATGAAGAATTAGGCCAGTAATGCTGTTGACTTTGGGGTCAGTCTGTATATTTAGTTAGTTCTTCTTTTTTGTTCTTTAGCAAAGTTTCATGGTATTTTGCCTACAAGTTGCATAAGGCTCATTAAGTTTATTCCTAGATATATTTTTTAATAGTTTATTTTGGTATCATTAATCTACAATTACATGTGCAATATTATGGTGATTAAACTACCCCCTTCATCAGGTCCCCCCCACCAACCCCATTACAGTCACTGTCCATCAGCGTAGTGAGATGCTATAGAGTCTTCTCTGAGTTGTACAGCCTTCCCCGTGCCCCCCAACATTACATCTGCTAATCATAATGCCCCTTTTTCCCCCTTGTCCCTCCCTTCCCACCCATCCTCCCCAGTCCCTTTCCCTTTGGTAACTATTAGTCTGTTCTTGGGTTCTGTGAGTCTGCTGCTGTTTTGTTCCTTCAGTTTTTTCTTTGTTCTTATACTCCACATATGAGTGAAATCATTTGGTACTTGTCTTTTTCGGCCTGGCTTATTTCACTGAGCATAATACCCTCTAGCTCCATCCATGTTGTTGCAAATGGTAGGATTTGTTTTCTTCTTATGGCTGTATAATATTCCATTGTGTATATGTACCACCTCTTCTTTATCCATTCATCTACTGATTATTCCTAGATATTTTATAGTTCTTTTTGCTATTGTTAGTGTGATCTTTTTTCTGTTATACATTAAAATAGTTTTTATTGGCATACAGAGAAATTATTTATTTTTATGTTGTATCCAGCCACTTTACCAAACTTGTATAGGTTCAGCATGATTTTCCATTGGCTCTGTGGATTTACTAGGTGGAAAATCATGTCATCTGAAAACTCTGATAATTTTGCCTGTACTCTTCAAAATATTTGTTTCTCTTAGTTCTTTTCCTTGTCTTGTTGCATTCACTAGGTCCTCTGCAATGATGGTGACTCTATTATTGTTGATAGCAGGCATCCTTGTTTCCTTCTTTAAAGGGATTGCCTCTGGGTTCCACTGATAAATATTATATTTGGTATTAGTTGTTCCATGACAAATCATGGTAAATATTTGAAGTGAAGATAGGCCTCTTCTTCTAGAAAATAAAAGAGTTAACCTTCGGAGCCAATGTGGGAGAGGTACATCCATGCATTAATATATTATTAGTTTGGATTCTTTGGGATGCAAGTAACAGGTATCAACTCAATCTACCTTTAATTTAAAAAACAAACTAACAACAGCACTTATAAGGATGTAAGGCAGAAACAGCTCAGCTTAATGAAGGGTTTGGGAGGCCTCTCAGATTCTCCCTTCATCCCTCATCTCTGTTCCTTTCTGTGCTGCTTTATTTTTATGTGCCTGCAGCTCAGTGTTCTCTGTTCCCTAAGTCACAGGGCAAACATGGGACTACAAGCCACACAAACAAGGTCTCAGTCCTTCTTTCTCTGTCTCTCATCTTTCCGTTTCTCCATGACCCCACTCCAGATTCTAAGGGAGGGGACTCTGAGCAGCCCTACCCGAGTCAGAGGCTCCCCCATACCACCCTCAAAAAAGGGATGGACAGCTGACAAGGAAGTCTCATCTGAGGAGAAAAGGGGATGCTATTTGGGGCAGACATTCTACAGATGTCACTTGTACAGAGAATGCCCTCATCTCAGTGGCAGGAGCTCAGAGACTTAGAGTCAGGTCCTGACTGCTGTGGACTCTTCTTTGACCTTGGCAATATCAACAGCCCCAAGACCTCAGTTTCCTCATTTTCTTCCAGCTTTATTGAAATATAATCAACAAATAAAAATTGTATATATTTGACATGTAGAACGTGATGGTTTGATGTATGTATACATTGTGAAAGAATTGCCACAATCAAGCTAATTAGCATATCCATCACCTCACATAGTTACCATGTGTGTGTGTGTGTGTGTGTGCGTGCGTGGTAAGAACATATATTATCTACTGTCTTAGGAAATTTCACATATGTGATACAGGACTATTCATTCTAGTCACTGTGCTACACATGAAATCCTGCATAACTGGAACTTTGAACCCTTTGGCTAACATCTCATTTCTCCCACCAACCCCTGGCAACCACCATTCTACTCTCTGCTTCTATAAGTTTGACTTTTTAAAATTACATTTATAAGTGAGATCATGCAGTATTTGTCTTTCGGTGTCTGGCTTATTTCACAAAACATAATATCCTCTAGATTCATCAAGGTGACCCAAAATGGCAGGATTTCCTTTTTTTTAGGGGTGAATAATATTCATACACACACACATACGCACACACACACACACACACACACACACACGTATATATACACACATGCCACATTTTCTTTATCTGTTCCTTTATCAGTGCCGCACTTATTTTGTTTCTGTATCTTGTCTGTCATGAATAAGCATTTTTCCCCCATTTTTAATGTTGGATTAACATTGTGTTTCTTCCTTGCAGGGCTGTTAGGAAAAAGTGATGTATCATTTAATGTGAAAGTATTTTAATAATAATGTGGAAAAAAAAATCCCATACTTATGTAATTGCATAATTGCTGTGATTATTTCTGCTGTTTTCTCCCCTTTCCTCTCCCTCCTCCTTCTTCTAAATATATAACTTGTTTCCTCATCACTGTAAAAAATGTACACACTCACTGTAGGAAAAAAAGGGTAAACCAGAGCCAAAAGAAGAAAATGAAACGGCCTTAATCCTGCCAATAACCCTATGCCATATACTGGTCATGACCTCAATTTTTTTCCCTTTTTCTTCATTTTCTACTTTCACTTTTTTAAAAAACTAAAAATAGAATCATTCAAGGAAGTTCTTGGTCCCAAGTGTCTCCTCCGGGGATTGAGTGGGAGTGGCGTTTGGAGGTGGCCCCGTAAGGGCCCTGACTTCTGGAGAGGAACTGAAGGAGGAAGGGGCAAAGTCCAGCAGGAGATCTCCCACTGTGCCTCACCTTGTGGGCTTTCCTTCCTCTGTCCTTGCAGAGAGGCGGGGGGTGGGGCCTGCTGGGCGGAGGTGGGGGTGAAGAGCATTGTGAACCAGGGCTGCCAAGCCCCTGCCTCTCCACGCACCTGCTCAGGCCCCTCACCTGGAAGACGAGTCCACTTGCTTCCCTCCCCCCTCAAGACTCTGCCACCTCTGACTATTTTCACCTTCAAGGGCACCCACCATATTTAATTTAACCTGCCAACTGTGTATATAGTCAACTGTAAGGACCTTCACAGGTGGTGAGATGCTGCAGGAGACAGGAGACTGAACTTGGGGACACCAAAGCACCCCCACTCCCGAGTGTGCTGAGAAAGACCAGTCAGAGGGTGATACCTGGCGGAGACCCCAGTGTGTTCCTTTGCTCTGTGGTTTAGGCGGCTGGCTTTCCAGGGAAACGGATAGAGGATCCCACTGCAAGCCGAGGAAAATATGCAGAGTACAATATATCACGTGGTTAAAAATCTGGGCTCCCTGGTCAGCTGTCTGGGTTCAAACTGTGGCTCTGAGATCTTGGGAAAACCACTTCCTGTCTAAGCTTCAGTTTCCTCATCTGATACACGGGGATGTCGAGGGTCTGATTGTGAGGAGTAAGCCCTGATTTGTAACATTTGCAGTTTCCATGGGGTAAACACGCTCACCACGGGTGATTTCAAGCACCAACATGAAGTCACGGGAGGCAGAGCGGATATGATGGGTATAAACAGCTCCCAAAGCAGAGATGATGGTAAAATGCAAAATCATGAGGAAGTGATGACTTTTAAGTATGTATTTTCTTTGTTCTTAATATGTTACTTAATTATAAGTTCATGTACATTAAATTTTAATAACGGCTGCTTTTAACCAATGGTTCACAAAATTTCCAAAACTTTAACCATTTGCTCATGAGAGCACGTAGTAGCTGTTCCAGGCATGGTGGGCCACCCCGGAGATCCCATGAAATAAGCAGAGGAACTCAGCATCGCGCTGTTGTGCAGCAAGGCGACTCACCCTTCCATGTGTGTAGCCTCATCCAGAGGACAGAAAGGCCACAGAGGCTCAGGCTGGCTGAGGACTTAGCTCAGGCCTGTGTATTTTTACCAAATTCCCAGGACCTAAGTTTGAAAAACACTGCTATATAGTTAGTGCTAGGATAGGAGGGTTCCCCATAAACATTAGGTTGAACGGTACCAAACGGGCAATATTCTACTCTTTTGGACCTGTACAATTGGCAATTTCACGTAGTTCAACCTACTAACTCTTCCTTGTACCTGTTTGGAACCAATTAAACAATTAGAGAGTGAAGCAGATGGGAAACTGACATACTGATAGGCTGATATGGAGGACGTGGGCTGGTGCCTTCCTCAGGCCAGGAGGAAGGACAGACCGTCTACTCACAGTGCTTGCTGCGCCACCGTAGGCTGGTGCCTGGTGTCCAGTGGAGCCAAGCAGGTGGTTCCGTGGGACCATTTCCCTTCCCAAACTCGCCAGACAGGTAGCCAGGGCTGATGGGCAAAAACTATCCAACAACTGATGTAGGACATGAAAACTCTCCCTCTCCCTCTTTCCAAGGTGCAGACAGTTTTGCTACCCAAGTGTGAGGCCTGTGGGCTGGTGCCTTGGCCCCCTCTGGGAGCTTGTTAGGGAAGCACTCCCCTGAGATTCACAGAAACAGACTCGGGACCCCCAGGGACTCCCCTGCATGTTGAAGTTCTGTCCCAGAGGAAGCAGATGATTCCTGTGGAAGGGAAGACGTCTCTTGGGTGGTAAGAGATGTGAGCCCCCTGAAATGGGCTCTGGGTTTTGTTGTTATTAACAGCTTTATTGAATATAGTTTTCCATATTTACCCATTTTAAGTATATAATTCAATGATTTTTAGTGTATTTATAGAGCTGTGCCACCATCACCACAATCTAATTTTAGAACATTTCCATCACCCCCCAAAAATTCTTGTGCCCATTTGCAGTCACTCCCCTTTCCCATCCCCAGCCTTAAACAAACAGTAATCTGCTTTCTGTCTCTTTAGTTTGCCTTTTTTGGACATTTCATATAAATGGAATCATACAATATGTATTCTTTTGGGGTTTTCCACCCTACCCCAGCTTTACTGAGATATAATTGACATATAACATTGTGTAAGTTTCAGGTGATGATGTTATTGCAAAATGATTACCACCATAGCATTAGGTAACACCTCCATGCAGCCACTTAATTACTTTCCTTTTTGGTGATCAGAACATTTAAGATCTATTCTTTTAGCAACTCTTAAGTATATGATACAGAATTGTTAGCTGTAGTTACCATGCTGTGTGCTTCATTCTCAGAACTTCCTCATCTTCTAACTAGAAGTTTGTACCTTTTGACCAACATCTTCCCATTCTGCGCCCCTCAAGGGCTTGGTCTGGCTTGTTCACTCCTTTATCCTGACACCTACAATGGTGTGGGTGGAATAAATGTGGGTTTGTGTATTTTAGTGGGAAAATGGGGCTGGGACCTAGAGCTCCGGGGAGGGATTAGCACCCCTCCTGGGCTGCTTGCCAGCTGTGGTATCTGGTTCTCTGGGGCTCAGTCTGTGAAATCAGATGAGCACCACTGCCTGGAAAAGCTGTGGTGAGGACAAAGTGAGACAATAATGCAGCTGAGAGTGCTGGGCTCATGGACTGGGCGTCCAACACATGCACTATGTTCTCTAAAACCGTTGATGTGGAGTCACTCTGTGCCCAACGGGGTGTGTGTGTGGCTGTCTGCGTGGCTGTTGCTGTGGTGTGTATGTGTCTGTGGATGTTTCTGTGTATGTGTCTGTGAAGTTTCTGTGTGTGTGTGTGTGTGTGTGTGTGTGTGTGTGTGTGCAGGGAGGTGGATAGAGGGAGGAAGAAGTGGGGGAAGGCCAGAGGGAGGAATCCCCCACATTTGGGTTTGGGGAGCCCATAGTTAAACTCACATCTCTAGGGTGACCTCTGAGTCCAGCTGCCTCTTTTTGGGATTATACCCTGAGATGTTTTTCATATTTTGGGTTTCTTTCCCTTTCTGGTTTTCATCTTCTTTCCTGGACCCCAGAAGGCCTGCCGCCACCGCCGATGTTGCAGACTGCACACAGGGTCCTGCTTGTTCCAGTGCCCGGATCTCAGTGACAGAGTTTTTCCCTCTGTTTATCCAGCAGTCACACCTGATTAATCTAAATCAATTTGCAAATGTCTTTATTTACATGGAAAATCCTTTGGATAAACAAGAACCCCTGTGATATAGTACACACTGGAACAAAAAAATCCCAGCTCCTTCTTTAAAAATGTTTCCTGACGTGCAGACACCCAAGCCATCCCAGACCACTTTCACGCTGGCCACGCAGAATCTGTGGGGCTCGGCCTGACCTGAACACAGAATGAATGCTTTACAAGTCTCTCCAGAGCCTGCTGCTCCTACCTCAGCCTACCAAGGTCAAGATAAATAATCGAGTCAGGTCCGTGTGTGCCCCCTGTGGAGGTCAGACTCCAGGGGTCCTGATGTGGGTTTGTTCTTTGGGGCCGCTGTAACAAACTACCACACTCTGGGTGGCTGCAGACAACAGAAATGTATTCTCTTGCAGTTCTGGCAGCGAGAAGTCTAAAATCAAAGTGTGAGCGGGGCCCTGCTCTTGCCAGTGTTTCTATGGAGGGTCCTTCCTGGACTCTTCCTAGCTCCTGGTAGTTGCCTGCCATCCTTGGTGGTCTGTGGCTGGTAACTGCATGGCTCCAGTCTCTGCTCTGTCATCACATGGCCTTTCCTGTGTGTATTTCTCTTTGTGTCTCTTCTCCTTTTCTTATTAGGATACCAGTCATATTGGATTAGAGGCCTATCCTATTCCAGTAGGACCTCTTCTTCACTAATTACACCTGCAACAACCTTATTGCCAAATAGGGTCACCTTCTGATGGACTAGGGGTTAGGAATTCAACATATCATTTTGGGGGACACAATTCAACCCATCACAGGAAGAGGTTTGGGACTGGGACACCTGGTTTCCCATCTCAGCCCTGCCTTTTGCACCATGGACAGACTGTTGTCTCCCGGCACCTGATTCTGGTCTCTGTAGGAATGACTGTAACTGACTCTGCCCCGCAGGATTGAACCTGTGATCAACTCAGATGATGTAAACCACTCAGCCTAGAGCTGGTACTCCACAGTTGGTTCTGCTACTTTCCTGAAGGCCAAATTGTTTTGGAAATATTTGTCTTCTAAACTTCCCATTAGGAAAGTTTGCAGTATCTGGAAGGGTGTCTGTGGTGAATGAAATCCATGCTAACACTTTCAGAACTCACAGTGGCCTATATATTGGATGGTAAGGACAGTCCATCTTGAAGCACAACCATACACAAACGCAACACGGGAGCCAGCGGAATTCAGGGTGCTTTGGGCGTGGCTTGGTCGGCTAACATTCTTACAGATAGAGATGTTACTAAATAAAGGAGCTTGAAAAAAAATACAAGATGTGAGGTTCCTCATTATTCAAATCTGGAAGTCAGACTTAGTCTTGCCTCTTGCTTCTGCTAAGCTTTGAATACATTTCATAGGTTGAATTGAAACTGTTTGCAACTCCGTTTCCCTATAAGCCGTAAGTCCAGAGAGCAGAGCGACTGTGCTAATTATTTATCCAACCAGAATGTTCCAGCTATTTATTGCTGTATAACAAACCACTCCAAAACTTCGTGGTTTAAAATAACATGCTACTACCTCTCATGGTTCTGGGGATTGACTAGGCTCAGATGGGCGGTTGTCACACACACTGCATTGGGATAGTGGCGGCGGTTGTAATCATGTGAGGGTCACTCCCTGACATAGCTGCCTGGGCTGGACGGGTGGGGCCCATTGACCTTTGGATCTTCCTGTGGACTTTCTACATGGTTTCTCCAGCATGGTGCCTTCAGGGTTGCAGGAGGCCCTGTGGTGACTCAGGGCTCCGAAAGCACATGCCCAAGTGAGAGAGGGCAGGTAGACTCTGCACTGCCTTTATGAATAAGCCTCCAAAATCAGGCATGCCAAGAGAGTCACAACACTGGCCCATACTCAAGAGGAGAGCAATTAGACCTCACCTTTTGATGGGAGGAGTGTCAGAGAATTTACAGACACATTTAAAAACCTCCATGGGATGGACAGGGGGATGCTGTATTATTTTTTATTAAAAACAGGAGACAAGAATGCCTCTCAGGCATTTGCATATCCAAGCATTAGGGATAAATAAACTACTGGTGAAGTTCTGAAGACGTAGATCCATGTTGGTGTGCTAGATTCCTTTTAAAAAAATAGTCAGCATTCAGCAATTCATTCTATCTTAGCCTCTCAGGAAATAAACACACAAAAGAGTTGAATTGTTGCTGGAACTCATTGGATCACCCAGTGAGAAGTTTATGTTCATTAAAAGCCTTTGGAGGATTAATTAATATGAAACTGTTACAACTACAAGCATAAACCTTTTTTTATTCAAGATTTTCCCTTTGTCATTATAAAAGGGAATTATTAAAAGTGGGAAGGCAGACCTTGCTGAGCGCACACAACAGGTGCTCAATATATGTTTGCTGAATTGACTTACTGTTAAACAGAAGCAGTGAATTTCAATCTCTAGTGAGGCAGTCATCATTTAAATGAAGGCCATGGGAACAGCTGGTATTCGCATTCACAATCAAGGCTTAAAGTTGTGTTTTACCTTAGACCTGTATTGAGAGGGACTGAAGTATATTAGGGTTCCATCAGAGAAGCAGAACAGCTCTGAGTGTCCTAAGGGATCTATGATAAGCATCAGACCTTAAACATTTATGGGAACCAGTTAGAGTTTACCTCAGTGTGTTATCCCCAAGTTTGTTGTGGGTCTGAGGCCAGCAGGGCTGGCAGCTGGATGAGAAGATGAGCATGCAGTGGAGGAGAACAAGGTCAGACTAGAGCCCAGAAGGATAGGCTATAATCCACCAGGAGGCTGTGTATCATTGGATCTTGTGTTGGTCTTTCATTCCCTTGAAGCCCATGACCTTGGTGCTTAAAGTGACCTGCAGAAGAGCAGGTTGCTTCCCCATGGAAGCCCAGGAGGACACAGTCAGGTTCACACACATAAAGTGTCCCAAGATTTGCGGCCCTGAAGGAGGAGATGGGGCAGGAGCTGGAGGAGCTAGGGCCTGTTTGCTGCCCCATTCTGTGTGCAGAGGAGAGAGTACAGACACCCATTTCTGGTGGACATGCGACTGTTACAATCTCTCAGGGAGTAACCTAGCACAATGTAATAAAGTTACAAACACGTGTCCCTTTGACCCGGAATCTCACACCTGGGAGTCATCATATAAACAATGTAAGGGTATATGCTCCATGTGGAATAAATTGTGGATAAGTCATAATAGTTCATACTACTTTGTTAATAATTATTATAATGGGTAATTCTTGAATTATTAAAAATAATGAATTGGCTCTCTATCTGGGGATATGGAGCAATCTGCATGAAGAATTAAACGGGAAAAGCCAAATTAAAGTGTACATGTTTGAACCCATTTATTCCTAAAACAATGACAAAAATATTTTGTATATATGTATATATGTACATGTATGTGTGTAATCATGATATTCCTATATACATATTATTTCCTAGATATTCCTATGTGTAATTCCATATATATTCCTAAACAGGAATACTTTTTCAAGAATTGCAAAAATGTGGGAAAGATAAATACTTGGGTTGCTAAAACTGGTTAAGTGGGTGGGGTGAGGTGTTGGATAGGGAGCCACACGTGAAGAAAAAGGCAAATATAAGACAGGGCCAAGCACAGGTCAAACACCATCTGATGAAGAAGATCTTATTTAGACCATCATTCAGGATTAAGTATGTGTGTTTATATGTAGTTTATCTCAATTAATACTCTTTGCCTTGAAGTATATTCAGTCTGATGTTAATAATCATGCCATCCTCCTTAGGCTTAGTTTTTGAGAGTCTAAGTGTGATCAATTATTTTCAATCCACTCACTTTCAATGTATCTGTTGTTATCATTAAAGTACATCACCTTTAGACATATACAGTTGGGTCTCTTTATCCATTCCGAACATTCTACCTTTTAATTGGAGTGTTTAGGCCATTAACATTTAATGTGATTGTTGATATGGTTGGACTTAGGTCCACCATTCTATTATTTATTTTTGGTTTGTTCCTGTTTTTTTTAACTGTTTTAAGAATAACTTGAAATTTACAGAGGAGGGGCAAAGATAGCCATGGACTGAATATTTGTGTCCTGCCCAGAATTCATATGTTGAAATCCTAACCCCAAGGTGATGGTATTAGGAAGTGGCACCTTTGGGAGGTGATTAGGTCATGAGGGTGGAGTGCTCATGAATGGGATTCCTGCTCTTATAAAAAGAGAAGACACAGGCTCACTCTCTTTCTTTCTGCCATGTGAGGATACAAGGGAAAAATGGCCAACTGCAAATCAGGAGAAATACTTAATAGAACTGATCATGCTGGCACCCTGATCTTGGACATCCTAGCTTCCAGAACAGCGAGAAATAAATTTCTGTTGGTTAAAAGCACCCAGTATATGGTATTCTGTTATAGCAGCCTGAATAGACTCTGACAATAGTACAGAGCTCCATATGTCCCTCACCCAGTGTCCCCATTGTTAACATCTTACTTGTCCCTTGCTGTGGTACATTTGTCTGTAGTAAAAAAAACAACACTGGCACATTATTGTTAACTGAACTCCAGACTTTATTTGGATTTCACCACTTTTTCCATAAATGGTGAATCATTGCATTTAGTCATTATGTCCTCTTAGTCTCCTTTGGTCTGTGACAGTTTCTCAATTTTTCCTTACTTTTCATGACCTTGACATCTTGAGGAAACCCGGCCAGATATCTTGTAGAGTATTCCTCAACTTGGGTTTCTCTGATGTTTTTCTCATTAGACTGGGGTTATGGAGTTTTGGAGAGAATATCATGGAAGTAAAATACCCTTCTCGTGACATAATATCAGGGACTCACCATTGGTGATGCTGACTTTCATCATTTGGTGAAGGTGGTGTTTGCCAGATTTCTTCATTGTAAAGTTACTGTTTTTCCCTTTTTGTACTCTGCTCTTTGGAGGCAGGTCAGTAATCCATCCTCAAGGTGGGGAGGGGAAAAAAGCCCCACCTTCTAGAAAGGGAACATCTCCATATATCATTTGAAATTCTTTTGTAGGGAAGATGGCGTCTTGACCTTACTTATTTGTTTAATCATTTATTTATGTAAGTATGGACTTATATGTATTTTATATTTTGTGTTATAATTCAAAACTATGTTATTTATTTTGTTCAAATTGTTCCAGCTTTGGTCATTTGGAGGTTTTCAGGTTGGCTCCTATGACCCTGTGACTTGTCCCTACTCTGAGGTTTTGTTATCAGATCTACCCTGAACTTTTCAACTTTATATATATATGAGCTAATAAGATTACCCTCCCCCCTTGTTATGATTAAACTAATTTGTGTTGGATACCTGTCAATGGCAAACAAAAAGATACCATATATAACAGTTATATAACAGATATACCAGACTCAAATGCAATAGGAGTGTTAAAATTGTTATGAAGGACTGTTAAACTAAAACTTCAAAGTAGGCAGGAAAATGATAACACTCAAAATTTAGGATAATATAATTACTGATGGTAAACAAAGTTGATAATTTAACTTTGAGCTTCCTGGAAGCCAAAGCAAAAATAGAAATAGGATGAGTTATGTAACACTTGTCTTATTAAAGGACACATACCAGCCTCTTAAAAGAAATAAAGTTATCCTTGATCCAAATGTTGCAAATATTTTCTCATGAGATAATAAGCAACATTAGGATTTTTCTAAAGATGCCATAACATTTTAAAATAAAAGCAAAGGACATTATTAATTCAGTGTGATTTAGTGAAGGCAGTTCTATAAGAAGTTTACTTCTTATGGTCTAGGAACCATATTTTTCATGTTCTTAACTAATACAGACCAAGAGCTTAGGAACGGAGGAGTGGATGGATAGTCTTTGACTTAGTCTTTCTTTCTCACATATCTTCAGGTATTTGAAGGATAGAAGGCAAACTATTTCTTTGAAAATAACACGCACATATATTAATGAAAGGGTAATGATCTATAATCAGAATTCCAGTTCTAGTATTTGATTTGAAGATTTAACTTGACAATATCCGTTGATGCTAATGAATTTTGTGTCTATTCCTCTACCAATTAGCCCAGCAAACTCCTAACTTCTCTGCAGAGTTTAATGGGATTCTTCCCTAAGAAAGTTTTCCTTACCACACTAAGGATAATATGTTTGGAATGCGAGGGAAAGTGAGCCTGAGGAGAATCCCTTCCCAGATATTTTCTTTTATTTTTCTTGCTTTTTCCATTCCTTGTAACTTCCCCTTGGCATTTGCAGGCCGACACAGGGCCTGCGGAGCTGCCATCCCTGGCTTCTGTGGATCTCCAGTAGAGCTCCAAACCGACATTCCTTGTGCATAAAGGGACCTACCCGACAGCCACCTGGCCCCACCTTGTGACTTGGATGCCATCTCCGGAAGGGCTCACCTTCCAGGGCAAAGTGAGTTAATCTGCAAGGGTTTGGCTGCTTTGTGGCCTCCAGTGGTGTTTTCCTGCCACTGGCCAGCTCTCTCTTTTGTCATTGAGTTTCTGTAGTGCTGTAGGATTTAAAGTGGGTTAGATTAGCCTAAGCAAAAGACTTCTAGTCAGGCAGCTCCAGCGAAGCACAAAAATCCAAGTCCCCAGAGAGGCTGGAGGCTTGGAAGAAACCCCAGATAGCATCCTGAGCCCAGGCCACTGAGGAACAGTTTGTTTGAAAAGCTCTGAGGCCTGGTCTAGGGCACTATGGCCAAAAGGTCACCCAGCCATACACTGCACATCAGCCTAACACAGGGCTTACTTGATGTTTTTTTAGATTGTTTCCTGTTTTAAAACTTCAGTGCACTTTTAAAAACTGAAACCTGCTGGGCATGATCATCCAGGGCTCAAGGCCTTTCCAGCTCCATAGGGCTTTGGCTGTAGCTCTGGAAGGCCTTCGGGGACTAATCATGGATGTGGCACTGGCTTGAGGGACTGTCGGAACCCCACGTGCCTCCTGAGAGCCTGAGGCAGGTGCAGAGGGGAGAAACAAGGACAGACCAGCTGGGCCCAAGAAGTGGCCCTGTCGCATCTCCGTAGCACCCTGTCACATTCCCCTCCCACACCCAGCCTTGCACGGCTGCCCTGGGCCCGACAAACCCAGTGTGCACTCCATTTTTTCCTGCTTTGTTTATTAATAGTAGAGAACAAGTTAGAGATGGGATAGGTCTGATTCTGAAACACTCCTTTGTCCTGAAAGCATTTTTGTGGCCACAACATGCACAACATTTGCAAACTGAGTGGCCTATGGAGGGTGTTTGGTGGACATTTGAAGACTTTGATCATGATCCCAGCAGTTCCCAGCCCCAGATGTGGGAGACGCTGTGCTGCAAAGGGTCAGTCCCCTCAATCAGCCTCTTCAACATTTGCTTGTGAAGGTGGGAGATGGAGCTGACCTCACAGAAGCCTTGCATAGAAAGGTATTGTTATCTTCTCAGCATTAATAGGTGGTGCCATTTTGTACTGAAAAGGAGGCTGCAAAAATGGGCCAAGTTTGGAAGGACAGGTGTGCACAGACTCACCTCTGTAAACATCCCTCAATCAAGCTACATGCCTCTTTTCCAGGAGACTGCCCCTACCTCCTATATTTGTTGAAATGATGAAGCTCTGCACCAGTGAAAAGGCTGGATGGCTTCCACTCCGGCCATGCACATGAACACCTGCCATAATGTGCAGTCCTTCAGTCAGTGAAGGATTAGGTCAGTGAAAGACTCCAGCCCATGCAGCTGGGGGTGGGGAGGGCTTGGAAGTGGCTGCCTGGGGATCATTTCAGAGTTCCAGTTCAGCATATGGTATAATTTTCACTGTCTTTACTTTTGCAATATTTGCGGCTACACAGAGCACCTATAAAAAATCAGTTTTCATTAACCTCATAGTATTGCAACACATCTTTCATGACTGAAGATTTGGACCCTTTTTGCCCCATTAAGGCAGGGCTCTCAGGTGTTCTGTAACAGAAAATACTGTGACGGGAGGGGTGAGGTGTGGTTAAACCTAAAGTCCCAGAAATCCGAATCCTAAAATGCATGTTTAAAGAGGTGCATTCCAAAGTTCATAGAAAAGGGAAAGGAAAAGGAATCTTTTCATCACTATAGTCACAGAACACAAGTACGGGCCTGGCTGCAGAGATGGCAGTGACCACAGAGGAGCCACCGGAAGGAGGAAGATGACGAATGCAGACAGTGGTGTCGCTCCGTTCCAGCTCCGTCTTCTGTCTGAGGAGGGTGCTCCTCCCAGAATTGCTTTCTTTTTGTTTAAAAGGGTCCTCTTTCTTCTACAGGTCATCAGAAATCCCATAAGGGGTGAACAAGGAGGACCTTCGGTGCTGTCACTCAAACCTTCAATGCCCTCTTCCATGCCCCAACTCTTTGGGGACCCTGGGTGCTAGAAAGAAAGCACACTTTGGCCATACTTCCTGCTGGGCTTCAACCACAGCCTTGCTCTTCTTAGCCATGGGGTCCCAGGCAAGTTCCTTGCTCTCTGTTTTTCTGTCTCTAGGTGCTGTGATACTGGTTTCTCCCTTTGAGATCAGTTCAGTGAGGATTGCCTTGTATGTAGTAGGTGGCTTCAATTATAAAATGATCAGGAAGCCCATGGCTGAGTTTTAACTGGCATGCAGATCACAGCATTTCCCCTTGATGTGTATTATGAAACTTACAGAAAGGATAATTTAAAGTCCACCCTAATCTAACCATGCGGACACAGCCATTTTCATTCTGTTTGTTCCGGTACTGCCTCTGTAATATTCTTTGCTTTTTGCAGTCAACATTATGATGTGAACTTTTCCACTTTTGCTTATCCAGTCTCTCCCAAACACCGCTGAGTCAAGGTGCCCTCGTTTCTATATGGATGCTGATCGCTGGGCCCATAGGTGATCTTCAGTTGTCCCCAGCTGCATCGGACACTCCCATGGACATCAGCAGCATTCTGATCCTGAGGTCTCATTGTTCATCCCATAACTCTGCAAAATCCCAGGGAATATTTATGAAACATTTTCTTGACTTGCATTGTGAGTTCACACACCTTTATTTTAATTTCTTTTTTTCTACAAGATTGAGGCCTTTGAGACGTTCCCAGGAGAGAAGCCAAGAAAGAACAAAGATAATGAACGTTTTTCATGGTTCCCCAGACAACTACCCAGTTGCTTTCAGCTCAATAGTTGAGCGAACATGCTGAGAACCCACCGTGTGGTGTGGTTTCTCACCTGTAGTCGCAAGACAGACCCCTCCCCACACGGTATATGAGCCCATTTTACTACAACCAGGCCAGTACTAAGTATTACTGTGTTTATCTTTCTGTCCTGGTTGAAGAATACCCTCTTATTTGTACTGGAGATCTGTTTTTAATAAGTTTTCCTTTGGATTTGATTAAAGAATTTACATCTTAGCCTGCCATAGGAATCTCCAAAAGCGGGGATGAACTGCCAGGCAACTCTCCCTCTCAAGCTTCTGTTTTGCTGACCATGGATCAAAGGGGTTGGAATAGATGCCCAAGAACTCATGTGCAGCTGTCCTGGGAAGTACCGTTATCCCCATTTTTCTGATGAGGAAAATGAGGCTTGGTGACAATGGGTGACTTTGTCTGGGGTTCCATGAGTGGCTAAGTGCCAGCTCTGTCTATGGTGTGGGTTCTCCGCCATGCTGCATGGTTTATATCTGGGGAGACGATCTGAAATTGGGGAGATATATCTGAAAGACAATCTGGGGAGAGAATTCTTTTAGTACGTGTAGGAGTCCTGCAGAGATTGATTGGGAAGGGGCCAATTTCATCTCCAGGATAGACCATAGTGTGATGTAAAAAATTGTTTTTTTAGTTTTTGTGTCTGCATGGCACCCCTGCGTCTCCCTTCCTGACCACCTACTTCCTGAAGGTCAGCTTGTGGCTGATGAAAAAAGTGGAGGCCCCCAGCAGGAACAGATTGTACTGTGCCATGGCATGGCTGTGTCCTGGGGGTGCCCTGAGGTCACCAGGGTGCATGAGGCATCTCAGCTTCCCCCTCTTCAGCCCTGAATCTGCCCCATCTTCATGGGCTTTACAAATCAAAGTACCCTTTCCATTAACTTTAACTAGTTGTCTATGGACTTTTTAAAAAAGAGACTCTCCTTCCTGTTTAAAAGTGGAATCAGAGTCCAAGGAGAGCTTCTGTTTTAAGTAACTGCTATACCAAATCATCAGTAGCTAGATTCTCTGGTAATTTATCAAGGAAATTTCCTCTTTGAATTGCAACTCATGGTTTCTAAGAGAGATGAAAAGAGACAGAAAGCCCATATATCTTAAGAATTATAAAGCAAACTGTCTGCAGGAGCGAGAAGTAATATAAATGAGTGCAATGTGCAATAGGGAGTGGTGAGGACTATGGTAAACTGAGAGCACATGTCCCATGCATGGGGGTAGCACTACTCAGCTCCCCCAGCTTGTTGCCATGAATGAAACAGGCCCAATATCTCTGAATATTTTATTCTTCAAGAGAAGCAAGAACTCCAGATTTCTTCGTGAAGTCTGCCCATTTTTATAAATGGAAATAAGTTTGAATTCTAAGAAAGGAAATGTATGCCAAACACCAGATACGTCTGCAAACTGACTTTGGTTGAGGGCAAGCAGTTTGTAAGCTTTGATCTAGTAGCACCATGTATTTTACAGATATGGAAACTGAGACCCAGAGGGAGGGACTGAGCATTGTTGATCACTCCCTGCCAATAGTTTAGGGGCCTTCTGACAGAAGATGCTGTATTACTAAAGTGCAAATTTTAAAGTCACTGGAGGCAAATTTGGTTGCAACAAGGGTTGACTGCCGAAATTAACATTTATTGATAATTTGCTACATCCTAGGTGCTGTGCCGAGATACATCTTGTATGGTCATCCCAGCTAAATATTTTATTCACTTTATAGGTGAAGAAATTGAGATTCATGGATCATAAGTCAGCATAAAGGGTAGGCCAGCTTTTAAGAATTCCTGATTCCAAAGCCTATGTTCCTGCCACTCCTGTTAGGTATGTCTTTAGATGGTGAGCCTCCTGTCCCCGGGTGTGCCTAAGCAGAGGCCCTATTGGTAAAGGATTCCTATACTGTGTGAGTGGTAGGACCAGGTACCCCTGGAGGTTCCTTTACAGTGGAATTTCTCAGCTTCAGCACTACCGGCTTCTGGGAGCAGGCAACCCTTTGTTGTGGTGCTGTTCGTGGGCATTGAAAGATCGCTAGTAGTATAGCTGGCTTCTCCTGAGGGATCTTCAGCATCCCTGGATGCTGGTAGCACCCCTTTCCTCCCCCAGGTGTCTCCAGACATTTCAAATGGCCCCTGGGGAGCAAAACTGCACCTGGTTGGAAACCACTCCTTTAAGATTTGAGATTCTCTTGAATCTGTGGTTAGTGGTTTTCTAATTAGCTTTGGAGTAAGGGATGGGAAAGGGGGAAAGATCTTGGGATCCTCCAGGTTCCCTCTGGGCATTATTTCATAAAGTCCTCACAAAAAGCTAGGAGAGAGGACCATCAACCGCATTTTACAGTGTAGGGTACGGACACTCAGAAAAAGTAAATGGCTCACCTGGGTGACACGGCTAAGTCATGGGGGACATAATATACAACAAACACATCTGTCATGACACACAGGGCCTTTTATAGAATTCCAGTGTGAAACAAACTTGTTAAGCATTCAATATAGAAATTGGAAAAAGATACCAAGAAACATTTAACCAGAGAGAAAATAATAATAAAGTTAAGGGCAGAAATCAATGAACTAGAGAATAATTATAGTAATAACAAAAACAGGGAAGAGTGAAGAGACCAAAAGTTGGTCTTTTTGAATATATTAGTAAGAGAAACACTGCTCATAAGGCCAGTGAAAAAAAGATGCAAGTAAATGAAATACAAACAATACAAGAGAAATAGGAACAGATGCAACAGAGACACACGAAAGAAGGAAAGATTACTATGAATATCTGTTACTAATAAATTTGAAAATTTAGATGAAATGGACATATATTTTGAAAAAGTATGAAATACCAATAGTTAGCACATGGGAAAAAAAAGCAACTAAGAACATTAAAGAATTTGAAATGTTAATCTAAGATTTAACCTCCCAGAACAATTCAGACCTAGATGTTGTTATAAGTGAGTTTCAACAAACTTAAAAAAAATATGATTAATCCAGATCTTTTGAAAGATATTGCAGAAATTACAAAAGAGTAAAAATTGTCTGACTCATTTGATGAACCCAGGATAATATTGGTTCCAAACCAGACTAAAAGTTATAAAAGAAAATAGATTAAAGATCATTTCACTTAATGAATGTAGGTAAAATAGCCTAAATAAAATATTAGTTAACTGAACCCAAAATATTTTAAAATAAATAATATATAGTCAAGTGGAGCTTTTCCTAGGAATGCAAGGATGGTTTCATATCAGAGAATCTATTTGAAATGAATCAGACCTACTTGAAAAACATTCAAATGGATGCAGAAAAACATATCATGAAGTTTAATACTTGCTTATTATTAACTACTTGACAATAAAATGGAAGTTTTCTTAAGTTGATAAAGTCATATAGCTAAAATCCATAGCAATCAGTTATTTTAACAGAGCAACTTTAGATATTTTCTTTATGATCTGGAAGGACTCAGCAATGCCTCTATATCACCACCACTCTTTACCAAAGGAGGTCCTGGCCAATATTATAAGAAAAACAAATAAAAAAAGATGTAAAAATAAAGAGAGAGAAAAGAAAAAGTGTACAAAGAGATAATACATGTGTTTTCAGAAGACATGGTAGTCTTCATAGAAAAACAACAGAAGCAAAACTAAAGACAGTCAAGCACTGAATCTGGTACAAAAATCAACTTTAAAAAATAAAAAATATTTCTCTGTATCATTAACCAACTAGAAAATATAATAATATATATGAACTAACATAAAAATTATGTATAATACTGCATATATAACATAAAAATCAAGATACTCTACACCATAGCAGTAAAACTGGGAATTAACAGAACAGTATGCAAAAGCCTCAATGAAGAAAGTTTAAACATTTAACATTAAAGAACAAAAAAGAAGATCTGAAAAATGGAGAGACATTTATGCTCTTTAATAGCATCACTTAATGTTACAAAGTTGTCAGTGGTCCCAAGTTAAGCTATTGTTTCAATGTAGGCCCAACCAAACTTGCAGCTGGAGTTTTTGGGGACCTTCATAAACTTATGCTAATTTGTGTGTGTGCGTGTGTGTGTGTGTGTGTGTGTGTGAGAAGAAAAGTCCATGAATAGTTGAGTCTTGGAAAAGTAAAAGCAGAGTCAAAACTTTTTCTATCCAAGGACGTAGTAATGAAAATGGTATAGAAAAAAAAAAATTCTGCTGGGACAGTGGAACAGATTCAAGAGCTCAGAGATACCCATGTGTACAAACGGAAACCCAAGATATGATAAAGGGACTCCCACAAATCAGTGGGGCCAAGAATGGACAGTTCAGTGACTGAAGTTGGGAAAACTGATTGACCAAGTGCATGCAGGTAGATCCCAAATTCCCCACTTGGTACCATGTACAAAGGTGGGTCCCAGATGGAGTGAGACACATTTGAAGGTGAGCTAGACTATCAGTTGGAGATAATATAAAACAAGTAATATAATATTTATATGGGAAATTACTGCATCTGCACATGTATGTGTCTCAAAACCACAAACAATAAGACAAAACACAAAAGAGATGGATTTGATTATAATGCAGTTGAAGATTTCTGTTCAGTGAAGGCACTTTAGAGCAAGTTCACCGACCAATACCAAACTTGAGAGAAGGTGTTTCCAAATGGACAAGGGGCTAATACTGAAAATGCCCGAGGAATTTCTGCGAAACCAGTAAAAACAGGACCGGCAAGGGAAGCTGGGCAAAGGGGATGGCCTCATGGCTCACAGGGGAAGAAACCCAAAGGCGTAACAAGCAAATGAAGACAAGCTCAAATGCAGCAGGGAGAAACACAAATTAAAACAACAACGAGATATCATCTATCAGGTTGGCAAAAACAAAACAACAGAAAGCAGGATAATGCAAAATGTTGGTGGGGATGTGGGGATATAGAAAACCTTGTGCCCCTGTCCACGCTGGTGGGAGTGTTTTAGATGGATGCAGCCATCCTGACAAATCCCTGGATGGCCTTAGTATAATTGGGTGTATATGTACACCCCGTGACCCTGTGATTCAACCTGGGTAGTATTTCTCAAAGAAACTCTGACACATCTCCCTAAGGTGCCATATCTGGGCTATTCATCATGGCTTGTGGGGTGTTCAGAAGCAGAGTGTGAGCTCGCCCTGGGACAACAGGTATGTAAGATATGGGAGACAAACATCCAGGATGCTATGCAGCAGCTAGCACCGTAATTATAGATCTTTAAAAACACTGTGTGGAGTGAAAAAAAAAAGAAGTAGGAGACCTAGAGTCCAATACCATTAACGTGAATTCAATTCTTTCACACAAATATGATGAATACAGGGCCTACACATGAGAATGATCACCCCTGGGAGAAGGGACTGGGGTAGGGAATGAGGATTAAAGGGGGGAAATAGGTAAATGAATCGAGACAAATCAGATGCCTTGAACGGACCAAAGGAGAGAGTGAGCCATGAAATGAGGGGTGTGATGAACTCAACTAACTCCTTTACCCAAAGTTAAAACAATTATTTTTTAAAGAAAACCAAGCTCTCTGCCATTAGGCTGGTGGGGAATGGCCAGATTCCCAGCCTACTGTCCTTGGCAAGCCTGACTTTCTCCAGCCAGGCTGAAGGTCTGACCCTGATTTTGTGTCTTCCTACCGCAGCCCCTTCCGACATCACGGCCCTCCACATTGAACTTTCCCGGCTTTGCCTGCCATGCAGAAAATCCAGCCCTGTGTCTGCACAGTGAGGGTGGGTGTATTGTCATGGACAAGCCTAGGAAATTTAGAATGATGTAAGAGCCACGGTCCTTCTGGGTGAAAATGAGAAGAAGTCCTCACCTTGCTTCCCTGCCAACATTTGCAGACTGTAAATAGGAACATTGGAGATGAAAAGTAGGGAATGGCTATGTCATCGCCATGGAAATCTTTGGCTTGGGAGGTGTTTGGGAGAATGGACTAGAATGCTTGCACTGACATTTTTAATCTCCTCTGTCCACCAAGGGCCTCTGAATTTTGTGTGCTATAGCACAAACTGCTGAATCTGGAAGCTAAAATGATAATAAGAATGATAATAAAAGCAGCTGTTATTTATTTACCTGTTACCTGCTATTTGTGTGTGTGTGTGTGCACCCAGTACCAGGATGGGACTGTTGCATAGGTTGTTCCTAATTCTTTTTTTTTTTTATAGTTTATTTTAGTATCATTAATCTACAGTTCCATGTGCAATATTATGGTGATTAAACTACCCCCTTCATCAGGTCCCCTCACCAAACCCATTACAGTCACTGTCCATCAGTGTAGTGAGATGCTATAGAGTCACTACTTGTCTTCTCGGAGTTGTACAGCCCTCCCCGTGCCCTCCCAACATTACATCTGCTAATCGTAATGCTCCCTTTTCCCCCCTTGTCCCTCCCTTCCCACCCATCCTCCCCAGTCCCTTTCCCTTTGGTAACTATTAGTCCGTTCTTGGGTTCTGTGAGTCGGCTGCTGTTTTGTTCCTTCAGTATTTTTCTTTGTTCTTATACTCCACATATGAGTGAAATCATTTGGTACTTGTCTTTTTTGGCTTGGCTTTTTTCACTGAGCATAATACCCTCTAGCTCCATCCATGTTGTTGCAAATGGTAGGATTTGTTTTCTTCTTATGGCTGAATAATATTCCATTGTGTATATGTACCACCTCTTCTTTATCCATTCATCTACTGATGGACACTTAGGTTGCTTCCATTTCTTGGCTATTGTAAATAATGCTGTGATAAACATAGGGGTGCATCTGTCTTTTTGAAACTGGGCTGCTGCGTTCTTAAGGTAAATTCCTAGGAGTGGGATTCCTGGGTCAAATGGTATTTCTACTTTGAGTTTTTTGTGGAACCTCCATACTGCTTTCCACAATGGTTGAACTAATTTGCATTCGCACCAGCAGTGTAGGAGGGTTCCCTTTTCTCCACATCCTCATCAACATTTGTTGTTGTTTGTGTTTTGGATGTTGGCCATCCTCACTGGTGTGAGAAGATATCTCATTGTGGTTTTAATCTGCATTTCTCTGATGATTAGTGATGTGGAGCATCTTTTCATGTGCCTGTTGGCCATCTGAGTTTCTTCTTTGGCGAAGTGTCTATTCATGTCCTCTGCTCATTTCTTAATTGGATTATTTGCTTTTTGTTTGTTGAGGTGCGTGAGTTCTTTATATATTTTGGATGTCAACCCCTTATCTGATGTGTCATTTATGAATATATTCTCCCATACTGTAGGATGTTTTTTTGTTCTACTGATGGTGTCCTTTGCTGTACAGAAGCTTTTCAGCTTGATATAGTCCCACTTGTTCATTGCTTTTGTTTCCCTTGTTCGGGGAGATACGTTCATGAAGAAGTCACCCATGTTTATGTCCAAGAAATTTTTGCCTATGTTTTTTTCTAAGAGTATTATGGTTTCACGACTTACATTCAGATCTTTGATCCATTTTGAGTTGACTTTTGTGTATGGGTTTAGACAGTTCTCCAGTTTCATTCTCTTACATGTAGCTGTCCAGTTTTTCCAACACCAGCTGCTGAAGAGGCTGTCATCTCCCCATTGTATATCCAAGGCTCCTTTATCAAATATTAATTGACTGTAAATGTTTGGGTTAATGGTTGGATTTTCTATTCTGTTCCACTAGTCTGTGGGTCTGTTTTTGTGCCAATACCAAATTGTCTTGATTACTGTGGCTTTGTAGTAGAGCTTGAAGTCAGGGAGCGTAATTCCCCCTGTTTGATTCCTCCTTCTCAGGATTGCTTTGGCAATTCGGGGTCTTTTCTGGTTCCATATGAATTTTAGAATTATTTGTTCCAGTTCATTGAAGAAAGCTGTTGGTAGTTTGATAGGGATTGCATTGAATCTGTAGATTGCTTTAGGTAGTATAGCCATTTTGACAATATTTATTCTTCCTAGCCAAGAGCATTTCCATTTGTTAGTGTCCTCTTTAATTTCTCTTAGGAGTGTCTTGTAGTTTTCAGAGTACAGGTCTTTCACTTCCTTGGTTAGGTTTATTCCTAGGTATTTTATTCTTTTTGATGCAATTGTGAATGGAATTGTTTTTCTGATTTCTCTTTCTGTTAGTTCATCGTTGGTGTATAGGAAAGCAACAGATTTCTGTGTGTTAATTTTGTATCCTGCAACTTTGCTGAATTCAGATATTAGTTATAGTAGTTTTGGAGTGGTGTCTTTCGGGTTTTTTATGTACAGTATCATGTCATCTGCAAATAGTGACAATTTGACTTCTTCTTTACCAATCTGGATGCCTTCTATGTCTTTGTTTTGTCTGATTGCCATGGCAATGCCTCCAGTACTATGTTGAATAACAGTGGAGAGAGTGGGCATCCGTGTCTTGCTCCCGATCTTAGATGAAAAGCTTTCAGCTTCTTGCTGTTAAGTATGATGTTAGCTGTGGGTTTGTCATATATGGCCTTTATGATGTTGAGGTACTTGCCATCTATTCCCATTTTGTTGAGAGTTTTAATCATGAATGAATGCTGAATTTTGTCAAATGCTTTTTCATCATCTATGGAGATGATCATGTGGTTTTTGTTCTTCTTTTTGTTGATGTGGTGGATGATGTTGATGGATTTTCAAATGTTGTACCATCCTTGCATACCTGGGATGAATCCCACTTGATCATGGTGTATGATCCTCTTTATGTATTTTTTAATTCGGTTTGCTAATATCTTATTGAGTATTTCTGCATCTACGTTCATCAGGGATATTGGTCTGTAATTTTCTTTTTTGGTGAGGTCTTTGCCCGGTTTTGGTATTAGAGTGATGCTGGCTCCATAGAAAGAGTTTGGAAGTATTCCCTCCTCTTTTATTTTTTGGAAAACTTTAAGGAGAATGGGTGTTATTTCTTCTCTATATGTCTGGTAGAATTCAGAGGTGAATCCATCAGGTCCGGGGGTTTTGTTCTTGGGTAGTTTTTTGATTACCGATTCAATTTCGTTGCTGGTCATTGGTCTGTTTAGTTTTTCTGTTTCTTGCTTGGTCAGTCTTGGAAGGTTGTATTTTTCTAAGAAGTTGTCCATTTCCTCTATGTTTTCCAGCTTGTTAGCATATAGATGCTCATAATATTCTCTTATAATTCTTTGTATTTCTGTGGGGTCTGTTGTTATTTTTCCTTTCTCATTTCTGATTCTGTTTATGTGTGTAGATTCTCTTTTTCTCTTAATGAGTCTGGCTAGGGGTTTATCTTTTGTTTATTTTTTCAAAGAACCAGCTCTTGGTTTCATTGATTTTTTTCTATTGTTTTATTCTTCTCAATTTTATTTATTTATTCTCTGATCTTTATTATGTCCCTCCTTCTGTTGACTTTGGGCCTCATTTGTTCTTCTTTTTTCAATTTCAATAATTGTGTCTTTAGACTGTTCATTTGGGAATGTTCTTCCTTCTTTAAATAGGCCTGGACTGCAATATACTTTCCTCTTAGAACTGCCTTCGCTGCTTCCCACTGAAGTTGTGGCTTTGTGTTGTTGTTGTCATTAGTCTCCATATATTCTTTGATTTCTGTTTTGATTTGGTCGTTAACCCATTGATTAATTAGGAGAATGTTGTGAAGTCTCCATGTATTTGTGAGCCTTTTTTATTTCTTTCTAAAATTTATTTCTAGTTTTATACCTTTGTTATCTGAGAAGTTGGTTGGTAGGATTTCAATATTTTTGAATTTACTGAGGTTCTTTCTGTGGCCTAGTATGTGGTCTATTCTGGAAAAAGTTCCATGTGCACTTGAGAAGAATATGTATCCTGCTGCTTTTGGGTGCAGAGTTCTGTAGATATCTGTTAGGTCCATCTGTTCTAGTGTGTTGTTCAGTGCCTCTGTGTGTTTACTAATTTTCTGTCTGGTTGATCTGTCCTTTGGAGTGAGTGGTGTGTTAAAGTCACCTAAAATGAATGCATTGCTGTCTATTTCCTCCTTTAATTCTGTTAGTATTTGTTTCACATATGCCAGCTCTCCCGTATTGGGTACATATATATTTATAATGCTTATATCCTCTTATTGGATTGACCCCTTTATCATTATGTAATGTCCTTCTTTATCTCTTGCCAGTTTCTCTGTTTTGACGTCTATTTTGTCTGATACAAGTACTGCAACACCTGCTTTTTTCTCCTTGTTGTTTGCATGAAATATCTTTTTCCATCCCTTCACTTTTAGTCTGTATATATCTTTGGGTTTGCGTTGATTTTCTTGTAAGCAGCATATAGATGGGTCTTGCTTTTTTATCCATTCTGTTACTCTGTGTCTTTTGATTGGTGCATTCAGTCCATTTACATTTAGGGTGATTATCGATAGATATGTACTTATTGCCATTGCTGGCTTTAGATTCGTGGTCACCAAAGGTTCAAGGGTTGCTTCTTTACTATCTAAAAATCTAACTTAACTTTCTTGTTAAGTTATTGTAAACACTGTCTGATGTTTCTTTATCTCTCCCTTCTTATTCTTCCTCCTCCATTCTTTATATACTAGGTTTTTTATTCTTTGCCTTTAGTTAGTATTTGGATGGTCTGCTTTCTTTGCTATGGTTTTATTTTCTCTGGTGACATCTTTTTAGCCTTAGGGCTGCTTCCCTCTAGAGCAGTCCGTTTAAGATATCCTGTAGTGGTAGTTTATGAGAGGCAAACTCTCTCAACTTTCATTTGTCTGGAAATTGTTTAATCCCTCCGTCATATTTAAATGATAATCGTGCTGGATACAGTATTCTTGGTTCGAGGCCCTTCTGTTTCATTATGTTAAATATATCATGCCATTCTCTTCTGGCCTGTAAGGTTTCTGTTGAGAAATCTGATGTGTTTTCCTTCGTAGGTGGTCATTTTTCTCTCTTAGCTGCCTTTAATACTCTGTCCTTATCTTTGATCTTTGCCATTTTAATTAGTATGTGTCTTGGTGTTGTCTTCTTTGGGTCCCTTGTGTTGGGAGATCTGTGGGCTTCCGTGGACTGCGAGACTATTTCCTTCCCCAGCGTGGGAAAGTTTTCAGCAATTATTTCTTCAAAGACACTTTCTATCCCTTTTTCTCTCTCTTCTTCCTCTGGTACTCCTATAATGCGAATATTGTTCTGTTTGGATTGGTCACACAGTTCTCTTAATATTCTTTCATTCCTATAGATCCTTTTATCTCTCTCTGCCTCAGCTGCTCTGTATTCCTGTTCTCTGATTTCTATTCCATTAACAGTCTCTTGCATCTTTTCCAGTCTGTTGCTAAGCCCGTCAATGGCTTATCTCATTTCTACATTGTCTTTCCTGACTTTCCTCACTTCCTCCCTCAGCTCTTGCATATTTCTCTGTAGATCCATCAGCATGGTTATGACTTTTATTCTTAATTCTTTTTCAGGAAGAATGTGCATTTCTATCCCTTCAGGCTCCCTCTCTGGTGTTGTCTGGGTCTGGGTGAGCTTTGTCTGAACCATATTACTCTGTCTTTTCATGGCAATAGAAGTGGTCGCTGGTAGTTGCCATGTATGTCAGCTGGGCTCTTTAAGAGTTTAAAAAAAAAAAGGAAGAGAAAGAAAAGAGAAAAAGAGAAAGAAAGAAAAGAAAAGAAAAGAAAGAGGAAAAAAAAGACGCCCACTGGGAGTAGATTCTGTAAGGATGCTGTAGGTGGCGCTGTTGCTCCACTATTCCACAGGCATGGCCGCGCAGCTCCACAGGGCTGTTTGTAGCTCTGGCTGGGGCGGGAACAAATGGGAGGCTGTTGTTCTCTGTGTGAAGTCTCAGTGCGGCTACTTTTTCCCAGTCACCAGCCAAGGGGTCCGAAATTCCTCAGGACTCCCAGCCTGCTGGACTGAGTGTCCCGGGACGATCATGTTCCTCCATTGGGCCCCTTCCTCTTTAAGACCGCCAAAAAAAGTGCGCGCTTTTCTTTTGTCCTGGGGAGCCTGCTGCAAGGACCTGGGCGTGTTCCCAGCTCAAAATCTACACCTTCTGCCTCTCCAATATCTGATACACCGCGTGATGTGTGTCAGCGCTCCTGGCGCAGATCACCAGGGCTGGTTATTTTGCGGGCCTGTACTTCCACTCCCTCCCGGCTCTGAATCCTCTCCTCCCACTCATGCACTGGGGTGGGGAAGTGCTCGGGTCCCACCGGTTCGTGGCTCCGTATCTTACCCGCCTTGTGGGGTGCCGCGTCCTCTCAGGTGCAGATGCAGGCTGTGCACTATTCTGTATATTCCTGTCTCTCTTTTAGGAATAGTTGTATTTGCTGTATTTTCAGAGATATATATGGTTTTGGGAGGAGATTTCCAGCGCCCTGCTCATGCCGCCATCTTCCTGGAACTATATCGGTTGTTGCTAATTCTTACAATTGCCAGTGTGGGGAAGGAGTTTGGATCCAAACTGGACCCAAGAGATGGAGAAAGCAGCTTCCTAACTCTTTAAAGACCCTCCGGACTCTCTCTCCCCTTGACCATCTGCACCCTGGGGAGGGGGCATTGGCAGGAGGCCTGGCTCCAATGCCTACAGCAGAATGCTGTGTGCCCTTGGGCAAGGCACTCAACCTCTCTAAACCAAAGATTTCTCACCTATTAAATGTGCATAGGGTCCCTGCTCTGGCCACCCCACCAGGCTGTTGAGGAGGTCGCCTGGGGGTATGCAAAATGTTCTTTGAATGAAGGAAGGTGTTGATAACTTACTTTTGGGCTTTGTGGTATGACATGGGCTCACCTTCATAGTCTAATTTTAAATGCCCCCCCCTTTGCTTCCTGTTCCCTTCTTCCCTCACCTATGACACTACCACATATACATTATTTATAGTTACTATTATTATAACTACCATCATTCTAATACCTATGAAGTATGCATGTGGTATTAGGTAGTGTGTGTGTGTGTGTGTGTGTGAGTGTGTAAAAGAGCAGGAGGGAGACCCTGGTGTGTGCGTATTGGAAAGGAAAGAGCAGGGCTCACAGTGACTGGTGGTAAACGGGTTGCCCAGAGTGCACAGCTGGTCTGAGACTCTAGTCCAGAGCTCTTCTCTCTCTGAGCTGCCTCTGTCTTTCTCCCTGTTGCTCCCCTAGGTAGTTGCTTCAGAGGGTTGGCAGGGCATGGCTTTAGGCTCAGGAGAGAGCTGGGTTTGCTCTTGCTCTGCTGGGGACCAGCTGTGGAACCTGGTGAGTCATGGAACTGTGAGGTGAGGGCAGTGATGGCCCCCTTGCTGGGCTCTAGTGAAGGCCACATGCGATGGTGTTTGCTTGTACATACCTGGGCACACGTAAGCACTTGATGAATGCTAAGTGCCTACTTTTGGTGTGAAACCTTGCGTATTTTCCCTTCCAGCATGGTTGTTCATTGGTCTTTCAGAGAGAGAAAGAGAAAGTCAATTGAGAATAAAAATAATTTAGACCTTATGATGGTTAATTTTATATGTCCACTTGACTGAGCCACAGTACCCAGATATTGGGAGTGGCTGTGAAGGTGTTTGTTTGTGTAAGATTAACACCTAACTTGGTGGGCTTTGTAAAGCAGATCACCCCCTCCATAATGTGGGTGGGCCCTGCCCAATCAGTTGAAGGCCTGAGTAGAACAAAGAGTGACCTCCCCCGAGAAAAAGGAAGTAAGCCCACAGAGTTGAATCACAACTCTTCCCTGGATCTGCAGCCTGCCAGCCTACCCTGTGGGCTTTATACTGATCAGCCTCCATAACTGCATGAGCCAGTTCTACTCTGTGTTCCCCAGTGTCTCTCGCAGAAGAGTTAGCCTTGTAACTGACTGGGGAGCAGGTCTTCCCTGGACACCTCAGAAGGCAGGTGAAGGGTCCAGCATCAGTACCTCTGAGCTGCTTTGCTGAGAAGCAAGCTCTGTTTCGTGATAAAGAGAAACCAACCACGAGGCAGGAGGCATCATGGGATTTCTGCAATTTGTCTAAATAATGAAGTGTTGCCTATTGCCTGCAGAGCTGACTATGAGCGAAGTATGTGTTCCATGCTGTACCCACTATTTGGAGAAAAAGAGAAAAAACACATTTGGATTTTTTATGAATGCTCTCATGAAAGCATGTGCTGTGCTCATCGACTCCTTCCCTGCCCTGAAGCCTTGCTAATTACCAAAAGTTATGTTCTTCCAGTGTTGTGTTACAGTTGCTGTGGGAGCTTAGACATTAAGTTTCCAGGCTCTTATGTTCTGGAGGTTTCCTTTATAACAGGTTTCTCCACCTTGGCACTATTCACATTTGGGGCCAGATAATTCTTTGTTGTTTGGGGTCTGTTCTACACATTGTATGATGTTTCGCATCATCCCCAGCCTCTACTGAGGGCCCTTACCCATTAGTGTAGTAGACCCGATGCCCAAGGCTCATGGGGCTTACAAAAGTGTTTTAATTTTAATTTAACTTTAAAATCAGAATACTAATAAGGAATATATAGTAACGTTATATTTCTCTTCATACCAACTCAGTTTTTAAAATGTAATTTTCAATATTTTTTTGATGGAGGAAGGGGTTCATGATAATGATGTGTGTAGGGTCCACAAGTCTTAATGCATAGCTCTGCCTCTACCCACTAGATGCCATTAACATTCTCCTCCCCACTGTGACACCGAAAATGTCTCTAGGTATTGCCATGTGTGTGTGGTGGGGGGACAGGTCTGCAAAATTGGCTGGCTCAGAATCACTGCTTTACACTATACTATGCTATGTAAGTAGTATGTACTATGAAAGTAACCATTATTCAGTCAACAAACATCCAGAGGGCACCTCTTGAGTGCTGGGTGCTTGTCCTGGGGACCGAAAGAAAAACCTATTCTTCCTGCCCTGAGGTTGCTTCAGGAGTGGTAAAGGAAGCAGGTGAAATGGACTAGGAAGGCACGGGGGTCCATCAGACCCTCCTATCAAGGAAGAAGCAGTGGCTAACTGATTGGGGGAGTAGGGAAGTGTTCTTAGAAGTGTGCATTCTGAACTGGGTTTTGGAAGGTGGGTAGAAGTTTTTCAGGTTGGAATGAGAACAAGGAGAGGGTCCTTGGTCTATAAACCTGTAGGGGTGCAAGGGTACCCCAGAGTCTGCTTTTGGGTTCACTGCAAAGTTTCAAGGGGAGGACATTAGCCTCTTTGTAATAAGTAGAATAGGTGGGTATTTAGTTCCCTGGAATCAAAGAAATATTTTCTTCTTGAACCCCCTGAAAGATTCATTTCTTCTGTTGGCACCAACAATAACATACGACGTGAAATACCACTGGCTCTGACACCATGTCCAGCCCCATGAAGTCCAATTAGAAAATTAACATTGATTTCAGATTTATCAGATTCGAGTTTTGACTTTTGTCCAGAGGAGAACAGGGGCATGATGTTATTACAGGCTTGTATTTCACCTTCTTGAGGAAGGAAAGGAAAGACACACGTCGTTTTGATGGGATCCAGACCCAGCTCGTAGAGAGGCGCCCTATTTCATAACGGAGCTGCTGTCTAGAAATAGTCCTGCCCTGTGGATGCTGTTTAGTTTCTGCGCCCGTCATGCCAGAGATGTGAAATAGAACGCAGTCACTGGGCCGACGCCGGTTTCCCAGGGCAAGGGGATCTGTGGGCTGCAGGGCTAAATGGTCTTGGCACAATGTGTGCTCTCAAACCGGCACTTGGGGGCTGGGAGGGGCTGGGGCTTAGGGGACTTTAGAATTAGCTACAGTTTGTGTTTTGCTGGAGAGCAGCGTGCCTGCCCTTTTGAGTGCACACATAAAGACAGGCCTGGAAACATCTCAGGCTCCCTTCTGTGACTATTAACAGGGCCACAGCCTCCCCCGCCAAACACTCCTCCTTCCCTGAGCAGACTAAGTCCCTCATTACTGGCTGATGGCAGAGAGGGCTATGCAGCTTCAAATCCCTCTTCTTCTGCCTCTCAAGTCCCTAGCCTCAGGAAAACTGCTTGACTCTGTAGGGTAATGGTGGCAGTGGGCACTGTTGTGCTAGCTTTTCATGTCTTCACCCACTGGCCATTGCACCAACCTAGCGGGGCTTACATAGCCTGGACACTCAGGGAACATTAGCTCTTGGTATTGTCACTAATTTAAATCACCCTTTCTGTGAGCATAAGGAGCTGAGCCTGAAGCTGATGCTCATGAAGCAGTTTGCATTTGCTGAGCTATTATTAGCTCCTGGACTACCACTGGGATTGTGGCTGGAGGGATCTGGACACGGGCAAACGGGAGCCATCATTCCACAGGGACAGAGGTTCAGCCTGCAGGATCCTGAAAGGGAGGGGGGGGCACCTCTGGATTCCCACGTGAGATTGGGGCCCCTGAGCGCACGTACCTTGTGCAAGGTCAAGCAGTGTATTGCGGCAGAATTAGGAGTGGACCAAGGCCACCTCTCCTGTCCCAGGAGGCCTTGGATAGGGAGGAAATTTCCCTGGGTTCCCGGGCCCTGCCCCTCTGCAGCCCAATCACCCCACGTTTCGCCAAGGAGATTGATTGTACAGATGGCCTTTGCATTCCCTGCCAGGCTAGGGTGGGGGACTGTCGCCGTGGGGCCGTCCACAGCCTTCCCAGGTCCCCCTTGCTGGGTGCCCAGGCAGCCCCACCCAGCGACTCGCACAGCACAGACGCCTGCAGCACCATCTAAAAAAATGAAAATAATTTAATACTTGGAAATGCAGCCCTCATTATCTCTCCAAGCAACAATATCTGTCTACAAACCTGAGAAGTTCAGATTACTAAGTTTCCAGGCCTTTTTACCAACCCAATCCAAAAACAATCCTGGTTTTATAACTCAATAAAAAGGACTCAAGAGCTTTCAGGGGAGAGCAGAGCCGGCGGAGCTTACAGGCCCAGCAGCACATGCGGGAAATCATCAGAATCCCCAGCTGGGGAGGGGGCGGGGCAGGGGCGGGTACCAGGCAGGAGGCCGGCAGCCCTTAGGCCCAGAGTCCAGAATCCTCGCCAGGGGAGAACAGGCAGAGACGTCTGCTGTCACGTCCCGGATGGGATTTGTCCTCACCACAGGCCCAAGGGACTGCGGGGCATCATGCCCTCCTCTCTGACAGATGGGGAAGCTGAGGTGGGGGGCAGGTGTCAGGCAGGGCCACTGCACATGGCATCTAGTTTTGTGGGGCTCCCCAAACCACGCCCCCTCCGCCTCTGGGGCTGCCTATGTCTCGAGGGGGTGCCCTGTTCTAGTTCACTCACTCCGCCTCCCCTTCCTGGTTGGCAAGGGTGTCTGTGGAGTCCCCAGGTCTGGACCAAGGACAACCCAAAGCACCTTTTGTCTCGGGCTTGCATACTCCCCACAGTCAGATGCCCTGGGTAAGTTGTGGTCATGGTCAGTTGGACCTCTGACTCTAAGAATTCCATCTCTGGCAGCCTCAGTTTCCTTTGGGCATGGGAGAAATGGCACTTTCCATGGCAGGGTTCTGGGAGGTTTAAATGAAGTGACAGGCTGGGGAAGAGGTCCTCTCCAGCACAGTTAGTGGCATGAAAATTGGTTCAACCATATCGACTTGGTGATTTGACTCAACAATGTTTATACCTCTTGAACCAGTAATTCTCCTTGCTGGAATTGATCCTGGAGAGTAATTTGAACAAAAGGCAAAGATATATGGGGGAGAAGGTTCAGGACCACCCTGTGTATGGGAGTGAAAACTGGCAGGTATCCAGCCATTGATAGAGGGCAGGTTCAACAGAGAAGGTCTCCTCTCTCACCTCCCCCACACCAAAGAGGATTTGCTGCCCCCATTGAAGAGAATCAGGCGAATCTACAATCTACAGTCAGAGTATCTACAATCAGGGACCAGGAGTCACTCAACACACACACACACACACACCAGATTATGGAACACTATGGAGGGAGTTACTTGAGTTTTGTAATATTTTTATAATATGCATTGATTGATGTATTTTCTTAATGTGCATAGATAAATCTGGAAATACACACCAAACAAATTCTTAACAGTGTTTAACCCTTTGGGATAAGTGTATGAGGAATGTTTGCAGTCTACTGAATCCATTTTAGAGTGCTTGATTTTTTAACAATGTGGCTTGCATTAATTTTGTTATCAGAACAAAAGGTATTCCAGTCTAGAGAAAGAAAACAGAGAGAGCATTTAAAAAGCATGAGAAGTGTGGTCAGCGCCTAGGAGGTGTTCCGTAAATGAAGTCCTGTCCACAAGCCCTCTTGACACCCTCACTCTCAAGTAGCAACTTTGAAATTTATGTGAGCATTTGCCCTTACCGAAAGCCCACAGGTCCAGCTTGGCAATATTTGGCCAAATTAAAATGGAAATATATAGGCAGAGTAAGCCTCATTGAAAGAAAAAAAAATCCCTGACTATACATGTATATAAAATCCATATTACAACATGCTGGGCTGGAAACCATAAATTGGAAACATGTGAAGTTGCCCTATATTGGCCTATAGATGGTGTTTTCAATAAATTGACTTGAAATTGAGCCTCTTGATAGAGCACCTGAGGATGGGAAGGTGAACAGTGGCCGTAGGGAGCTGGGTGAGAGGGCGGCTGACGATGCCCACTGCTCTCGGGCACATTTTGGCTTCTTACTTCCATGCAAAGAAGTTGAAAAGGAACTTACTTGGCACCCCCCACCCACCTTCCTAATCACACAAGGCAAATGCCGAACAGATGTCCTCAAAGGGTGGAAAAATGAAATGAAAGGCACATTTAGGATTTATAGAGCTGAAAACCAAAAACCAGTGGAAATGAGGACTCTGATGAGCACCGAGCTTGACGTTAATGCATAATGTTTTTTCGCCATAGCACTTGCAAATTGGCTTCCAGATCCCTGAGCAGTTAGCGGGAGACGGGGGAGCCATGTGGCCTTAGTTTCAAAAAGTGATGGGTCTGAGCCAGGCATTCAAAGCCCTTCAGGACCCGGCAGGAACCTACCTGTGCACCCTTGATGCCCCTCCCACGCACTTTGATCCCTCCAATCTCCAGCACTATCATCCTTGACCCACCACTCTCTAGCATTCTCACCCTTGACCCCCACCCTCCTTCTCTGAACTATCTAATATTCCCACCCATGTTAGCCCAGCATTTAAGGCCCTGCACACTGCTGAGTTATCCATAGGCCCTTATCTAAATCCGCTGTGCCTTTATAATGTTGTTCCCTCTGTCTGGAATATTCTCATAGGCTCTGAAAACCCCTCACAGCCTTCGAGACTCCGGAGAAAGTCACCTCGTCCTGTGGGCTCCCCTTTGCCCATGGGACTCTCTTCCAGCTCTTCCAGCCCCATGCAGCCTTTACTCTTCAGGCCTGTCTCCCCAGACTGGAGCCCCTTGGAGGCAAGGCCTGTAGTCACTCACGCTCTGGCCTAGGTGTTATTCCGTGTCGGTGATTCTCATACGCTTCTCCTTCACACCCAGCAGAGTATGCACTGTGGTGAATGAATGAATGGAAGAAATGGTGTCTCTCCCCAAATGCACCTTCCACAGTCCCCACGCCGCCAAGGATATCATGGCACCTCTGGGTGGCAGAAATACAGCCATTCTAGGAGAAAGGGAACTGCCATTTATTGAGACCTGCTGTGTACTGCCCTCCCTCTAGGCACTTAATAGACTTAATCTCATTTAATTCCTCCATTTGCATTTTACAGATACTGAAACAGACTCAGGTGAAGTGCTTTGCCCAAGGTCACCTTTTGTAGGGACCCAGGAGCCTGGGGTTGGGGACATGGGTGGGGACAGATTGAGACCCTGAGCTGGGTGTGTTGTGCCCAGGAACAAGCCTGCCTGCCTCAGGAATGAATGCTAATTCCAAATTCATTACCGTCTTTGTGAGCAAACGTCCTCTTATCTTCCAAGACTAGGGTCCCCAGGATCCTGGAACATGATGTGATTTCCCTCATAATAGCCTGATCCTAGCCCAATGATATTTTATCCTCATAAACACCTACAGAGGTAGATATTACTATTATTATATTTCAGATGGAATAAACAGCAGTTTAAGTTCCATGACTGTAAGTGGTTAAGCCAGAGTTTGAACCTGAGGGTCTGACTCCCAGCCTGTATGCTTCCCACTGCATGACCTTTATCTCCCTCTTCAATTGGTGGCCCTGTCCAGCGACATGTGCGGAAGGCCCCCCTCGGTCTGGTAGGACACATGATCTTTCCCTTGGAATTGGAGCCGGGGTAGATGCGACTTTAAATCTCCCATCAGCACCACAGTGCCTTTCAGAGTTTCTTCAGCCTGTCCAGATGCAATGTGCACCTACTGTGTGCCAGGCCCTGTGCTTGGCACTGGGGAAATGTCCTTGTCCTGGCACCCATGGGGCTTGCAGATGATGAATGACTGAACAAATACACGAACAAGATCGTCGCACGTAGCAGTAGGAGCTACAAAGGCATTTCATCCCGAGTAACCCAAATGGTGGTCTGATGAATAGGATTGCCCGCTGCCCACCAAGGGTCCCCAGGGTGCCACTGGTGCACATACTGGGCCCAAGACCCGGGGCAGAGCCATGCTGATTCAAAGCCCTTCTTTGTGGGTCTCTCTCCTGCAACTCCTCCTGGCAAGTACTGTGCTGCAAGTTGGGGTGCATCCAGGAGAATGAGCAGCAGCCGGCATCCCTGGGAAGGGAAGGGGGCTCACCGCACAGGGATGGGGGGCTGAAGGAGAGAAACAGGAAGGGTGGCTCGGCCACAGGTCCATGCGGGAGGCAGCTGCCCGCAGGGAGGGGAGACCAGAGGATGGAGGTTGGGGCCCTCAGAAACAAAAAACTTGGAGGAGGGCTTGTGGAGTGGGAACCAGACCCCTGAGATGGGGAAAGAAATGAGGCTGCAACTGCCTGCAGAACTGGGGCAGAGGGGAACTGTGGGTGACAGAGACAGGACAGGGGGCAGACAGGACGGAGGCTGGGTGCTCACTCTCCCCCACCATCCCATCCCTCCAGGGTTCCTCTTGGCAGAGCCCAGTGGGAGGCCTGATGGTCTGAGAAATGACATGCACACACCTGGCCCAGCATCCCTGGACAGTGTGGATATAAAGCAGAGAGAAGCAACTGACGTCACTTACCAACTGACTTCTGCAAGCTTCCTCGCTGTCTTTCCATCTGATCTGTGAATGGGCTAGTCCTGTCACATGGCTGCTGGGGTGATGATGCAAGCTGCCCGCCACCCACAGGCACTGGCTGAATGGCAGCTTGTGTCCTTTTTATTTATTTATTTTTCCAATTGAAAAGGACCCCAGGAAAGGGCCATGCTACGGGATTTTATAGTGTAAGACGGGGCAAACGGTGCCCTCCCACCTCTACCTACAACTCCCTAAGCAGCTTCCCTGGTCGTATTGTTCTCAAAACACTATCACCTGACCAATTACAGTGTAAGTTACTGGGGAAAGTTCTTTACTGTCCTCTCCACACTAGAGTATGAGCTGCGGGAGGGCGAGGATTTTTATCTGCTTTGTTCTCCCGCGTCCAAGCTAGGGTGGAGAGTCTACATGTGTTTAGGAGGTATTTGGTTAAACGAATGAAACAGCAGAACTTCAATCTTCTCCTTCCCTCTTTCCCTCCCTCCTTCTTCCCTTCTTTCCTAGAATATTTATCGATGGCCACCATGCTCCAGGTGTCACTGAAAGCACTGGAAATCGTGGGCATGTTAACTGAGTTACCATCTCATTGCTAGTCAGTCCCTTGGCCTCAGAGGCTGCGTCTGAGCTCTCATTGCAATCAGACCACCTGGGCTCAGGTCCTCGCCCCACCACCAACTGGTGGTGTGCTCTTTGGATCATTTATTAATTCTTGCATTCATTCATCAGCGAATCCTGAGTTAGGTTGCGTGCCAGTACGTTTTTCAGGACTGGGATAAATCGATCGAGGTCCTCATTTACTTCATGGCCAGTTTATCTAACCTCAGCTGTGTGACTTACTCAACATCTCTGAGCCTAAGCTTACTCATCTATGAAATGTGATTATCAGGCATGATAATAGCCGTTTGTGAAGAAAGCTACAGAGACAAGTGACAGGCATATCCCCTGATGTCAAGAGTGGCGACCATGAATGGGCTGCCGGTTTCCGCAGCACGAGGTGCGAGGTAATTTAATGAGTCATCTAACAAACCTTGAATAGCACTTCCTTTAAGCTGTAATGTTTCAAGTGCTATCCCGATATGAACATTTAGCCCTCAGCAACAGCCCCGGACATAAATGAAACTACTGTTTTGCCCTTTTTACGGATGAAAAAACAAGGAAAAGTAAGGATATGTGACTTGCCCAAGGCCACACAACCAGTAGCGGGCAGAGTCAGGATCTCCCCAGGCCATTTGTCTCCAGAGCGCTGCTCTTGACTGCGATGATGTGCTGTGAAGAGCAAGGCCAACGGGACCCGACATTTCTGTAGGGCAGGAGTTTGCGGGCAGTGGGCAGCAAAGGTGGTTGGCAGGGTCTTGAGCTTTTCTTTCTATAACTTTATATAAGACTAAGAAAATGTCCATATCAAGGAGTGGAGGGGTCCCAGGGACCTTGAAGGGACAATGTAGCCACCTCTTGCCACCCACTTCACCCAGCAGTAAATGCGATGGGAGGGTGACTGTGGGGGCAGCCCAGGCCAGAAGGGAAGATGGGGAGAAGAGCTTTGTGGAGGATGCCAGCACCCCACTACACTGGGGTTTGCAGACCAGCCCCCAGACTCACCTAGGAGCTTGTGAAGAATGCAGACTCTCGGGCCGCGCCCCAGATGCACTGCATTAGATCTCACTTTTCAGTCCCCGGCAGGCATGTGTGTGCGCAGCAGGCATGTGTGTGCACGGCAGGCTGGGGAAGGGCTGCCCTGGCCTGACTGTGATGATCCCATGGTGTGAGCGTCTGAAGAGGAAGGGGGGGTCTAACATCAAGTCTGGGAGAAGGTCTCAGCTAGAGAGGCCTTCCTGACCACCTTTTTCAAGGCCCTGCCCCTCTTATTTCCTTCTTTTCATTTCTAGCATGCATTACATACACACACACATAATACAGTGAGGGCAGAGGTTGAATATTTTGCTCACCGTGGACCCCTCAGCTCCCGACACAACATGGAGTATGATGGAATTCTTGAAACTAAATGCAAAATTTGTGGGATATCAGAAATTTCGTCTCTTGTGTTTGATATGTCCTGGCCGGGAGTCCTGGAGATTGGCTGGCCCCAGGAATTTGGATGCAGGCAGAAGGAAATGGCTGATAAAACGTGTCAGCACTGGGGCTGCTCAAGAAAGAACCAGGGCGTAGAAGTAAGAAAAAGAAGTGATGAGTCTGAGGCTTGGTGGCGTCCAGCTGCACTCTAGTTAGAAGAGAAACTCCCCCAAGCCTGTGTTCTGGATGAGGCCCCGCTACTTCCTTGCTGGGTGATTTGGGGCAACTGTCTTAACCTCTCTGAGCCTCAGTTTTAAACTCGGTAAAATGGGTAGATAATATCTATCTCATACCTATCTGTCTTGACAAATTTTGGTCTGCCTTCTCTCACCCCACGCAAAATCTTACCTCCTGGAAACCTGGGATCCTATCTTTTTTTGCATTTCTCTTTGGTTTCTCTTACCACCTGTGTTCAGACTCGGTTTCAGGTAATATCTATTAAGGTCCATTCAGTTCCATTCAGTAGCATTCCAGCTGACACTGGTGGAAAGCCTGTTGCGGGTGGGTCCTGGTGTAGACACTGGGAAAACAGAAGAGAGGAACCACATTTTTTCCCCAGGGAGGAAGCAGGTAGTGAAGAAGAGCTGTCTGGGGGGTGGTCATTTCCATATAATGAGAGAGGGCAGGTTAAAGCTGCACAGAGCATTGAGATCACCGAGCAAGGCCAAAGAGGACTTCCTAGAAGAAGCGACCCTTGCAGAATGAGTAGGAGTTGGGCTAGGGAGGAAGACCAGTATTTTTGTTGATGGTAATGATTGCTGGTAAGAAAGCTAGAATTTAGGGAAGTCATACTGTGCGACAGGCACCTGTGTTGCCATGTCACGTGGGTTATCGTATGTAAACCGTGCAATAAAATAGGCACTCTTTTATCCCCACTTATAGGTGAGGAAACAGAGAGATTAAGTACCTTGCCCAGGACCACACAGCTCATTAAAACAACCACAGGTATCATTCATTTTATGCTCTTTGATACCATTTACAGGGTCAACGATCCTCCAGCTCTTACCTTATGTAACAGTTTTCAGCAGTCCTGTGAGGTAGATGTTGTCATTTCACTTGTTTACGATTCCTATTTTACAAATTTAGAAAGTAAGACCACAAAGGCCAGTACTTGTCTACTGTCACACAGCCAATGAGCAGGGAAGTCAGGATTGGAACTCAGGTCCCGTGGCCCAGAGCCACTGCATTTGAACACTGGGCCCTGTGCTGGGCACTTTCCCTGGGACATTATACTTACAGCCGCAAGGCAGGTGCACATTTATTTCAGAATCAGTCATGAAACACCTGCTATGCACAGACACTGAGAGAAGGGTCCTTCCGGTCCCCTCCTCACTCTGTCCCCGGCCCCAGAGGCCTTTCCTGCCTCTGTCCGTGACGGAGGGCCTGCTCACACTGGCCCTTTGCTCCCGATTTTCTCAGTCGCCTGTGGATACATTCATCGAGTGCTCCTGAAAAAGAGCCCTGGAGTGTTTCATAAGCCAAATGTTGAACAGATGCTTTTAAACGTCTGGAGAAACGCAATGAAGGGTGCACTTGGGTAATGGAGCTGAAAGCTCTCGGAGCCGATGGCCTTTGGGGCTTGATTAGCAGAGACTTGCACTTCACTGCAGATTTGGCAAATAAAACAGTGCTTGGAACTAAGGCAGGACCAATTTATAAAATTTTGCCTTCAGTCAGGAAAAGCCAGCTTTTCCCCAGTCTGGCAAGGACCCAGACAGAGCCCCTGGAAGCTTGGTGACCACTCACGGGGTCTGCTGTGAGGGAGTGGAAAGACTTCAAAGACGGAGACTCCAGAGTTGGCCCCGGCAACTCTTTGCTGTGATCCCTTGGCCAAGCTTTCTAACCTCTCTGAGCCTCAGCTCTGTGAAAGGGGCAGATGTCTCCTACCTCAAAGCATCCAGGGAGGGTTAAATGAAGTACTATGCAGAAAGCACGTGGCATAGTCAACTTCTGTGCTCTTCGTTTCTCTGGTTCTCGCCCACCTTCATCCCTCCCCAGAATCTACCAGATCCATTCCCCATTGCTTTGTGCCTGGGAAGGGTGCCCCTCTGGACTTCAATACCCAGGTTCCCTTGCGCTGTGGTTTCAGCCAATGGGAGGTCCCGGGAGGAGCTCAGGGGGTGTCAGCATAGAGAAGTTGGGGGTATTTCTTCTCCACTCCCTCCTGGCTTCAGTGGTGGCAGGCAGGTTCTGAGTTCTTATAGAGCCATGGTTCCCACCAGGCAGCCCGTCCACCAGGCTCCGGCTCTCACTGGGCTCCAGTAACAGAGTTTTCTCCACATTCTGCTTCAGCCCTATTAGGTGGTAAGGCGTCCCTTTGCCCCCACTCTGGGACTGGTTCCTTCATCACACTCTGCCCACATTCCAGCCATGGAGTGTCCTGTCTCCTGCCAGGCCTCTCGATACGTTATATTTAATAGTCAGTTTTTCTTTTCCTTCTTGTTCCAACTCGCTACCAAAAGCCTACCTGTGATCTGAGACCTGTCTCTTCTGTTAATTTCAAACTCCTTGAGTGTCCACAGAGGGGATACAGTTTGCTATCTCTTCTGCAGGATAAAAAAGTGAGAGGTAAACAGTTTGGCCTACTTGCCAGCCTCTGACTCAGTCTTTTCTTTGTGGGGAGGAGTAACTTAGCTAATGGTGACGTTGGGATGCAGAACCTTTGTGGGGAAAGAGGCCTGTGGCTGTGTGGTTGAATTTCACTCTGTGCAGGAAGCCTTAGGGATTCAGATTTGGCCACAGATCTAAGCCTCACTCTGCAGTCAGCAATTCTAATAAAGCTGGTGTGGCGGCTACAATGGCATGTGCCTATTTCTTGCTGCTTCCATACTGAGGAGGGCAGTAGTCATTGGCCCCCTCAATCCCCAGGGCTGCTTGGAGACTAGTCTCTTCTTTTACAAATAGCAGGGGTGCTGCTGAATGCTCAGCGAACTCAGATGGCAGGTACTGGACGTCTGAATATCGGAACCCATAGGGCTTGGTGCATGGAGCGTGGGAGGGGCCAGACTGTCCTGTCTTCCTGACAAGCTCTCATGGCTGGTGACCAGAACATCTTGAGATGAATGGGCCCCACCCCCTGCTCCCAACCCAGTGCTCCTTATAAGTAGGTGCTTGATAAATGCATGCTGAGGATCTGGTCCCTGTGGCCTTTCAGATCCTGCAAAATCGTTGCTGAGGTAGAGTAAGGAGTGTGGAGGTTTTACTGACAGCTGAGAGAGACATGTAGGTCACAGAGTGGTCACTTGAAGGTCTGGCCCTCCAGCCACAATCAGCCTTAGACCATCAAAGCTGGCAGGGCCCTTAGAGATTCGTTTATTCATTCAACAAGTGTCTAGTGGAAACCTGCCGTAGGAAGCCTACAATACCAAGCACTGTTCTGGGCTCTGGGAAAAGAATAGTGAACAAAACAAAGTTTCTGCCCAGATCTGCTAGGACCAGGAAAGAAAACTTTAATAAAAGTCCAGATAAATATTTTAGGTCTGTTGCAAGTGCTCAGCTCTGCCACTGCAGGGTTAAAGCAGCCAGGGGCGATATGTAAGTCAGAGGGTGTGGCTCTGTTCCAGCAAGACTTTCCAAGAACAGGCTGGACTTGGCCTTTGTGGTGCAGTTATCTGACTCCTGATCTGGGAGATGAAAAGACTGAGGCCTCAGAGAGGGTAGGGACTAGACCAAGATCACACAGCAGGTCATGGGGGAGCCAGGGTGAGAAGTTAGGAGGCCTGACTCCCATCCCGGCACTGTTTCTGATCCTTGTTTCTCTACAGTGTGCTTCTGGGGGGCAGGCACCATTCCCGCATGAGTAGACTGGGACAGCCTGGCTGGAACAGCACTCACACTGACCCCAGCTTTGCAGGCTGTGGAATGGGAACACTGGGCCCTCTGTCAATTGCAAGGGCCGGGCTTCTCCAGATAAAGTCATTCACTGCTGTGTGGACAAACATCAAATCCGGATCTGCCGTTCCTATGTCCCACCTGAAGCACTTTTCCTCAGTCTCCTCACCTGTAAAATGGGCACACCACAGTACCTCTCCATAGGGTGGTGAGCATTAACTGAGTTCATACTTCTGAAGAGCCCAAGCATTCTGTTAACATTTGTAAAATAAAACAAATGGTAGCCTCAGCTGGAGTTGAGACCAGGCCCTGGCCCGGAAAGTGAGTTACCCAGGGTTTGGGTAACTACCTTTCACAGACAGGAGGAGGTCTGTCACCACACAGGAGGGGAGGTTCAATGGCATTCTCCTTGATAGACACAGAGGTCTGCATCCGGGACCCGCCCCCAGGGCCTGGGTCCTCCGCTGAGAAGAAGCCTGAAAATGACCGGGTGCTCGTTTTGATTGCATGTATGCTAGGTGGCCGGTAAACCGAGGGTGCCAGTCATCAGGCCCAGCCGGTGTGGCTGCGGCAGGACACGCAGCTGTGCACCCAGCCTGTGGGTCCCCCTTGTCTGGATCAAGCACAGCCTGAGCCAGAGCTGTGGGTCTGACCGGGACTCACGTCCATGCCGCCCGCGCTAGGCGTACCCTGGTGTGGGCCACAGCTGTGGGGCACCTGAACGACTGGATATTTAACAATTTAAAGTTAAATTTAAATGAAATGCAACTAAAATCTTAAATCCATAGTTATTAATAATTTTCCTTAACTCGATCCTATTTTCACCTGAACACATTTCCTTAAAGAGGAAATGATACATGTACACAGAAAACCATACCCTTTGCGGTAAGTGGAAAGTAATATTAAGAGTAACAAAATGAAAAGCAAGACGTATTACCCTAGCTATACTTTTGTCTTGTTTCTGTTCAAGGCTGTGACCCTGAGATATGTATGCTTCCTCTCAGTTGGACATAGGATGAATAGGTGTTAGGTGTTAAAAGCGTTAGCACCAAGCTGGGCCTTTCTTCTTGACATAATCAGCCAGACAGCAAAGAATTATAAAGGGCATAACTTTCTCACTGGGTGACTCATGGTGACAATTCCTGGCTGGGTCAACAAACACACAGTGGTGGCCCTGGGCCTTTCAGTCTCTCTGAGCCTGAGTTTCCTCACCTGGACGCCCGAGGTCACTCCCGCTCTGACCTAGGCATTCCAACAGTGACCTCTAGCTTAGTGGCAGGAGAACAGGTTTTGGTGCTGAAGAGATGTGGGTTTGACTCCTGCTCTGTTTCTTATTAGCTGTGTGGCCTTGCTTAAGTGACCTGCTTTCTTTGAGCCTCATATCTTTAAATGGAGACAGTAGCGCCTACTTCAGGAGATTTGTGTAAGAATCAAATGAAATAAATTATTCCGGTCACTTAACACATAGCAGACTCCTAATAGATGCGTGTTGAGTGAATGCACGCACGGACCCAAAGGTGTGCAATTCCTCACTCGCTGGGCCTCAGGAACCTTTGTGGTGGGTGGTGACCCCATTGTACAGATGAGGACGCCGAGACCAGAGTTAAGTTGCTTCAGCCAGGGTCACGCCCAGGGCAGGAGCTGGAGCGGAAACTCCCAGGACCTTGGCTTCTAGCTTCTCTCCACGATGCCACGTCGCTTCGGGTATTCCAGCTCGCTGTGCTTGGGCCTGAGTTTTATGGCCCACATGTCGTATTTTCCTTTTGCAGACTCCTGGAAAGGCTGGTCTTTCCGCTGACTTGGGAGCCGTGATTACCGTATTAACTGGAGAAGACCTTGGGTTTTTACTGGAGCACATAAAAAGCTGAGGCAGGCCCTGGCAGGGAGGGCCTGGGGACAAGCAGAATGCTCCCTTTCACTCAGAGACTAAGCAAGCTCTTGGTGCGAGCACCTAAGTGGGAAATAAATATTGATATTGAACATCCGGGCTTAGAACCAGTGCTGTCAGTGAATCAGCGCTTGGGGAACCATAATGAGCCTTGAACACCCCGCTTGGCTTCTCCTGAAAGGGGCGTCTCCACCTCTTTTGCCGGAGGTCAGAGGTGCTGGGACCCGAATGGGGTACTTGCCAGTGTTGGGCAAGGAAGTGCAGGAATGCCCAATTTATCAAAGGGAATGCTTAGTTCTCTGTTTTGTTTTGTTTTTAGCCTGAACCTGGGTTAACCCTTTGGGAAAGGGATGAGTATAGGGGCCCAAGGAAACTAAAATTTAATGAGCACCTATTCTGTAACGGCCACTGTGTGTATATAATCATTTCTTTTCGTTGACCGCATGTGACAACAAAAATAGCCAGTATGGTCCCCCCTTTGGGCAGATGAGGAGGCAAGGTCCAGCGAGGGTAAGGTCCTTGCCCCAGATCACACAGCTAAGGAAGGAAATGGAGATGTCTGGGGAGTCATGCGCATCTCTCCCCTTTCCCCAGGAGGGTCCCATTATCTCGGGGAGGCAGTGGAGGGGGGAGAGATCAGGAAGTGTGGATTCTGTAGCAGAACTTGGGAGGGCTCTGTGATTATCTGTGATTAGCCTAATTACATTGTTTACACCTGGCCAAGGAGTGACGGGGAAAGGCAGGAATTCCCCCCAGCCCTCCCTTCACCCAGTTTAAACTGGTTTTGTTGCTGACTGGGGGTCTAATCCTGTTTGGGAATCTCATTCAGCTGCTTAGTGGGAACAGCCAGAGTCTCTGCAGTGGTGGGAAGTGGGAAAGGGAAGAAAGATGATGTTGAAAGTCCCATTAGAGGAAGGGTTCTTCCCCTTCCACTCATCACCCATCATCTGTCTGTCCATCTGTCCATCCATCCATCTACCATCTACCCATCCATTTACCCATCACCCATCCATCCATCCATCCATCCATCCACCAATCATCCATCCATCCCAAGGCAGGCTGGGGCGGGAGCTTCCACTACTGAAGACTGGAAGTCCTGGGAACCATCCCAGCTTCTGCCATTTATGGCTCTGTGACACTGGGTAACCCCTCGGAGCCTCTATTTCTTCACCTGCAAAGCCAGGCTGATGATTCCTCATCATGAGAGTGTCTGAGTGGCGTTCATGTGGTGAGGCTATTTAAGTGCCTAGTATGGTGCTTGGCACTCAGTAAATATTGGTTCCCATCATCTTTGTTGTTAAGGACAATCGTTTCATTTATTCTTTCCCCCCGCTGGCTCTTGCCCAGCACTGTCCTAGGCCCTCCCTGGGGACACAGCAGTGAACGAGGATAGCAGGGCTTCTGTATTCACAGTGTCCCCCCAGCCTAGTTATTGAACAAAAACTGCATGACTCAGATTACAGATGCGTCTTTCTTAGCCAGCCCATATGTGTATTTTGTTTGGCTAGCAATGTGTTGATTTTTTAAAAAATAACTTTATTTTTTGGAGCAGTTTTAGGTTCACAACAAAACTGAGCAGAAAATACAGAGATTTCCCATATGCCCTCAGTACCCCACACCAACAGCCCCCCACTATCAACATCCCCACCAGTGAAAGATGAGGACCCTGTACTGACACGGCATACCACCTACAACCCACAGTTTGCATCAGGCTTCACTCTCGGTGTTGTCCATTCCATGGGCTTGACTATAAGGGCACGTATCCACCTTTATAGGATCATACAAGTAGTTTCACTGCCCCAAACATCCTCTGTGCTCTGCCCGGTCATCCCTCCCCCACCGAACTCTGATAACCACTGATCTTTTTACTGTTTCTGTAGTTTTCCTTTTCCAGAACCACACGTAGTGAAATTATACAGTATGTAGCTTTTCCAAATTGGCCTCTTTCACTTAGTAATATGCATTTATGTTTCTCCCACATCTCTTCGTGGCTTGACAGGAAAGTCATTTCTCTTTTGAGCTCAGTAATATTCTGCCATCTGCCTGTCCCAGTTTATTGGCCCACTCACCTACTGAAGGACATCTGGGTTGCTTCTAGGTTTTGGCGATGATGAATAAAGCTGCTATAAGTCTGTGTGTGCTGGTTTTTGCTGGGATAGAGGTTTTCAATGGGCTGACTATTTTCTAAATGAGATGCCAAAATTTAAAAGTTGAGATATTTCACATTAAAAACAAACACTCAAACAGGACTTCTAGCTTCTCTTGGAAACTGAGCGATCCAGTGTTTCATTCCCACAGAGCAGAAGTGCAGAGCCGAGTGGCTGCGGCCCTCTGAGGAGGTTGGGGCTCTCTGCTTTGTTGCAGTCCCCACCCAGCCCTCTCTGCTCATTGGCTTGCTCTCTAAGGTCTCTGCGCATGTGACTTGGAGACCCCTGGGGGGAACAGGATGTACCTTATCTTACCAATGCCTTATTCACTTAAAGCTAAACCCTTCTTAAATGGTGCTTACCTAGGCCCAGGCACTGTTTTAAGCACTTTATATAATTTAACTCAGTCTTCATGGAAATCCTAAGAAGCCAGTAGGACTATGATCCTTATTGTACATGTGAGGAAACTGAGGCACAGAGAGATTAAATAAGTGTCCAAGATCATACAGCCAGAAGCATCAGAGCCAGGATTTGAGCCCAGGCTGTCTTGCTCTTAAGCACCAAGCTATGTGTATTCTAGGGGTGGTGGCGGGGAGAGACAGAGATGAGAAACGGTGGGTAACCATCGAAGAGAAGCCACAGTGCAATGGAGCTCATAACTGGAGGTGGGGGCCAGAAACGGTCGGGGAGCTCAGAGGAAGGGGATTCACAGGCCTAGGCGTTGGTGTTGGCAAGCAGTGAGCTCCATGGGGAACAGGGCACATCCCCCCTGTGCAGCTGCAGGGCCTTGACAGGCTGTGGAGACTGGGTCTCCCTCTATTGAGGGAGAAACTGAGGCCCAGGGAGGGAAGGGAGTCACTGAGTTGCAAATTTGGGATTCAGGGTGTCCAGAATTGTTAACTTCATGCCAAAGGTACCCACGTCACTGAATCAAGGCTTCCCATGACATCTCACCTTGACAGCTGACACTGAATCCTGGCTCATTAAGGGAGCAATTTTGGCTTTAAAAGCAGGCAGAAAAAGCATCTTGTGACCTGTGAAGGTGGTCACACACACACACCACTGTCCCTGCTCTTTCCCAGCTGAGGCTGCTACAACCCTGTCCTTCCAAAGCCTGCCACGAAGATGGTGGCTCTGTGTCCACGGGAGGGCGCGGCAGAAATGAGCGTCTGAGTTGCTGTGGTGTAAAAAGAAGCGGAATGCCTTGGTGTTTTGCCTTCCTTTTTCCCTCTCCCTCTTTTACCAGGCTTTTAGGTGCTGGCCCTCAGCCTGCTGACTGCCTCCTCGCAAAGCTATTTAGAAACTTCCTGTTCCACATGCTAATTAACAGTCTATGAATTTTAACTTCCATCCAGGGCCTTTGTAGCTACAACATTCATTCTGCAGAGGCCTGTGCTTGCCATTCGAAGCCCCTGGTGTGTTTTTCTCCTTCCTTCTAACCCGGACGTACAGTGGGGATCTTAGCAGGCTTACCAGTGTCTCAAGTACCACTGAGTCCTGGGGCAACAGGCCTAAGTCTTTGGTCTTACTGACTTGCAGGAGGTCTTTACATATCAAGAAAAGGGTCTCCGTATCTGTGATAGGAGTTGCAAATATTTTCTCTGCTTGTTGTTTGCCTTTTGATTTTGTTTAATTTTTTCCCCTTGAGGTTGTAAAAATTTATTTATGAACATCTAACAATCTTTTTCTGTATGATGTCTGAGTTTTGTGCTCAGAAAAAGGATGTCCCCATTCAGGAATTATATATATATATATATATTTTAACAGTCTGTTTTTTTCTATTTCTTTGCATAAAATGCGTGTTCCATTTGGAGTGTGTTTTGATGTGCAGCATGAGGTGTGGTTCCCACTTTAGTCAGCGATGACACAGTCTCCTCGGCTAGGACCTGCCTGGCTCAGAGTCCAGGAGTACCCATGAGTATCTAGCAACTGGTGGTTCTGGAGATTCTAGGAACAAATAAGGAGGATATTGTCCAAGCTTGAAGTCATGACTTAGATGAGGTGTGTCCTGTTTCCTAGGCCTTTTGTCACTTAGCAGCCACTGAGAACTGCTTGGGCATGTCTCATGCCAAGCCTTGGACTAATGCTGAGAATCAGAAGATGAAGATGTCTGTCCTGCATTCAAAGAGCATGCAGACCAGCAGAAAGACAGAAAGACCCAGTGTGGTGGGCCACTGAGAGAAGGCCAGCCCAGAGGCCACGCAGGAGCGCCTTGAGCAATTGTACCAGCAGGTACAGAGAATTTTCAGCCATTCAAGATGTGCCCACTCAACTTATAGCAGAGGGAGATGTGGACAGTAAGGGCCAGAGGAAAAGGGGTGGGCAGAATCCATACAAGGAAACAGAGAGGGAATCCATACAAGGAAACAGAGAGGGAACCTCCAAACTCAAATGGAGGCATTTCTCCTTATCTGACTGAGGCTTCACTGGTGCATTAGTGAGAAGGGGCTGCACGCTAAAGCCAGAATTCCGATAGACAGGGTTCCCATTGTATTCTGTGCCCATGTGTGCACAGTGGCCCTGGCTGACCTCACCGAAGCACATCCTTGAGAGGCATCACTATGTTTCCTTTCAGTCTGAACAACCAGGGTCTCCCTGGCTTGGGACGCCCGGCACTGCAGGTGGGTGTCCCACAGGCCCCCTGGGTTCTTGGCTGTGTGGGGCCTGGCAAGTTGCTTTGCCCCTGTGACCGCTTTCTCTGCTGTCCATGAAGAGGACGATGCACACCTTTGCAGAGTTATTGTGGGCCAGGAAGTGGTTCCTGTCAAATGCCTGGCAGGGGGTGGGTGCTCGAGAGTTAATAGTGGTATTAGTGATCGGGCGGTCAGGGTCCCCCACACGCGGGGGTTTGAGGCCGCCATGTCCACTGTTCCCACACGAGAAGGGATCTGACGCAGGCGGATGGAGGGGCCGGAATGGCGGAAATGCAGCCCTCACCTCGGGGAGGGGCCTTCCTTCTGCTCCACTGGCTTCCCTCCCCCGTTTTCCACCATATTGTCTGGCGGACGTCCCATAGGAGCAGGGCAGTTAAAGACGCTTCTGCAGCCCCAGAGCACAGAGACTGGGCTGACGAGGCCCCTCTTGGGTCCCCAGTCTGCAGAATGAGTTTCGGGACTGGATGGCCTCAGAGTCCCTTCGACGGATGACGTCACTGTGTGCTTGCGTTGTGGAAACACCCCATAGGCACTTTGGACACCCGTGTGGCTTTTATCTGAAAGGTTTTTTTTCAATGTCTTCTTTCAACCTGAAGCATAAATGTGGCTAGAAGAGCACCTAGGAAAGTTCCTCTTATATACTGCAGGAGACTCCAGTTACCCTGAAAAATGTTTCATAGTAGCAGAGGTGGGGTGGTGCACCAGAGGCCTCTGGGCCTGGCTGCCTCTCTGTCTGGCCCCCTGGGGAGGTGTCACGATTCAGAGGAGACCCTTGAAGGCTGTGTGGCCTCGGACTCGCCCATGGCCATCTCTGAACCCAACCAAAAGGCGAGCAGCTGGGTTCCAGGTCCTGTCTGGCTGGAAAGTTCTACATTTACAGCCTGAAAGGGTTGGGGTCTCTGTAAAAGGGTGGGGAACGGCATTGAAAGGTGACCTTTTTCCCTGTTTTGGTCTGGTTGTGCCCTCCCTTCTTCTCCTTCCTGGCTGACAAATGAGGCCAGGGACACTTAGGGAACTTAAGTGACTTAGGATGCGGAGGCTGAGTGGAAGGTGTCCTTCGAAAGCTGCTAATCTGCTGCCAGAGCCCTCTCCTACCTCGTCTTTTCCAGAAAACTTGCTCAGAAGCCCTGGGGTAGCTCCGGGCCCTCCTGCGCTCCCAGCCGGTCCCGGCTGACCACCCATGGGCGCTGCTCTGGCGCCGCCTGGTGGTGAGTGCGGGGACCGCGCGCTCCCCTTCCATCTGGCCGCTCAGGCGGGGCTTCTGTCTCCTAGACCCGCTGGGGCTTCCAAGCCTTCTAAATTCGCATTCTCCCTTCATCTTTGTAATAGCCAGCCAGCAAAACGCTTTTCATCTTCCTCAAATGTTTCACTTTATATTGCACGTGGAGTGTCCTTCTTCTTGGTTGGTGTTTGTATTTTATGGGGTTTTCTTCCTCATATTGAAACCCTGTGATGAGGGGATGGAGCCCAGGGTTTGAATTGTAGCTTCACTGCCTCTCTCTCTGAGCCTGTTTTCTCATTTGTAAAATAGAAAAGTAACATTAAGGATTTCATATAACCTTTAAGTACATGACTATGGAGGGATCTTAATGATGCAATGTTAGATCAGAATGTGCAATACAAAGCCAAGATTTCTTCTAATATGATAATTGCATTAGTCTCCATTAAAATTAGTTAATAAATTTATTATTTATATGATATATGATGTAATATACAATATACAATATGTAGTACATAATATTTATTATTAAGGTGTATTAATTGTGGGAAACCCACCAAAGAGCAAGAATGTTCACAGCAGCTTTGTTCATAGTAGCCACAGATTAGAGCAGCTCAGATGTCCATCAACAGCAGAATGGATACATTAATAATGGTGCACGAACCACCGCAAACACAGACACGAGCAATAACACGAAGGCCTCACAGTCAGTATGTTGAGCAAAATAAGCAGGATGCAGATGATTTCATCCATATGAAATTCCAAAGCAACACCCCTCTATGGTGATGGGAGTTAGAATGGCACCATGTCCGTCCAGTGTGGGGTAGGAAGAGGAGCCTGCCGAGGTGCTGAGATGCCCTATTTCTTGATCTAGCTACTGGCCACAGTCACACAGCAGTTAGCAAGCTGTATGCGCAGATGATGCGCCGTCAGGGCTGAATACATGTCCCCCCCAGATTCCTAGGTGGAAACCCTAATCCCCGAGTGGTGGTGTTAGGAGGTGGGGTCTTTGGGAGGCGGTTAGGTCATGAAGGTGCATCCCCCGTGAGTGGGATTCGTGCCCTTATAAAAGGACCCTGGAGAATTCTTTTGCCCTGTACCTTTGAGGACACAAGAAAGCTGCTGTCCACAACTGGAAGAGGTTTCAGCAGAACCCCGCCTTGCTGGCACCTGACCTCAGACTTCCGGCCACCCAGTCCAGGATGTTCTGTCCTGGCAGCCCAAATGGACATGCATATTTACACATATTTTGGATGTTGTACTTCAAAAATAAGTTAAAAAATAAAGGTAGAATGAAACATGCCAACATGTTAATAAAGTTAGTTGCTTCTGGGGAGTGGGGTCGTGGGTCATTTTTCCTTCCTTTTATGCATTACTGGGCTTCAAATGTTTATAATAAGAGATTATTTATCTTAGGACTTGTGGTGACAACATGCAAATAATATGTGTACATATGCTTTGTAAAATGCAGTGTTTTGATTGTGTTTGGATGTATTTTAATTTAGGAGATCCTGTGTGTGTGTGTGGGAGAGGAACGAATACGATGGCACATCTGCACCAGAGCCCACTGGGTCCCACTTTGCCCTGCGGGGCGATATGTCCATCTCAGCTTAGAAGATTCTCAGAGAGCAGCGGGGGCAGCCTGTGCCCTGCTGGGGAGAAAACAGGGTGGCCAGGGACTTCTCAATCCCAGCCTCCCTTCTCCTGTTCACTTTGGGGTGGCCTTGGGAGAGCTTTCCCACTGTCCCCACCTGCCAGATGTTGGTACGGGAGTGCCCAGGGCTCCAAGCTCCCTCTTCCCTTTCAGCTCTCCTGCTGGGGATTTAAGCCACCCCAGTGTCTGCAGCCAGATGGTAGCGTGGGCTTGGTTCTTGCCTGAGGGTCCCGAGAGCTCTGGGGTGCTGCTCACCTTCAGCTCTCCAGTGGATGGAGAGGTGAGGTAACTTAGAGCCTTGGCTCCGCACTCAGACAGAGCAGGCACCATTTCTAGCTGTGCGGCCCTCTCTGAGTCTCAGCCTCCTCTGTGGGATGGCGACCATGCCCACGTTGCAGGTCGGGCTAGGGTGGCATGAGCTCCCACTTGTCTCCCGGCTCTCTTGGGTGCTCAGCCACGTAGAGGAATCCAGCTCTTCTGGGCCTGGCTGAGGTCTGGAAATCCCTGAGGGTGGTTGTGTTTCCATCTGCCCACTGGCACTCGGTGGGTGCTCGCTGAATGCTGGCTGAAGGTGCCTAGAACAAAAAGCCCAGGGGACAAAGAGCAGAGCCGCCTTGCGCGTCCTCTCAGCCTGGGCCTCCCTCGGGCCCCTTCGCACATCAGAAAGGAGATCGACCGCACAGCAAGTCAGCAGGGCTCCGTCCCCAGAGAGCACAGAGCTCAGGGCTCTCAGGCCTCAGAGGAGGTGCGGGTGCGGGGCCGGGGTGTTCCCCATGGGCGACGCCCCTCTGGGGGCTCCAGTGAGGGCTGGGCCTAGCCGTCCGTTGCACTGGGGCCCCAGGGAGCCCCCCCTGCGGCACTCCTGGGGAGGCTAACATTGAAGGCAGAGCTCCCGGTTTCCACTTCCATAAATGCAGCATCTCCCTGAATCCTCACAAGAACCCCTGAGGGCCGTCAGCACCCGCATTCTGCAGAAGTGGGAATGTGGGCACAGAGAGGGGAAGCATCTGCACCCGAGCCACAGCAGGTCGCTCTGGGGCCTGTGCCCTCACCTGCCTCGGCTTCCTGGAGAAACTGTACTGATGGAAGGGACTTGGTTGGGTTCTGGCTCGGCTTTCTGAGACACGGGCCGGGCCCACTGGGCTGTGGGGAGCCCCGCCTGGGCCCTCCTCTTGGCCTGTGGTCGCCCCTATGGGTGGGGCTGCACTGTGACTTTTGTGGGCCCCTCACTCCAGCAAAAGTATCTAAAACAGTATTTCACAACAGCATTGATAGGAAAAAATATATAATCCAAGTTGGATGACGTCCAGTTTTTTATTCTGATTTTAAAGGAAGTTAAGACATTTCGTGGCTCCCTAAAAAGTGCCATGGTCTCTAGGCACTGGCCTGATGCGCCAAATGAAGGGGTGCCCGGCCCATCAGACGCCCTAGAGTGGGAGAGTCGTGATGGAGCCCCTCTGTGTGCGCGCACGGCGCTCCCGTGTCCTCCCCGTTCTTTCCGCTGTGTCTCATGCTGCTGCGTACCCCCTGCCTTCCCATCCTGCAGCTCCTCAGGGACAAGCTGCCTGGGCTTCCCCGGGGTGGAAACCCTGTGGGGGGAAAGGCTTGGAAGCAAGCACCCGCCCTTGGAGCTCCATGGGCTCAGAGCCGCCAGGGACGGGACGCGCAGCCAGAGCAGTCATGGCACGGGTTCTGGAGGAGACAGGTCTTGGTGGAAGAGGGCATTCAGAGAGGTGGACAGCACGAACCGGAATGATGGTGGTAGAATTCTCCGTGAATTTGCTTCCCCTCTTCTGGGAATTTGGAACCACATTGCTATGGAGGGAGGCTCTTAACTCTGAACTTGTCCTCAAAGCAAGGAGGCTGCCGGATGGGTTGTGAGAGCACCATCATGGGGACTCGCCAGGGCTCCTGTAGACCAGAGGCCCCTGATCTTGGCTGTTCATATTACCTGCGAAGGTTTCATAAATCTACATGCCCAGACCTGGCCCCAAACTCCAGGTGGGATCCATGCGGCATTTAAAAAAATTTTTTTTATTAAGGTATCATTGATACACACTCTCATGAAGGTTTCACATGAAAAAACAAACAATGGGGTTGCTCCATTCACCCATATTATCAAGTACCCCCCATATCCCATTGCAGTCACTGTCCATCAGTGTAGTAAGATGCCATAGATTTACTGTTTGCCTTCTCTGTGCTACACTGTTTTCCCCGTGACCCCCTACACCATGTGTACTAAATGTAATACCCCTCAATCCCCTTCTCCCACCCTCCCCACCCGCCCTCCCACACCCCTCCCCTTTGGTAACCACTAGTTCCTTCTTGGAGTCTGTGAGTCTGCTGCTACTTTGTTCCTTCAGTTTTGCTGCGTGATTATACTCCACAAATGAGGGAAATCATTAGGCACTTGTCTTTCTCCGCCTGGCTTATTTCACTGAGCATAATATCCTCCAGCTCCATCCATGTTGTTGCAAATGGTAGGATTTGTTTTCTTCTTATGGCTGCGTAATATTCCATTGTGTATATGTACCACATCTTCTTTATCCATTCATCTACTGATGGACACTTAGGTTGCTTCCATTTCTTGGCTATTGTAAATAGTGCTCCAAACAGCATTTTTTAAAGCTGTAAGTGGAATTCCTGAATTGGACCAGAGTCTGAGTTTAGGGTTGGACATAACATAATTTAAAAGGTATCAGGCTGCCATATATTGGCCATCCACCAGACATCCAGAGTACAGTGTGGCCTGTCTGGGGTCTACTGGCCGCCCTGGGCCATCTCCCAGGGCCGTACGCCCTCAGCTCCCAGCCAGCCCACTAGTGCGGAGTGCATCCTCCTTCCCTTCCTGGGCTCTCTTTTGCCCATCCCCTGACTTTTGAGTCTCCTCTGAGCTAGACTCCTCCCCGGCTCCAAGGTCTATAGGGCTCACTGCGCATGAGCATTCTGAGGTTTTCCTGCTGAGCTTGGAGCCTGCAGTGGCCAAAATACCAGGAGGGAGAAGAGGTGTCCTACAGAAGTGCTGGCTGCCTCTGCCCACGAGGGTGACAGCACCCGTTCCTTCTGGGCTTCTGGCTTGGAGCTCCATTAGGTTCTGTGTGTGTGTGTGTGTGTGTGTGTGTGTGTGTGTGTGTGTGTAAGCCCTTGTGTACATGGGGATCATGGGTGTGACCATGCAAAGAATTATGTGCATAGATGTCCAGGGCTCCAGGGAAGAAGGGCACTGAAATGAATGAGCAAATAGCTGAATGAATAAATGAACAAACAAATACATGCATGGAAAATAAATAACTTGTAATCAGAAAATTTCCCCAAGAACCTGCTTTATTTTTAACACATACATATGCTTTCCGACATGTCAAAAAAAATAATAAAGTTTTCTTTTAAATTCCATGTGGAGAGCAGGGAGTCTTCATGAGATTTTCCATGTTTAGGATTTCTTAAAGGTCATCTGTGACCCTGGCAACACATGTTTGAACCTGCAGTGATGTATGGGGCGCATGGCCATCAGGCTGCCTGTGGGCTCCGGTGTGCACAAACTGTGCATGCGTTTGGGTGGGGTGTGCCTGTGTGTGCAGGCAGGTGCAAGGGCTCTTGTGTATTGCTGTGTGTACCTGATCATGCACAAGGGCATGGACAGTATTTCTGCAGGTGTATGTGCTTGTGGGCACATACTTATCTGCCTACAGAGAAGAAATCTTTTGCGACACAGCCACCACCTCTGAACTGCAAGTGTAAAAGGCAAGAACTAAGTTACTTAGAATGTGATAAAAGATTCTGAAGCTAAGCATGTGCCCATTCATGCCTTAGGCCTTAGGCTTGTGTGCGTCTTCCTCAGACTGCAGCCTCATTCATGCACTAGTCTGAACACAGAGACCAAGGAGCAATCATGTCATCATGAACATGAAGACAACAGGGATTGGGAGGATTTGAGAATTCTGAGCTGCCAATAAAGGATGAATACAGCTAAATGCAAGGGAGATGTAAGAGAACTATTCCAGCAGGTAATTATCATTACAGCTGTAACTAAAGCCTGTGGGTGAAGGAGGGTAAGGGTGGGATAAACAGGGGTGACCCAGGAGTCCAAGGGGCCAGCATTCTCCCTTCATCTTGCCGTGCACTGATGGCGCCTCTCAGTGCCTCCTGCTGGTGAATTCCATCTCCTGCAGACAATTTGGGAAAGGGTTGGAGAGATGGGCTCCTCCAAGGCATGAGCCAGAAGGACATGGACTGTTAGATGTAAGATCCTTGGAGACAAACCATCTACCTGGCCAAGAAAGGCACGTGACCTGCCTGAAGTCGCCCTCCAGCACACAGCACTTCTAAGACCAGGTGCCCTTCTGACCTGGCCATGCTCAGCCCATGCCCCAGACCACCTCTCTTCACATGCTGACTCTCCTGGCCCCACTGTGGTCCACAGCCAGAGAGTGGGGGAAGGCAAGATCAGCTGTCACTATGATTTCAAGGTGCTGGACACTGGAAATGTCCACTGTCATGTTTAGCCATCACCTCAGAAGGCCCCCCCTTAAAATGACTCTTCCTCTATTTCTAGGGTCAGCAAACATTTTCTGTAAAGGGCCAGATAGTAACTTTCTTTTAGGCTTCTTGGACCAGACAGACTCTACTGCAATTCCTTGACTGCTACGGTCGTGTGAAAGCAGCCTCAGACAATACACACAGAAATGAGTGCAGCTGCGCTCCAGTAAAATTTTATCTACAAAAACGAGTGTTGCCTGGATTTGGCCTCTGGAGCTCACTTGTCCATCCCCATAGCAGACATCTATCTATCCATTTCTGGTTTTTTTTGGTAAAAAAAAAATCCCCCCTTTGGGGGCTACACTTCCCCTATTTTCAAATATACGGCATATGTGGAGCTGACCTTCAGCTGTCCACCTGGTTCAAGCTAATCAGCATGTTTTGCCTTCCTCCTATCCCTCAAATGCTAGTTGGTTCAAGAATGGACACCTGACTCAATGGGTATTCAGTGCTGAGGGAAAGAGATGATCTTTCCTCCCCTGAGGCTGTGAGGTGTGGAACTGATGCAGCCATTTTGCTTCCTGAGGGAGAAAGCCCAGGACTGCCAGTGGGCCATTCTGGACCCTGAGGTGGAAGGCAGAGAGAAATGATGGAAGATACCTTCTCTTTGGTGACATCATTTGAGCCCCTGGATCAAGCCTCACCTGAAGCTTGGAACAACTTTTGTGCTTTCCAGTTTATGAGCCAACATATTTCCCTTATGGTTTAAGCTGTTTGACCTGGGTTTTCCGTCACTCACAACCTAACTGATATATTGTTTGTATGCTCTCCTGGGGCTAGCTCAGGCCACACTTCTGCCTAATGAGAGGCTTCCTTAGGCTTGAGATGCTTTGAATTTGCCTCCAAGATTCTGGCTTCAGCCTCTGAGCCTCCAGTACTTTCCAGGGAAGCCTGAGCACAGACCTCTCCTGGCCCCAAGACCTCTGAGGCTCTGGCTTTTGCCTCTAAGCAAGGTTGAGCTTTGCTGTTAATAGTTGGGGAGGCTGGATTCTCCCGCCTGTGAACTCCAACATGTTCTGTAACAGAAACATCTGGGCCATAGCTGGCCCCTGGGTGCACACCCCTCAGGCTGCCAGAAGTCATGACAGCATGTCAAGGATTTTATTATGGTTATGAATTATGGATATGGCCCAGCCTGTGCACTTTTCATTATCTTTTTCCTGCTACAATTAAGCCACAAATCATACTACTTGAGAAATGGGGGGAGGACCGAATTAGTCAGGATTCATTTATAATAGGCTGACCCTGGAAAAGTCATCCAGGAGGGAGTCAGATGTTTGCCAGGTCCCAGGAGCATACGAGCTGGAGACAAACAGTGTCTCCTCAGCCGGGTTTCCAGCTAGCGGACTTTGTGCATCCAAGAGGCTCATGCTGCCCGGCCACACATTTAACCCACTCGGTGCCCTTGTCCATCCTCAGCCAGGAAGCAGAGACTCCATGGAGAACAGAGGAGGGCAGAGGCTGGGTCGGTCCTGCCCCCTGACTGATGGCTCTCCGACTGAGGGCCGGCTTTCTGATCCCCTACATGGGGAGGTGAGGGGTTGATGGGCCCATTCCCAAGTTCTGAGACTTAGGATTGATAAGAGGGCTTTTGTGCTGCCGGAGTGTATGAGTCCTTCCCTTTTTAAACTCAGTTTTTTATTGAAAAAGTATAGAAAAAAATACAGAGAGAGTACACAACTTGCTGAATTGCACCCAGATCAATGCGAGGATTTGTTACCACAGAGGGAAGTGGGTGAGGCTTTGGGCCCTTGAGAAGCTCACAGTAAGCCAAAGAAAATGGTGCATAAATAACTCACCATGACATTAACCAAAATGAAGTCAAGGTACAGGGGCCAGCCTGCTGCTCTTTAGGCAGGATATGCTGACCCATCGTATCTACTGCAGCTCCTTGGACCCACTCCTCCCCTCCCATGCAGGGACATGACTGAACTTCCAGGCCCCCATGCAGTTGGGTGAGTCAGGTGACTAGTTCTGGCCATTCAGTGTGAATGGACATAAGTCGCATCTCTTCCTAATGAAAGATTTAATTATTGGCCAGAGAGTCTCCCCAAAGCTCTCTGTCCTTCTACAGGGGTGAGTAGCAGGGCCATGATGGGAGAAACCTGGAGCAGAGCCCCCTGCTGACCTCACCAGACAGGCTGAATGAGCATATTTTCCTGCTAAGACACTGAGATTTTAGGATTGATTGTTACTGCAGCAGAACCAAGCATATCCCTACTGATCCCTAATTCTGCTCATCTTTGTAAGATGTTTGATGATAACTGTGATATTACCTGATAACTAAGGCTGACAATTAGGAATGAGTGATTCCTGTCATTTGGCGAATGTCAGAGTCAGTAAGAAGATTGATGACTCCTGTCTTCATCTTGCAGCCATCCAGATAAACCACAGGGACATTCTCTGATGTGCTGTCTCTGTGTCCTTCCCCTCTCCATTCCCATGGCCAAGCCAGTGATCTACCCCTGAGCTGTCACTCATCGCCATAGCCCCTGCCTGGCTTGAGGTCTGGTCATTGTTCATCTGGATGCTGCAGTGGCTGAGGTGGCCTCTCTGCCCCCAGCCTTGCCTATCCTCAGTCCCTTCTCCATGCCACAGCTAGAGCAGCCTTTCTAAAACACAGATCTGACTTTGGCTTCCCTTCTCCACTGCCCTACTCAGAACTCTTCAATGACTTCAAGAAAGACAGCATACATTGTAGTGAGATGTGCTAACTCTGAAGCCAGATAGGCTGCGTTTGAATTTAGCTCTACCACTAACCACCTGGGTGTCACCGAGCAAGTTACTCAACCTCTCTGTGACTTCAGTTGATAAACTGAGGAGAACAGTGATAATAATGGATAGTTCTAATAACCTGCCCCATAGGATTGTGCTGGATGCTAAATAAGTCAATAGTTGCTTAGAATGGTGTGTTCCAGATAGCTATCATTGTCATAAAAAAACACCTCCAGACCTAGCAGTTAAAATGACAATTATTTTACTGCTATTCCTAATTTCTGGGGATTGACTGGGCTCAGCTGACTGGTTCTCATTTGGGTCTCTCACGCGGTTTTAGTTGGGTCGTGGCTGAGGCTGCAATCATCTCTAGTCTTTTCTTATCCCTCTGGCAGATGACACTGGCTGTCTGCCAGGGTCTCAGCTGGGGCTGCAGGCTATCACACCCACCCTGGGCCACACACACAGCACAGTGGCCGGGTCCTGAGCCTGAGCCACCTGAGAGGACCAGGTGGAAACTTCATCAGTGGTGACGACTTAGCTTGGAAAGGCACATACAGCACTTCTGCTGTAGTCAAAGGCTTTCCGGATTCAAGGGGGGTTAAAATAGACACCCTGGAGGGGAAGGGCTGTCAAGGTCACGTTATAGGAAGAGAGTGTGAGATGGGAGATTCCACTGTGGCCGTTCTGGCAAATACAGCCTGCTACACAGTGCCCAGCAAATGGCAAGTGCTCAAAAATGTTAGGTGTTATTATTATTGCTATTGTTTTAGGAATACAGTCTTCATTTGGAAGCTGAGTGTGTGGAAGAGAGAAAGTAGAGCAGTTAGGGTAGAGGTGGCACAGAGGTCCCTATGCCAGCCCTGAGGAAGCTTTCTAAATTGTAAGGGTCTGCAGTGTCCAGTGGAAAGCCACTGGGTTGTACTGATCAGAATTCTTGGTTAACAAGAAAACCCACTCTAGTTAGTTTAAAGAGAAAAGGAGATTGTAAAAGGACATTGATAGCTGTCAGGACCTCTGAGAGAGCAAAGGGTGCAGACTTGGAGATATGTGGCCAGAAGCAATGGTCACATTTGGCCCCAGTGGAGGCCCCAGGGACACCATAGCTAAACAGAGGGGAGCAGGTGCTGACAGTGCTGGACTCTGTACATACCACCCTCAGCAGAGAGGAGTCCGCAAGGCCTCCCTCCCCATACTGCTGGCTCCCCACATGGCTCCCATAGCTGTGTCTGATTGGTGGATTCAGAGTCACATGGTTGTGCCTTAGCTGCAAGGGAAGCTGGGAAGGAGAGTTGCCGGCTTCTACCTTGGGAAGCCTAGGATTCCTAAGAGGCGTATGCTTAAATACAGGATGAGTTTTTCAAAGGGCCTGGAAGTTGGGCCCACACACGTCCTCCACATCCACGTGGGTCCCTTTCCAGTCCCGTGAGCTTTCCTGCAGCTCCTCACTGCCCCCTCCCTCCCATGGCTCCTTGCTGTCCTTGTCCCCTGGTCATCTCAGATCCAGTTCCCATCCACCAAGCATCTGCCGCTTCCTCTCCTGCCCCCTCCTCTGTTTGTGCCCTGCAGCACCTGGACAGACCCCTGTCCCAGCGTCCATGGAAGCCCTTTGCTCTTCTTTATTTTCATACCTGTCTTCCCCTGGACTGAATCCCTAGGACAGTGACTGTATCCTTTCCGACTCTGACTCTAACCCATGCAGCAGTGAGCTGGCACACATGAGGTGCCCCGTGCCCGTATGTGACAGAATGGAATGAGTGGCAAAGTCCATGTCACAGAGTTTCATGCTGGTCCCACCAAAGGCATCTAGAAGCCCTTACCTGGCTGGAGATCAGAGGCTCCGGAGTGCGCTCGCATTCACCATGCTATCTTTCTTTTCATCCCCAAAGAAAACAGTATTCTAGGAGGTCTTTCCACCTAGAGTAACACTTGGAGCTAAAACCAAAGGAACAGGACCCAGCAGGAAACAGAGCTGTTTCCCAGCTCAGTCATGGCCACTCGGCTGAGTGGTGACCCTGCTTTTCTGGCTAAACACATTTTCCTCCCAGAGTCAGGAGCTGCCTCAGGCTCCTCCGCTTTCCTCTTGATCCATTCTGACCTCGCCAAGAGACAGGCCGTGCTGTTGGCAGGGACTAAGAGTTAATCTGGCACTAAGTGAGTAATTAAAAGTGAGGCCTTGGGTATTTGCGTAATGAGCTGAGAGTATTTTCCACTAAGCTGTCATGCAGGTTCTCTGATCAGCGTTGTCTTCACATTTAATGGCAAATGACAGTGTTTATATAAAAGAAAGGAGGAAGAGAAGGCATATGGATCTGCCCCAGCCCCATCCATCCCCATTTTATTCCTGTCTGAGTTTCCATCTCCCTAAGTGCGGCCTCTGGGTTGGGCCATGACCAGCCAGAATTTGGGTCTGTGATGGCAAATATTTATGGAATGGCCCAGAAGCCAGTTAGATCTGCAAGTGGGGTCAGGGCCAAAGAACAAAGGTTGGACTTTCAGAGGGGGGAAACATGTGTGTGTGTGTGTGTGTGTTTATATGTGTGTGTATGCATATTGTGTGCATATGTGTGTGTGTGTGTGTGTGTGTATACACATACAGATATTATTTGTTCTTCCTCACTTGATACTTGCCTATACATTCATTTCAAAAAGTACCCCCAAACATGGAAGCACCTAGAATAAAAAAGCTTCGGGTCCCCTTCACTACCCCTCACCCTACATCTCCCCCAACCCCCCTACATATTATGTGCTTCTATGCACAGATATGTACCGTTTGAGCAGGTAGGACTCCTTGAAATTCTATCCTAAAGCTTCTGGATTCCCCTCCCAATGAGTCTACCTCTTTCTTTACCCCTGGAGGGAGGGAAAACAGCAGCTTGTCCTGCTCGCTGTCTGACTACCACACAGCTGTCATCTCCACCCACCTTTGCCATTACCAAGTGATCTTACACATCATGTCACTTGACCCCTCAGTCAATGTGGGACAAATAGAAGCAGTTAATTTGTTCCTACTTTACAGATGAGGATATTGAGGCTCAGAGAGGTCAAGAAATTTGCTAAAGATCTTACCACCAGGCCTTGACAAGCACAGGCCTTGACTTGGACTCAGATCTCTTGACTCCACAGGAGTCAACATCATTTTCTGCCCTCTTTTTCCCAAGGGTTTCTCAGTGGATCCAGAATGGGACTCTTGGCATGGGTTATAACTGACTCCATCCAGTGCCTCTTCAGAACTCTGTTCACTGGGGCTCCCCTCATATTTGCTGCTGCTTCAGGATGACACAAAAATATGAAAATATCAATTAACACCAAATTGTGGAGATCTTAATGCACTTGCATTTCAGTAGAGGACTTCAGTGTGATGGTGCTTAACGGAAAGACTCACCCAAGTGGGTGCCTTCTGAACACCTGCAGATGAACAAGACCCAGTCTTTGTCTTTGAAGAGGACACTGTGATTCTCCCTGCTTTTATTCAACATAGTACTGGAGGTCCTAGCCATAGCAATCAGACAACACAAAGAAATAAAAGGCATCCAGATTGGTAAGGAAGAAGTCGACTACCCCTGTTTGCAGACAACATGATATTGTACATAAAAAACCCTAAAGAATCCATTCCAAAACTACTATATCTGATATCTGAATTCAGGAAAGTTGCAGGATACAAAATTAATCCACAGAAATCTGTTGCATTCCTATACACTAACGATGAACTAGCAGAAAGAGAAATCAGGAAAACAGTTCCATTCACAATTGCATCAAAAAGAATAAAATACCTAGGAGTAAACCTAACCAAGGAAGTGAAAAACCTATACCGTGAAAACTACAAGACACTCCTAAGAAAAATTAAAGAGGACACTGAATGGAAATTCATCCGATGCTCTTGGGTAGGAAGAATTAATATTGTTAAAATGGCCATCCTGCCTAAAGCAATCTGATGATTCAATGCAATGCCTATCAAAATACCAACAGCATTCCTCAACGAACTGGGACAAATCCTTCTAAAATTCATATGGAACCACAAAAGACCCCGAATAGCCAAATCAATCCTGAGAAGGAAGAATAAAGCTGGGAGGATCTCACTTCCCAACTTCAAGCTCTACTACAAAGCCACAGTAATCAAGACAACTTGGTATGGCATGAGAACAGACCCATAGACAAGTGGAACAGAATAGAGAGTCCAGATATTAACCCAAACATATATGGTCAATTAATATACAATAAAGGAGCCATGAATATACAATCGGGAAATGACAGCCTCTTCAACAGCTGGTGTTGGCAAAACTGGACAGCTACATGTAAGAGAATGAAACTGGATTACTGTCTAACTCCATACACAAAAGTAAACTCGAAATGGATCAAAGACCTGAATGTAAGTCATGAAACCATAAAACTCTTAGAAGAAAATATAGGCAAAACTCTTTTGAATATAAACATGAGCAACTTCTTCATGAACAAATGTCCACAGGTAAGAGAAACAAAAGCAAAAATGAACTCATGGGACTACATCAAACAAAAAAGCTTCTGTACAGCAAAGGACACCATCAGTAGAACAAAAAAGGCATCCTACAGTATGGGAGAATGTATTCATAAATGACATATCTGATAAGGGGTTGACATCCAAAATATACAAACAGCTCATGCACCTCAACAAACAAAAAGCAAATAACCCAATTAAAAAATGGACAGAGGATCTAAGCAGACACTTCTCCAAAGAAGAAATTCAGATGCCAACAGGAACATGAAAAGATGCTCCACATTGCTAATCATCAGAGAAATGCAAATTAAAACCACAATGAGATATCACCTCACACCAGTTAGGATGGCCAACATCCAAAAGACAAACAACAACAAATGTTGGTGAGGATGTGGAGAAAGGGGAACCCTACTACATTGCTGGTGGGAATGTAAATTAGTTCAACCTTTGTGGAAAGCAGTATGGAAGTTCCTCAAAAAACTCATAATAGAAATACCATTTGACCCAGGAATTCCACTCCTAGGAATTTACCCTAAGAATGCAGCAGCCCAGTTTGAAAAAGACATATGCACCCCTATGTTTATTGCAGCACTATTTACAATAGCCAAAAAATGGAAGCAACCTAAGTGTCCATCAGTAGATGAATGTATAAAGAAGATGTGGTACATATACACAATGAAATATTATACAGCCATAAGAAGAAAACAAGTCCTACCATTTGCAACAACATGGATGGAGCTAGAGGGTATTATGCTTAGTGAAATAAACCAGGTGGAGAAAGACAAGTATCAAATGATTTCACTCATCTGTGGAGTATAAGCACAAAGCAAAAACTGAAGGAACAAAACAGCAACAGACTCACAGAACCCAAGAATAGACTAACAGTTACCAAAGGGAAAGGGACTGAGGAGGATGGGTGGGAAGGGAGGGATAAGGAGAAAAAGGGGTATTACGATTAGCACACATAACGTGGTGGGGGGACACGGGTAAGGCAGCACAACACAGAGAAGACAAGTAGTGACTCCATAGCATCTTACTACACTGATGGACAGTGACTGTCATGGGGTATGTGGTGGGGACTTGATAATGGGGGGAATCTAGTAACCACAATGTTGTTCAGGTAAGTGTATATTAATGATACCCAAAAAAAGAGGACACTGTGACTAACTCCCATCCCCGTGAAGCAGAACACTTCCCAGAGTGTTAAGTACTGAGGTCCTTTGCACCAGCTCTGCCTGCCTTCCTCTGGGGCACTTCACGGCCCAGTGCTGCCTGTAGAGGAGGCTCAGCCAGTGTCAGGCTGTCCACCCTGACTTACAGTGTGTCTGGGGGACATTAGAGCAGAGAATAGACTGGAGAATGACATCACCTTAACAGTGACGGTCCAGCTGTGGCCGGGCTGTTAGAAGAAGCCCAGATGTTGAGATCTGGTGGTCTCTCACCAGGGGAGGAGCCCAGACCATTCCCCTGGGCTCTCGTGGGAGACAAAGTGGAAAAGTCTTTGGCTGGGGCTGGGGACCCACTCCCAGTGTGACAGTGACCACCGCCAGACAGCCAGATGGCACTTTTCACGGGTTCATATCTGACCATAGGACACACATTCTCTGATCCTCTTTGGGGCTGCTTCTGCCCAATTACATTCTTTCAAAAAATGTAATCCTGCATTGCCCTTCAAACTTGGACTCCCTAAAACTTGAGAAACAGCACATTTAGGAAACTCTAGTGAACTAAGGTGTTAGGAACCAAATCTTTCCAGCAGCGATGGGCTCTGGGTGTCCAGAGGATCTTCGAGGTCATCCTGACAAGCAGGGCGTTGCTCCCACAGAGCTTTCGCCAATGCCCTCTGCCTCCGAAACCACTCCGCAAGTGCTTGGGCACCAATCTGTCCTCATCAAAATGTGAGTCCCAAAGCTGGAGGTCACACGCCCCATCCCGTCCAGTGTCAGTCCCAGTCCCCACAGAGAGGTCACTAGTGCAATTGTCATGATTCCTTTGAATGCCTCTCCAGCATGTCTGCCTCTGCCCTGCTTATGTTTCCTCAAGCAGGCTGGGTGCCCCTGCACGGACGCCATGCCGGCTTGCCCCTGCCTGGCCAGTCTGCTCCAGCTCTTGGCCCAGATGTTGCCTCCTCAGTGAGACCTTCTCTGAACACCCCATCCCCACGGTCCCCCATTCCCTTGCCCTCCCCACCACCCCGGCTGTGGTCTTTGTGCAGAACCCTTCTCCATCTGATAAGCCTCCCACCTCCCTTTACACCGTTTGTCACCTGCCTCCTCGCTGGAATGGAAACACCATCAAAGACAGAGACTTAGTGCCCCTCGTGGACTCCCCAGCTTCTGGGCATTCCTGGCACACAGCAGGAGTTCACTAAGGACCAAAGACTGAAGGAGTAAGCCATCCCGGTCGCAGGCATTGTTCAGTTTTCTTGGGTCATCAGCCTCAGTAGCCCCAGAATTCAATTGTCCCACCATGAGTTTCCCACCTGATGTTCTGGGAGTAGGTTCTTGGTCTTGTGTGTGTCCTCCCTGCCCCAGGTGAGGGCTTTCTAGACCCAAAGCCAAAGCATTTCAGACTTTTTAAATGTTCTGTGATACTACCTCTTTTCAAAAGTTACTGGTTTGGTTGGTTCGTTCTTTCCTTCCCTCCCCCTCCCTCCCTTCCCCTTCTCCCTCCGTCCCTCCCCTCCTTCCTCCCTCCTTCCCACTCTCCCTCCTTCCCTCCCTTCCTCCCTTCTTCTCTTCCCCCCTTCCCTCCTTCCTTTTCTCTCTCTCTCTCTCTCTCTCTTTCTCAGGTAACATGACTATGAGAATACCAACATCTTTTTTTTTCTGTGAAATGACTGATCTTTGCCATCGCCAGACCTGACCCCTCCTCTGAGTTCCCGGCCACTATTTCCAACTGCTGGCAGCACATCTCCACCATATATGCAGAGGTAGGGCCCTGATCCATAATCCAGATGAAGGTGGGGCTGATCTGTCCCGCTCTGCTCCCTGCATCCTGCCTAGACGGCCCCCTCCCCCAACCAGGCTGTAACTCCATAGGACCCCAGGGCTCCACGTTGGAAAAGCAATGTCTACTACCACTTCCTAAGGTAAATCTCAACTGAATTAGAGACCTAAATGTAAAAACAAGCAAAGAATGTAAAAGGCCAGAAGAAAATATAAGTGATTATTTTTCTGATCTCAGAGAGGGAAGACCCTTCACATGTATTTATTTGATTAGTTAATATGCACTAAGCAAGCCCACGGAGCCGGACGCCTGGCAGTGGGGAGGACATTTCTATCACCCTCCCTCACTCTGCATCTCCTCCCCAGCCCCTTCCCCCACAGGGTGAGAGTTTTAGCAATTACTGCCAGTGTTTTTGTGTCCATTTGGTGGTATTACATGTATTTAAGAAAATATGGAAACACATTATAAACAGTTTCACATTTTACCTCCTCTACATGGCAATTTATCATCTTTTATTAATTAGTATTTGTAGCTCTGCTTCTTTCTTAAAAAAAATAGTTCAATGTCCTTTAACAGCAAACTTAACAAGAATAACACAGAAGACAGACAACATAAAAATATGTACTTGCATGAAGGACAACTCAGAAAAGTATAGTGAATGATGGAATCTACTGTATGTTAAAACAAACACCATTTAGTTGCTGCCAATAAGAAAACTTCCTTGTTTCCTAAAAATCCAAGTGCTGTCATTGTCCAGAAAATTTTAAGAGGTTTACTTATAATAGTTATAAGGCTGAACGCTGAAACTTGTTTACTGAAACATTCTGGCTTCCATTAATGCTTAATACACACACACCCCATTAATTAATTAATTAATTAATTAATTTTTTAATAGTTTATTTTGGTATCATTAGTCTACAGTTACATGTGCAATATTGTGGTGATTAAACTACCCCCTTCATCAGGTCCCCCCCACCAACCCCACTACAGTCACTGTCCATCAGTGTAGTGAGATGCTATAGAGTCACTACTTGTCTTCTCTGAGTTGTACAGCCCTCCCCGTGTCCCCCGAACATTATATCTGCTAATCGTAATGCCCCTTTTTCCCCTTTGTCCCTCCCTTCCCACCCACCCTCCCCAGTCCCTTTCCCTTTGGTAACTATTCGTTCTTGGGTTCTGTGAGTCTGCTGCTGTTTTGTTCCTTCAGTTTTTTCTTTGTTCTTATGCTCCACAGATGAGTGAAATCATTTGGTACTTGTCTTTTTTGGCTTGGCCTATTTCACTGAGCATAATACCCTCTATCTCCGTCTATGTTGTTGCAAATGGTAGGATTTGTTTTCTTCTATGGCTGAATAATATTCCATTGTGTATATGTACCACCTCTTCTTTATCCATTCATCTACCGATGGACACTTAGGTTGCTTCCATTTCTTGGCTATTGTAAATACTGCTGTGATAAACATAGGGTTGCATATGTCTTTTTCAAACTGGGCTGCTGCATTCTTAGGGTAAATTCCTAGGAGTGGGATTCCTGGGTCAAATGGTATTTCTATTTTGAGTTTTTTGAGGAACCTCCATACTGCTTTCCACAATGGTTGAACTAATTTGCATTCCCACTAGCAGTGTAGGAGGGTTCCCTTTTCTCCACATCCTCGCCAACATTTGTTGTTGTTTGTGTTTTGGATGTTGGCCATCCTCACTGGACACACCCCGTTTATATTGCAAATTCACATACACATGAAAGTGGAAAAACCGCCAATCCCGTTTTTCCTTGCCATCATCTGCTTAAGTACCTTTTGACCTTATGGGAGGAAAATGGAATGTTCCGAACTACCAATAACAGGAAGAAGAGGCATATTTATTTCTTATTTAGGAGAATGAAACGTTTCCCTTGATAGTGAAGTGTGAAGCACGACTCCATGAATTCAGCATTCTTCTTGCATGGCTTTTGGCATAATTGTGAACCCTGTGGCATGGATCCCACAGCCTTGGTGTTTTAAAAAAGGCCAACCAGATAGGTTCTGTAGCCAGGAAGCCAGTCTGCTTTGCAAGAGCCTTAGTAGAGTAATTTACTCTGCTTCCTCGGCCAGAGCTCTGTCAGCTAGAGGTGGGGGCCTGCTTCTCTCTGACATAGCAGGAAGTACTCTATCAAATGTGCCGGAGTTCAGGGGTTAGTTACTTCTCCACAGCTGCTTCTCTTTGTTCAACCTAATATCAAAGCAAACAGGTTTCACCATTTCTTTGGGGTCTTTATTCCTTATGAAGGTTCCCATGTATTAAATAAAATTGAAAGCTTTTTTTCTGGGTACTAGGTCTTATGTCAATTTAATTATAAGGTCCATCCAAAAAGAACCCTGACAGACTAAAGGTAAAAGTTGGGCCCCCTGCAGATGGCTGTGCCATGGTTTCTTTAATCAGTCTCAGGGTTAACTTGCTTCCAGTCTTCTGCCACTAAAATGATGCCACACTGAACACCCTTGGAAGTGTATAATGCTTCTCTTATTGATTTTCTACAACAAATTCCTACAGGTGGAACAGTTGGTGGATGGGCATTTTAAATTTTGATAAATATTCTAAAATGACTTCCCCTAAGAGTTACACTAATTTACACGCCCACCAAAAATTGCTACAGATACCTGTTTCCCATACACCTGACCACACCATATATTGCCAACCCATCTCCTCAAAGCTTTGTCAGTCAGAGGAATATGGTATCAGGTGCAGATTGCACTGATTTCTCTTATTATGACACTGTATGTTTAAACGTCATCTGTATTTCCCCTTCCTGAATTGGCCGTGTTCCTTTTTTACTTTACCATTGGGTCTTGCTCTGTTTCTTAATAAGTAATTTATTAATAAACATGTATTAATTAAATACTTAAGTTGTTTAATTAACACATTAATAATTTGTAAATTATATATAAATGTGAATACTTACACTTCACTATAAATTATATACCTATGTCTACATCTACATGGAAAATGTCTTTCCAGTTTTCACTTGTTTATGACTTCACGGTACCTTTGTTGTGTTGAGTATTTAAATTCTACACAGTCAAAGACATCATATTTTCTTTTATGGGTTTTGGATTTAGAATCATGCATAGGAGAAAGCACACACACACAGGCCATAAATGCCAACAAATTTGTTCTTTTTTCTTAAAAATGCTTTTAGAAATTTCATTTTTTACATTTAGATTGTTGCTTTGTCTGGGATATATTTAGATAAAGAGTGAGGAAGCAGTCAAAATTAATTTTGTCTGCACAGTTACCACATTTTTCCAACAATTTTGGCTGAAAAATTCATCTTTTCTCCCACTTTAAATTAAGACATTTACCATAGATTAAATTGAGAGGGATTTTTTTAGCCTAAAGATAATGGAAGAAATTACACAGTAAAAGATCAATAAATCTGACTGCCTAGAAACGTAAAATGTAAAATTTACATGCATTGCAATGTATAGTAAGTAAAATTTAGAGGTTAAAAAAATGCAGACATTTTGTCAGAAATCAAAAAGGACAAAGGACTATATATAGAGCTTTAATATAGGAGTTTATAAACATACAAAGATTAACATCTGTGTATTTTCCAAATAGATGAATTTTATGATTCAGAGAAGAAATTACCAATGAAGTAGTATCTCGGGGACAGGTGTACGTTGTGTTTTTGCCAAAATGGTGCTAATGATGATTTAGGAAGTTAGCCGCGACTGGGATTGGGGACAAGATCATTAAAGCGCTGTAGACAAATGGGCTGTTGTTTTCCCTTGGATGGCTCTGCCATCCTGCCAGCACCATACTATTTCAATTCATGTAGATCCGTAATACATTTTAATACCTGGAAGCTTAATGGCTACATTTTACCCTTCTCTTAAAAACTTCTATTAGCTATTCTAACTTTACACAGGAGTAACTTTTAAGCACTTCTGTCAAGTTATGAAAAAACGTCTGTTGGTTTGACCATCATTGCATTAAATCTTTATTTAATCTGGGATGAACTGAAATCTTTTCTCCATTGTGTCTTCCCACTCAGAAACAAGTTCCCTCCATTTTCTTAAGTCTTATTTTATCATCCTCAGTAAAGTTTCATGTTTTTATTCATACAGATTCTTCCATTATCCTTTTAGAGTCATTCCTAGGGGTTTTATGTTTTTTACTGTTATTATGGAAGGAATCCCGTTTTCTCATTATGTCTTCTCATCTGGTAACCCTAGTAGATAAAAAAGCTATTGACTGTGGCATGTTTATCATGTATGTGGCCATATTATTGAACTCTCATTATTTCTTAATGGCTTTTCAGACGATTCTCTTGGGTTTTCTTGATATATCAATGCTGTCTAAAAATAACCTGATTTCATCTCTTCCTCCAGAAATTTTGTTTCTTCTTTCTACTTTTTATAGAATTGCATTGGATAAGAATTCAAGAACAATGTAGACCAATAAAAATAGCCCCTGGCATCTTCTTGGTGCAGTTTAATGGCAAAATCTGTGATATTTCACCATCAAATGTGAGATTAAGTTGGATGTTTCACTCTTCTTAATTTTCCAAAATGTTTCAGAAATTTAAATTGAGAATAAATATCAGATTTATCAACCGCCCTTGTGGCATTGGCTAAGACTATTTGTTTTTATAAATGCATTTTATTAAATTAATAACATACCCACTATTAAAACACTTTGCCTTCCAAGTTTCCCTACTGAGTCCTGGCGAAGACTGTTATAAATTAACTTGATCTTTGGCTTCTAATATTTGTTTTCCCATTCACATCCGACAGAAATGAGATAAGGGTATATCTCTAGGTCTATCAGCAGGCCAGTGCTAACATTTGCAGGACACAGAAGGATACTAAGTAGAGGTCACAGGGTTAGAAGCCCACACATCTTATGACTAAACATTTAAAAGTTGTAAACCAAGCTAACGAACCACTAAATAATATACTTATTCAAATATACTTGTACAATAGCAAAGCAATTAATCTATAAAGCTTTGATTTTTATATGACTAAAAGTTGGCAAAATATTTAAGAAAAAACAGAATTTAATTATTACTGCAAATGTTTGGGTCTTCTGATGGTAGGCTGTCAATGTTGGGCTGCATAATTCACTACGTAAACACAAAATTCTTAAATTGTTATGTGTGTACTTCAAAATATATTGTTATTGCTTCCTTTCAGCAAAATCACTGATTATATTGCTATAATAAAGATGATTATGAAATATTTTCTGTTGACGATAGTAAGTTAATGTATTGAACAATAAAATGTAATTAATTCAAAGTATACAAAGTGTAAATGTCCTTTCATAGAAGGGTAACTGAAAATGTAAACACAAAGTTAAAATTTGTCTATTTTTCCAATATAACTTATCTTTCATTAAATGGCAAAACATTAAAATTAACAAATATGAAATTTTAAATAAGTGTTATTTGAATAAAGCAGAATTTATTTTTAAACTGAGTTAAATATTATTTAATAACTATAAGGCCGTTTGCAATTCTAGCATAATTGCAATGTGAAAAATCTAACTTCATGTATGTTTTGTCTACACCTGTGTTATATAAATTTGGGAGTAATAAAAATAATTTAATATTGAAAATATTCCTCAGCTGTCATGAGAAATTTGGAGAACTATGGTGCTAATTTGTGAGTATCTCCAGAAGCACAAGTTGTAACAAAAAGAAGCAGGAAAATAGACATTTGTACTTCTGGAAAATGATACATCATTATGCAAGTATTTGTCGCATTCTTGCTAGCTAAGGAGAATTGGCAAGCCAATATATCTGTCTTTCCTCTTACTCAGGCACTCAAATCCTCCCCACACTCAGAAACAGGGTCTGTCTCCAAAATCAACAGGGTTACAACCCACAATCCTTCCCAGCATCTGGACACACTTATCTTTTGTTTTGATGACATGAAGCAAGAGACGTGGAGACACGTTTCCATTTTTCTGGGACCTGAACGGTGTTAGTCATGAGTGGATGTTTAAGATCACACTGAACCCCCAACCCTGAGAGTCAGAGATGCATGCCTGGTGTTCTTTAATACATGCATGTGTGTGCATGTGGCCAGTCACATGTGTATAAACATACATGCACATGTGTGTAGATGTGTGTATGTATGTGTGTCTTGATGGCAGTAACTTGCTTTCAAATGGCTTGGCAAAAAAAGTATATACGTGTGTGTGTGTGTGTGTATATCTATCTATCTACTTATATCAATCAATCAATCTATCACTACAGGGAGAGAGAGAAAGCAAATGTGGCAGAATGTTAATAATTGGTAAATCAAGGGGAATGGTATATAGTTTTTAATTGCATTATTCTTTTATTTTTTATATTTTAACTTTTCTATGTGTTTGATACTTTTCAAAATTACAGGAGGCATTATTTTAGTTGCTTCTTTCCTCTTTTACTTGTAGAATATTTCTGATTTGATATCAACACTTGTTTACAAATATCCCCAGAATGTCAGAACATTCTATCCTGGAATGTGATAACACAACCAAATCTCTGAATCTTGATTGGCTCTTTAGAGGGTGTTGGGCTTCCCCAGAATCCGCATCCTTTCTGTAGAGTGACTTGGTCATCAACAAGTTTGGAGGTTTTCCAGGTGCAGAATCTGGGGGTGAAAAGGGGGAAAGAGAATTGAAGATAAATGGAACAGAGTGGCTGTCAGAATTGGACAAGGATTCTATGCTGTGTGAGGAGAGAAATGAGCTCATAAAATAGTCTGACAAAGGGGGAAATTTGGGAGTCTGACTGGATGATTTGATAGAATGGAAAAGTATTGGAGTGGGATGTTTGCTGTGAATGTGCTGTAAATACAGATGCTCATGTTTCTGACAGCATCATGTGAATGGTGGTCAGTTATCAGTCTTGCCCAAATCTAGGGTGCAGCCATGGGAATGGGTGGCCCCAGAAATCGTTGGAAATGTAGGTGTTAACACGTACACAGAGGGAGTTACAGCATATCGCCTAAATGCAATGGGAACACGCTACTAGCTGCCCAACCTTGGATGGGTCACTTCACCTCTCTAAGACTAGTTTTCTCATCTGTGAAACAAAGATAGTAACCTTCCTGTAAAGGGTTGTTGTGTATAAAGCACAAAATACAGTGGTACCTGACAATATCAGCTGTGAATACCAGCTATTACCATTGGATTAAACCATTTTAAATTGCCAACACTCAACTGTTCTGATTATTATAACTTATTATTATTATTATAACTGTTCTTATTATTATAACTGTTCTGAAATATTATAACATTTCATTCTTTTCGATAAAAAGCATGTGTTGTATATTTATAGATTATCTTTCCAATGCAACATGGTTTAATATTTACAGAGGTATTTTATAATTTCCTAAACTGAAGGTGGCAAAATATATTTTCTCAGGCCTTGGGGGCCAGGCTGTTTAAAAATCATTTGTGTGCTTGGATGTAGAGTCCCCCACACATCTGTGGGCCAGTGTCTTTAGGTCTCAGGCTCAAGAATTGATTTCTGCCAGCCCAGGAACAGGCCCTACAGGCCTGGGCCTGGATGAGGAACTCTGCCGTGGTGATGGGGGAACCAGGATCCAAAGGGCAGGAGGAGGTGCTGGCGCTGAGAGTGGGGCCTGGAAGGCAGGGGGAGCTGAGCCGCAGCAGACACCTTGAGAATGGGGCTGTGCCGCTGGTCTCCATGACTATGGCTTCCTGGGCAGAGGGTTCTGAGTCTGAGGAGTTGAATCAAGCTACTCCTCGTGGTGCTAGAGAATGCCACTGATGATCTGATTATCATCAGCACAGGGTGTTTTTCCCTTAGCTTTGCTTTTTATTTATTTATTTTTCCCCTTTGGTTTTTGTTTATTGCTCCACTTCCTGTTGAGTTTCTCTGCCTGCTGTATGTCAAGACCCAACCCCAAAGAAGAATTTGAAATGTACCTTGTGTGCACATGTAGGCATTGCATCCACATGGCAGGCAGTTTTCCGTAACTATGTAGGATAAAAATGTTACGTCATTATTTCTGGGAAGTCATTTGGTACTTTTACTTTGGAGGAACAGAGGAGATGATAATGAGAAAGCAGGAGTCCTTTTTTGGAAATCACTGAAATGCCTTTGATGAGGCAACTGTTGACTGTTAGGCCTTGGTGGGGAGGCACATACATAGGGCAAGAATAACAATAGTAGCTATGGTTTATGTTGCCTACTATGCGTGAATTATGCTTAGTATGCTTAAAATTCCAAGTTAAAGAATCTCTCAGTGGATTGGATCCACCTTATGTTGCGACCCTGTGTGAGATACCTAATTATGTGATCTCATTTAGCACTCACAAAACCCCTTGGAGCCACGGCCCGGAAGATGGGAGGAATTTGAGAACATCTAAGTCAAGTGAGACATGTGTCGGAGAAGCTAATGAACAGGTAAAGTTGCCCCAGAGCTTAAATAGAGGCAAGGAGAAGGCACCTACTGTAACATTTATTGAGGGGATGAATTACATCAGCCAGAATTTTAAGAGACATCCGAGAGGGAAATGGAACCACCAATATTGTTTTCCTTGAAAGGAACATTAGCCTTTCCAAGTGTGGTGAATGAGAACTTGGTAATAGGGGCTTCTGTCAAGATGACATCCAACTGCAAAAGGACAGGGTTGAGAGTGCAGGGTTCAGAGGTCAGAGCAAAGGGGTCCCTGTCAGCTCTAACAAAGATGGTTCTCTCGCCATACTGATTAAGGATTCCCATGGCTTCCTTGATGGTGAGGAGCTGAAGGACCATGGGAAGTCCCCAGATAGTATCCATGATATATACACTTATGCTTAAATTAGCTGAATACAGTCCTTATTCCAAAACATGGGGTCAACAATTCTCAATTAACTTTTTCCTTATATGCTTAAAATTCCAGGTTCAAGAATCTCTCAGTGAATTGGATCCACCTTATATGATTATTTAGTTGAGATTTTGGTGCTCAGTGTGGGCAAATCAGATACCCTTCTGAACAATCTTGGTCACCTATTGGGACTAAAACTTCCAGCTATGGGAATGGGTGAGCCAACCCATGTGAGAATAGGAGATGACGCTAAGAGACAGTGTCGGGGGGCAATAGTGGACCTATAACCTAGCACAAGTGTCAGGAGGAGCGCTGACGGACCCCAAAGAGCTAGGAATTTGGTGGGAAGGCCAGGGCAGCAGGCAGAGACCCCGGCTCTGAACAAGTAGGTTCCAGGCTCGGGGTGAGACAGAGTCTGAGAGAGTCCCATGGGTGGGCACATAATGTTATGTGAATCAACATGTTGAGACTCCAGGAAAATAGCATCTCCTGCCAAATATTGACATAATAATAATAAAAACGAATAGGTATTTATTTAACACCATCAACTCAGGGGTACAAGTGTTACATTTCCTTATTTTTTAAATTTAAATTCATCTGGCTCTGAGTCCCCGTCCAGCTGGCTGGAAATTCATTATCCGTCATTCTCAGCAAATTATCAGAGGGAGGGTATTCTTCTCCCCAGCTGAAGAGGAGGCTTATGTGGGGCTCATTAAACTGTAGGCCATCCTCAGTTTTTCTATTCTAATGATGCTTCTGGGTTGCTCCTCATCAAAATCTTTATTGTCACGGTCACATTGCCTGACTCTCCAGGGTCCATTATGGCGGGAATCCATTGTTCTGATCTCAGCCTCTTGCCAGGATGGTTTTGGAATATGAGGGATTCTGCATAAACCCCTCAAAGAAGTGTGGATTCAAATCTAGGTCTTCCTGATTCTAAAGCTCCATCTCAGGCTGACCCTCCGCACAACTTTAGAATTGGCGACACAGGTTGGGGTGGACCTTTGAGTGGGAGGCCCAGTTTTGTCCTCCGGCCCTTTTGAAGCATCACAGCTCTCTGATGCACCATCCCCCTCACTCCCAGGTAAGCTCAGGTTGGCGAAACCGGTGATTTAGGTAGACAGAAAACCTCCATTTGGGCAAAGGCCTTTCATGGCTTCCACTGGGAAGGAAGCTGAGTGCAATCTTCATGGGAGCTTCGGTCTACAATAAGCAGAGAGCAAATACACTTGACATTCTGGAGCAATTTGATGGCTTCAGTTAGACAAAAAGCCTCTCAGCCGAAATGGAATTAGAGTTGACCTTTAAAAAAAAATCTTGGTCTTCGCTTTTCTGAAGAAATGTCTTCCAATTCTGAAATATATGAAACTCAATGCAGCGAGAAATCATGGTCAATTGCCTTGAACCTTCTTGGTATGAGATTTCAGAGGTATCTAGGGTTACATAATTGTTTCCAATACTCAGAAACACATAAACACTTTATTTCCTTGTTTGATGGGTCCTCCTTGTGGCTTTGTGCTGGCCCACTCTGGAGAGCTAGTTACACACATAGAGGCTTTTGTTCTCCCCCTTATTTAAAGTTGTGCTTGGAATAGGTAATGTTCGCATTGTTCAAAATTCAAAATGGATTAAAGGAATACAGTAAAATCTTCCTCAAAACCTTTTCCAGGCAGCAAGATCTCTTTCCCAGAGGCAAAGATGCTTTAAGCAACTTGAACATTTTTTTCCAGAAATATTTTTACATAGAACTGGCAGCATGAGAGTCACACTGTTCTGCACTTTGCTGTTTCATGTACTGAGTGATATATTTTGGTGGTTCTTCCATATCAGTTCACAGTTTACTCAAACTTTGGTCTGCACCATATTCCATTGCATGCAGGCCTGTCATTTATCAATGAATATTTAAATTGTTTCCTTTTCCATTTCTTCTTTTTTTACAGCTGCAAGTGATGCTACAATGAATAACTTTGTTATACATATCATTTCTCCCCTGTGTACGTGTGCCTATAGGATAAATTCCAAAATGGAATTGCTGGGTTAAAAGGTGACTCATAATTTTCAGAAATATTATCAGACACCCTTTCACAGAGGCTGCTATAATTTATATTTGCTCTAGGAATATAGGAGAACCCGTTTCCCACACTCTTATTAATACAACATCAACTTTTTTGATCTCTGCCAATCTGACAGGTGAAACAGAGCTTCTCAAGTATAGTTTTAATTTGCATTTCTCTTAGCCCAAATGATATTTTCATAAGAGTAGGGTCCAAGTTAATTTTCCTTATTGTGGACAAAATTTTTTTTGGTCAATTTTATATTGGGATATTTGTGTTTCTCTTATTGATTTATAAGAACTCTTTATATATAAATGAAGTTAGTTCTCTTTCAATGCTATGAATTGCAAATTCATATTTATCCCGTTTTTCCTTTGTATTTTGACTCTGACTATGGCAGGTTTTCTCAGGCAGCACTTTTTTAATTTGAATGTATTTAAACTTGTCAATGTTTTAAAAAATGGCCTTTGGGTTTTATTTCTTGTTTAGAAAGGTATTCCCCATTTAAAGATTTTAAGTTCTGTCATGATTCCTTCTAGGACTACTAGGGTTTCACTCTTTACATTTAAATCTTTAATGTTTGTGAAATTCATCCTGGTATATGCTGTGAATACAGCTGTTAGCATAAGCAGTGTATGCTATAGTAACAAACCCACACTTCAGTGCTTGAAAACAATGAAGGCTAATTTCTTCCTCATATTACATGGCCATTTTGGGTTAACTGGGCTCCAGGACCCAGGCTGGCAGAGAACATTGTTGGTCATTGTTGCAGGAAAACAGAGATATGGTGAACCATGTTCTTGGAAGGGACACGTTTATGCTCACATCTCATTGGCCAAAGCAAATCACATGTTCAGAAGGAGAGGAGAACTGGAAAACCTGTGAACAGTATCAATGATTACTGTAAGAATAATAGATCCAACTTTTATTTCCAGATGACGACTTTGTTGTCTCTGCTCTATTTAATGCTAATGTACTTCTTCTCCACTGATTTGAAATACCTTCTTCATTGTAGTCTATAGTCCATTATCTCTTTAGGACTATTTACAGGTTTTCTGTTTTGTTCCATTGATCAGTCTGTTGATGCACCATATAGTTTTAATGGTATGTTTTATAATGGATAAAATGCAATTTCGTAATTTATAATTAGGAGTTTTTAATATGTCTTAAACACTTATAGTATCTGGTAGGGTTAGTCCTCCCCCAATAGTCTCTATTTTTTCAGAATTTTACTGACTATTCTTGCTTGTTTATTTTTTCATATGAACTTCAGAATTATCTTGTTTAATTACAATATGCTGTTGATGTTTTCAATGAGTTCCTGTTAACTTTGTATCTTAATTTGGGAAGAACTGACATTTTTGTCATGCTGAGTCTTCCCAATTAAGGCAGTTTATGTGTCTTTCCTTTTGTTTGAATCTTCTTTATGTTCTGTAAGAGAACTTACTGATTTTTCCACCATCTAGAGCTTGCACATTTTTCAAGTTTGTTTCTATTTGATTTATCATTTCCACTGCTGTTGTATGAAAAAGAGTCTTTTCTTTCTCCTCCTTCTCTCTCACCTCCCTCTCCCTCTCCTCTTTCTCCTTATTTGCACGTGTCAAAGTTATTAACTTGTCTAACCCCTTAAAAATTTTTTTAATTGGAGGCAAATATAAAGTGGGGTAGGCATGACCTGATGCTCACATAGGGCTACTTAGAGCCATTCACAGACATTTTCTTTCTCATAATTAATGTATATAGAGCATAGGACAGTGAAAGTTTAGTTTATGTGGAAAATTGACAAGATGAAGGCAGACTAATATCAAGGGGAAAAAAAATCTTACTTGAAAACTCCCAGCTGAGGCCTCATCAAGCCTTTCCCAGGCAGTGAAATGAATGTCACTGTGCAGAGACTTAACACAGTGTTTACAACCTACTAGGTGCTTTATCATATATTTTTGAAATAAGCTGAGTCGAGCCACAGTTCTAGAACTAGAAGGGAGCTTAAAATGAGCTAGAGGAGTGGTTCGTAACTCTATTTGCACATGAGAAGCACTAGAGGAACTTGTGAGAAGTACTGCTATCTAGGCCCCCTCGACACCAGAGACCAGTGACTGTGGGAGTGGGCCTGGGGGTTCATCCCTTTTACAGCTTCCCAGGTGATTTTATGGTGCCGACGAGGTGGGAAACCACAGCTTTAGATCATGCTCTTGCTGAGCAGATGAGGAGAGAGGAGGGAAGTGAGAGGAGGTAAGGGGCCATGGTCAGGTTGAGACTGGAACCAGGTCTCCTGGGCCCCAGCCCAGGTAATAGCTGCTATGGCTCCTGGGGCTGCTGGCTAGCAGGCTCCTAACTGCTGTAGGGTTAGCATTTCACCCTGCTATCAATCCCACAAGGAGGCGCTATGAGCTACAAGGGAGGGATGTGAAGCCAGTTCTGCAACTTGCCCCAGGTTGCACAGCTAAAAAGAGGCAGAATTCATGAGAGAACCCAGGGCTGCCTGACCCAAAGGCCCTTGAGTCCCATGCCAGCCTCTTATTCATTCCAGCCATGAGACATTACCATTGGGGCATTACCAGCCATTTGCCCCTTCCCTGGGGAAATAAGTTATATAGTATAATCATTGAGAATTGTTTACATTTTAAATATTTTTAGCAGTGCAACTTCTTTTTCTGCTGAAATCTTACTTTAAGAACAGGAAGCGGAGCCACCCAGCTTGGCTGGGGGTGGGGGACCCCAAACACCCCCCACTGGCCCCTCTACACATCCTTGCCTGTCATCCTGTGCTCAGAAAAGCCTTGTTTGGAAAGCACAGGTGTAAATGCCCTTGGGACCCTTCCCTGCTCCAACATAAGACCATAATGAAGCCTAAAAGTGGAAAAGAGCGAGAGGAATTTGTTACCCCCTTACCCGTGGATGGACGCTTGTGTTACTTCCACCTCTTGGCTATTGTCAATAAAGCTGCAATAAACACAGGGAGCCAGATAGCTCTGTGAGGTCTTGATTTCAACTTTGGGGGGTTTATTCCCAGAAGTGGAATTGCTGGCTCCTATGGTATACTATTTCAATGTTTTGAGGAACCTCCATACTGTTTTCCGCAGTAGCCACACCATTATACATTCCTACCCACAGCGCACAACGGTTCCAGTTTCTCCACAGCCTCTCCAATAGTTATTTTTTGTTTTCTTAATAATAGCCATCTTAACAGGTGTGGGGTGAACACCCACTGCAGCTTTGCTTTGCCTTTCCTGGATGATTAGTGACACTGAGCATCTTCTCATATACTTGTCAGTCATTTGTATGTCTTCTTTGGAGAAATGTCTTTTCAAGTCCTTGGTCCATTTTTAACAGAGTTATTTACATTTTTGCTATTGAGTTGAAGGGGCTCCTTATGTACTTTGGATATTATCATTTTATCAGATACATGGTTTGCAAATATTGTCTGCCATTCTGTAGGTTTTCTTTTCACTGTATACATACAATGGAATATTATTCAGCCTTAGAAATGAAAGAAATTCTGTAATATATGATGACATGGGTGAACCGGCAGGACATCACGCTGAGTGACATAAGGCAGTCATAGAAGGACAAATACTGACGCTCCCACTTACATGAGGTATCTAAAATAGCCAAACTCACAGAAGCAAAGAACAGAATTGTGGTGGCCAGGGCCTGGGGGAGGGGAAGCGGGAGCTGCTATTGGACGGATATAAAGTTGCAGTTAGGCAAGACGAAAAAGTTCTAGAGATTTGCTGTCCAATATCGTGCCTATAGTTGACAATACTGTATTGGGTGCATTTAAAGTTTGTTAAAAGGGTAAATCTTATGTTCAATGTTCTCACTGCAACAAAAGAAAGAGAAAAGGGAAGAATTCAGCTGGATCTCCTCACTTCACACTGCATTTCCGTGAGCCTTTGTGTTCTGGTTTTGCCAACCCCACATCCAGCAGACAGAGCCCCTCTGCTTAGGGAAGGCCTGGTTTTAAGGGCCACACCTTCGGAGCTCTCAGGTTACCGCCTGGCCTCTCTAATAAGCACTTGGGCACCTGGGGTTTGCATGTGGACCAACCATATTGGACCACTTTTCTCTGCCACCCCCTCCCCAGCTCAGGGCAATCAGAGGCCCTGGTGCCAAGCCTGGTTTGGGGAGATTTTCTCCAGCAGGCCCTGTCCGCCCCTGCCTGCCCCCCTTTCCTCCCGTCCTGGCAGCTGCGAGGGGACCTCTAGACCCATTAAGTGACGGGGCTGTAGGGGCCAGGGGGGCCAACTCCAAAGTGCCTCTGGAAACAATTTCTTCTGCTCTGCTTTAGGAGTCTGTGAAATTTTCTCTCCTGTCTCCCTGCTGCCTTTCTCTGTGGCTGTCCCTGGGGTTCTGTTTTCCCTCTTGTCCCAGCTCGCTCTGTGTGTGTGTGTGTGTGTGTGTGTGTGTGTGTCCGTGTGTCCCAGGATGCTCTGTGGTGATGCCTCCCCAGCCCTCATTTCTCTCTCCTCTGCTCCTCACGTGGGAACAGCCCAGGTCTGCTGGGGGTTCCAGCCAGCCATGGCCCCCAGTTGCCCACACTATTCCAGACACTGCTGCAGGGCCCTGAAACAGCCAGAAGGAGCTCAGATGGGGTCGGGTCTGTCGCAGGCCTGACAGGGGGACACAAAGACAACGCCCAGGAGGGAGGGCTCAGGCCTCAGAAGGGGTGTGGAGGCCCAGAGGTAATTGGCGGAGTCCATCTGGGGGACTTGAAGGACGAAGCTGCTTGGGTCTCTCTGTCCCTGAGTTTCCTCCCTGTCAGATTCTCCTTGCTGCTCCCTCAGAGGGCGGCAGAGAGGACTGAATGCAGGTACGCCAAGTTCTGAAGCCCCCTCGCAGGGGGTCAGTGGCATCATGGCCTCCATGTCACACATACACTTGCTCGTAGTCACACAGCCTGTAGCTGGCATCAAGCTGCCACCTAGACCCCGGCTTCCAGGGCCTGTCCACAGGCCACCCTGCTGCCTCCATCCTCCTCGTCAGGCTCAATCTGTCCTTGACTGCCCCCAGCACAGCTGTGACCACCGCACACTCTGCCCCCGTGAGCTCCCTGGAGGCCAGCTCCCCTGTGTGCCTGGCTGCGCCGGTGCCCATGAGCTCCCTGAAGTCGGGCTGCCCTGTGCGTGGCAATATTACCCATGCTGCCAGTATACCCGCTTGTTCTAGAAGGCCGACAAGCTTTTAGGTTTTGCTGTGCAGGGATTTTGTGTCACAGGACTCACAGTGTATCACACAGATAGCTTTGGCATGGAGGACGCCTGAGCTCAGGCCGGGACTTGGACCAGATCCTCCCTCAGGGCCTGGATGAGGGCAGGTGCTTGGCCAGAACAGCGGGATGAACAGGAATGAGGCCCTTTAACCTGGAAGTGGGGAGAGGGGTCTGTTGAGCAAAGGCACCAGCGCTTCGCTCCCAGGGTCTTGGAAAGGGCCACACAGGGATGAGCGGCAATGGCCAAAAGCCTGGAGCTATGGCCTGAGGTCTCCAGTGAGGTACTGGCTGGCTTTAAGGGTCTTTCTAGGCCTGGACAAGGAGTGGCGGCAGGGCCTCAGAGAGTGGAGCGCTGCTGTGAGCCGGACCAGGTGGGCTCCTGGCCTGGGCAGGCCTGGGGAAAGCCCCAGATGGCCAAGTGGACTCCTGGGGGCATGGCATGGTTGACCCCAGCGGTCAGGATTAAAGTCGCACTTGCCTCATCTGTAGCCCCCGTGGTTATTCATTCAATAAGCATTTGTCCCCTCTAAACGGAACTGGTGGTGCCAGGCTAGGGTTCTCCTAGGGCTCTGGAACAAAGGACCGCAAACTGGGAGGCTTAAAAGGAGAGAAATGTACTCCCACACAGTTCTGGAGTGCAGAAGTCTCACAGGCAGGGGTCGGCAGGGTGCACTCCCTCCGAAAGCTCCGGGGCGGGGTCCTTGCCTGCTCCCCCAGCTTCTGCTGGTTGTCAGCACCCTCGCGGCCATGCCGCTCTCATCTCCGCCTCCATCTTCACAGGGCCTCTCTTCTGTGTCTGTGTCTCCTCCTCCGTCTCTGAGCAGGACACCTGCCGTTGGATATACGGCCTGCCTGGATCATCGAGAATGATCATCTCGAAATATTTGATGTCATCTTCAAAGACCCTATTTCCACACGGTGATACTCACGGGTTCCAGGGGGGCAGCTCTTTGGGGGGCCATCACTCAGCCCGCTCCAATATGACACTAGGGGACGCTCCCAGGGCACATCCCTGGCCCAGGGCTGTCGTGAGGCCTGGCTTTCTCCTGGCTGCCTCTTCGCAGTCCTGCAGCCTGGGCTCGGGCATTGCCCACCCACAGGTGAGAAGACGCCCAGGTCATAGAGGCAGGCCGAGACAAAGCTACATGATTTGCCACAACGTACAAGTACACATCAAGCCAGATGTGAGCCCAGCTCCCAAATACTAGGCTGCCCTTCCCTGGGCTCAAGCAGGTGGGGGTGAAGGCCCTCGCTGCAGGCCCTCAGGTCTCCCATCTCCTTAGGGACAGTGGACATCTGCGTGAAGCCCAACCCGGCGCGGGGGCAGCTGTGCTCAGGCAACGCTGTTGGGTGGACGTGGAGCTTTCTGCCCACTCACTCTTCTCTGGAGGGCTGAACTGTCCAGGGGACGGGGTCAGAGTTAATAGGCTCGTCCCTCCCAACACCCCGTGTTGGTTTGACTTGACCTGGTAATTTTCCTTCCTCCTAAAACAGCAAAGGAGCCCACACCACAACATTCCTCATCATAGGCCCAGAGTCTCTTCTCAACAGCCACCTGAGCAGGCAGAGCTGAAGCTGGGGCCCCTCCTCGATGGAATCCTTGTCTTCTCTGGTATCCTGAAGGGTGGGTTCCTGCCCCTTCCTCACCTCAACCATGTAAGTGTTGTGAGCACATGCCCAGTGCTTGGCATACAGTGGGCACTCAGTACATGCTTATGGAATGAAGGCTGGATGGAACATTCAGCTGGGCAGTCCCATCCTGCTCTGGGACCCATTCTGGCTCCAGACCGTTGCCCCTCTCTGGCCTGCGTTGTCTTCTCCAGCTTTGTCCACTCCCCCTTCCTGCTGTCACACCTCCAGTGTGGTACCCCTGCCCAGAGGGGACAGATGGGAGACCCCAGACTTCCACCCAGCTCCTCCAAGGGTAAAGTACACAAGGGGGCCGCTTTCCGTGTGGATTCAGAGGCCAACGAACTACCGATCAAAGCAAAACAAACTGCTGGATGAAATTCATCCCTTGAAAAATGATACCTTCAAAACAATAGAATTGAAAATTCTGTATACAGCTATGGTTTTATCTGACTGAAAATCAGCAAAATGTCAAAGGTGACTCAGTTTAATTATTGCACATGTCTGGATGTCTGCTGATGGGCCAGTAGAAATAAAATAAAAGCATCGATCATTGACACATCTTTATTTTCCATTGTTTTTGTCTTCATTTTAGCAAAATCACTGGTTATGTTGTTACACTAATGATTTTTGAATAAATTGGCTCTATCGACAGAAATAGTCTAAAGGATGAGTCTTGCATATCTTCTGTAAAATGTAGTCCAACATTTCTGAACCTGTAGGCCTGTGATTTAGGTTGCTTCATAGCTGCCATATCTCTCTGGGGACAATCTCATGTTTGCCTGGAGATTTCAGTGCAGGTCACACCCCAGGGCTGGGTTTAACCTCAGCTCCAGATGCCAGATGCCAACCGAGGGCCAGGGTCCCTAACCTGCAGACCACCTTCCCCTTTGCTCAGCTGCCTTCTGGACCTACCATGTGCTTTATTTTCCTACATGCTATTGGCCTGCTCAGACTTTTTTTAATTAATTGATTTAGTTGTTAACATTCAAAAAATGGAAACATTTTCACATGAAATATGGCTTTTTAGTTTCTCTTAAAATCTGAAAAGCCAGCAAGCTTAGGACGCCTTTCTGCAAGGTAACAGCCAATCAAGGTTGGCAGAAGCTTAGGTAGAGGCTGGTGGGGAGTCCCCAGTGCCCAACCATCCCTTCTTCTAAAGTGAGAGAACTGCCGGTTTTAGACTGGGCACATGGCCATCCACAATAGAAACATTTCCCTGCCTCTCTTGCAGCTGGGTGTACCCTGGGACTACATTCTGGCCAACAGGAGATGAGCTGGAGAGATGCGTCTAAATCATGGGTTGTGCCTTTAAAGGGAGTGGGTTTAACACCTCACTTCCTCTTTACCCCCTTCCAATTGGCTGGATTTTGTGCATCCAGGTGAGAACAATGCCCCAGGGATGGCCGACCCACAATTTAGATGAAGCCGAGGCTCCTGATGACTGCATGAAGAAGAGCTACCATGTCCACTTGGTTCCCATGAGGCTGAAATGTAAACTTCAATCTTGTCTAAGCCACTGTTCCAGGTGGGCCGCCACTGGGTGCTTCCTTTAGCTGAGACACTTGCTCTCCAGTGTACCGCAGGTCCCACCACCCCTTATGCCTTCCCCCAAACCAAGGCAGCTGATATCTGCTACTGAACTTGCAGAGTTATATATTTTTTCCTAATCCCTGCCTACTATCTGCCTCACCCCATAGGCATTTGAGGCTGGAATCTCAAGGAACAAAAGGCAAGACACCTGTTTTCCAGTATTGTGGGGCTGCTCACCTCTCTTTTTTCAAGAGCCACCCTCAGTCATGCCAGGGTCCCCCTTTCTGGGCAAGCTAACTTTATTGCCTCATTGGGGCTTTGTGGCACCTTCTCACTGGAAAAGGGAAAAATTCAGTAAGTTTTATCTCTGACAGTGAATGTAAAATGTAAAGTGAAGGTTAAAGGGGCTCACACATTCTACTCCCTAGACCAGAATTCAGCACGGCTTTTTGTGTCTGCCTGCTGTCCTCATGACTGCTCTCAGCGGGCATCTGCTGAGAGGCAGGGGCAGGATTTGGGGTCAGGTGTGTCTGACCCCAAAGTCTGCACCCTTGTTCTGTGTAGCAGGAGACCCAGGGACTTCCTGCAGACCAAAGTCCCAGCTTCAGTCACCACTATGGAGCAGTTACACGGGCAAGAAGCCTTTATTTAGGAAACTTATTTTCCCCATATGCTCAATAATAGGTGACTCTAAAACAAGCCTTGTCTGCAGGTTTCAAAAAAGGTATTGTCCAAACTGTGCTCAGCCGCACACTGCACTGAGGGGCCAGGGCCACTCCTCTTCCCTGCTCATGACGCAACTGAACCCCTCCTTGGGTCCTGGGGACAAGAGCATTTAGCACCAGCTACGGCAAGTGTGATCACCTGCCCCATAGCCTCAGCATCCCTGGGAACTTGTGGAGAATGCTGGACCTCAGGCCCTAACCCAGACCTATTGAATCAAAATCTGTTTTTTTGTTTACAACATCCTCAGGGATCCCCACACAAAAAAGGTTGAGAATCACTGAATGAGCAAAATGGATGAGAATAGAAAGAGCCTAGGCTTTGAAATAAAACACGCTGAATCCCAGCTGTGCTGTTTACTAGCTGGTGAGCTGGGTGGGTCTCGTAAGCTCTGATCCACAGCTAAAGAAAGGGAGAAATAATATTTGGCAAACAAAGCAACCTGGTTGAGAGTAAAATTATTAATACAACTCCTGAGAAAGATTTAAATGACATCGACCTCATGACTCCTCCTGAAAGAGAATTCAAAATAAAAATCATTAACATGCTCGTGGAGGTACAGAAATATATCCAAGAACTCAGGAATGAATTCCGGTTGGAGATCCAATCATTGAAGAGCACAATGGAGGGTATTAAAAGCAGATTGGATATGGTGGAGGAGATGATAAATGAAATAGAAACTAAAAAAGAGGAAAACAAAGAAGCTGAGGGACAGAGGGAAAAAAGGATCTCTAAGAATGAAGAATACTGAGAGAACTGTGTGACCAATCCAAACGGAACAATATTTGCATTATAGGGGTACCAGAAGAGAGAGAAAAGGGATAAAAAGTGTCTTTGAGGAGGTAATTGCTGAAAACTTCCCCAATCTGGGGAAGGAGATAGTCTCTCAGGCCATGGAGATGCACACAAGCAACCCAAGGAAGACAACACCAACATATATAGTAATTAAAATGGCAAAGTTCAAGGATAAGGACAGATGATTAAAAGCAGACAGAGAGAGAAATAAGATCACATACAAAGGAAAGCCCATCAGGCTATCATCAGACTTCTCAACAGAAACCTTACAGGCCAGAAGGGAGTGGCATGATGTTTTTAATGCAATGAAGCAGAAGGGCCTTGAACCAAGATTACTTTATCCGGCAAGATTATCATTTAAATTTGAAGGAGGTATTAAACAATTCCTAGATAAGCAAAAGCTGAGAGAATTTACCTCCCACAAACCATCTCTACAGTGTATTTTGGAGGGACTGCTATAGATGGAAGTGTTCCTATGGTTCAATAGCTGTCACCAGAGGTAATAAAACCACAGTGAAGAAAGTAGAACAGCTAATTACTAAGCAAATGCAAAATTAAATAAACTACCTCCAAAGTCAATCAAGGAATAGACAAAGAGTACAGAATATGATACCTAATATATAAAGAATGGAGGAGGAAGAAAAATGAGGAAGAAAAAAAAAAGAACCTTTAGATTGTGTTTGTAATAGCATATTAAGTGAGTTATGTTAGACTCTTAGATACTAAGAAGTTAACGTTAAACCTTTGGCAACAACGAATCTAAAGCCTGCAATGCCAATAAGTACATACCTACTGATAATCACCCTAAATGTAAATGGACTGAATGCACCAATCAAAAGACATAGAGTCACTGAATGAATAAAAAAACAAGACCCATCTATATGCTGCCTACAAGAGACTCACTTTAAACCCAAAGACATACACAGACTAAAAGTGAAGGGATGGAAAAAGATATTTCATGCAACTAATAGGGAAAAAAAAGCAGGAGTTGCAGTACTTGTATCAGACAAAATAGACTTCAAAACAAAGAAAGTCACAAGAGACAAAGAAGGACATTACATAATGATAAAAGGGTCAATCCAACAAGAGATATAACCACTATAAATATCTATGCACCCAACACAGGAGCACCTACATATGTGGAACAAATACTAAAAGAATTAAAAGGAGAAATAGAACGCAGTGCATTCATTCTAGGAGACTTCAACACTCCACTCACTCTGAAGGACAGATCAACCAGACAGAAAATAAGTAAGGAGACAGAAGCACTGAACAACACAATAGAACAGATGGACCTAACAGACATCTACAGAACTCTACACCCAAAAGCAGCAGAATACACATTCTTCTCAAGTGCACATGGAACATTTTCAAGAATAGATCATAACTAGGTCACAAAAAGATCCTCGGTAAATTCAAAAAGATTGAAATTGTACCAACCAGTTTCTCAGATGACAAAGGTATGAAACGAGAAATAAATTATGCAAAGAAAATGAAAAAAATCCGACAAACACATGGCGTCTTCGCAACATGCTCCTAAATAACCAATGGATCAAAGACCAAATAAAAACAGAGATCAAGCAATATATGGAGACAAATGACAACAATAATTCAACACAGCAAAATCTGTGGGACACAGCAAAGGCTGTGCTAAGAGGAAAGTATATTGCAATACAGGCCTACCACAGCAAAGAACAATCCCATATGAGCAGTTTAAACTCACAATTAATGAAACTAGAAAAAGAAGAACAAATGAGGCCCAAAGTCACCAGAAGGAGGGACACAATAAAGATCAGAGAAGAAATAAACAAAATTGAGAAGAATAAAACAATAGAAAGAATCAATGAAAGCCAGAGCTGGTTCTTCAAGAAAATAAACAAAAAAGATAAACCCATAGGCAGACTTATTAAGAAAAAAAGAGTCTACTCACATAAACAGAATCAGAAATGAGAAAGGAAAAATCACTACAGACACCACAGAAATACAAGTATTAGAGAATACTATGAAAAATTATATGCTAACAGACTGGATAACCTAGAAGAAATGGACAACTTTCTAGAAAAATACCATCTTCCAAGGCTGACCCAGAAAGAAATGGAAAATCTGAATAGACCAATTACCAGCAATGAAATTGAACTGGTAATCAAAAACCTACCTAAGAACAAAACATCTGGACCAGATGGCTTCACCGCTGAATTTTATCAAACATTTAGTGAAGATTTAATATCCATCCTCCTTAAAGTTTTCCAAAGAGTAGAAGAAGAGGGAATACTTCCAAACTCATTCTATGAGGCCAGCATCACTCTAATACCAAAACCAGTCAAAGACACCACAAAAAAAGAAAATTACAGACCAATATCCATGATGATCATAGATACAAAAATACTCAACAAAATATTAGCAAACTGAATTCAAAAATACATCAAAAAGATCATCCATCATGATCAAGTGGGATTCATCCCAGGGATGCAAGGATAGTACAACATTCAAAAATCCATCAACATCACCCACCACATCAACAAAAAGAAAGACAAAAGCCACATGACCATCTCCAGAGATGCTGAAAAAGCATTTGACAAAATTCAACATCCATTCATGATAAAAACTCTCAGAAAAATGGCTATAGAGGGCAAGTACCTCAACATAACAAAGGCCATATATGACAAACCCACAGCCAACATTATACTTAACAGCGAGAAGCTGAAAGCTTTTCTTTTAATATCGGGAACAAGACAAGGATGCCCACTCTCCCCACTTTTATTCAACATAGTACTGGAGGTCCTAGCCACAGCAGTCAGACAACACAAAGAAATAAAAGGCATCCAGATTGGCAAGGAAGAAGTTAAACTGTCCCTGTTTGCAGATGACAGGATATTATACATAAAAAACCCTAAAGAATCCACTCCAAAACTACTAGATCTAATATCTGAATTCAGCAAATTAATACACAGAAATCTGTGGCATTCCTATACACTAACAATGAGCTAGCAGAGAGAGAAATCAAGAAAACAATTCCATTCACAGTTGCATCAAAAAGAATAAAATACCTAGGAATAAACCTAACGAAGGAAGTGAAAGACCTATACTCTGAAAACTACAAGACATTCATGAGAGAAATTAAAGAAGATACCAATAAATGAAACACATCCCGTACTCATGGATAGGAAGAATTAATATTGTCAAAATGACCATTCTACCTAAAGCAATCTAAAGATTCAATGCAATTCTTATCAAAATATCAACAGCATTCCTCAACAAACTAGAGAAAATCGTTCTAAAATTCATATGGAACCACAAAAGACCCTGAATAGCCAAAGCAATCCTGAGAAGGAAGAATAAAGCTGGGGGGATTATGCTCCCCAACTTCAAGCTCTACTACAAAGCCATAGTAATCAAGACAAATTTTATACTGGCACAAGAACAGACCCATAGACCAATGGAACAGACTAGAGAGCCCTGATATAAACCCAACCATATATGGTCAATTAATATACAATAAAGGAGCCATGGACATACAATGGGGCAATGACAACCTCTTCAACAGCTGGTGTTGGCAAAACTGAACAGCTACATGCAAGAGAATGAAACTGGATTACTCTCTAACCCCATACACAAAAGTAAACTCAAAATGGATCAAGGACCTGAATGTAAGTCATGAAACCATAAAACTCTTAGAAGAAAACATAGGCAAAAATCTCCTGAATATAAGCATGAGCAACTTCTTCCTGAAGGCATCTCCTCGAGCAAGGGAAACAAAAGCAAAAATGAACTCATGGGACTACATCAAACCAAAAAGTTTCTGTATGGCAAAGGACACCATCAACAGAACAAAAAGGCATCCTACCGTATGGGAGAATATATTTGTAAATGACATATCCAACAAGGGGTTAACATCCAAAATATGTAAAGAACTTACATGCCTCAACACCAAAAAGCAAATAACCTGATTAAAAATGGGCAGAGGATATGAAGAGACAGTTCTCCAAAGAAGAAATTCAGATGGCAAACAAACACATGAAAAGATGCTGCATATCACTAATCATCAAGGAAATGCAAATTAAAACCACAATGAGATATCACCTCACACCAGTAAGGATGGCCAGCATCCAAAAGACTAAGAACAAATGCTGGTGAGGATGCGGAGAAAGGGGAACCCTCCTCCACTGCTGGTGGGAATGTAAGCTAGTTCAACTGTTGGGGAAAGCAATATGGAGGTTCCTCAAAAAACTAAAAATAGAAATACCATTTGACCCTGGAATCCCACTCCTTGGAATTTACCCAAAGAATACAACTTCTCAGATTCAAAAAGACCTATGCACCCCTATGTTTAGTGCAGCACTTTTTACAATAACCAAGATATGGAAGCAAGCTAAATGTCTGTCAGTAGATGAATGGATAAAGAAGAGGTGGTACATATACACAGTGTAATACTATTCAGCCATAAGAAAGAAACAAATCTTACCATTTGCAACAACATGGATGGAGCTGGAGGATTTTATGCTCAGTGAAATAAGCCAGGTGGAGAAAGACAAGTGCCAAATGATTTCCCTCATTTGTGGAGTATAACAATGAAGAAAAACTGAAGGAACAAAATAGTAGCAGACTCAGAGACTCCAAGAAGGGACTCGTGGTTACCAAAGGGGAGGGGTGGGGGAGGGTGGGAGAAGGGGTTGAGGGGTATTATGTTTAGTACACATGGTGTGCAGCGTCACGGGGAAAACAGTGTAGCACAGAGAAGGCAAATAGTGAATCTGTGGCATCTTACTACACTGATGGACAGTGACTGCATTGGGGTATGGGTGGGGACTTGATAATATGGGTAAATGTAGTAACCACATAGTTTTTTTGTGTGAAACCTTCATAAGAGTGTATATCAGTAATACCTTAATTAAAAAAAGCTATCAAGTTAAAAAATTTGGCAGAACCATATGAAATTGTCTCTGCTTTTGGAGGTTAATAAAAATGGCCAAATATAATCAATTTCCTGTTGTTCGACTTAATACCTTGTTGCATTGTTGTGGGAATTAATTTTAAAATGAGGTAAAATATATAAAGCACCTGGTATATAGTGGGTGTTCATTCAGTGGCATAGCCTTTATCCCCCTTGTACCCTCACCCCATAGGACCCCATGAAACCCAGGGAAAGAACCAGGGTATACATAATATCTCATGCAACTTGATTCTGCAAGAGAAGCTCCTCGCAGGCGGGAAGCGGGTTATTTTCATGGCTGCATGACGCTTGTACCAGGGTTCCTACCATCATCACTTCTTCAAAATACTCCGTTTCACTTCCAGATGAAGAAATGGGATCCCAGATGGGCTGGTGACGTCTCCAGGGCCACGCAGAAGCTTGGATGCTGATTCATTTCCCTGCTCTGTTCTCTTGGTCCAGCACCTCCAAGGGACCATTATCCCAATGGGTTTACAACCTTCCCCAGAAAAAGCATGCTTCCTGTTTCTGTGTGGAAAGTCATCACCAGGAAGGGTCGATTGAACTCAGTGCCTGGAGGGGTTGTGGGGTGGAGGTTAGGGTGAGGCTTGGGAGCGAGCTGAATGCTGGTGGTGGCAGCAGCCTCTGAGCCTTGCTCATCCAGCGTCATCACGGCCTTGTGAGTGACCTGCAAGGAAAATTCTGGAATCTTCAATTGGCCCCATAGGAGGTATCAACCAAGCCTTTTTTTTTTTTGTATCATTTTTTTTCTGTTCCCTTACTTTTCTGCACACTTTGCCATCAGACTCGCCTGTCACCTATACTTCCGTCCATCCTCGGCACCGTGGGGCTCGTTGTCACTCAGGATGTTCCAGATCTGTTTGTTGATCTGTGTTGTCCCTCCCATCGCATGCACTAGATTATCACTTTGTCCTGTTCACTGCCCACCCCTGACCTCAGTCTGTGCCAGGGACCTAGTCATTCTCGGCCCTACTATCACCATGTCACTTTCATCATCACCACTGTCAGTGGGAGATCACCTAACCCAGCCAGAGGACTCTGTTTCTACACCCCTCTGCCCAGGATGTGACCTTGGACAAGTCACTTCCCCTCTCAGATGGGCCCCAGGGTCCCTAATTATCCAGTGAGGCAACGGAGGCTCAGAGAGGTCGTGGAGCTTGCCTAAAGTCATCACACAGCTAGGATGGCTCACACTCGGATGTTTGGCCTCAAAGCCCAGGCAATTTCCCTCACCCTGCACTGTCCCTTTTGGAATATATTTGACACGGAGGCTGCAGGGACCTGGGGCTGCTCCAGAGAAAGAATGCAGGCCTTTGGTGTCAACTGATTTGATCTGGGCTCAAACCCTGGCTTGATGCTAACCAGCAGTGGTAACCTGGGTGACTTTCTAAGCCTTTTCAAGCCTCAGTTTCCTCATATATAAAATGGGAACGAAAGCGCTTACCTCATCAGTTTACTGCGAGGTGTTGGCCCGGTGCTTGTGAGCTACAAGCTCTCCCCCACTGTGCCCTCAGCCCTCTCCTTCCTCCTGTGATTCTCCTCCCGAGCACAGGGCTTGGGGCATTCCTCTTTGTTCGCTGTTCCTAGCACCAGGCCTGACCTGTGTCCTTCCACTCTGCCCTCCACAGATCTTTCTAGATCTTTCTGGAGCAGAAAGATCATCACGCTCCTTGGCCGGCTTTAAGCCCCGGAGGGCATTCCTGTTCGGCCTCTGGATAGAGTCCCAGGTCATCAGGGTCTCAGGTCTTCCAGGGCCTTTCCATACTCCAAGGCACCAGCCTATCTTCCCGGGTTGTCCCCATGCCCTCAGTCCCTTCTTTACACGGCTTGTCTTTCAGGACCAAGAGCAGGAATGACATCCCTAGGAGGCTGCCTTTGCACCTCCACCCTGAAAGCGTGTCTGTCACCTCCCCTTTCCTTGTCTGTTGCCAAGGGCAGGAATGGTGACATATTTCCAGGATCCCCGTGTCTAGTAGTAGTAGCTGTGCAGTAACGTGGAATAAGTTCAGAGAAGCAAAGGGTAACTCGCAAAGTTACAACAACCAGCATCTCTCATCTGTAAGGAGGCAGACATCTTCTTCCACTAGTTGCCGAAAGACATGGACAGCCCCGTTCCCGACTGCGCCTCCCGCTTACTTTAGAGACGGTCAGGGCAGGCTTCCCCAGGAGGCCTCCACGCACAGCCGCGTGTGGGAGGGGCATCTCCAGTCTGTAGGTGCTGGCAATGGAAAACCTGGGGAAGTAGAAATCGAGTTCCCTGTGCAGAGACAGAAACCGGTTTGCTACTGAGACCCCCGAGGGACCTGGGTGCTTGGCATGGGCCCCCTTGGGGCCCCCACCCCCTGACCAGCCCAGCGGCTGCAGCTCCTCCTCTTTCTCGGCTACTTGTCTCTCGGCCCGTTCACCCCTCCCCTCTCCAAGGGGCAGCCGCGCAGAGCTTTCTAAAACACACTGTCCTCCATTCAACAGCTGTCCTGGCTTCCTTTGCTTCCCCCATTGTTTAACAAGCGGAGCTCAGCCCGTCACGGTGTCATCCAGGTCGGCAGCAGAGCTGGGACTAAAACCAGCCTGCAGACTCCTGGTCCAGTGTGCCCTCCTGGGACCCACCCTGACACCTTCGGGGAGGCCAGGTACAGCGCTCTGGGGTGCGGGTTGACAGTGCCCTGGGGGTGACCGTGCAGGCAATGAGCTGAGGGGCACTGCAGGGTAACCCAGTGGGGAGGCAAGGATCCACCTCCCGAGGAACTGCTGGGAGCGGCCCACCTTGTCCTGAGCAAACTGTCCCACCGGATCAGCGTCTCAGGCAGCAGGGCGTCCTCCAGCTCCGCCAGCTTGCCTCGGCTGGGGAAGATGAAGAAGGTGGTGGCGTTCCCGGCATGCTCCATCTGCAGCACGGTGCACTGCAGGGCCGGGTCGTGGAGGAAGCGGTGGCGGGCCTTTTGCGTCATCATGGGGACCTGCACGGCCCTGCGCTCATTCACAAAGAACTCCTTCAGGCTGGTGGCATGCAGGTCAAAGGGTCGCGCCCACCTGGCTGAGGGAAAGAGAAATTAGACTGCCATCCTTGGAGAGAACCGAGAACAGGCTGGGGTCACCCTTCCAACAGCCCATCGGGATTGGGATTCACACTTTGGACGCCAAGCCCAGCTCCATAGCTCACCCTGGCCTGTCCTTTCTTACCTGTAGGGCTGAGCCCTTGAGAGCCCTGAGCGCCTGTGTCCTTGTTTGTAAAATGGAATAACAGCATAATAGTATAATAGTATAGGTACTATTGCTCTCTCTTGTCTCCTAGACATCTCTGGGAGGTGGTTAATTCTTAAAATGAAGTCTGTCTCTGGGACACACAGCTCTGAATGTAGGTATGGGTCTGAAGGCTGCGACTTGCCTGGCTCTGAGATCTAGGGCAAATCACTTAACCTATTATGCCTGTTTTCTCATCTCTCAAATGGACATCATTGTATCTACCTTAGTGAGTTGCAAAGAGAATTCAGCAAAAATTAAATATGCCCAGTGCCCGGTATGATAACAGGGAGTTCATAGTGTGTATGTGTGTAGTGTAATACATGATAGTCATAGATGTACATTTGAGTAATGCCTTACTGGTTCAGGAAATTACTTTCCTTCTTTTTAAGAAATCTGTCTCCTTATCTGTAAAAATGGGAACATTAATCTTAACCTTATCTGCCTCATCCAGGAGAGAAGGCCAAATGAGATCTTGCATGTGAATAACCCTCAAGACCCTCAAAGCACTATTCAAATATAAGGACTGAATTCATCTGCTGAATTAAAGATTGTGATGAAGGAGTAAGACCTACGACTTTATTGGCTCTTTTGTAGAAAATGGAGGCCCTCCCTGTCTTGGGATCCTTCTTGCTCTGATCCATGCCTCCTGTGACCTGCCAGAGGAAGGGAACTCATGCGCCTTACACAGTGGGTGCTTGTAGAGTTACTCAAAGCAGAGCTCACAGCCCCCCCGGCAGCAGAGTCACCTGTCAGGGAGGGAGGGGGGCTTCCTCAGATGCAGGGTCATGGGCGTCTGCCTTAAATCAGAATCTATTAGGGTAAGAGAAGGATACCTGCATTTTAAACAAGCTCCCAGGGAGTTCTTATGCACACTGAAGGTGGAAAAGTCCTTCTCCAAAAAAAAACCTCAACAGACAGCATTAAAATGAGACAGATGATGAGTTCCCAGTCACTGGAGGTATACAAGCAGAGGCAGCAAGGATTTCACAGGAAGACACTTACTGAGTGCCTCCAATATCTAAGCAGAGGAGGTTTCTGAGATGCTTTGAGGAGTGGGGCTGTGGTGTGTTTGGAGCCGTGATCCTGGAAGAAGAGTCCGCAGTGGATATATGCTCTCTTACCTCTGAGGAGAATGTGATTCATGAGGATTGCTGCAGTCTCATTCCCAAGCTCCTCCACCCAGGCTCCAAGTTTCCCCTGGGTCTGCTTCTCTGCATACTCCTGGATGTGTTTCTGGGCCTCCACGGGGTCCTGGGTGGCCCCCCCACCTAGGCTGTGGAATGTTCGCTGGCCCATGGTCAGGAGGAGCTGGGGGCCCTGCACAGGGAGCCTGAGCGACAGATCCTGAAAACTCTCTTGAATCTCGACCTCAGGTAACAGGGTGAAGTTGAACCCTAGGCCTTCCAGGAGTTGGGCTCTGTTGGCTGCCGGGGCTCCAAGGAAAAGCTTGGCCAAGGCTGAGGAGATGATCACTGGGGAGATGAGAATGTTCTCTCCAGGGGCATCCAAAGCCAACTGTCTGTAGAGGTTGAAGGCAAAGTCTATGTTGCCCACAGAAATTTTGTGGCAGGGCAGAACAGGTCTGGGAAGGCTGTCCTGGGGCCTGGAGTCGCTGAGATCAGACTCTTCATGGTTAACCAGACAATGAGCCATAGCCATGAGCACAGTGACCAATGGCCACCACCGAGGGGCCTTCATCCTCTGGGGTCTTTGGTCTGGAAGCAGGGACATAGAAGGACAACAATAACAACAACAGTAATAGTAATCGGTGATATTCACAGAGTATGTGCCTGGTGCCAGGCACTGTGCAGATACTTCACAGATGTCCTCTTTCCATTCTGCCACAGCCCACTGGGGAAGCACTTATACCCCCATTTGACAGATAAGAAAACGGAGGCTTAGAAAGGTTAAGTTACCTGCTCAAGAGCAAGCAGGTTGTAGCTGGCGGAGTCAGAACTTGAAACCAGAGCCTGGGCAGGGGTGTGTGGACTCATGATGAGATGAGGGGAACACCCAAGCAAATATCTGAACAGAAGTATGCATGAGCTGTGCACCTGCCAGGGACGCCTGGGAGCCCATGTGCAGGTGGGACTCTGTCTGCTCCCACACCCGGCCCTGGGTTCCAGAGGCACCACAGGTCTCAAGTCAGCTGAGTCTCCTTCTTGAGGGGCTTCCTGTGGCTTGAAAGGAGGCCCTCTGGCCTCTCTGGAGGGGCTCCATTGTGTCCCTTCCTTCCCACACCTCCACTTTCTGCTCACACAAAAAGAACAGGTGTCATCGGACAAACTCAGAGCCCCTCCTCCAGCTGCCCCCTTCAAATCTTGGCTCTACCATGTCCCAGAATACTACCTTGAGAGACTTACTTAGGCCATCTGAGCCCCATGTCTCATCCTCGGTCTTGGACTTGCAGAGAGCTCCTGTGCAGGAGGCACCCCTCAGTGCACGGGGGCATCCAGGCAACTGGGCTCAGCTCAAGGCTCTGCTGAGCAGGAGCAGGGCTGGAGGAATTCAAAGTGATGATGCACGGAGCTGAACCAGCCCAGGGCCTGGCCCAGGGAGCGGCAGCTTTTATTACCCTGGAAGACTTGAGGCATTTCCTCGAGCAATTCTGACTCAGCAGATGTCAGAGTCTAGAATCTATCTTAGAGCTTAAGGCCTAAGGGCTTAAGTGGACCCTTGGCTCCACTTAGGGAGCCACCATGATCCTTTTAAAAGGAAAATCAGATTTGTTCACTTCCTGATCAAGAGCTCTGATGGCCCCTCCACACTGAGGAGAAATCCCACATTCCTTACCTCCTCTTAGCAGCCTTACATGATCCGGCTCTTGCCAACCTCCTGACCCCACCTCTGACCCTCCTGCCCCTCCCTAACCACCCTGGCTTTCTTGCTATTCTAGAACTTAGTGCATTCCTGCCTCAGGACCTTTACACTCACTGTTGGCTGCCTAAAACAGCATCTCCCCAGCCCTTTCCATGGTTCACTCCCTTGCTTTACTCAGTTTTCTGCTAAAAGGACTCTTAGAAAGGCCTCACCTCTACCCTTGCCCCTTATGCCCTGCTTTATTTTTCTCATGCCTGTCTGAAATACAACATATTCGTCTGGCTTCCCTTCTAGAGGTTAAGCTCTATGAGGGCAGATACTCTGACTGTATCACTCACTGCTCAATTCCTAGTGCTCAGCACAGAGCGGATACTCAAACAGTATTTGTTGAAAGAACAAATGGCCCATGGCTATCCTTTGAAAGACTTCATTCTAGGGCTTCAACCCTCCCCTTGGAGCACAAGCATTTCCCCAGTCCTTTGGTACTCTGCACCCAACACCAGACCATTCCTAGTTCCCTCTGCAGCAATCCTGCTTGGCCCCTACAAGTTTGAGTTAATTATTGATAGAACTGATCATTATCGCAATACTCCATCCTTCCTCAGATTTTCCATGTGACCTTCAGTAGTCCTGGACTTTTCTAAACTTGAGTTCTCTCATCTGTAAAAGGCAAAACAAAAACAAAAACAAAAACAAACAAAAATAGCCCCTGAAACTCAGCTTCCAAGAAAGCCTCATCTGTGAAGTGTGTTCTTTATCACGTACGGATTGGCAGAGAACAGACAAGGGCCTATTTGTCCATTTGCCTGGCATTTTGGTTTGGCGAATACCTTGGCTTTGATGAGAAGCTGATGAAAGACTCATTCCCATATTATATTTAAAATTCATTCATTCATTCATTCATTCATTCACTGAACGAGGATCAAGTGCAAGTCTGCCATGTGTTGGGACGTAAATTACATGCTGAAGATACAGGATGGATGAGATTCAGTTGCTTCATCGGGGGCTTGGATCCAGTGGCGACAGACACAGAATTTGTGCACAGCAGAATGTGCAGCATGGACAGATTCCCAAAACCATAGAGCTTTCAAGCTGATAGGATGCCATGATCTAATCTGAGCATTGTACAAATGGGAAAACGGTTCAGAGAAAAGATTTTTCATTGATTCGACTCACTTATTTAACAAATATTCAGCAGTCAGGACATGAGGGACCAGCAGCCCGGGCCCTGCCTGGAAGGAGTTTGCCAACTGTTGCCGGAGACAGAAATGCAGAGAGCTGATGACAGCTCCATGAGCAATAGCGGTCAGAGGCAGCCTACACAGGGTGAATGGGGAGCCTACAGGAGGCATGGAAGTCAGGGAGTCCTTGGAAGGCTTCCTGGAGGAGGTGGTCCCTGAGCTGAGACTGAAAGATGGGTCAGGAGAGAGCCAGGAAAGGAGTTTCAGCAGAGGGAAGAGCACGCTCCAGGTCATATGGGCAGGGTGAGCCAGCCCCTCCAGACAACTGCCTATAGGTGCAGCTCTTGGAGCATGAGGGGCGCATGTGTGTGTGCACATGTGTGTGTGTCGTGACAAGATAACTTGTGGCAAGTTCACCAAGCCGACTGGAGTACTGGGACTCCAGCCCCACCTGCAGCCCCACACTCACCTGAAATGGAATGCTTCCCATGGGCTTTTGAAGGAGCTGGGGAGGTTCGGCAGGTCTGCCTGGCTCCTCACGCAGAAGTTCATCCCTGTGGGGAGGATTGCGACAGGCGAGACTTCTGGAATTGACACAGACTGCATGGAGGCTGTCCTTGGCCCAATGTCTATGCTCAGCACAACCAATAGTGAGGAAAACAACCTATTCCTCAATTCAGGTTGTGTGGAAATCCATGCATGGAGAAGAAAGAGCCATGGAGCATGCGTGGTACTCTGCAATCGGGGCTGGTGTCCTGGGCTTGAGTCTCAGTTCCTCCACTTATTGACTGCCTGATGCATCAGTTTCCTCCTTTGCCCTCCTTACGACTCAAGGTTGCCATGAAGATTACATCTAGTGATGCAGAGAGAGGGACATTCTTTAAAACCAGTAAAGGGCTGAGCCCATTGGAGTGGTGTACCACCCTCTCCTGGCTTCATTCTTTCTTTGGTGGACACCTGCTGCCTGCCAGACTGTCCCACAGGAGCACAGACACCCAAATCATAGTTCTGGTCTCCAAGGAGCTTGGATTATGGCTGCTTAACGTGTCATCATTCCCTACTTGTTTTGGCTATAGCGTGTTTTAAAATTGTAATGACTAGTTCTTCAGGAAAGTCAATAGAACTTTCCACTTTAATGCAACATAAACAGGAAAGTTAATATGTACTCAAGAGAAGGAGTATTTGCAAAACTTTTGCAACTCAAATGCCTTATCCTTCTTGACCTGGCTTGTGGGCAGGGCTGGCACAAACGTGGCCTGCCACATAAGAGCAGAGACAGGGTTACATGGTGTGAGCCAGACTTCATTTTCTTCCAGATTTGTTTATTTTAACTTTCTTTTTCTTCTGCTTATTTACTGCCTGGACATAATCACCCAATAGTTACTTCTTGTCTATTCAAGTCTTTTACCCAATTTTTAATTGGATTGTCTTTTTATTATTGAGTTGTAAGTGTTCTTCTAGATACAATTCTCTTATCAGATATGTGATTTGTAAACACTTTTATTCTGTAGATTGTCTTTTTGCTCTCTTGGTAGTGTCTTTTGATGCACAGAAGTTTCTAATTTTGATGAAATCCAATTTACCTATTTTTTCTTTCATTGCCCGTGCTTTTGGTGTCAGTTCGATGAGTCCATTGCCAAATCCAAGGTTATGGAGATTTACACCAATGTTTTTATCTAGGATTTTTATGGATTCAGCTGTTACATTTATCTCTTTGATCCATTTGGAGTTAATTTTTATATGTGGCATGAGGCAGAGGTCCACCCTGGCCTACTGGGCCAAAGAATATATTACAAAATATTTAATTGCAAGTTTACTTATTTGTATCATTATTACAGTCAAAGCTCCTTGCGATCTGGGACACAGATACTTTTGTGCACCATTATAGTCTCAATAAAATGACAGTGATTGACACTTATTTAGTAAGTGAGTAGTAAATGAGTGAACAAATTGTTATAATCCTTGTTATAGAATGTGATTATTGATCTGGTCTGGTGGAGCACTTCTCACTTACTCTTTGTTTTCTATTTGATTCATCTGTATTTTGTGTTTTTTCTCTTACTGTATTTTTGGGTGATATGAGTAGTGTTTATGTTTCCATTTTAGTCAACTATTGGATTATTAGCTATACTTCTTTGTTTTATATTTTTTAAGTGGACTGAGGATTTCCAATACATCCTGAACTTGTTACTGTATACCTTAGGTAATAAAGTGTCTCTTCCAGTAAAGTGTAAGAACTTTACATCAATATCCTTCTGTCCTTTGTGCTATTATTTTTTTTGTGTGTTATAAAATTCACAATACATTGCAATTATATTTGCTATAAGCAATCAATTACCCATCAAAGACTTTAAAAGTGAGAAAAAGTCTACTTACTTACCATGTTTGTCACTTTTCATTCTTAGTTTTAGATCCCAATTCCCATCTGTGTCATTTCCTTCTGTCCAAAGAACTTGCTTTAACCTTTTTTGTAATGCTGGTAATGAACCGTCTAAACTTTGGTTTGTCTGAAAATATCTTTATTTTGTTTTCAGTATGGAAAGTCAATTTTCTGGGTATCAAAATGTAGTGTCATAAACGACAATCATTTTTTATTATCTCTCACAATTCTGGCGTTTGACTGACTAGGCTCGGCTGAGTTCTCACTCTGGTCTCCTGTGGTTACGCTCATCTAGTGGCTGGGGATGAAGCCATCAAAGGCTTCCTCACTCACAATTGCCCTATAGCCATTGTTATTACCTATTACCTCCTACCTGCTCTGCACTGTACACTAGCTAGGAAATATCACCCCATTTTGCAGATAAAAGAAACTGAGGGTCCAGGGCTTTTTGTCTGCCCCTGTAGGCAGTAAAAGTCAGAGCATAGGATGGGGTCCACTGCTGATTCTACCCCAGCTTCTTCCCCATGACTGGCTATTGCATCACATTATATTGCAGGGGATTTAGGGACCAGCCCCTAACATGGTTGCAACCCAACTCTCCCAGACTTGGGGGAGTCCCAAGGAGGGTGATTGGATAACGAGAAATGCAGTTATTTATACAATTTCCAGATTACCCAAACATCTGCCCAGCCTTGACTCTTGAAACTCAGACACGGAGGGTGAATTGCCCAAAGTTTATGGACTCAGTGAGAAATGAGAAAATAAATTTGAACATCTGCTTGACTGGGTGCTTGGCTTTCTCCCACCTCACAGTGTCATCCGTCTTGGTTTCCTCTCCAACCACCCCACTTCTTGCTGGAAATAAGTATTTATAATAAGTCTTGTCCTCGATTTTTGACCCCTTGTACTTCCTCTTCTAAATTCATTAATTATGCATTCACTTCTGCAAGTGTCTCCACGTGCCAGTCAGTGTGCCAGGGCTGGGGCTGTGGCAGTGCCTGAGCCTGGCCCTGCCCTTCCCTTGGGAGCTTGCAGTGCAGTGGGAAACACCTTCACTCCAACAGAGATTCCTTCGCATGGGCAGGGCAGCTCCTCCACAGGCCCCAGGAGGGCTTCCTGCAGGAGGTGGCATTGAGCCTGAGTCCCGATGGAGGGGAAGGAGCTAGCGGGTGAAGAGGAGGGCAGGAGGCAAGTGGATCAACTTGCAGGAAGGCGAGAAGAAAGCGGGGATGCTCCCTAGCATGGAAGGCAGCCTTATTGTGTGTGCGGGCGGGGCACATAAGGGGCCGGGCAGGGCCTGAGGGCAGGGCATGAAGGGGCTGGGGGCTGCATTTGAAGGGCTTTGGGGATCCTGAAACAACCAGTGAAGGTCTCCAGCTCGCCTCCCCAGTAAGCTTGTGGAGAACAGGGGCTGCTTCTGCTTCTGAGCAGAGCTGGCAGTGGTTTGGAGAGTGAGAGATGGTGTCTCCCACCTTCAAGCTTCCTTCATATCCCCCTTCAGACTCCTACCACTGTCTGCCTGGCTTTATGGTGGCCACATAGGAGGCAGTATTTCCCATTAAAGTTCAAGTCCCACGGGTATCTATTCTGCTCCACATTAATTCATTCATCCATTCATATGACAAATATTTATTCAATGCCCATCATGGGCTAAGAATGTGTGGAGGCCTATTTCCTTAGTACTTTATAAATCAAAGGTGTTTGGTGACTATTGTATCCATTTACAACTATTCATGGAACCCCTGCTGTGGGGTAGCTATTTGTGTTGAAGTAGGGAAAGCATTGGGAAGATTGCGCAGGGACAGGTGAAGCAGGGTCCCTGGGCCCTGAGGTCCCCTCAGGTCTGCAGTGAGGAGGGGCTCGGTCCGGACAGTGGATGAGGAAGGGGCTGCAGCCTCAACTTCCTGTCTAGGCAGGTCCTGGTGGTTTATGAAGTGACTTCCACATACATTATCCCCTGGGATTCTCCTAACGGCCCAATCAGGACGTAGGACAAGGACACTCCTCCCTGTTCAGGAGAAGGCTGAGCCCAGAGAAGACCAATGGGTGGTCAAGGTCACACTGGCTGCAGGAGTGGGACTCGAGGCCTGGGGCTCTCCCCTGCACAGCTGCCCACACACCCTCCCTCCACCCCACCGCAGGGACTGAGCCCAGAACTTTCCCACCTTGATGCTGGTCTCCTGAATTCCACACCCTAGCCTGTGTCTCCGCCCTTGGATTTATCTAGAGCCCCACCGCTGCTCATACTTCTCGCTGGATTACTGTGCTAGGCTCATAGCCAGGTGCCCCGCCTCCATGCTTGTCCTCTGCCAGTTATGAAGGCCCATGCAGACCCCAAAAACCTGACTCTTCCTCCTTTAAGTGAAATGGAGAGTCACACAAGGTTTGGGGCCAAAGAGTGAATGATGTGAGTAGGTCTTAAAAGAACAGCCCAGGCTGCTGAGTGCCCCTGAGGGGCACCGATCCCCTCCCAACTCTCACTCTGCTCTGGCCGCTCTGACCTCCCCAGTCCTCAAACACACCGGGCTGGCTCCTGCCTCAGGGGCTTTGCACTGGCTGTTGCCTCTGCCAGGAATGCTTTTCCCCAACATATGCACCTGACTCAATCCCTCTTCTCTGTCACACTGATGCTCAAATTTCACCTAATGGACATCCTATTTAAAAATCACAAACTCCTTCCCAGTCCAGTTTTCCAAATCCTTTTTTGTCCTGCTCTTCTATAACCTCACCCACCCTCACTCCATTGGTCACCTTCTAAGATTCCAAACAAGTGACTTATTATTATAATTACTTATTGTTTCTGTCCCCCAATTACAAAGTGAGACCCATGAGGGCAGTAGAGTTTCTGTTTTATTTGTTGACATACCATTCCTTCAGGGTCTAAATAAATGCCTGACACATAGTAGTTGCTCAGTTAACCTCTTCAATGCTGAATAGCTGAGTGGACAAATGAATAAAGGTAACAGCCAGTGCAAAGCCGATTCTCAGAGCTGGTCCTCCGTCATCCTTTGACTGATCACAGATCCATCTGTTCCCCCTCCACCTTCAAGAGGTTGAGACAGAGAACATTCATGGGTGTTGAGGATGTATTGAGTTTTCCTCACGACTTAGAGTGTGTTAGTGTCAGAGGAAGCCTTAACCCCTGTCCTGTCTGGTGTCATCAACTTGCAGGAGAAAAACACTCAGGCTGAAAGCCAGGCACGCAGCAAAGGGCAAGGCCATCCCCAACCCCGCCTGCCCCAGTGTGGGTCCTCCCACCGCTGCCCCCTCCCCTGGGCACCAGTGAGGCCCTGAGTGGTGGGGGCACGGGGCGTGGAGGAAGAGCAGAAATGGCTGGGCACAAAGGCAGGCCAGCTGAGAGCTGGGGATAGTCACCTTATCTGCAGCGAATCTCTCCACCTCTTCAGTGTCTCTGGGTGCAACACGGCTTCCACTTTCCCCAGTGTGCTCCCGTCGGGGAGGGTGAAGCACTCGCTGTCACTGCTGGTGTGCTTGAGCTCCCCCACCGTGCAGGAGAGCTCCTCCTCTGGAAGTCAGGCATGCGCAGGTCCTCCAGGCGCATGCTGGGCACCTTCGCCCACCTGCTCCTGGTCACCTGTAGTTTTGACTCGAAAGTATCTCAGGGGTCAAAGGGTCTCTTCCACTTGGCTAGAGGCAGAGCGAGGGGAGAGGATTCTGTGGCTGCCTTGCCTCTACCCCTTCTCTCAGGTTCCCTGAGCGGTGAAGACACTCCACACACCAACAGCCACCCCACAGCTCTCCTAGGGGCGGCCCTACCTTGGTTTGCAAAAACATCTTGGCAGGTGGCTAAGCTGTTAGGGTTGGGGGTGAGCCCAGGGTCTGGATGGGAAGACCTGCTTAATTGAGCTAAGTGAGAAACCAACAGGACTAGGGAGTGCAAGGGCCAGCTGGGGGTTAGGGAGGGAGGGGGAGAGAGGCTGGCAGCCCCCCGGGAGCTCACAGCCCGGGGGGAGATGGGAAATCCTGGCTCCTGCAAGGAACAACGTTGGCAAGCAATCCTTGTCTCTGGAGTTTCAGGAAAGGACACACACGCACTGCCCATGAAGCAGGCTGAAGCCCAGGAGCTGCGCTCAGGTCTCCGCCTCCAGGAAGACTGGAGCCCTCAGGGGTGTGGGTGGGAACTTCCTGGGAGGCTTCCTTGGAAATGTGTCACCCCCTCCACCCCTGCCTGTGTCCCCACTGTTAAGCTGGCTGCTGTGTCTCTGCGGAGGAGAATCTAGAGGACAGAGTCCCAGATTCTTGTTTTGCACAATTAACAAAGGAAGTAGGAGGGGAAAGCACAGGAGACTCAAACGCCAAACACAGCATGTCAGGCCTGGATTCGTTTTACAGAGAAATCCGGTTCCACACCTTCATTTACAGATGAAACAGAGCTGGGAGAGGTAACGTTCCTTTTGCCCTCAACTCTGAAAAACAGAGCTCCTTGAAGTCTTGGAGGGCAGATGCCCAGGAGGGCTGGCCCGTGACCCAGCCAGGAGGCCCTAGGAAGGGCGGAAGGGCTGTCTCTGTCTCCAGGCAGGTCCCACCTCAGGCACCTCATGACTCAATGATCATTTTCTGTGTGCATGTCTAATTTTTGTCCCCATGTGGACTGATAGCTCCATAATGTGGAATTTAGCTTCTGCCCTCCACCGTTTTAGAATTCTATAGGCTGAGGTTTTCATTTGTCTGGTCCCTGTCAGTGGGACCAGGCACAGGACCAACAAGAATCTGGGAAAGGGTCCCATCTCGTCCCCAGATGGCAGCCACTCCCACTCCACCCTCAGGATCATAGGAGAACACATGTGCAGAATCTTGGGCTGGCTGGGCTCCTTAGACAAGGGGGTCCTCCTGTGAAGGTGGCCACTAGCCCTGCTGGGACCCACAAGAGACCAAGTTCCTCTGGTGGATGGTCCCAGGGTAGGAACGGTGCCACGGTGTGCACAGGCAGAGGCCTTCCTGAGCACGGCGACAGCATCTCTTCAGGGAGGAAGCTGAAGTCCTGTCCTCTGGGGGGTGATTTGAAACGAGAGCCCCTTCCTTCTGGTAGAAGGGCAAAAGCCGGAATGAAAAGTGCCACCGCCTCAGACAGAGGGCTAGAGGGTCCTCTGCAGTTATGTCCTGCAGTGGCAAATTGCTACTGGGAAAACCTCAAGAGAAGACAGTGCCTTTGGGCCTGGTGGGGCCTCGGTGCTCATGTACCCCCACCCCAAACCGAGGGCACCCTCTCTACAGTGGTTTGTCTAATGACACAGTTCGCTGAGCCAGGACAGAAATAGTCCCCTGATGGCACAGAGTTAAAAGTCTGTTTCCTTCCAAACCCCAAACCTTTAAGGAAGATGCAGTCCACCAGGATCATTGCTGTGGCCTGGTCAAGGCCCTTAACCAAACCCACAGTTTTCTCCTGAGTTTTCTTCTTCATGTAGTCATTGATGGCCTCTCGGCAGCCTTGGGATCCTGGAAGTCGGTAGAGAAGGCCTCAGAGGCGTACAGCAACTTGGCATCTCCCACAAACTTGTCCAGCAGCTTCAGCTGCTCTCTGGAACATGGTACCCCCTGCGCTCAGCTGTAGAGAGTTCCTGGGTCAGTTGAGGACACATAGGAGGTGCTGGAAGCCTGGTGGATTTCTGTATAGGGGGTCTCTGTGAGGTTGAACTTGAGGCCTTCAAGGATCTCCGTTAGAGTGGTGCCACAGGCCTCAGGGACAGGGAAGCCAAGGCAACAGACATGCTCATTCTTATCAGGGGTCTTTGAAGCCAACAGCTTGTAGAGGCTAAAGGCAAAGTTGGCATTGCTGAAAGTTAATCTGAGGTTTTCTATAGACATCCCATTATGTTGGTCCTCGTGGGTCACATTATCCCCATCAAGCATGTTCCCCAGAAGGCAGTGGACAGTGGAGCAGAGCCCAGCTACCAGAGGAGGGGTGACATTCCTTCTGCCCTCAACTCTGAAAAGCAAAGGTCCTTTAAGTCTCAGAAGGCCAGGTGATGCTCTGATACCTTCCACTGTCCCCCATGTGGCCTGCATTCTAGTCTCTGCCCCTGTTAGCTTTGTGACCTCCCATGGGTAGGCCCACTCCTAGACAGCCAACAGACAGATTACATTCTGCACTCCCTCTCATCCTTTGAGCTAAGTACTGTACTAATTGCTGTTTCCCCCAATGGCTAAAGTGGGCACAGAGAGGTGAAGGGACTTGCCCAAGGTCACACAGCAAGCAAGTGGAGGAGCGGGGATGAGAAGCCTGGTTTGCCTGGCACCCAGGGGGGAAGCTTGTGTTGGGTGGGAGGTGCTGTCCCATCAGAACGCATCCTCCCCCTCCCAGGAAGGAGCCCTGCACAGTGCCTCTCCCAACCGCTCGATGACAAGTTGTGTGACCTCGGGCAAGCACTCTCTGCATGGTGCCTGGTCGCAGGGAGGGGCTCACTGAGAGGGCACAGGGAATAGCTGGATGGCCCTGATAAGGATTGGTGCAAAGACCAAAGGAAGGTGAAATGTTCTTTTCAGCCCCTGCCAGGAAAGGCTTCCTGGTGGAACAAAGCAACATGGGCTTCAGAGGCTCAGACCTGGACTAGGATTTCACTTTGGCCACTTGTGATTGCTGTGTGGTGACAAGCAAATGACTGAATCTCTCTGAGCCTCATTTCCCATCTTTGTACAACACGTTGAGTAGCTCAGGGGTCTGGCTCATATTAAGCGTTCCAGAGGTGGTGTCTCCTCCCACATTCCCCCAGTTCTCAGAGTTGGAGCCAGGGCCACAGTTCCACAGGGAGAGGGGCCGAAGCCACTGCAGGGAAGGTGGGAGAGAGGCTGAGGTCAAAGCTGGTACCTGCAGCAAACAGGGTCACTTTCCTTCGGCCCCTGCCCACTCGTCCCGAGGTCAGAGGAGAAAGGGGCAGCTGGGGTTGGGGGTGGGGTTGGCAGTAGGGAACAAGAAAGGAGGAAGAGGAGGGAAGACGGAAAGAGGTGGGGGAAGGAGGGGAGGAAGCTGAGCTGATTTTCATCCAGAGACCAACAGAAACACCTTCAGACAAGCCCAGGGACAGAGGCAGTGCAATGTGCCTTCACCGTTTGTTTACCCTTAAGCTGATGCGGCCATTTCTTTGGAAAAGAGTTAAACATATTTTTCCCCAAAATAATTTCTGGAGAAAAAGGGCTTGTCTGTCTGGATAAGTTGGCAGTTGGTGGGCTGGCTCTGTTTCTGAGCAGCCTGTCTTTTCGGTTGCTGGACAGGCACAGCCTGCCTGGCTGCCTGGCTGGGGGCCCTGGAGGGAAGTGGGGGTTCTCCTGGGTAGAGATCCTGTGACGCCTGCACAGGGGACCCGGTGCCATCATTCCATCCACATTGCACCCTGAGAGCAGCGCCCTGGGTCAGGCAGGGGCAGCTGTATGTCACGCAAACACAGCTGGCTTGAATCAGAATCCAAAGGTGTCCAAGGCAGATAGGACCATAGGGCCCTTGTGGCGTGTCCACCCCTTTGCAGATGTGCAAACTCAATCCCAGAGAGGGCATGGCATTCCGAGCCAGCACCAGAACTCTCCCCAGTGTCTGGCACGCTTCCTCCTGGCTCCCTCCCGTCACGCATTCCACAGGCTGTGGGCCGAGACCTCAAACCACCCTGGAAAAACGAATTCCTTTGCTCACAGCACACAGAGCCTCATGGATTACCTGCCGTGGAGAGCGGGACGTCAAAGCTGCAGCCTACCCAGAACACTGCATTTTCATGGATGCTAACATGTATTTATCCCTGCAGAGAGCTCCTCCCCTCGCCTGGGAAGTGTTGGCCGGGATGATCAAGCGCTCTGTTTTCAGACCAGAAAAGCCTGGATGATCATTTCTGGTGACATGAATTTATTAGAGCTACTCAAACAATCCAGTTAGAGGAACAGCTCCTAACGCATTGTTTCATAGAAAATAATAACCCAAAATCAAAACATAAATTCCTTTTTTTTTAGTCTTTTGTTCCTGAGATGAACAAATGTTGAGGAACATGTGAAAACCCCCAAAATAAGAGAAAACATCCCCCAGGCTTTAATCACCCAGGGAACACTTGGCTGTATTTTTTCAGTAATTTTCTTTTCTCTGATGTGTGTGTGTGCATGTGTGTCTGCGATATGCAAACTCAGCTATATTTTTTAAATGCAGTGCTTTTTCTTGTTCTATAGCTTACTGTGCATTTTGAGGCGTCGCTCCCTCACTGCCACAAAAGGGGGCGTTAGTCTGAGAGCCCCCAGGTGCAGCGAGAACACAAACATCGTGGGGGCTTATCGTACCCCCCGGCACCATCTGTTTTTCTGCTCGCCCACTACTGGTTCACCGTAAGAGCTGGTGGCCCCTCAGCCCTGACCTTGAGATCTCCAAGATCTAGATCTCTCTCTCAGCTAATCCCAGGCCTTTCTTGAGCTCATGGGAAAAACCTTCCCCTTGATCCTTCATAGCCGCAACCCTCCGTCCATCACAACCTCTGACAAACCCCTAGGGGTTCCGCAGAGCACATTTGGGAACCCCTGGATTTGGTGAGGCTATGGTTTTGGCACGAAGTAAACCTGAATCCTGAGAGTAGCACACAGCAGTTGTATGACATCATACAAAGTGTAAATCCCTCAGTCTTGATCTTCTCATCTCTAAAATACAGTTAATGTTTCCTTGACTGGGTGGTCATAAAGGTGAAATGAAATGATACTAATTCTAGGCTCTATTGGGGCACGATGGTTGGCTTGTTTTGTATAGTATAGTACATCCTTAGGGCATTTAACAATTTGTTGGCTGTAAAGCTCCGAGGTGGCCCAGAAGAGTTTAATCCCATCCTTCCTGAAAGGATGACTTATACCCTTTCAGTCTCCAAATATTTTCAGAATTGAATACACATTTTTTGAATTACACAGAATCCCAAAGAAATAGTGGTTAAAACAAGACTGCCATTTATTTCTCTGTCATGTAGGCCCAGATGCAGGGCATGGGCTGGCTTGGTAGCTCCACTTCTGGCAGGACCCAGGCTCCTCCTGTCTTGCTGCACTGCCATTCCTGGAGTTTGTCTGTTGGGTTCAGGATGGCTCATTGCCATGCCCACCTTCTAGTCAACAGGGAGGATGACACAAGAAAGGGGGAGCACACCCTTTATTTAAAAAGAATAACCCAAGTGTTGCCTGTTATTACCACTCATGTTACGTTGGCCAGAGCTTGGTCACATGGCCACACCTAGCTGCAAGGGAGGCTTGCAGTGTAGCCAATATGCTACATGGGTAGCCATGTCCCAGCTAACACTTTGGGGTACCATTACCATGAAAGCAAAGATGAGAATGGGCTTTGGGCATGACTAATAATCATGCCCCAACATGTTACCAGTTCCCCAAATTCTCTAGTCCCAGGAGAGCCATCATTTTATTTCAAACTGAACTGATGTAGTCTGGACTTCCATTCAATGTGAAGGCCACCTTCTCCAGCATTGCTGAGGATGCTTATATGGGGGACTGACATGTCCTGGGTGCCACCTGTCACCTGGAGCTCCAGACTGATGCTCCAGGGCCATACCTCTGGAGCCTCTTCTTTGGACTTTTACTGGCTTCCTTGGTCTTTTTGCCACAAGCATCAGGACAGACCCTTCCTTCAATCCTGCAAGCACCTCTTCAGGCAAGGATGGCCATGTTAGTGTTCTCCAGGGCCTGATGAGAGCATAAGGGAATTATGAAACAGAAAGAAGAACCAGAACCAACATCAGATAGTACGTTTCCAGAATCCATTGACTTCTCCTCTTCAGAGTGGTCCCCTCCACATCGTCTCTCTACTGACTGCTGAAGCTGCAGGATTGCTAGAGCCTGTTTGCCTCCCAAGTCAGCAATCGCTTGGGAATATTATGTCCTCTGAGTTTAGGGAACCCTTGCCATATTGATGAATACTGCAAAGGAAACAGAACGGAAATTAAGGGCATACTGGTATTAAAAACAATAGGCCCCAAATGGAGTCACTTATGCTAAGCTCCATGTCACCAAACCAAGACTTAATACTTAATTTCCATTTCAACTCTTCCCAAAATGGAATCTTAACCAGTGGATCAGGAACCACCCAGTCAGCGCTAGTGAGGTAATCGGCCTGATAGACTCCCGCCATCCCCTAAAGGAAAGTGACCTTGCTATAACCAACCCACTTTCTTGTCTAGTATAACTTTCTTGTCCCTGCTCCCTTCTGCATGTAAGTCTTTCATGTGTACAGCTTCTCGGAGCTCCTTGCTGTCTGCTAGGTGGGATGCTGCCTGGCCTGTGAGTTGTTGAATAAAGCCAATGAGATCCTTTAAATTTTACTCAAGTTGAATTTTGTTTTTTAACACTGTCTGTAGGGATGCCCAGGTCCATGAGGAGGAGAGCTTTGACACCCTTGTTTTTCTCAAAGGATGTCCAGGGACCAGCAGAAAGAAGCTCATTAGAAATGCAAATTCTTGGAACCCACCCTAGACCCACCAATAAGCTCCCTAGGTAATTCGTGGCTGAGGGCACTGCATATAGGCTGAACAGGTGAAGGGTGACAGATATGTCACTCCAAAATATTCTTCTTCGGCATAAGGATTATTTCAGGCTGATATTTTGAGCTGAGGCACTGGGTATTTTGGGGAGGAAGAATTTCCCTCTAGCCTTCAAGGTTCTTCTAGCTGGTCTAAGAATCAGATCAAATAATTGAGACAGATTAATGGAGAACACCAAACAAGACTTTAATGACATGTACACCTCCCATGTACATATACATAGGACAGAGCCGGGAAAACCAAATAACTCCCTGAAATGAACAAAGCCTCCTCCAGAAATCCCATGTCAGCTAAAGACAAAAGATGTTGGGGTGGAGAGTCAGTCAATGCAGGCGACCAGAGAAGCGAGTTTATTATGCAGATCAAAGTCCTGCTTGCTCCACTGATAAGACTTTCTAGGGATCAGTCATCCCCCTCTTCCTGGCACAGAAGGGAAACACCCTTACAAATGGAGATACCCCTTTACAGACGAATGTCCCTTCCCAAAGGGTAACTTCTACTCAGTCTTCAGAATTTCCTCTGTGTCTGCAATTTCTTAAAATAACCAGCTTAAAATAATCAATGTGCCAAACAAGCATATCTTGGGGTGGCAAAAATATTCTCCCTTATAGTCTCTACCAGGGAATGAAACAAATAAAGATCCTGCACTTAAGGTGACGCGTCTCTGTAGTTCTGGAACATTGCCCTTAATGGAAGGTGGGGACTGCAGTCACGGGGTCTGCAAACGTTTTCTGTGAGGGCCAGATACTCACTGTTAGCTTGTGAGATATACAGAAGCACTCTGTGGGCTGGGTGTGGCCTGGGGACAGGGCCACACCATGAATAGCGAATAGCGGCAGGTACACGTGGAGACCGCGTGAGCAGGCGCTTTCCCTGTGAGCTCAGGCTGCCATCGGGGCCTGCGGTTCAGTTGCCCACAGCCGTGTGGGGCTTGGGTGATTTCTTTGCTCCCTTCCCACCTCCCCACTCCCTCCTGCCCTCCTTGCAATTGCAGGGAAGCCCTTCCCCACTGGAGTCCTTTCTTTCTTCCTTCCTTCTTTTTTTCTTTCTTGCCCCCGTGGCCTCTTGGTCCTGGAAAACCCTCTGAAGTCCTGAAAAATCCTTGAAAATCCCCGCCCAAGATGGTCACTCACTCGTTCAGTCCCATAGGGCTCAACTCTGGGGGGTTGGGCGGGCTACTGTGTACCCCACAGACAGAGCACAACTAGATCATCAGGGTCTGAAAGGAGTCACATTTCACACCAGGAGTAACATTCTTGATGTTAAAAATAAAAATTTGTCCTTCTGTTTTTTTTTTTTTTTTTCATCAAAAGTGTTGCCACCAGGTCTTGGTGGAAGAGGCATCTAGGAGGAAGGAAAAATGCCGACATATGATGCCATGACTTGCCCAAGGCCCCAGCTGTGAAGTGCTGGGCAGATCAAATGCCAAATCTGGGCTCTCCTGACCCTCCCATGCCCTTGCTTAAAAAAAGAAAGAAGAGAAAAGAGCATTCGAAATGACAATCTTGGAAGTATAATTCTTGTGCGAGGGTTGGGGTCACTGAGTTTCCGAGGCGTTAGTTGCTTGTGGATCTGCATAGAGAAGGCTGCCTCCTCCCGGGGCGTGGGACCCCTGCCCAGTGGGAGCTCCGACCCTTCCAGTCGCCACCCCCTCCTGTCCCTGCAGATGGGCACATTCCTCTGGCTTGAGACGACCCAGGTGGGCAGCCCAAGGGGAGCTGGAAGGCCCATCCCGGCTTGGCTGGGGTCAGGCTAAGGTCTCCAGGAGCCTCCTCCCAGGGCTCAGGACACCCAGCAGTACACAGGAGTGGAGACAGGCAGCACCAGCCCTCGGGGCCCGTGTGAGTGTGGCCGTCGGCCCTGTCTCAGAGGCCAAGAAATGAAAGATATGCCTCAGGTGCTCAGCCCTGAATGCAGGGCCAGCAGGTGCTCTCTCTGAGGGACAGCCAGTCGCTCTGACTGTCCCCAATCACAAAGGGAGTCCCTCGGGACTGGATGGACTTGGGTCTTGCAAGCGGGACTATTGTGATGCTGTTTCCTCTTCTCCACAGCTATGGCCTTTGTGTTGCTCCCTCTGAGTCCTGAGTGCCAATCTGGCACAGGTGGGCTAGGAAACCCTTGGGAAGAGGGCTGCGTCCCCGCTTGGGCTGGGATTGCCAATGAAGAATAGTGTGCTTCTGGAGCTCAGCCAGGGGTGAGGGCAGACAGCAGGAATCTAAGTCAGAGGGTGTCCCAGCTCCACAGAGCAGGTGGGGCTGGAGGGACAAAGGCAAGCTCCTTCTGGAGAGCTTCTTCCTGGAGGTGGGTGTCACGGGAAGGGCCCCTTTCAGCCAGGCTGCGTTGGCATTGTGGTTCTGGCACCACATACTACCTGGGTGGCTTCAGGACAGTTACTTCACCTCTCTGAACCTCTTTTGTCAATCAGAGCTCCTGAAAGAATTCTTAGGAGGAGGAAATGAGATACTGGCAACTGCTACCAACTCCCAGAGCAGGTTCTGCCTTCTCTCTTACAGGCCAGTGGACTCTGCTCTCAGTTTGAGAAGTGTGGCAATGGCAGCCCTTTGTTCTCCAACACCCCCGTCTGCTGTGTTTGCACTGACCTGGTTTTGTGGTCATGCAGGAGGCACTGTCTGTAGACCTCAGAGTATTTGCAAATGCCTTTCAGCACTGCCCTGCCCCTGGCTGTGTCCCCGGAGTGGCTCAGAGGCACCTGCAGAAGTACTTGGCAGGAGCAGGGAGAATTCCTGTCCTTTTGCATCTGCTTACTCATCTATTCCTTCTCCACGTTGTGTCTTGTTTTCCTTTGAGGTGGGAGCAACTACTACAGCTTGCTATCATCAGCTTCTACTTCAACACTGCCTTCCATTTTCCAGGCGACATCCAAGAATTCCTGGCAAATGAGGACTGTTGGGGTCAGAGCAGCCTGGCCCCATCCTACTACTGGACACCCTTAAACACAGTCAGCCTTTCTGACATGCAGCCTCCTTTTTCCATGGAAAGTGGGGCAGGAATATCCTCACACACACCAGTTCATTTATTCATTCATTTGATCCACCCATTGTTTTATTAAGACTCTACTCTGAAAGCAGTTTCCCTACTGGATTCAGAGCTTACAACACAGTGGTCATTGTAAAGATATGATCACAGAGTCATTGATAACGTTCCCTTCCAGAGATGGAACAAATGACCCACTCCTTGAGTTGGACCCAGTGACTTCTTTATAATAAAGAGAATGTGGCAGAAGGGACCATTTCTGAGATACCGTTATAAAAAGACTGCTGATTCTATCCTGGGTTTTCTCTCTCTTTCTTTCTCTCTCCCTCCCTCCCTCCCTCCCTCTCTCCTTCCCTCTTTCTTTCTAAGGAAGCTGCGTGTGAGCAGCCCTGTGAATAGGCCCTTGTGGCCAGGAGCTGAGGCCTCCTCACCGCAGCCGCATGAGCGATCGGGACGTGGAGTTCCAGCTCCTTCAGGTCCCGAGGGACCCTGAGCCAGAACCACCAGGCTCAGCCTCTCCCAGAATCCTGATCTTCAGAAATTGTGAGATAATAAATGTTTGTTGTTCCAAGCTATGAACTTCTGGAGTGACTTATTATGTGGCAGTGGATTGCCTAAAATCCACATCATCTGCCCGTTTAGCTCTCAGCATCAGGGAAGAAAGTCAACAGGGAAATCGGAGCACTGTACAAGCAAGCAGGTCACTTACATAATAACAGCATGTGCCACCGAGTTGCTCTGTCGATAGCTCTTCCTGTAGCCTTCCCTATTTTTAGGCCAACGCACCTGTTCATCCTTCACCCAGCTGTGATGATGATACACTCACAGTTGCTCTGTTCTTTTCTTTATGCTAAGAACTCATGAGCTCTCACGCATACCTTCTGGATAGGTTCAATTATTCTGTTTTACCCATGAGGAAACTGAGGTACAGAGAGATGAAGCAAGTTCGCAGGTCGCAGGCAGGCTGGCTTCAGAGCCCATATGCTGTCACCCTCCCCAGGCTGATGGTCCCCAGCCTAGCTGGGGATTCAAGGGACCTCAGACATGAGAAGCCCAGCAGGAAGGGGGAGGCATCCTGACGGCAGCCTTGAGGCTTTGCCCACGCTCTGTGCCCGCCCGCGCAACGATCTGGGCATATGGCCCAGAGGAAGCACGGGCTTGCCGCCTGCCAGGATCTGCGATGAGTGATGAGGGCAGGGATAGGTTTCCGATTTTAGGGGTCAAAGGGCATGAAGGTGCCTGCAGGCTGCAGAGCTCTTGGTAAACGTGGGTGCTGTTCAAGGGAGGACCTCACACACCCCGCTCCCCCGTACCCCCTTGGGCAGCTTTGTCTGGGCTCAGACACCACCAGACCGCAGGGACTCTCCGCTCTCTGCCACCATGCTTCCAGCCACATTGATCACCTCCCACCTCCTACCAGGGGTGCTGTGGGTCTTCCCTTGTTTCAGAGATTTCTGTAACCAGAATTTTGACACCAGGGCCTCCATGGCTTTTCCCTTAGGGACCTCTTTAACCGACCACATGTTAAAAAATAGCACCCCCTGCAGTCTTTTCAATCTTCATGAGCCCTCTATCTTCCCAGCTCAGCTAGGAACCTGGGGTTGTCTCCCGCTTCAGTATGGGGTCGGGTCTCCCTCTCCTACATCTTGGAATGTACTCCCCACTCTCCATTCCTTCTGCCCACACCTGGGCCCAGCCACCCATGGCAGTGACACCTGAGCTGTCTGCACTGCCCCCTGCCTCCCTGCTCCAGCCCATTTTCTACACAGACACCAGGTCCTTCAGGGGTCTCTCCTGTCAGAAGCCCCCACTGGCTTCCTCTGGACCAGAAGCCCCCACAGGACCTGGCGCTGCCCACCGCCACAGCTGGGCTGCCAGCACTGCAGGGCCCGAGGCTCATTCCTTAGAACAGAGATGCCCCTGCAGAATCCACGGTTCTCCATGTGGTGCCAGAAGAAGGGAGGGTTTCAACCTCCTTTACATACGAAGGGACCTCAGAAAACATTCCGTCTCAGGCTACAGTTGATGCCATCATGGAGGAGTCAACCCTTCTAATACACTATGGGCCGCACCGCACATGGCAGCAGGCTCTCCATGGTCCTTCCCCGTGGAACTGACCCTCCTCCGACTCACCCAAACCAGTCCTCACCCCTCCAACAGCAGACAGCTTCCCCCACTGTCCCCAGGAGGTGACTTCTCTCATCCCTGCAGCGAGGACAGTTGACTTCCGGTCATCAGGGATGGAGGCTTATTGCCTGTCCTTCGGCCTAAAGACAGAGCTGCCTGATTGAGCAAGACCACGTCCCCACTCCCAGGACACGCTTATACTAAAAAATGGTTCACTGCCTGGAATTCATGTTTATGGGATGTTCTGTATGTTTTCAGCAGCCCCAAATGCAAGTTGTGCCCAGGCGATGTGTGGTGGGGATCTGGCCCAAGGAGTAGGTGAGTCCAACCCACGACGCCTGGCCCTACAGCTCCTAGTCCTCCCCCGACACCTGCCAGCTCCACCCTCCCAGGCCTTTCCCCACCCAGCCCGGGGCCCTTAACATGTGTGATCAAATGGTTCCTAGCAGCCTCTCTGGGGAGAGGGTGAGGTTGAAGCAAGGGCTCACAGAGAAGGCTCTGGAGACCCCCTCCTCCCTGCCCTGCCGCACAACGAGCTCGGCTCTTAAACAACCAGCAGCTTAGCTGGATAGCTGCTGAGCAGCCGTTGCTCTCCAGAGGCTGTGTGCATGTGTGTATGTGCACACATATGTAGGAGCAGTGACATGGGTGTACGTAGGAGCATTTCATTACCTGAGCTCCGCATGTCTTCATGGAATATCGCTGTTGGGAATGACGTACGGATTCTCACCAGATGCTCTCAAGGGCTCAAAGGACCCGGCTTTTGTGTCTGCTGCCACCTTGGTGCCTCCTCATTCCCACCTCATTTCTTGGGAAAAGGTGGCAGATGGTCTGCTCCGGGGTGTGGCTCTACAGGGAACTGGCGAAGGTCACTGATGTCACCTGTTCTCCACCCCCCAGACCCTTTCCGCAGGTGTCTCTCTGACTCAGTTTTTTAACAGAAATGATGCATGCAGAGGGCTTGGAGAAGTGTCAGGCACGCAGTAGCGGCCTCCCAAACATTCAGCCTGGAGCAACAGGCTTTCTTTGTTTTTCACAACCACGACACTTTGGAAACGTACTACTACTGGTCAGGGGTTTTGTTGCATGTCCCTCAGCTGGGGCTTGTGTGATATTTTCTCATGCGTAGAATGAGGTAATGTGTTTTGGGGAGGATCCTAGAGAGGGATCTCATCACGTGACAGCAGAGGGCACAGTTGTCGAGGTGGCTCATTGCTGGTGATGTGACCTTGACCACGCAGTCAGGGCTGCAGGCACCAGGTCGCTCCACATGGCATTCCTGTTCTTCATTTCCTGTGTTCTGTTCACAGACGCAAGTCACTAAGTCAACAGACAGGTGATTACTTCATATTTCTATTTTATTCTTCGTTAGTTTTAAACATTTCATTGCCTGTTCATACTAGAATGTAGCTCCGCCAGGGCAAGGATTTTTCTCATTTTCTTCATTTATCTCCAGCATCTGGAACAGTGCCAGATACACAGTGGACATTCCCGGAACATTTGTGGATCAGGGAGCTGCCCTCACCGTGGTTGTCATCCCATGTTTGTTTGTACGTTTACCTGGACATTGCCAGAGGCCCTCCTGCTGGGCTCACCACTATGCCTTTGTACGGGTTTCATGCCTGATTCCCTGTAGACATCCATGGCCTTTGGCCGAAGGAGCTAAATAAGCCAGTGTAGGCTGGGCAGGGCTGTTCGTTGGTGAACTGTTTCCCATGGAGACCAAGGTCATGCTTCCTGTCTGGGTCTCTGCAAGGCCCTGCATTGCCCTCTGCATTCTGGTGGCCGTGAGGAGGTCCTGAGACTCCAAATGCCGCAGAATGTGACTATACTTGGAGAGAGGACCATTAAAGAGGTGATTAAGGTAGAAGGGGGTCCCACGGGTGGGCCTGAGCCAATCTGACTGGGGTCCTTGTGAGAAGAGGAGACTGGGACACAGATCCACGCAGGCTGAGCAGTGGCTATGTGAGGACACCGGGAAGAGATGACCCAGGAAAGAGGCCCAGAAGGAACCACACACTGCTCTTGGGCATCCAGCCTCTGGGACTGTGAGACACTGCATTTCTACGGTTAAGCTGCCCAGTATTGGGGCTGTTATTGCAGCCCCAGTACTCTAATACAGTGGCTAAGAAAGAGGGTTCTGGGGTGGGGGCAGTCACACCTGTATGTGTGGTGTCCTATAGACTCGGTACCTTACTTCTCCTGATAGGGTGGAAGAGGTCAGAGGAAGAGGTGGTTGGCAGTGGTGTGAGCGCCTTCTACAGGGCTGAGGGGGGGCATCTACTGATGTGCAGATGGGAGTGAACATCAGGAGGGGTCCCGGGGACGCCAGGCTGTGGCGTGGACGACCAAACTACCTGCAGTCAGGATGAGAGAACAGACAGAACGCTGGCCCCCGTGCTCAGTCCCTGTCATGGGACAGCAAACCCTGTCATCTCTTTCCTCCTCACTCCCCTCCACACCCTACCCTGGTCCAGACCCAAGTCCCCATGATTTCCTGTACATGCCGCAGCTCACTCAGCATCATCCTCTTCTCCAGCTGGTCTCTGTGCCTGAAGGTCCCATCCCCGTGCCCAAATCTGCTGTCTGTGGAAGTCCTGCTTATTCTTCAAGACCAGCTCACAAAAGCTTTCCTGACCCCAGAAGTCAATTCTCTCTCTCTCTGTCTGTCTCTCTCATTGAGCTGCTACACCATTTTGTTCATCCCAGGATCATATGACGATTGAATTACATGGCCTGTGATGACACCCATCTGGGCGCTTCAGTACGTGACCCGCAGCCGACGCTCACTACAAGCCAGCCGCCCAGAGCCCGTCCGGATCGCCTGCACAGTAGCTGTTTTGTGATCATTTGCCAAGTGACTCTTACTCATGCCGGACCTTGGCCTTACAAACGTCACACATGCAGGACCTTTCCCTTACCTTGGACTGGCTGCACAAATAGAGAAATATTTGCCAAGATACAAGGCATTTCGCAAGGGAAAGGCCTAGAGTGAGTCTGACCCCACAAGGAGGCCCGATCCTGAACAATTGTCCTGAGCTCAAAGTACAAGTTGTCTGGGTCCAGTCACAACCATATGCTGTGCCTTCAGCCAACATGTGCTGTCTGGGTCCTGGAACCTGAGCCTCTCCCTGTCATCAGCTGTGGGGCTCTGTGCAAGCACTCACCGTAAAAGGGGCACACTGTTCTACCATGCGGGGCTCCTGAGGGGTGAGTGAGATCACAGGTGCAAAGTGTCCCCTGGGTTGGCGCCTAGTTGGTGCTGAGCACTTTGGGGGCTGGTCAGGGCTTGGGTTCTAAGGGACAGAGTCCAGACTCGGGGATCAGAGTGGGATCAGCATAGCCTCAGGGAAAGGAAGCCTCATGGAAAGAAAGGCAGGAGGACAGGCCGGCACTCAGGGAGGTACACTTAAGGGGAAGTTAACTAGGGGACAGTCCGAGACTGAGTGAAGGACTTATCCACTTATCCATCTATTGAGTCTTTAAAGTGCCGGATCCCCTTCATTGACAGATGCAGAGACACAGTGTGCTGGGTAAGGGAGGTAAGTGACTCACCTAGTTCGCAGTGGAGCTGGCGGCTGAGATGCATCTGAAGGCTTCTGTTTCTCAGTCATGTCTTTCCTGCAGCGAGTACAGGGCTGAGAGTGTGCGTCTGGGGCCATAATCCTGGGGTCAAATCTTGCCTCTCCTAGTTAGGAGCTGTGTAATGGGGTAAATTCTATGCAAGTCTTTCTTTCACCATCTGTAAAATGGGAATAATAGTGGTGCCCGCCACATGGGGGTATTGTGAGGAGTAAATGCAACAATCCAGGTGAAGAGCCTAGTACCCAGCCTGGAACACGGTAAACTATCAATGTCACCATTCCCAGAACTATTTTCATAAGGACAATGGCACCACGTATTTGCAAAATGCTTTATTGTTATTGCTGGCATTAAGATCCACGGTTAGTCGCCATGTCTTCAAATGATGCTGTACTATATATAACAGGCCTCCCTTCTCACAACCCCAAGCCAAGCCCAGGAAATCGTAACTTAATCCACAGGGTGGTACATCCTACGATGGGGCATTTCCACCCTGCTGTCCACTTGCTTTTCTTAAAGGATGAGTAGCACTTAAATGTATTGAAATCAATTGTGATTGGCAGGGAGCACCTTAACCTTTTTGTATGATTTCAAGGATCCTTTAATCTGTGACCTGATCCTCCACTATATATACATGGGGAAACTGAAGTTCAGAGAGGGACCATATTATCCCAATGTCACATAGCTTCCTGGCGGGGACAGAAGCCCTATTCCAGACTCCCATTCCAGTGTTCTTTCCAAACCATGAATTGATAGCTGGTATTGCTGACAAATGGGGGAGTAGGCTTAGAAATATACTTCCTGGTGGAAATGTCTACCAAAACAACCCCCCTACAGAGTTTTGTCCAGCACTGGGCTGACATCAGGGTCCTGGATTCTGAGCCTCTCTTTGCCACTAACATGTTGTGTGATCTTGGGCAAGTTAACTAAACTCTCTGGGTCTCAGTGCTAATAGCTACTGATGAAAGGTGAGGGCAAGACCAAATGTTCTCCAGGGTTCTTCATGTCTTTCAATTGTGTGAAAAGAAGCCATCATCAGTATATTAATATTATTATTTTTATTATTATTATTTGTGAAAGCCTACTTTGTCAACTAAACCTGCGTAATTCACCAGCTCCCTGCAGATAGACTGCCAGAGCGTGCACCCTCATCTTCTACTTTGGAGACCTGCAGCCATGCAGGAGAAATCCTGCTTCAGGGGCAAGTCACCTTGCCGAGGAAGAGGACGTCCTTGCTTCTTTCCACAATGGCCATCAGAAAGGGCCTGTTGAACACGACCCTTTGAGCGCCAATTCGGGCTGACCGGAATGTGAAGATCATGCCTGTGGCTGCGGCTGCTTTGGTTCCTGCCTCATCCACCTCCACCACAGCTTTGTGCACCATCTGCAGGGGAGACACCAAAGCCACCAGTGCTGGGAGATGCTGTCACAGGAAACGGCAAAGCTTCTGCCTGCTATATCACCATCAAAATGTCAGCACAACTTAGCCACAAAACAGGTAGCAAAAGGCACGATTGTGCAGCTACCGTACACGCTGTGCTCAGAGGTGACCGCCCCAAGGTCTTACACTGAATGCTCACGGCATCGCCAGGGGTGGGCATGACTCTCCAGTATAGAGAGAGAAAGGAGGCTCACAGAAGCCAAGTGACTGCCGGAGGTCACACAGCTAGTGTGCGTTGATTAGTTTCGGTTGTGCTTTTCGGGGTTCCTTCCCCCGAGGCATGGTGCTGGGTACAACTTCCCATTGCACAAAGAAGAAGACACAAAGTGAAACCTTTGCTTCTTGAGGAAAAAGGGAAGAAAGAGAGCATATGGAATGTGGAATGGAGTGGAACAGAATAGAATAGAGTATGATAGAACAGAACAGAATATCGACCTCTGAAAGCAGCTGCTCGGAAGCTTCTGGGCTCACCTGAGACACGTGGATGTTGGAGTGGTTGGTGATGCCGGTCAGGTCCGCATGGTACGTGAACACATCTCTGATCCCCAGCTTGGGGAGGACTTCTTGCAGCTGATAGGAGCCCTCAATGGAGAACTTGGGAAGGTAAAGATTGAGCTGTCTGGAAAGAGAAGAGCTTTCTTGGACTCTTCTAGAGCATCAGCTCACTGAGTTCATATACCTGCGATCTCCCTTTGGCTGCATAATGCTCTTCCAGTCCTTTATCTAGAGTGGAGCAGCTCATCCCATCCTGGACTTTGACCTGGGCTTCCCCCCAGAGATCACTGTCCACCCTAACGGCTCTCCCAGAAAACCCAGCTTCCAGCCCTGCTCCGTCCCATTGGGCCAGACCCCAAGACCTGGGACTTCACATAATGCCTCTGGGCTCAGGAGCCGCTCCTGGGCTGGGTGAGGTCTCCCCACGGCTGTGTGACGCTAAGGGGACGTGTGTCTCCTTGGGGGCATGGAGGTTCAGGCTGGCCCGTGGGGTCTGAAGAGTACCTCTTTGTGAATAGCTTGAGCCACTTCCTCAGTGTTTTCTCATTCAGTCCATTCTCCACCTGGGCCATCCCATCCTCGCTGGGGAGAATGAACAGGGCAGTGGCATTCCCTTGGTAGGGGACCCCCACCACCTGGCAGGAGAGGTTTCTGTCCAGGAGGTAGTAATACTGATTCTTATTGTTCATCATGAGGACCCGCACGACCGTCTCTGAGGTCACATAGAAATTCTCCTCTCGGGTGCTTTTGTGGTTGAAACTTGTCTCCCACTTAGCTAAGGATTAAAATAGAGAAGAAAAGAGAAATTCTCAGCTGCAAATGAAAAGTGTGGCAACAGTAAACCTACTAAAAAAATAGATCACTCTCTTTAGAGCAACCTGGCTGGCACAGTGACTGCCGAGCCCCTGAGTGTGAAGGTAAGCCCTTCCCAACTTTGGGGACATGCTGGAACTTTGGGTGAGGCTTTTCCTTCCATACTTGCAAGACAGAGAGGTCTGTTTTCAGGCCTTCAAAGGCCCTCAGCCCTTATTGCCGTGTGTTTGATCTCTGATCTTGCTCAAGGTCTAATAATCCAAGTGAAGAGGGTAAAAAATATGGTTGGCTGACAAGCTACACTGTATCTGGTTAGTTATTCTGATGTTCGCTTTCTTCCCAGTGATTTTTTTCCTGCTTGGAAGTGCTCGGTTATGCTTACTGCTCTCTCCGCTTCCCATGGCACTTTTCCATCAAATCAATACCAGCAATCGTTTCCACCCTGTTAATAGTTGTAAGATATGGACCCTGCCTCAATACCCCATGTAGCTTATTTCACAGCTCCTCTCTGCAGCCTACTATAATGCAGACAGCCTGGAATGGGGACAAGAAATCTTAGAGGCCAAGGTCACCATCTGTGACCATAGGACGTGGGGGAAGTGGTTAACAATCGGGCTTTTCTTTCCTTCCCATCCTCAGCCAAGCCCTGCAGAGGGCACGGACAGGCTCGGCATCTGCAAGGAGAGGCAGAGGCACCAGATGAGATGAGTAAGGATATGGGAGATCAAGATGGAGAGATCAGCCCTTGTTGAGGAGGAGAGAGACTTTCCAGAGCCTCAGGAACTTGTCCTGAGACTTCTCAGCTGAAGAAGCAGCCCATAGGGGTGCAAAGGCACAAGGATCTGGGGGACAGGGAAATACCCACTAAGGTCCTTCCAAGGCTCACAGTCCTTCCCCGAGCAGCTGTGGTGACCGTTCTTTGGCATGGTAGCCATGACCTACTCGTGCTTGAGAGCCTGAGTGGAAGGGGTGTCCCTAGCGACCCACAGACAGGAACCAGCTCCTCTCCCTCCCCCGGGTCATTGAAATCACCTTGCACAGGGGGACGGTAAGTGCCCACCTTACCTGCACCACTGTTGGCCTCACTCTATCAACAGGCAGCAAAAAGGACTAATTGTATTCCCACTCCTTTGTGTGGGTGGGAATTGGGTGTTCTTTTGGCAAGAGCAGCTGAAAGGAGAGGGAAGGTTCCGGCTCGAGCCCCAGGGCCTTACCTTTAAAGAAAATGTAATTCACCATGACCATGATCTCTGTGCTATCCAGGTCCTTAACCAAGTCCACAATCTTGCCTTTAGTTTCTTTTGCCACATAATCGTTGATCTGCCTCTGGGCCCCTGCAGGGTCCCCGAAGTCAGTGGGGAAAGCGTCAGCCAAGTACAGCGTCCTCATGGCACTCAGGAAAGCCTCCTGGATGGGCACCGTGAGGCCAATGAACAGGGCATTGCCCAGGCTCAGCTGCAGGTCCTCTCTGGGCTGGCCAAGCTCGTGCAGCAGCTGCTGGAAGGCCTTGTGCAGCTCCTCCTCTGGGCACCCCTGCTGGTTGAGGCCCAGGCCCTCCAGGATCTGTGCCTTTGTGTTGGACTGAGCCCCCAGGGAGAGCACGGCCAGAGTTATGGAGATGCTCAGAGGAGAGAAGAAAATGTTCTGGTCAGGGGCAGCTGTGGCCAAAGCCCTGTAGAAGTCGAAGGTGAAGTCCCTGCCACAGGGGGGCACTGTGGCAACCAAAGGCAACTCCCCGACTCTCTTCTTCACCTCCTGGGAGTGGTGGTGGCGGAGGGTGGCCGCCTGTGGGCTGAGGAGCATCAGGCACAAGAGGAGGCCGAACTGCATGGTGGCTGCCCTCGCTGTGCAAGGAGAGTGGGGATAGCCTCAGGGAGGGTGCAGCCGGAGTGTCGTCTCAGAGAGAAGAGGGGCAGGGAGCGTGCCAGAGCGACACAGCAGAGCTGTCACCACCCAACCCCCATGCAACATCCAAGCAAAGTGACAGACCAGTGAGGGGGAAATGGGCACAGGGGCTTGAGGACAGAGACTTGGGGAGGAAGGAGGAGGCGGAGGGGCAGATGCAAGCCAGGGACTGGCCAGCAGGGCAAGAACCCTCCTCTCTCACCCACATGATGTGGAGGATGGGACATAGGGCAGAGGTTCTCCTGAGCTCTGCCTGGTCAGCATCTCTGAGGCTCCCAGGGAATGAGAAGCCAGCTTCCATGCATGACCTGCAGCCCTCACTTGGGTCCCAGATGCAGCATGTGCAAAGCCTCACGGTCCTCCTATGAACTGAGCCCAGCCCCCTGTGGGCCCTGCAATGTTGCTGGGTTTGTCCTTGCTTGTCAGCAAGTACAGAGTGAGCAGGTCCGTGCAGCAGGCAGGGAGCCAGGCCCCTGTGACTCGCCGGTGAACACAGGGATGACAATGAGTACCCTCCAACTTCCCCCACGGGCTGCTCCAGGACCCTGCAAGGCACCCTTATCCTGCATCAGAGGCAGCTTCCCCCCTTAAGGAAACTCTGACATCTTAACGTTCACACTCCAACTTTCTGACTCTTCTGTGATGGGCTAGATTGTGGCCCCCGCCCTCCGCTACCTGCCCCAGCCCCTGGTTCATTTGTTGAAGCCCCAGCCCTCAGCCCCTCAGAATGTGACTGTCCTTGGGGACAGGCCCATTAAAGAGATGATTAAGGTAAAACAGGGTAATATAGGTGGGCCTGATCCAATCTGACTGGTGTCTTTCTAAGAAGAGATCAGGACGCAGACACACCCAGGCTGAGGAACAGCCAAGTGAGGACACGGGGAGGAAGTGACCAGGGGAGAGGCCCAGAAGGAACCAGCCCCGCCGACACCTTGATCTTGGACTCCCAGCCTCCACGACTGTGGGACACTACATCTGTGTTGTTTGAGCCCAGTCTGCAGGGCTCTGTTCGGGCAGCCCCAGCTGACTAGGACATCTCTTCTTTCCATCACCTCCATCCCTCTAAGGCTTCTCAGGCGGGCCCTGGGGTGCCTTCCATCACCCAAGCCTCGTGCTCCCCTTCCTCCCTCATCTTCCTCTATCTAGACCCCTCCTCTCCCACTAGAAAACCCTCCTGTGCCTCCCAAATCCAGGCCTCCCAAAGTCCTCCTCCCACCCCCAGTGGACAGCCCAGACTGCAGCCCAGCTGCCTGGGCTCAAATCTTGGCCACACTACTTCCTCCACGTGTGATTTGGGGCAAGTCAGTTACCCCTATGCCACTGCTCCCCCTCCTGCCCATGGGATGGAGGTAATGACAGTACCCGCACCAGGAGGTGGCTGGGGATTCAGTGAGTCAACATGTGTAAGGTGCTCGGAGCAGTGCCCCGCGCAGGCCTGCTGCTGTAGAAGCGCAAGCTGTGGGTGCAGCAGCATCTGGCCAAGGCCCTGCCAGAGACCCCCATTTCCCCAGCTGAGCAGCGGGGGGCATGCTTTCACCATGTTAACCCCCACATTGCCGACGTTCTGCTGGTTCCTGATAAAAGGTGTGGCTTTCCTTCCAGCTGGGTGCTCTCTCCCGTGGACACCATGTCATCAGGTCCCCCAGCCCCAGGGTGAGCACTGCCATAGCCACGTGACACAGAAACAAACTGCAAAGGTCCCCAGACAGCTCTACTGGACACTGCTTGCAGGGTGGCCCCTGTGAGGTGGAGGGCAAGGATCGGGGGACCCCATCGACCTTGGGAGTCAGGCAGAACTGGGCTGCAGTCTTTGAGTGAAATCGAGTGACTCGAGCAGGTCAAGCTTACTGCCCCGGCACCTGAGCTCACAAAGGAGGCTCATTTAGAATGTTCTGTTTGCAGAAACCCCAGCTACAGAACCATATACAGTGGCCTCAGCAACCCCAGGCAGTGGGCGACCCTGGCACGTTGCCAGCACCGGCTGTTAGGTGCTGTATTGTTGCCACGTGTATCAACACCTTTAGCTTCCCACCCACCCATGGAGGTAGGTGCTATTACTGCCTCCACTTTACAGTCAGGTAATCCGAGGCCCAGCGATGCTGCATCACTTGCTAGTAGGGGCATAGCTTGGGCTCAATTCTGGCCCTCAAAGCCCACATCGCTCCAAACCACCCCACTCTTTCTTCTTCCCCAGATCCCTGGCCCTCCTTCCTTTCTGTATTTTTTGGCCAGAGCCTCCCAGTTCTGTACTCCCGGCCTGAGTGCCATCATGATAGCCCCTAATCTGCAGATAGTGAAGAAAGGCTGCCTGGAGTTCTCATGCTGACTCCCTTTCTGTTCCCACCATGAGATATGCCTTCCCTGAGGCCCTTACAGGCTGTGGGTGGGGGTGGTTTCATCTCAGTGTCCTCTAAACCAGTCTCTTCTGCAGCACAGTACGGTCCCTCCTGCAAAGCGTTACAGCCATCAGCGTAGCACGGCGCTGCTGAATGAACAATTCCGCTGAACAACCCCCACCCCTGCCACCCACCCCCACAGATTAACACTGAGCTGATAATTTCCCTGAAAGAACTGCTCTCAAAGAACAGCAACAGAGGTGGGCGGATTCTGCTTGGGCAGAGTCCTCAGGCGCCCACTCAACAGGAGCGACAGTGCTAGCGACCTTGGGCCAGGCTCTTCCCCTTTCCAGGCCTCAGTTTCTTCATAAATGACTCAAGGTCTTTCACATGCTGTGGCCAGTGACCCTTGTCCCCATCACTGCTCCCACCCTGCCCCAGGGACCCAGCTTCACTCAGACTCGCCTGGGCTGCAGGTTTGGGACCCTATCGCTCCCAAACCTTCCCCTGTATTAGCTCATTTATACTCCTCTAACAGGGACTGGGTATCAGGATCATGACTGTATGGAAGAGGAAACAGAGGGTCTGAGAGGTTGCTTCTGGGACAGTGAGGCCTCAGGGTGCCCATTTTGGGCTTCCTAGCCACGGAGCCCAGACTTTGTCATGACACTCCTGGACCTCTGCGGGGCATTCACAGCTTTGACAGAGTGTAGTGCCAGCTTCGAGCCTGGGGTGAGTCTTCTCCAGGCCTTGAGAACCTGGCACTCAGGAAACCAGCCCCTACCACACGTCAGGAGAGCCTGGCCTGGCTGACCCTCCCCTGGGCCCCTGGAGCCAGTGTTTCTGCAGAAACGGCCCCCAGGGGTCAGAGGACAGAGAGCAGGTCAGTCCAGCTCAACTGTCATCCTTGGCCGAGGTGACTGAGGGGGTAGGAGTGGGGCAGCCCAAGATAGTTCTCTCACTGATCGCCCGCGATTCGGGGACCTAAAATCTACTGGTGTTTATTCCAAGTGTTAAGCAACCAAGTCCCATCAGGGCGACTTTGTGGGAGGCGTTCAGTTAAGGAGGGTCTTCCCACTACTGACAAAAGGACATGCTAGTTTTGGAGCCCAGGCGGAGAGGGAGGACAAAATCCCCGGGTCCTACTGACCAGGGGCAGAGGCTCCTTGGAGCAGTGACCTAGCAAACTTTCTTAATCTCCTTCCTCATCTCCAGACTATCAAAGCTTCTCAGTTTCTAGCCCCAACCCGTGTCTTACATCTGCTTGCCTCTCCCCATTTTCCCTCCACCATCGGTCTTTCACCTGGACCCCAGACTTCTCTCCCAAGAGCCATTCTATGCACAGCATCTGAACCTTTAGTCACAAGAAGTGACAGCGCCCCCTGCCGGAGACGGCCTCACTGCCAGCTGCGTCTAGGCGAAAATGTGATGTGCGCGATAACCCTCAAGGCACCATGTGATCTGGCTCTGCCCAGCTCTCGCCAGCCTCAGCTTGGTCCGCTCTGCCCCCCCTCGCATGTGTCCTCTGGGCACACTTCTTTCAATTCCTGAAACAGAAAACCCTGTCACAGCCCTAGGCCTTGCACGGTCTGCTCTCTCTGCTGGAAACCTTTCTCCTCCTTTCTCATCAGGACTGCCATCTCCCTGGGCGTCAGGCCTCTGCTTAAGTGTCACTTCTCCATAATGCCATGTCCCCTTATGGCTTCTTCATTTCCACTAGTATTGTCCGTAACGGCCCTTGGTTGTGCCTCTCACGGCTCCACCCATTGACTACGTGCAATAGCATGTGCATCTACTGGGGACTTCCTTTGTTCCAGCCTCTCTCCCCCACTAGGAGATGTGCTCGCAACGAAAGGAACCCTCACCTACGCGGCTTTTGGCTATGAGACTTCAGAGTCAAGGGCTGCTGCTCAGGCACCTTTGTAGAATGAATGAATGAATGAATGAATGGATCCTTGTCTCCTCAGTAATTCATAGGTGTCAGACCACATGCGAGACACTGAGTAGTGGAGATGTAGCCAGGCTGGACATCCAGAGCAGAGCTCTCCTGGCCCTGGGCTACCTTGCCAAATGACCTTGAATGACTCCTGCCCTGCTGTTCAGCTACAGTTTCCTTTTTCTTTTAAAACCACTTTATCGAGGTCTGACTAACCTACAAAAAGCCGTACATGATACCCACAGCTGGATGAGTTTGGCCATCTGTATACACCAGTGAAACCACCACCACCGTGAAAGCCGTAAACGCTGCTGTTCTCCCGTCTCTTTCCGCCCACCCACTTTATTCTTCACGCTGAGGCTTCTGGATCTGTGACTGAGGATGCCCACCCCAGAGAGCATGTGTTATCCCCTTTTATTGTTGTATTTCTTGCCAAGGGCCCTATTCTTAGAAAAACTGAAAGGTCCACTCATTTTATGGCTATGTTTTGTTTATTTAACAAATGACCAAATAGCAGCTGGAGCTCGGGCAGCCACTGTGACCATCCTGGGTGGCGGCCACCAGGCAGGGTGACAGTATCTCAGGGAAACAGATTATTTGATCATTTTTCCTGATTTCTAAAGATTCTAGATTGCAGGCACAGAAAACAATACAAGCTATGGTTTCCCCAGTGCCTTCTGTACCAGACGCCTTGTCCTCCCCACCTTAGTTCAAGGTTTCTCAACTTGGCATGGCTGGCATTTGAAGCTGGGTCCTTCTCTGTGGAGGCGGCTGTCCTACGCATTGTAGGGTGATTGGCAGAATCCTTGGTCTCTACCCACTGGCTGCTAATGCAGGCCCCCTCCAGCTGTGACAGCTCAGTGTCTCTAGGAGGTTGCCACAGGGGCCCCATGGATAAACTCATGCCTGGGTGAGAACCACCCCTTATTTCATCTTCACAGTCATATAGAGGATATAATAATTTGCATCTTACCTATTAGAAAACTGAGGTCTGGCCAGATTTAGTGTTGTATCCAAGGACACACAGCTAGGGCCACTCTCTGCTGCTTTAGAGGCCCTGTTCCTTCCCCACCCCTGTGGGGCGTTCTTCCTGCTCGCTCTGGGACACCGCCAAAGCCTTAAGCCCTCCAAGGCCCATGACAGCAGAGTCCATTCCTCAGCCCTCCTTGCACGCCCTAAGCCCAAGGGCCCTCCATCCCCAGCACCTGTACTTACTCTGTCCCGTGGCCGACTACACGCAGCAGAGGTGACGGTCCTTCGGTCTCAGTAAAAGGCAGAGGGCTGGCTGGACTGGAGCCAGCATGTGTCACTGACCACAGCAGGGCCCTGACTCCACCCCTTTCCTGGCCCGCCCCAGCCTGCCCTGCCCTGTCCTGGCAGGCTTCCAGCCACCAGGCAGGCTGCAGGCAAAGCCATCTGAGCTCTGACCAGAGCCATCCCCTCACTGCCCGGCAAGCCCCGCAGAGACCACCGTGGGCCTGCTCTGGCACGGGCCCCACCCTTATGACCTCATTTAACTTTAATTACCTCCCTAAAGGCCTTAGGTCCAAACAAAGTCATATTGGGAGCTAGGGCTTCAACAGATGAGTTGGGGGTGGGGACACAATTAAGTCTATAACAGCTGTGATGAGAAGGCAGGATGGGCCAGTGGCCATAATATGGGAATTTATAAGAGCAGATAGGTCCTGATAGCTGACTTTTCCATTGACCTCAAGAACAACAAAGAACGCCACCCTGGCAGGTGAGCTTCTCCATGAGCGGAGTGGGGTTCTGCCCAGTCCACTGAGTGTTTGTAACAATGTTGAACAGAAATGCCTTTAATTTAATGGAGGCTTTTGCTGTACCACCTACCTGGTCCTAACACTGTCAGCCCGCTTCACCTGTTCAGGTGACCTGCCAACCCTGTGAAGTTGTGGCCCTGCTCTAGAGGACAGAGCTGTGATCAGAGATGAAGGGACATGACAGCTGTGCACGTCTGTGGAGCAAACAGCGGCTCATCTGTGCTCACAGTAGGGCTACGAGTCAGGTATATCATCTCCATTTTACAGGGGAGGGGACTGAGGCCCAGAGGTAGCCTAAGTCCTACACCTTGTTGTTATGGGTTGAACTGTGTCCCCCCAGAATTGATGTCCTAACCCCCAGGATCTCAGAAAATGACCTTATTTGGAAACAGGGTCATTGGAAATGTAATTAGTTAAGATGAAGTCATACTGAAGTGGGTGGGCCCTTAATCCAATATGACTGGTGTTCTTATAAAAAGGGGAAGTCTGGACACAGACATGCACAGAGGGCGAATGCCATGTGAGGATCAAAGCAGGCATCTACAGTGCTAAAGATTGCCAATCAACCCCAAGAACCTAGGAGAGAGGGTGGAACAGATTCACCCTCACAGTCCTCAGAAGGAGCTGACCCTGCTGAGACCTTGAACTTGGACTCCCAGCCTCCAGAACTGTGGGACAGTACATTTGTGTTGGTTGAACTACTCAGTCTGTGGTCTGTGGTACTTTGTAGAACCCAATAATGGTGGAGTCCAGATTTGAACCCAGGCATTCTGGCCCAAAATCTAGCTTCTGTATGGGGGTGCTCTGTGGCTTCTTGGTAACTCCTGGAAACCCTTGTCACCAGGCCTTGCTATTTCAGGTGGTCAGAGCATGAGAGCAATTCATCTTAGTTCTGCGTCTTCTCAGAGAAGGACCCCTTGCCTCCCTAGGCAGTCGGGCACCCTGCCTTCCCTTCATCTGCCACATTCCATCACCCTCCGTGGCATCTGGGGTCCCCCAGACTCCACTGCTTATGCTCATGGCACTCCTGTTGCCCCCCCTGCCCTTCCCCTGCAAAGTACAGAAAGACTTCCTCTTTCCTGCTGGAAGAGGGACCACTGAACGCACACGCACGTGGCCCCTGTGAGCACTGAGCGCCGGCCTGACAAAGTGTGCCCCCCGAGGGCCACACCAAGGGCCGCATAGAAAGAGAGTCGGTAGGTAGGAGAGCAGCAGATGGGTGCTGCTCTTTGGGGACAAGGTGTCCTATGTGGAGCCCTTTTATTCATTTATTTTTTTAGTCCTCCACCGGGGCATTTTGAAATAGGAGGAGCTGTTAAACATTTACCCAATCAGTTCCAGGGGTGTGTCAGGAGGTGGGGATGCAAAACAACTACTTCTCTCAAGGCACAGCCTTTTTCCTTCCTCCCTCCTTTCCTCCCTCCCTCCCTTCCTTTATCCATCAATCCATCCACTCACCAGGTACCTGTTGAGCCTCAGCCACACGACAGACCAGGATCAGCCCAGGTACTAGGGTGAGTGAGCAGGGCCCTGCCTTTGAGATGGTCCTTCTAACTGGGGCCTGTGGGGCATAGATTGACATCAGCCAACTAAGTCTGATGGTAGGATGATGGTCTGCCTTAGGGAGGAGAGGAGGCATTTACATTGTATAGGAGATCCTGGCAGATTCTCGGAGAAGGGAAGGGAGCATTCTGGGCAATAGGGACCTGCAGGAGCAAAGGCCCGGAGATGGGACGCTATGGGCAAGCTGGGCAAACAGCAAGACTTTCTGTCAGTGAAGGCAGTGGTTGCATGAGAGCTAGAGGAGGGGCTGAGGCAGGACAGGCAGTTGGGGACGAGGTCAGGGAGGGCCTTGACCACAGATACAGGAGCTTGAACTTTATTATGTAGACAGTAGGGAGCCTCTGAGCAGGGGAGGGAGGAGCTTCGTCAGAATGAGGAGGCGTCAGTCTCAAGGCTGACCTTTCCTTGCCTGCCTTCATCACACCAGGGCTTCACCTTCACACACTGCCCCTGCAGGGACGTTGCCATAGGGACCCTAGGCCTTGGCCTTTCCGGTTGTCTGAGACTCTCAAATCCCCCCACCAGTCTGCCTCTGCAGGGGCCATTGGGAATGCATCAGCCTGGGCCTGACTTTATTTCTTGCCTGGCTGTTGAAAAACAGAATCCAGCTTCTCAGCAGGTGTAGGGGGATAGGGACAGATTTTATTTTCAGTGACACACTTGCTCCTCAGCCAGTATGGCCAGGGAGAAGGGAGGAGGGGTGCGTTCCTCTGAGTTTTGGAGGGCCTGGGCCACGAAGCCTTTCTGGGGCCTTGGCCACACGGCCTGGAGCTGGTGTGATCAGCTCCTCCAGAATGTTCTTGCTGAGCCCTTTCCTCAGTTGGGGCTTTGCTTTATCAGTATCCCTCTGAGGCTGTCCTGTCCAGCTCAGGGCCGTGTTCTAGAGGCAGAGAGGGGGAGTTCTCTGACCCCCTTCTGCAATGGCTTTTTCCGGCATGACAAAGTGGGCTGTCTCTTGATCCGGCTATTGGTTTCCCGCAAGGTGCCTATTCCTGTGGCTGTGGCATTATTTGGGCCAGGACCATGTCACACAATCCCTGAACTATTGTGACTCTTGAAAAATCGTCCACGCTGTGGGTGGCCCTCGGCCTGTGTCACCAGCCTGCCCCCTCCTGTGGGACGGGCAGAGGTTGTTTCTCACAGACTCTGAGGGAGACGGTTTCACTGTGGGTGGCCCCTCCTCGGCTCATTCACCCCGCACACTAAAGATGGTCTGAGCTAGACCCCCTGGGCGGGCCCATATCACCCAGGCGAGGAAACCGAGGCCCAAGAGCAGAGATCAGCCTGAGGCCCTGGAGCGCGCCAGTAGCAGAGCCAGAATGTGCGAACAGGCCGCCAGGCTCCGGCTCCGGCTCGTGCCCTTCCTCCTCCTGCAGCACATCCTGGGACCACGCCGGCCGCTCCGGGAGAGATCCGTTCTGCGGCCATCCAGCCTGGCGGCGGCAGGTGGTACAGAGCCTGTGCCCCCGTGCTGCCCTGGGCGCTGCCCGCCTCACTGAGCTCCCGTCACCAGGCATCTGTGCTGGTGGCCCTGGTGAGCCCTCTCCCTGCCAAGGCAGAGGAGCCCCTGCTCTGAAACAAGGCTCTTGCCCTGCCTAGGGGCAGCTGGCTGCCCACAGCACATCCCCCTGCCGTAACACACCACCCCAACTACTGGAACTTGTAGTCTCGCTTCTGTGTCTGGGACCAGGTATGCCAGGGGAGTGCAGCGCAAACATAAGAGGGATGGGAAAGGGATACATTTATTGAGTGTCTACTATGTGCAAGGCACTGAACCAGAGGCCTGATAGCCATCATCTTGTTTACTCTGTACAGCCGCCCTGGGAGGGGTGGAAACTTGCTCAAAGAGGTTAGGTGATCGGCCTGAGGTTGCACAGGCTGGGAAGCTGGGTGTCCAGTCCACACCCACATTGCACCACCTGCATCTCTCCCCCTCAGCAGCTTCTGACCTGGGCGCTTGGCGTCTTCTGCATCTCCTACTCCAGACACAGGGCTGCTCACACCCAGGCCTGCGGGCCACGTCCTCCTGCTTGTAATGGATGAGCCAGCCCTAGGGGTGCTGTGGTTTCAGGGGGTTGACAACCTTGCCCAAGAAGAGGATGCTCTGGGTGTAGGTAGAAAATATCACCAAAAGGGAGGACTGGGTGAGCCAAAGAACCGATGATTCTTCCAGGAGGACATAAAGGTGAGGACAGCTGCGGCCTCAGCGGCCACCTCCTCCACCTCCGGAATGGCCTTGCGGAAACTAGGAGGGTGATCACAAGTGTTCCCCCTGAGAGAACATGAGTCAGGGCTTAGAAAAGACTGTGGGACCAGGTGGCCAGAGAGCAATCGTGCAGCTCACTGCTTATAAAGCCGCTTGTCGGGGATCTGATAGCAAGAACTTCTACCCATCGGGGTGTTGAGCTAGACTTCTGATTCACACAGTAAGGATGGCTGTCATGAACTGAGTACTTACTATGGGCCTCAGACTCTTTTAACTTCATAACCACCCTGTGAAGTTGAGGCATTATGCCTATTTTACAAAGGAGGAAAATAAATTCAGAGACTAGGTAACCCTTTAATGCCTTAAGGGGCAAAACTGGAATTCAAACTCTCAAACCCAAGGCTCTACCTTCTAGCACACATCTGTCTTACTTGGCTGAAGTCATAGGTCATTTTTTCTCGTCTAATACTCTCGCACCCAACCAGCCTCACCTGCAGCCCTCCTCATTTGGTCAATGCATTTATCACTCTCCATGGGCACAATCTATGCACGTACTGTCACCCAGACTTGACCGGGAGAGCTTGCTGAGCGCAGGGACCTGTATTCTCCGTGCAATGCACCAGGCCCAGCACATGGGGGTTGGTTCATGGAAGCCCACACTTCCGTTCATGTAACTGAACAACACTCAGGCTCTGAGACTTCATGTGGTGTCAGGGACAACACTCGAGAGGTCTAAGTTCCCCACCGGGGCCTCTAGGGGTTCAGTGACCACCAACCGGTGGTACCCTGGACACCTGCAGGTTTTGTAGTTTGATGATGCCGGACAGAGCCTGCTGTGAGAACAGGTCGGTGAAGCCAGTTTGGGCAAAACCTGATCTAATGTATAGGAGCCAGAAATGGAGAACCTGGGGAAACCTACCTCGAGCTTCCTATAAAAGTACCTGGAAGAGGCACTGGATTAAAACAACTGGACTCCTGAACTGGCCAGTGATCCCCTCCAGGCTGTGCTCTGCACCCACTGGCTGGCCCTGCACCATCTGTGTTCTGTCGCCACCAAACTGTTTGCTGATTCCAGTCCCTGAGAGGAGTCTCCCTGGTGCTCAACGCCAGGCTCGGTGGCCCCCGGGGCCTGCTCTCTGCAGGGCCTCCTTCCCCTGGGAGCTCCTCTTGGACTGAGGCTGTGTCTGTGGGTGTGCCGGGGAGATGCAAGCCTGCCATGTGGCAGTTCTGCCTTTGCCTCTGTTGGGGCTCTGTGGGTTTCACTTCTTTGGGACCAGACGATCACTTCGGATCAAATTCCTCTGCCACGTGAGTTCTATGAACGTCCCATCCACATGGGGCCTTGGATTGTGGTCCTTCTCTTACATGTGATTGGTGACTTTTCCCAGTCATAGTTCCAAGGGGATGTGGACGGGCTTGGGTGGGTGGCTGGGGTTTTCCTACACCGCTCCAGGCTGGCTCAGTCAGCTGCCTTGATGGGGGTCTACCCACTCATTGGGACTGCCACCAAGCCTCATGCAGGATAAGGGCCCCATCTGGAACCAGGGCTCTCAACTTTGGTTCTGCTTCTCTTTTCACTAATGGGGGCAAAATCATATCTGGGGTATAATAGGAAAGTTCATTATTTAAGGAAACGCATGAAAGTCTTAGAACAAGTAAGAATTCTTTCATGACTTGGTAACCAGCCCATTTGTGCTGGGCTTTCATTAGGAGGGTCCATGTGCAGGGCAGCCTGCAGACTCGCCCCATGTGGCCCGCTGACTGTCTGCCTCTTCTGGAGCAAGTTGTTCCACCTTGTTAGCATCTCTGGAGTCAAAACCTCCTCCATCTGCTTCATTTCCCCTCAGTTAGGAAGACAAAGGCCGTATCATTTCCCCTGAGGTGCACCCGCAGCACTGAGCAGGGCAAGGACCTGTCGTGCCAATCGCGGTGTTGTCCCCTGCAACATCCTAGACACCTTGACTGCCGCACCCTCAGCAGCATAGAAGTCTTGGCGAGGGGTCATGGAGAGCATGGATGGCTTCTCCCACAGAGCTGAAGGGAAGAGGGAAAGAAGGCACAGAGCATCTATAAATCAGCAAGCCAACCCTCCAGCCAGGGAAACCTCCTAGCAGCTCCTGGAGAACCACACCCTTCTCGCCGTCCCACAATTTCCAATACCATCAGGGCGGACCATTCATTCAAAATCTGATAACGCCTGGGGAATGGAGCTGTCAGGGCTCAATCAGATTCTAAAATGAGAGATATCCAAGGACGTCAGCAAGGTTGTTTCATGTCTTCACCAATGACGTGAAATTGCTGCACTTCAAATTTTGCCAACCTGATGATGGCGTAGTAATAGCTCATTGCGGTTTTGATGGGCACTTCTTTGGTTATAAAGGAGATTGAGTAACTTTTTGTATGTTTATTGAACAACTAGATGTCCTTTCTTTGGGTCAGTGCCAAATCATGTATTTTACCTGTGTTTCTATAGGGCTGATTCTTAGTGGTTTGCAGGAATTCTCTGAATACTAACTGTGTACTAGTTCTGTGTGTTGCAGATACCTTCTCTGCCTCTCAGGCTTGTCTATTCACTCTCATAATGGTGTGTTTTGGTGAAATTCTTAGCTTTAATGCAGTGAACATATTGGTCTCTTTATTTATGTTAGGTCTTTTGTGTCTTGTTTAGGAAATATTTCCTACCTTGAGGTCAGGAAGATACTCTCCCATATTATCTTCTAGAAGCTTTAGTCTTGCCTCTTCTATGTAGAACTTTTCTCCACCTGAAATGAATACTTAGGATTCGTATGAGGGAGGGGTCCAAACCTATTCATTTTCCTATATGGGTACCTAGTTGTCCCAACACCACTTTGTTTGTTTTTTAATCCATCCTTTCCCCAGTGTGGTGCCACACCAGCTTTGGCAAATACCAAATGTCTGTAAATCCATGGGGCCATTTCTTGGTTTTATGCTGGCCTCTTTATTCCATCTTATTGGTCTGTTTATACCACACAGTCTACGTTAATACAAATTTATAATAAGTCTTGCTTTCTGGCAGGAAAGTTTTCGCATCTTAGCTATTCTTGGTCCTTTGCACTCTCATATATATTTTAGAATCGGCTTGTTAACTGCCACCAGAACAACAACAGCAAATATGTGCCAGGATTTTGATTGGGATTACATTAAACATTCAGATTACCTTGGGGGAGAACTGACATCTTTACCATATTAAGTCTTCCTTGTCATGGATATGATGTATCTGCTTTTTTCTTTAAGTCCATCATAATGTGTCTCTCAATATAATCTTGTCTACAGAGACCTGGCACATCTTCTGTTTGTTTTCTTCTAGGTACTTTCACTGTGTCACCGTGTGACCTACACTGAAGTCTTGGGACTACATTTATGTCCCGAGAGTATTGAGCGATGTGTCAGAGGGCAGGATTTTTCGATCTCCCTAGTTCATTAAAAGAAAGAAACCTCTCTTTCTTGTGCCAAGAACACTAACACAGTTGGAATTAGGTCCAAACACCAAAAATCTTCATTATTTCTCGTGGAAGTTTTTGGTGGGGTAATACTGTATACTATACATTTAAATTATATTATATTTGAAAAGGCATGGAGTTGGTAGAATATTGTGTGGACACTCAGATGAGATCTAAATAAAGTTTTCAATAGCATAAAACTAAATACACACATACATACAGGAGTACATGTAAAACTTGGTAAAATCTGAATAAAGTCTGTAGATTTCATCAATGTCAATTTCCTGGTTTTGCCATTCTACTACATTTAGATGAGATGTTATCTCAGGGCACCCGGGTGAAGGTATGTAGGGCCTACTTTTGCAGCCTCCTATGTATTTATGTTATTGCAGAATTAACAAGGTTCAAAAAAAGTTTTCAGTGGTGCATGAAAATGCCACAAGTAAAACGCAAGCAGTGACCAGTTTAGCTGGATTATTAGTTTGGGACTGTTTCCCAGAATGTGTTCTCTGTAGATTCAGGGTTCAAGGTGGTTACAAGCATGAGACTAGGAGGTAGATGTAAAGCAATCACTGCATGATTCAGGTCTTCGCAGGCACATGGGATGAGGTATGGACCCAGAGGAGCCCTGTGTGAGCCAGCTAGTCCATGCTTCCCTCCAAGTTCCTTGTCCCAAAACTAGCCCAGCGAATCAACAATGTCCCTAAGCCACCACCTTGTGCCCTTCAGGAGCCTCTCCGTAAGCCCATGGTGGTGGCCGGATGTGCCTGGCACACAGATTCCAGATAAGCTCCAGCTTATCCATCTGTACCAGTGGCTTTTCTTTGTCCTGCCCTACTCTCTCTCCATCCAGACATTTCACTTCCCCATCCCCTCCCGCAACCTGTAAGGTCTAATTCCTCTAACAACCGCCTTCCCCCTAATACTCATTCCTCTGATGGCATCTCTGATTGCAATATCTGTGCAAAGCTCACTGACCAAATCCCCAATCTTCCCTTGAGTTTCCGCCTTGAAGCAGTCATTGGTAAGACGGGTTGTGCCCACAGAGTCGAGGAAGTTGGTGCAGAAGCGTCTGCACCTGTAGGAGGCCATCTTGACATTAAGGAATCTCAGGAGTGGCAGCTCCTGGCTCAGAAAAAAGGTGCTGCCCATCTGCCTCTCCAGCCTGTAGCCCGGGAGGTTGAGACTGTGCAGGAGGGGCTGGAAGTCCTGGAGGATGTCTGACTCAGACACCTCTGTGAGGATGAAGCCCAGACCCTCTAAGATCTGGGCTGGCTGGCAAGTGGGCCCCCAGGGACAACATGGCATAGGTGGTGGCAGGGATGCTCAGTGGGGGTTGGAAAGCCATCAGGTGGTATATGAGGACGGTAAAGACAGTATTGCCTGGGGCAGTCTTGAGGCGGGCAGGGCTTAGGGGGAGCCCTTACCTGTGCGCAGAGCCTCTTGATGGGGACTGTTGGTGTGACCTTGGCCATGGGGCTCCGGGCACAGCTGACTATGAGAAAGGGCCAGTAGCCCAGACAGAAGGAGGAGCAGGTGGTTGGCAAGATGTATCTTCTGAGCTCTCAGGTCTATAGGAGGAAAGGGAGTGCCCAGGAAATTCTCCAGCAGAGCACCCAACCCAGGCAGGGGCAGGGCCCGGGCTGGCAAGCGACACCCTCAACTCCTGCAGATGGGCTGGCGGCAGACTAGCAAACACCCAGACCCCTCTGCCTGTGGTGACAATATTGCAGAGCGGCGCTTTAGATTTACAAAGCACGCTCGTAGCACCCACCATCTCATTTCATTTCCCGTCTCTGTGATCTCTGCACTGCACTGGACTCCATTCTCATCACAGGTTTGGGAAACAGAGGCTCCAAAAGTGAGCTAACCAAGTCGGGCCTCTAGAATACTGGCCAGGACTCCTTCCACCAGGCGAGTTCATTCCTTCAGCTCAGTGACCCATTGCACCAAGGGTGCTATCACCAAAGGCTATTTTGACATCGATTCCATGAGCACCCGCAGCATACTTTACAGTTCAGAAAATCACCTTTGTGCCATTGTGTTGGACGGTCTTCCCTGGGCAGAGGTCAGTAGAACTGGTGCGCTTATCTTGTACAGATAAGATCCCTGACGCTCAATCAGTGATTTGCCCAGAGTCACAGGGATAGGATTGGTCCCTCTTCCTAGTGAATTTAATCTGCCCCAAACCAAACAGCCCTACCATTTTGAGGTTCTCAGGCCCAAACACCAGTTGTCATCCATAACACCTGTCTAGCCTCTATCTGCCCCACCTCGTCCAATCTCCTTCCTTCAATCTCCTGACCCCTACACAGCTACAACTCTCATTCAGTCTCCAGCATCTTTCACCCAGACCACAGGTCACAACTTTCCCTGTAAAGAGCCAGAGACTGTGGGCCATAGAGTCACTGTCAGAGCCATTCGCCCTGGCTGTGCTCCCATGAAACCTGACTGATGGACACTGAAATTTGAATTTCATATACTTTTCAATGTGTCACAAAATATTGTCCCTTTTTGATTTTCTTCAACCATTTACAAATTTTATATTTATATTTTGTAGCTTGCATTCTTAGCTAGTACAAAAATAGACAAGTAGGCCACCCAGAGCACTGTGGGAGCTTCCTAATGGACTCTCTACCCTGTTTTCCACGCAGCAGTTGAAGCGATCATTTAAAAACACATCAGACCTCTTCACTCACCCACCCAACGCCCTTCCTTTTAACACAGCTTCCAACCAACCTATAACAAACCCTCCCCTGATTCTCCTGTGCGTCTCTCTGGCCTTACAGGGAGGTTATTCAGAATTCCCTTCTGGTGGGAGCTTTCTTAAAGTACCCGGATTAGGAGCCAGAAGACCTGAGTCACTGTGGGCTGCGCGTGGCCTTGATGGGCTGAGGCTGTTGGCAGGTGGCGCTAGTTCCCCAGCCAGCACAGCCAGCAGGTTGGTGCAGCAGCAGGTAGGGGGCTTTCTGCCTCAGGATTTGTCACCTGTAAGCAGCGTGACTGATTGTCCCAGTTTGCCCAGGACTTGCCTAGTTTCAGCACTGAAATTCTTGTGTCCTGGAACTCCCAGTTCCCAGCAGACCAGGACAGTTGGTCATCCTGCCTCTAGAGTTTCCAACGTGGCCCTCAGAGGGTTACTCACAGCTAAGGCAATCCTGGAGTGGCTGTCTGAGCTCTAGAGGTGGTCCAAGGATGTGGTTTGGGTTTATCAAGCCCAGAAAGATTGGAGAAGCCTCTCAGCAACACCTCCTACCTCCCACCTCCCTGGTTGGGTAATCATTAATGAACAGACCCATTGCTGTAACATGGACTCTAGACACAGAAACCTCACCAAAGGCTGGCTCACATCCTCCCAAGAGGGCGCCCCAGGCATACTGTTCGTGTTGTGTGCTGAGGCCCAGGGGAATTCCTTAGTGGGTCTGGATTCCACTCTGCCCCTCATTTGCTCTGTAAACCTGAGCATAGCCTCTCTGGGTTTCTGTAACAGCCTCCCATCCCACCCCCAACTCACCCTCTGAAAAATGAAGTATTGGACCAGATCAGGGGCAGCAAACTCCAGAGCCATCACAATCCAGGGTGACATGATAGGAAGTGGGTCGTGTGGCACAGAGAGTCAGCTCTCTGCAGCCTGAGAAAACCCACCCAGGAGCTGGATCCTTCCCAGGGCCTCCGGTTTGCATTTTGGACTATGTGATTTCTGAGGAACCGCCCAATTTTAAAACTACATGGTTCTGTGATGGAACCTCCTGAGATGTCACACGTTGGCCTCAGACCCCTCCCTCGGCCAGGAGTCCAGCAGTACATTTCTCTTTAACTATGGAACTTGAAACTGCTGTCTCTCCACTAATCACTGGACCCACCCAGCTCTGGAGCCTTTGGACCACCCTGGGGCAGCTCGAGGTGTGGGTGACATCTGGCTGCTTCTCAAGCCATTTGCAGAAGGACCACAGGGAGCAATGTGGCCTTCAGTGTCCTGAATGAGATGCTCTTGACATTCAGGCTTCCTCTGGTCAGCTTTTCTGAATGTGCTTCCAAGTCCTTGCAGCCTTGACTTGAGTGGAATATACATCACTGAGCCCCAAGATCAGGTTGGGAGGCCTGAGCTGGGCAGAACACAGAGTGGTAGAATAGGAACAACACAGGCCTGGACCTAACCAGCCTGGGCCCCAAATCCCAGCTCAGCTGTTGGACTCAGAGAGGTTCAGGGGTGTGTCCATATTCATGTAATAACAGTGCATCAACACAAAGACAAGAGGGGAACTTGATGTGTCAGGTAAGAGTGAGAACTATTATCTCATTCTCTGTCTCTTAACACACACACTCTCTTCATCCCATTTTACAGATCAGAAAACTAAAACCCTGAGAAGTTGGTAGCTCAGATTCCAGAGTTAGAGTAAAGCCCAGGTTCTTTCTCTGCTTGTCAAACCTGCCGTCCTATTAGAATATCAGCTCCAGTTTGTTTCACTGCTGCAACCCACCCGGTAGAACAGGGTGTGGCACTCAGCAGGCACTCCACCACTATCCACTGAGGGAATGAATGAAGAGAAGCTGGTTGTTGATGTTTGGTCTCATGAGTGTGAAAATAAATTATGCCCTTTAGAATAGTCTGCAATCAGGGTTTTTGCTTCTGAAGTCTGGCTTCTGCAGTGAGTTCAAGGCTGGTGGTACGGATTCCAAGGGTCAGGGTGTGCTTGGCTACAGCTGGAGGGACAGGCGGCCTGACCCCACTGTGGGCACGCAGCCGCTGCCCTGTAGTTCCTGGAGCCTGCCCCTGCAACACTCCGGACAAAGTCAGACGGGTTCTGCCACCACTGAACTGTTTAACTTGGGGCATTCACTGTGCATCTCTGAACCTCACTTCCCTCACCTGCCAAATCACGAGCAACCCCAAATCAGAAGGTTGCTAGGAGGGCAATGGAGAGGCAGCCTCAAGTGTGCTGAGCTCTGCATCAGGCTGTGGCCTTTCCCTCCTCCCTCCCGTCTTCCGGCAGGGGTGGAGAGCAGGGACTCAGGCTCTGCACTCCCTGGGTTGAATCCCAGCTTCATCACTGGCTAATTACTTACTTCACCTCAGCATCCTCACGGTAAACTGTGTGTGATAATTGTCCCTAAATCTCAGGGTTGTCATGAGGGTCAGTAAATTCATGTCCATAAAGTGCTTAGAACATGTTTTGGCAATAGGAAACGCAGTGCAAGTGTGAGCTATTCCACTGTATTATTCTGGACAGTTTGTATATTTTTTCATGTCTCCTCAAATAGGCAAATAAGGCTGAATCGGTGTTTTCAACTTCTTTGCATTGTGGTCCCAATAGAGTGTCTCAAGGAAGCTTTGGACCCTTCCTGAAATATGTACATACATGCAACATTTTACAATTTAGGGAGGTTCTTAAGTCCCACCCAGGCCGTGTGATCCCTATGCACCAGGACAGCCATTTTCTCCCGCAGAAAGCAGTCCTATATAATGGAAAATGGAAATGACCTTCAGATCTTTACAAGGAGTCACTGCTGGAGTGTGTGAAGGAGCATGGGGCTCATGGGCAGGTGGGGCTCGTTCCCATCCAGCACCTGGCTGCTTCCTGTCCTAAGGCCTCTGGGAGGGCTTAAGGATTGTGAAAACCTGGCATAGGACATCCCGGAATGCCCACGGTTTCTCATTAATCATGTGTGGGATTCAAGTGGGCAATAAATCATGTCACAGTCATATCTGTATCTTCGTATCAGGACAGGCCTGGCCTAGAGAAGATGCCAAATAAAAATCAGTGAATGAATCAAGGATGAGATACCAGAGGCTCTGTTCAAAGCTTGGGCAGGGTGTGCTCTGGAAAATAGCAAGGATCTCAGCAAGAACTGGTTTAAATGAAAAAGGAAAAGCTCTCTGACCTGGTAATCCAAGGCGGAAGTGGGGAAGCGTGGGCTTGACTGTTTCTGTTTTGCCCCCCAGAAATGTCAGTGGAAACGCCACTGCTCAGGCTGAGGCTACTGCAGTGGCAGTGAGACCGGGACTGTAGGTGTAGTCAGAGTAGGGGGGGGTGGTTCTGGAAAATGCAAGGCAGGATATTTGCAGCCAGAGCAATGTAACTACATGCAAGGAAACCCCCTACCAAAATTCTGTGTTAAACATTAAGCTCTAGGTCATTCTTCAGTAAGATTGGTTAATGTTCCCCAGATAAAGAAGAGTAGCACATGTTTTTATTGTGCTAATCATTTGTAAGATTCACGTTAGCATGCTAAAAGGCCCAGGCCTATGTGCTGTCTTTCCTCTTTCAGATCCGATGGGGTGGTTTTGCAAACTGGGCAACTAATTTAGCACGCAGACCCAGCTGTAAACAACATAGTAAAAGGCAGCAAAGATTCCACCTTAAAGATAAGATTGCATTTTAACACCCAGGAAGTTTAAGAAACAAGATTCTTAACTTACTCTTTAGAAAACAGACAATACCTCAGGCCGGCTTTTGATATGCTCCTAGACCAAGACCCCAGTATCCCGGAGAGAGATCGGGGTGGGAAATTCCTTGTGTTAAGTTAATTCTGGGTGTTCAGACACCACTTAGCAGGTTCACACTCCTAAGTTTTTTTTTTCATGTTCTCAAAAAAATCCTCATTTTGCCTATAAAACCCCCTAGACAATGCACCATACCAGGCTCTCTTGTCCCCTCCTGGTGTGAGCCAGGAGCTCTGTCCTTTCACTCTATCTCTAAATAAAAGCCTGTACCTTGCTCTCCTACCTTGGGTGTTTGCCAAGCTCATTCTTTGGCTCCGTGAACAAGAACCCCGGTGTCATCTTGGTTGAGATTCCTGGCAGGGAGCAGGTTTTCCCAGCGTCTGAGTGGTGGCCTGAGCTGGGCTGTAGTCATGACCCCCAGTCCCTGGAGGCCCTCCCCCATCACTTTGCAGACTGAGGCCCAGTCCCTTCTCTGTAGATGTCCTGGCCTCCAAAGCCAGCACAGAGGTACTGCTTCATCTGTCCTTGCACCTCACCACTCCCACCCCCTTCCATATTCCCTGGTGTCCAGGTGGAGCCAGGATATTGCCCTTAAAAAGGCTGGCATTGTTTTTGATTGTCAACATAATAATGTCGCTATGAAAAATTTAGGAAAATACAGTCTAAAGAAGAAAATAAAATCACTTATAAGCTTGTCATTCAGCTATAATTAGATTTAATTTGTTTTCTTCTGGTCTTTAAAAAAATGGGTACATGAACATGATACCAACAGTGAAGCCCTTCCAGTCGTGGTCTTAATGGAGACACAAAGATAACAAATGTTACAGTCCAAGGAGAGCAAGCCTCAAGCAAATAATTCACTGAAGGTGGTCAAGACCCAGTCTCCTGGTTCTTGACCACTTCACTTACATGAAAAAGGATTTAAAAGTGGGGCGAAGGTGGAGATGAAGGAATTACAGAGAGGAGGAAAAGTGGTGGTTCTCTTTTCCTTCCCAGGTCACATCAAGATGAGGGTGTCATGGTCACAGAGGCAGCACGGTCGCATTCTGAAAAAGGCCCTTATCCTGGGTCACCGCTGGTGTGCTCGCATGGTGCCGGGGCCAGAGAGCCCTCTGGCACCTCACTGGCAAGGACCCTAACCCGTTCAGGAAGGCTCCACATGCATGACCTAATCACCTCACCAAGTCCCTGCCTCTTAACACCATTCCCTCTGGGGGGCAGGATTTTTAACATGTGAATTTGGGGATGGGGTCACAAAGGGCCTTCACCAGGGGCACTCATACAGTGCAATGTGTGCCCCTCTAGTTGGGGTCTCAGTGGACTGGGGCCTGATACTTGTGCAGAAAATCTAAAAGGCAGAGGTAGGCTGGTTATCCTTCCTGGGAACTCTCTACACCTACTCCCCTGTCCCTCTCTGGAACTATCACTTTCTATCTGACTTTGCGAATGTGGACACACACGTGTCCCAGTTACTATTGCTGAGTAACAAACCACCTCAAATTTAGTGTCATAAAACAGCAGCAGTCATTTATTTTTACTTCACTCTGTTTGGGCGTGAGTGGGTTCAGCTGGGCAGGTCTCAGGGTCTTAATCACCCACTGCCTTCCCAGCAAAGACTCTGTGGGGCTTAGTCCCTGCAGCTTAACGGTTTACCACCAGAGGGTGCGCTGCCATTTCTTAATCGCCAGTGTCAGGTATTCTTAAAACCCTTGCCCCGGGGCTTCGGGTGAAAAAAAGTGGCTTTGTGTTCTTTTAAAGCACACCTGGCCCTCTGCTATTCTGAAAGGGTGTTGAAGCTAGCTCATCTAGTCAAATACTTCCTCTTACAAAGACTGACAGAATTTGCCCAAAGCAAGTAAACGGCAGAACTGGGCTCAGAAAAAGGTGCACAGGGTCCTTTGCCCCCTGCCAGCTCAGACTTGACTGAAGGTTGGAGGGGAAATAGAAACACTCAGTGGCTCAGGGAAGAGAGGACTTTGCCTGGTCCCTGCATTCATCCATTCATTTCATCATTCCAGCGATTTACTGAACCCTGCTATGGGGACCAACACCATCATATTTTCATTGGCAGGGGCAGAATGAGCAAGCTCTTACCTGGAACTGCTGTGGTACATGAGGTTCAGGAGTTGGGACTGGCTGTTTGGGGATTTGCTCTGGCCAGGGGCAGGGAAGGGACATTTAAGCTGAGCAGGGTGAGGATTACTAAATTAAAGGAGAGGAGTTGGAGAGTTCCAGGCAGGGAGCAGCACGTGCAAGTGTCCTTTAGAAGAACAGAGCAAGGAATGATGATGGGTGTGAAGGCAGCGGTGTGCCTGGGGTCAGCAGGAAGGGCAGGCCGTGGAGAAGATGGGAAGAGACAGGCGTCAGGAATACATGGGTGCACAAGACACGACCTTGACTTTAGGGGAGAGGAGACAAGATCTGACCACAAGCAGAAACAGCATGAGATGGTTCCAGGCAAGGCCATAAGCCACAGAACAGGGGTTGGAAGGGGGATAGAGGAGCAGGCTTCTTGGAGAAGGGGGCGTTTAGGTTGATCCCACTTTGGTTGGATTCGAGGGCATCTGGCTCCTCTTCCTGACTGTGCAGAGAAACTCTCATCGGAGCCGTGAGGATTTTCCATGTGATCTTGATCAGATCATTCCAGAAGGCAAAAATCACTCTGAAAACTGAGAGGGAAGGGCAGGGAGGAGGATTTCTGCTCTTCAAGGGCCCACTTGGTCCTCCAGTCTTTGTCTCTGTCCCCCACCATGGCTCCAGCCCACCCCAGGCTTTTTTGTGGGTACTGCCAGTTTTGTGCAGCTCAGATCAAAAGACAAACCAAACACACAGTCTCTGCTTTGAGCCCCCTGCCCATGAACTTCTGCACCCTCGGCTCAGAGCCACCCGAACCTCAATACCTTAGAGCTATTGAGGAGAAATATTATTGGGCAGATACAAAGGATTTGCAACAGGCTTTTATAACAGTCTGACTCCATTTTTTGATGTTTGCTGACAGCTTTTAAACCTCATGCCTCCCTCTTGGCCTTCTATTCCACATCTGGGCAAGTTGATGAGAAAGCCCGTTGGTGTTTAGTTCAAACCATGCCTAGTTCACCCCAGCCCCACTCACCAACCACTCCAAGCCACCCTTTGGTCCTTGCTTGCTTAAGTCATTTTTGTACCATCTTTGGACTCTGCCCTGCTCTCCCCAGAAACCTCATTATGTGAACAGTTAACCTCTTCACGCTTGCTGGGTGCACATGGTGGTGTCACTGTTGACATCCAAACCGAATTCCAGGTGGGGCTCTACTATGGGCTGAATTGTGTGTCATCCTCAAACATGTTGAAGTCCTACCCCCCAGAGCCTCAGAATGCGACCATATTTGGAGATAAAGTCTTAAAAAAGGGATTTAAGTTAATATGAGATCATTAGGGTGGGCCTTAATCCAATATGAGTGATGCTCTAGCAAGAAGAGGAGATTCGGACACAGACGTGTGCAGGGGAGACCATCATGTTAAGACACGGGGAGAAGACACCACCTAAAAGGAAGGAGAAAGGCCCTGAGCAAGTGCATCCCCCCTGGAGCTCAGAAGGAACCGACCCTGTTGACATCTTGATCTTGGACTTCCAGCCCCCAGAGCCACAAGACAATAAGTGCTGTTTAATCCACCTAGTCTGTGGTGCTTTGTTAAAGCAGCTCAAGCTAAGCCTGAGTCCATCTGGGTCTCAACAACTTCCCTTCTCTAGGATCTTCCCCAAAACAGTACACAGGACAGTCCCCAGGGCCATGGCTGGAACTGGGTCTCTGCCTCTCGTGCTGGTGCTGAATGGTGGGCCAATGAGTCCCTCTCTTGGAAGTGGAGGAACAGGACTGAGACTCCTTCATGCTGAGCTGCGGCTGGGGCCGATCCCAGACAGGCCGTCCACAAACCCTGCAGCTAAGTCCTGGGCTTGTCCCTCCCATGGTCTCCTAAGGTTGTTCCACAGTCCCTTGGATTCCATGAGGTTTTCTGACAGGTTCCATCAAGTAAATCCTCCTTTTTTGTTTGTTTAAGTAATCAAAAGTGTCCTCTTCACAACCAAAAGGAGTGTAACTAGCAGCTATTGACATATTTCACAAATAATGAGATGATGTTCTCTTAAGTTGGGTTGATATTGTCCCTCAATTTTGTCCTTAGTACAATTTTGCTCCATAAATCCATCCTTTATATCTTAGCCCTCATTCAGCTTAGGCTTCATGGGAATAATTATAATCCTTAAATTAGTGGCACTGGGTGAGGCCCTGTCCCATGTGACCTGGACTTAGCTGCAGGGTTTGTGGACGGCCTGTCTAGGATCTGCCACGACTGCAGCTCAGCATGAAAGAGTCTCAGTCCTGTTCCTCCACTACCAAGAGAGGGACTCACTGGCCCATAAGCAGGGTCTGGGAAGGGACCAATCCCTGTGGTCGATTAAATATGGCTTTGAAGTCTTTGCTGCTTTTCCTATCAAGACGTAGAGTCTATTTTCCCTCCTTTTGAGTCAAGACTTCCCTTGTGACTTGTCTTAATAATATGGGCACAAGTAATGCTGTGTAAACTCCCAAGGCTGAGCCTTGAGATCAGCAGCTCATGTTTTCACATGCTGGAATAGACCTTCTTGGAAGCCAGCTGCCATGGAAGAAGTCTGACTCCCTGGGATAGCCGTGCTGGGAGGAGGCTCCGGCTAACCGAAGAGGGAGCAGAAAGGGAGCACCGAGGCACCAGACATGCAAAGGAAGCCTTTGAGGATATTCCTGCCCAGACCAGACATGGGCCGAACGCACCTGAGTGAATGACGCCAATCGGCACCGCCTCAGGCAGAAGAACCACTTGGCAAAACCTGCCTGAATCCTTGCCCAGAGTTCTAAGCAGACAAACTCGTGTTGTTCTCAGCCACTGAGGTTTGGGGTTATATGTCACATTAGCAATGAATATTCCAAAGAGTCCCAAACTGAAAGCTTTTCTAAGGTCTGTCCCTTTTCCTTTTCCTTTTTGAGGAACTCCAAAGCATAGTCCACCTGATAGACACTAAGGCCCAGCACCACACCTGGACGGATGATGTTCTCATGAGTAAGGGAGCTGAGGTCTGGAGAGAAGGCGAGTCCCCTCATTTAGTTGTCAGTCATTTGCAGAGCACCTACTTTGTGGCAGGAACTGGGCAAGACTCTGGGAGCTGAGTATTGAGCAGGACAACGTCCCCACCCTCGTGGAACTTACTCACTAGTCAGAATGATGGACAGTAAGCAAATAATAGAATTTTAGGTTGCAATCAGTGTCAGAAGAAGTACAGCAGGGAAGAGGACATAAAGACTGATTGAGTGACAGAACAGCGGGCTCAGGAGGTGGCATTTGAGCCGTGTGAGGGGAAGGGACAAGCCACGCAGACAAGTGTGGTTGAGCCGTCCAGGTCAAGGGAAGAGAGCGAGTTGCCAAAGGACATCAGCAGCTAAGACAGGTGGCAGGGCGTCTGAGCTACACCAGGGGCGCTGAACCCACAGCTGCCGTTGTTCTGGAAACCTTCTAGGAAAGAAAGTGATGTCCCTCTTGCTGGCTCACCATAGAAACCCCAGGGAGAAGGGAGGAGAACTGGCGACGTTGCCAACCTCCAACAGGTGTGTGGGCGGACGACAAGCAGCATCAAAGACAGGTAGCTGACAATTAGCTATGCGTCAGCTGACATGACTGGTTTCAGGGCAGGGTGGCAGGGTTGGATGTGGCTGCGGCTAGTTTGATCATAGCACTTTTAAAAAAACAAAAACCCCCAAGGGGCCACAGTTACTCCAAAAGCGGGCTTTATGGGCTCTGATTAGTCCGATGCGAACGAGCCCAGGCATCGCGACGCTGCTGCTGACCACGTGCTGACAATGTGGACTTAAGCAGAGAGGAGTGGATATCCAGCCCCTTCAGCTGGAGGTGGCGGGAGGGGCCAGGTAGCTGGGAACGGGAGACAGGAGGTCTGGGCTCTAGTTCCACAGCCGCCCGTGATCACTGAGTGGCCTTCGGTGAGTCTCTTTCTCTCTCTGACCCTCAGTTTCCCCATGTGTAAATGGAGGTGGTTGGACCAGTAAAGGGTGGCACACTGGACATCTCCGGAACCAGGTGTTAACCTGACAATGAGGTAAGCCACAGAGTATGGGGAAAAATCTGCTACCAGCTCCACAAAGACCAGGATTTCCGACTGGGCTCACTGCCACGGACGTCATCAACGCTCAGTCACTGCCATGTAGCACGCTCTTGAAATATTTGTCGAAGGTGTAGATGAGTCTGTGTGCCTAATCTAATGACACCCCAACAGACTTCCTGACTGTTCCAAGCAAGTCGGAAATCTGAATCTCTTTTCTAAGGCACTCTCCCAATTTTTAAATACAGGCTCCTAATTTCAGTGAGTTTTAAAAATCTGTGCATCCCAAACAATTCAGCTTGTACGAGTTCAGTCTGTTTGCTGCCAGTCTGCAATGACCTTGGTGCTAGAAGATCTTCAAGGTCTTTGACAGCTCTGCATTCTCAGTCCTCTGAAAGACTTGAGGACAGCTTAGGGGACTTCCCCAGATTTAAATTTAGAATTTAAAAAGTTTTGAATTAGACTCATAATTAGGAAATATGAGTTAAGTCAGAATGCTGATTAAAAAAAGAACAAATCTGGAAGACTGACACCCTATCTGATTTCAAGATACTACAAAAGTACAGTAAATGAACAAGAACAGGGGGCCAGAGCAAGAAGGTTCAATCAAACATGAATTTCCAAGATAGAAGGTTTCACATGGCTATTTGCCTCCAAGTTTCTGAAAGACTAAAGTCTCTTTCGTTGTTCCCACTGCTCCCCTGGGGAAGGATGCTGGTTCCTCGTTTCACAGCCTCTAACACTGAAGGAAGCGCCTCCCTTCAGAGTGTCTCTGCCCCTTGCCGGCCCCTCACCCATCGGCTCCGGCTCCGGCTTCCCCGGATGCAGAGGGGAAGGACTGTCAGGCTGGACAGGGCATGGTGCTCAGGAGCGGACTCCCTGGGGGCAGAACGCTTGGCTGGGGCAGGTCTCTGGGTCATGGTTACCAGGGAGGAGAAGAAGGAGCTGTGTGCTCAGGCCTGTTTCAGGCCTAGGCTGGGAAAGCATGACAAAAAGGGGCCTTCGGATTGCTCCGTATCCAGCCCAGCGCATCTGGGAAGCATTAGCCTGAGATGCGGGGATGGAGAGGCCCTTCCTGCTTGCTGGCTTCCTGCCTGTGCTCATGCTGTTGCACCCGCTGGCTGCTCGGGAGCCCCTGCCCTCCCCGGGCATCCCCACTGCCCCAGCCCCTAATGCTCAGGGAGAGGTGTTCCTTCCAGGGCTTCATGCTGCCCTGCATGTTGTAGGCCAGAACTGTCAGTGCTGTTTAATCCATAGAGCACTGTGCCCTGCTTTCCCCTCTGAGCATTAGACAGGAATCCCCCACAGGAAAAACTTCTTCTGAATATCCAAGATAGCCCCTTTTCAGGATCTGCCATCATCCACATAGACAATCCACTTCCGCTGGGCATCTTCAGTTGCTTATGAATTATTTTCAGCCTTGAGAGATTATGCTGAGTGTATATCCTTAGACCCAAGGGTGTGCCATTTCTAATCTTCTTTAGGGCAGGGTCCCAGAAGTGAGATTCTGGGCTTTGATAATATATTAGTCTCCTACGGCTGCCCTAGCAAAGTACCACACCCTGGGTAGCTCAAAATACAAAAATTAATTTTCTCACAGTTTTGGAGGCA
>JAQQAC010026072.1:9844800-9889222 GCA_029783875.1 Phataginus tricuspis
TTTTGTTCTTGGGTAGTTTTTTGATTACCGATTCAATTTCGTTGCTGGTGATTGGTCTGTTTAGTTTTTCTGTTTTCTGCTTGGTGAGTCTTGGAAGGCTGCATTTTTCTAAGAAGTTGTCCATTTCTTCAAGGTTTTCCAGCTTGTTAGCACATAGATGCTCGTAATATTCTCTTATAATTCTTTGTATTTCTGTGGGGTCCATCATTATTTTTCATTTCTCATTTGTGATTCTGTTTATGTGTGTAGATTCTCTTTTTTCTCTTAATGAGTCTGGCTAGGGGTTTATCTATTTTGTTTATTTTTTCAAAGAACCAGCTCTTGGTTTCATTGATTTTTCCTATTGTTTTATTCTTCTCAATTTTATTCATTTTTTCTCTGATCTTTATTATGTCCCTCCTTCTGTTGACTTTGGGCCTCATTTGTTCTTCTTTTTTCAATTTCAATAATTGTGTCTTTAGACTGTTCATTTGGGAATGTTCTTCCTTCTTTAAATAGGCCTGGATTGCAATATACTTTCCTCTTAGAACTGCCTTCGCTGCTTCCCACTGAAGTTGTGGCTTTGTGTTGTTGTTGTCATTAGTCTCCATATATTCTTTGATTTCTGTTTTGATTTGGTCGTTAACCTATTGATTCATTAGGAGAATGTTGTTAAGTCTTCATGTATTTGTGAGCCTTTTTGATTTCTTTCTAAAATTTATTTCTAGTTTTATACCTTTGTGATCTGAGAAGTTGGTTGGTAGGATTTCAATATTTTTGAATTTACTGAGGTTCTTTTTGTGGCCTAGTATGTGGTCTATTCTGGAAAATGTTCCATGTGCACTTGAGAAGAATGTGTATCCTGCTGCTTTTGGGTGCAGATTTCTGTAGATATCTGTTAGGTCTATCTGTTCTAGTGTGTTGTTCAGTGCCTCTGTGTCTTTACTTATCCTCTGCCTTGTTGATCTATCCTTTGGAGTGAGTGGTGTGTTAAAGTCTCCTAGAATTATTGCATTGCTGTCTATTTCCTCCTTCACTTCTGTTAGTATTTGTTTCACATATGCTGACGCTCCTGTGTTGGGTGCATATATATTTATAATGGTTATATCTTCTTGTTGGACTGTCCCCTTTATCATTATGTAATGTCCTTCTTTATCTCTTGCTACTTCCTTCATTTTGAAGTCTATTTTATATGATACAAGTACTGTAACACCTGCTTTTTTCTCTTTGTTGTTTGCAAGAAATATCTTTTTCCATCCCTTCACTTTTAGTCTGTGTATATCTTTGGGTTTGAGGTGAGTTTCTTGTAAGCAGCATGTAGATGGGTCTTGCTTTTTTATCCACTCTGTTACTCTGTGTCTTTTGATTGGTGCATTCAGTCCGTTTACATTTAGGGTGATTATTGATAGTTATGTACTTATTGCCATTGCTGGCTTTAGATTCGTGGTTACCAAAGGTTCAAGGGTTGCTTCTTTACTATCTAAGAATCTAATTTAACTTTCTTGTTAAGTTATTGTGAACGCCGTCTGATGTTTCTTTATCTCTCCCTTCCTATTCTTCCTCCTCCTTTCTTTATATATTAGGTGTTTTATTCTTTGCCTTTAGTTAGTATTTGGATGGTCTGCTTTCTTTGCTATGATTTTATTTTCTCTGGTGACATCTTTTTAGCTTTAAGGGTGTTTCCCTCTAGAGCAGTCAGTTTAAGATATCCTGTAGTGGTGGTTTATGAGAGGCAAACTCTCTCAACTTTCCTTTGTCTTGAAATTGTTTAATCCCTCCATCATATTTAAATGATAATCATGCTGGATACAATATTCTTGGTTCGAGTCCCTTCTGTTTCATTACATTAAATATATCATGCCATTCTCTTCTGGCCTGTAATGTTTCTGTTGAGAAGTCTGATGACAGTCTGATGTGTTTTCCTTTGTAGGTGATCTTTTTTCTCTCTCTAGCTGCCTTTAATACGCTGTCTTTATCTTTGATCTTTGCCATTTTAATTATTATGTGTCTTGGTGTTGTCTTCCTTGGGTCCCTTGTGTTGGGAGATCTGTGGGCTTCCGTGGACTGTGAGACTATTTCCTTTCCCAGTGTGGGAAAGTTTTCAGCGATTATTTCTTCAAAGACACTTTCTATCCCTTTTTCTCTCTCTTCTTCCTCTGGTATTCCTATAATGCGAATATTGCTCCGTTTGGATTGGTCACACAGTTCTCTTAATATTCTTTCATTCTTAGAGATCCTTTTATCTCTCTCTGCCTCAGCTTCTTTGTATTCCTGTTCCCTGTTTTGTATTTCATTGATAGTGTCTTGTACCACATTCAGTCTGCTGTTAAGCCCGTCGATGGCTTGTCTCATTTCTGCTTTGTCTTTCCTCATTTCCTTCCTCAGCTCTTGCAAATTTTTCTGTAGGTCTGTCAGCATGGCTATGACTTTTATTCTGAATTCTTTTTCAGGAAGACTGTGCATGTCCATTCCTTCAGATTCTCTCTCAGGGGTGGTGTTTGACTGAAGCTTTGTCTGTATCATATTCTTCTGTCTTCTCATGACTATGGATTTGGTTGTTGGTAGTTGTCATGTATGTCAGTGAGGGCTGTCTCCAGGTGTATGCAGTTTATTGTAGTTCTCTTTCCCGTTGCTCTTTCAAGAGTAGTTGTAGTAGCTTTATTTTTGTATTATATGCGGTTTTAGGAGGAAGCCTCTGTCTCACCTCTCACGCCGCCATCTTTAATCCCATTTGGTCTTTCTAACTCCAAATGTGTCTCAGCGCCTCATTTTCTGTGAGGTCTGGGCATTTCCACAGGTTCCTCTGATGTGTTAGATGTGTACATGCGCACCAAGGGCTGTTCCCAGGAGGCAAGGAGCACTCTGGGAAGATCCATGCTTGATTTAAAGCAATTTTTCAACCTGACACTACTGGCATTTGGGGCCTTGGTCATTTTGGCAGCATCCCATATTTCCATGCACTAGGTGCCAGTAGCACCCACCCCCAGCTCTGACAAAATCGTCCAAACATTGCCAAACATCCCCCGGGAGGCAAAAGCGCCCCATGTGGGCAACGATGGTGTAGAGAAGCCTGCAACTGTTGGACCTAGAAGCTTTGGTTTCTACCCCAACATGTGAATCTTCCACAAAGCACCTACATGAGTCCTACACTCTCAACCTTCTCGTCCAGCTGTTTCCCCAGGCTTAGCCTTTGAGCATCTATCTTCCAGGTTTGCGTCAGGCTGCTTGCAGGACAGGCAGCCTGACTTGGAGAGAACAAAGCTTTGGGGTTGCCAGCAGATGGCGTCAAAATGTTGCCAAGGCCTCTGAGGACACGGATTTCTTAGCTCTGTGGGTCCTGCTTTACTCTGAGAATAATACTGAGGCTGAGAGAAGCTTTAGTGCCCTGGATCTCAACTGGGGGTGATTTTGTCCCTCAGGGACATCTGGCAATGTTTCGAGCTGTCACGGCTGGGGGAGTGGGTGCTACTGACACCTTGTAGGGATAGCCTAGACACACAGGGCAGCCAACAACAAAGAATGGTCTGGCCCAGAACACCAATAGTGCAGAGGCTGAGAAATCCTGGCTTATGGACAGATAAACAGAGGAGTAGCTCAACAGTATGGTGCTTTCCCACCATGATTATGTGATGTGGTTATAAGATGGGATGAAAACTCTCTGTGATGGAGATTTGCAAAGCATCTGATTTCTTTGTCTCTCTCGCCTGCATCCAGCAGGAGTGCTCAGGAAAAGTCAGCTGAAGTGATTGAACTGGCCCTTCCCTATCTGAAGATGTTTGATGGCTACGGCTGCATTTTCCCACCACCTACTACTGACAGCTGCTAATGGCTTCCTGAAGCTCTGGATTGGGAAGCAGTGGGCTCAGTGGTAAGAGTACTAGGACTGATTAGTAATGTCTGCCATGGGTGCAGAACTACATGATAGGGAGGTCAGCCTTTTTGCTGATGCTAGGATAGATGATAAGAATATGGGAAGAAAAGATTCCATTAGAGAGGATTTTTCTTAAAAATCATGAGTCTTTTGAACTGATTCACTAGAAGACGATAAACAGCAGGATGTGTAGAGGGTCGTAGACAACAATATAAATGGGAGTAATAGGACCCCCTTGCAGTACTGTGAGACATTTCCTGAGATAAGTAATGGTGATGTGTTTCCTACACTTCGAGTTGTGAGCACTTGCCAGGACTCCTTTTATGAACTGGGTGATGTCATCATGTTCTCCTTGTGGACAGTATCATCACAGAAGTTTTGTTGTTTGTTTTGTCTCTGTTCCCATATCCCTTGAGGCCCATGGCTGATGAACCTTTGGCACTTTTAGCCACAGTTCCCTGCTGCCCTCGTTTCATTGCCTCTGTTGTTTCATCAGATAAAGATGGCCTTAGCTATCGCAATGGCGGCTGACATGGTGTTCAGGGTTTCCTGCCTTTACTCATTAGTCTGTTCTGCACCCTTGCCTTCCACTCCCCTAGTGTCTCCAGGTCTGACTCACTGAGCCAGCAGGGCTTCCCACGTTAGCTCCCCATGGGCCCACCTGGGGTTCCTCCTTCTATCTGGAGAAAGGACCCTAAGCCCTCACCACATTCTCCAAGGGGGTCGCTAGGCCAAAAGGGAGAACAACTGACTGACTGCCACTCTCTGGGGAAACTGAGGCACGGTGAGATTTGTGCGGGTTTGGGGGAAAGGCAGGGTTAGTGCACACCTGTGTGTGCCGACAGTGTTCATACCCTGTCCTCTCTGCTAAGGAGCTATGGGGCGATGCCACTGTCGTTTACTGGCTGAGACAACAGAAGGGGGAAGCAAGGGCAGGAGGTGAAGGGGAGTGATGGAAGGTCTTCTAGGAGAGCCAGAGGATGAACAACTGCCAGGGAGAAGTAGCAGAGGGGGAAATCGTGAAGGCGGAGCACAGGTCCCCTCTGGGAGGAGGCGGCTGCCCAGAGACCTCGGAAGCCAACCAGCTCTGAATCGGGCCTGGGCTTCCAGAAGTGGTGTTGCCTTCAGAGGCTACCGAACAGGGACTGAATCTCAGCTCTGCTTCCAAATAGCTGGTGACAGTTTAAGCCCCTCAGCTATCTGAGCCTCAGGTTCCTCATTGGTAACCTGGGACACCTACTCCTAAAGCTGCTGTTAGGAATGGATTAAATCATCTACATAACCTGTTGGCACATAGCAGGTCCTCAAACACTGTTACTCTTCTTGTGTCACCCCCATGGGTTGCATTAAAAGCAGAATAGAATCTAGAATAGGGGAGATGGAAGTCCCCCTTCCTCTGCCTGTTTCTGACCCTGCCTGGAGGAAAGGGCCACTTGAGGGGACCCCCTCCTGCAGGCATGGGCAATGGTAACACAGCTGGAGAATATAGACAGGGATGATGAGGGCTCTCAAGATTGTGTCCTGAAGCCTGGCTTAAAGAGAGTCCCACCAAGAAGCTGTGGAGTGTGGATAATAAAATAAATTATGCCAAGAGAACTATTCAAACAGAAAATGGCAGAACTCACATGTCATGCATTGAAGGCTGCCCCATATAGTTGTACAGGCTGTGAGCTGCACAAGGGCACTTGGGCAGGGGGCAATTGGGGGCTGAGAGCCCGTCTCTGTCCCACTGGCCAGTCCTTCCACATGTGGGGCTATGTCCACCTGAATGGAACACCTTTCCCCATCTGCACAAAGGCTGCTGTGGGCTCCCTGGGGCCTGCTCAGACCCCTAGGCCTGGCTCCCCATCACCAGGGGCTCTGACGGCCAAAGCACATCATACAAGGAATCAGCTCAAGAGGCCTTGAAGACCATCTGAAATACAGATTCACACCATGATCAGTCACTACATTAGGCCTTCTTTGGAGACACAGCTCATTGCCTTTCCAATAGCCAACCTCTCCTTTCTTGCTAGCAGAACCCTGGTTTTATAGGAGTAGTTATGCACCCAGCAAAAAAAAAAAAAAAAAAAAAAGCTACATTTTTAAGTCTTCCATACTACTAAGGATGACCATGGGGGAGGAATCCAGCTAAATAGAAATAATATGACATATTCTAACAATTTTTGGAGAACTTTCTTTTTCTAACATAGGCAATTGCCACCTATGGAAGGGTCACTTTTTGGCTTCCTCCTTCCTCCTTTCTGGAATGCAGATGTGATGACTAGAGGGGTGGCAGCTGTATTGCAGTCTTGAGAGAAAGATCAAGACAGTGGTAAAGACTCATCCGGACGTCTTTGAGCTGCCGAAACAATGCCAGGAACAGTCATCTTTCTGGTGGATGAGGAAAGAGCAACCCTCTAATTTGTCTAAGTTGTCGTTTGATCTGGTTTTGAATTACTGCAGCTGAATACAACTCTTACGGATGCGGATGCGCTCCTCCTCAGCAAACATTGGTCCTTGAAATGTTAGCTCTGAGAGTTCAGAATCATCACAGTTAGTCAGTTGTTTAAGAACTAAGACCCACCTCCGCAAATTTCTTCAGCGACGTCTAAAGGCACGTCATACTATCCAATCTGGTACATTGCAAAAAAAAGGTCTCAATCTTAAGAACACATTTTAAAAATCTCTTTAAATATTTTTTTTATCAAAGTGGAGTACACAAAGTGCAGGACACAAGAACGCATCAGAAGTGAACACATCCAAACAGCCGGGACCCAGCTCAAGAAAGAGAATGTGACCGGCTTCCCAGGAAAAGCCCCTTTGAGATTCCTTACACAAACAAAAAGTCACCTACGATTGGTCATAGCAAAAATGACCGTAATAGTGCATGGAAAATAATATGGCCACAAACAAAAACGAACTCCTCTGTCAGCAAATGCTGTCTGATGAACCAGATAAAATGTTGCCAAAGATCCAATGCAGGGATTTGAATAAATTCCTCACATGGGAGGTTTGCTCTATGGTTGGATGACAGAAACCAAGTCTATTATGTCTCAAATGAGGATATTTGCCAGATTCTTAGATTCTGTTTCGGCAATATTCCTTAAACATGGTAGGTTTTGGTGTAACACGAAAGGAAAGATGTACTGGAGAATATGTACTTTTCAACACTGCAGTATTTCTTAACTCAAAACAGTATTTTTATGGGAAAAGAGTGTAGACACAGATGTAGTATTTGTTTAGACTAGACTGAACAAAGGATTCTGGGGTTGTTTATAGAAGTAGAAACACATATGAAACACTTTCCTTATGTTATCTGTGGGCAAGCTCTGAGATGTTATCAGTGTGTTTAATTTTATTTAAAAATTTTTTCAGTTCTTTATAATAAGGTGGAGAGTCATTTTGAAAGTCTTGATGTGACAGATGTTATCAATATAATGAGTTTTATAAAAAGAGTATCTCAAGCCAAATCTTTACAATGTGAGGAATTATGTTCAAAGCCTTGATAACACAGAGATATTTGTTGGTTATGTTGTGTAAAGTGGTTTTGAAAGTGTGATCCTTAAAGATAAATTGCATATTTTTTCTTTTACATAAGATGGGTGTTTCAAATATGTTGACTCTTTTCTTTTGCGTTCAAAAACAGATCTCATTTCCCAAGTAGATTTATTTCCAATAAATAATCTGGTTATTTGATATAAAAAGGCTTTCCTTATGAGTAAGACAGTAATATTTTCAAAAGACAAACAAAAGCCAGCCTCAAGCTTCGAAAGTCTTTTGAAAACAGATAGATGGACACATTTCTATTGTTAAATAATGTTGTCATTGAAAGCCATGTTAATGTGCTCCCTATAAAATTCTCTGTAATCTGTAAATTTGAAAACAAAAATTTTTAACCTATTTAAAAACTTTTCAGGTTTTTTGAGCCTGGGGCAGACTGTTATGTCTACCTCCCTCCCTGGGAAAAGATGCTATGTTACCCTGGACAACCTAACATGGGCAGAAGTGATGCGCATCTCATCTGGGAAAGGCTTTATGGGCCAGGCACGGTTCACCCTCCTTTATTTTCCCACCACCATTGCAATCAGCAGTGCTGGGGAAGGAGTTTGGGTATCCGAGGGAAAATGAGGCACCAGCTGCCAACCTCTGGCTGACAGGTAGCATGCATGCTGGCAAACGAGGCAGGGAATAAGTAGGGATCCAATTTACTGAAGCACAGGATAGAAATGGCAGAAAAGGAGAGATGAGGCTAGAAGAGCAGGTTGGGGTCCTGTGGAAGGGGGCTGTGGATCGGACTGGGGGGTAGATTGGGTCGGAGGCCCTGAGGAATGTAGGGAGGGTTTTGGGTCGGGGACACCAGGCCAGAGCTCTACTCCCACAGATAATTGCCCCCATCACGCAGTAGAGAAATGAAGCTCATCTGAAGAGGGATTATAGCAGTGGGTGGAGGGGGGCTAGGAACCCGGAGGCTGGCAGAAGTGAAATTCTGTGAGTTCCTGCGGCAGTTTATCTGTAGCTGTAAAAAATAACAGTTTTGACCCTCTTTACTGGGTATTGGGCTCTGTAAAGTACTTCGCATGTGTGATAAGGATCATAAAGTTAGGGAACATGTATTGAGCCCCCTCACCATGAACAGGAATCATTAAAACCCTCATGTGTATAGCTGTTCATGGTCTCAGTTAAGTATCGGTCGTGTAGACTGCACACATAGCCCCAGCTGCTAAACCCTCCCTGCGTGCATGCCCGTTGCTCATAAACTGGTTGTGTCCTCCTACTCTGCTTCCAGGTTTGGCCATAAGGTTTACTGTGGCCAACAGAGTGAGGTGGAGATTCTGGTGTGGTAGTTCTCAGCTCAGGGCTTGTATGTTTCCACTTGAGTTCTTTGCCTCTGTTGTTAACAGGGGAAGATGCCCAGGTTGGCCTACTGGAGAATGAGAGACATGTAGAGCAGAGCTGAGTCATCCTGGGGGAAGCCAGCCAACTTCAGACACGTGAGTGAACCCCCCGAAAAACCCACAGACCTCCAGTCACCTAGCTGGCTTCATATCTTTGTACCATACACGCTTATCATGTATCACTAAGTTTATCGTTTCTCTGCAACATTATTGTGGCAATAGATTGAGTGTTAAAAACATCACAGTCCCTAATACAGTCAAGGCTTGAGCTGAGAATTGAAATCAGGTCTCTGACTTTTGTGCTACTTTGGCTCCAACATGTTGCCCACAGATGTGGGTTCCCCCTTGGGGGGCACATCACCAGGAAAAGGGCGTGACTAATTCCTCCACTGCCAAGTCCCCTCATCTTTCCCATCCATCCCACCTGCTCTCAAACAGAAGACAGATCCCAGGTTGGTCTCTTTTTTTCTGAGCTGTTGACATTTCAAACATGCTCTTGGTAAAAAAAAAACGAAACAAAACAAAAACGTTTGGCTTAATTTCTTCTCTAAATGCAGGTTTTTTTACATCACATCATGTGGATTTACAATGAGGTTTGGGGTTTTCTGATTTCTTGCTCCCCCCTTGCTGTACCCCTAACCATGACAGGACTAACAGCAAAACCCACTTAGTCTGGCTCATGGCAGCGCCTTCTGGGTCCCCCTGCTGCTCATGCTCCAGTTACTGAAAGCCGGAGAGAACTTCACACAGCCGATCCTGTTTCTTCTCTCGGCAAGCCCAGGCAGCACCCTCACGTGAAGTCCAAACGCCCTCCTGCCTTCCGAGGTCCATCCGGGCCGCCCCCACCTCTGCTCCAGATCTTGTCTTCGCTACCACTCCCACCATCCCTCTCTAGCCAGTCACACTCAATCCCTTACAGCTTCTTGAACAAATGTGCCAACTTCTTCCCTCCATGCTTTTGCACATGCTGGTTCTTCTGCCTGGAACAAGTTATGCTCAGAACAAGTATGTTCTTTGGTCGGGTATCATTCAGGGAAAAATGTCTTATGATAATGATCTGTGGTGCTTCCCCAACCCTGATGAATATGCTCAAAGCCATTGACTTGTGCGTGTGAAGTGCCTGACCTGCATGGAATGTACATTATTTCCCAATAAAGCTGTTAAAAGAAAAGTTCATCCCCCTATCCAACAAATGTTTATTAAGCACCTACCACCTGCCAGGCACCGTTCTAGGTCCTGGAGGAAGAACAAGCTTGTGCCTATTCCTGCAAAAGTTACATTCTAATGCAGAGGGGGCAAACAAATAAAGATGGTGACAAGGGCTAGGGAGGAAAAAAAAAAGCAGGAAACAGAGGTGGAAGTAGGGCATTATGATTTGTTACTATGTCATTCAGTGAGACATCTACAATGTGGATATTTGGCCAGAGGCTTGAGGAAGTGACCAACCAGGCCTGGGAACCTAGGGTTCTGCCAGCCAAGGCCCAGGTTCATTACCAAGAGTCTCTCTGTCCAGCTAGCGTTTGTCCACTGCGGTCTGTGCCACCCCAAACTTCCTCAAGGCCAGCCAGTGAAGGAGCCATGGTGGGGGCGTCACATGCAATCTGTGCCCTCCTCCCCTTTAATCAGACAGCACCTCTATTTTGTTGAATCAGAGTAGCATGTAAAATTATGTATTAAAAAATAATTGTGCTGCAAATTCAGAGAAGGTTGAAGACCATTGATCCAGGTGCTGGAACGGGGAGTGCGGGGGGGGCGACCCTATGGGAAGAAAATTATGCCGAGGCGCGTGTGAGTCTAAGGTAGAGGCAGGGCAGGTGTCATGAACTGAAAAAGATGTGTTGAAGTCCTAAGCCACGGTATCTCAGAAGGAGATCTTATTTGGAAGTAGGGTCTTTCCTGGGATAACCAAATTAAAATGAGGTCATTAGAGTAGACTGTAATGCAAGATAAGTGGAGTCCTTCCCAAAAGGGGAAACTGGAACACAAAACAAACATCCACAGAGGGAAGACAGCGTGGAGAGACCCGGGAGAGCATCGAGTGGCGACAGAGGCAGAGACTGGACTGAGGCAGCTGCGCACCAAGGATTCCCAAGGATTGCCTGGGGCTCCAGAGGCTGGGAAAAGGTGAGAAAGGATTCTCTCCAGGGTCGCAGAGGAAGCAGGGCCCTGCCAAAACCCTGATCTAGGACTTCCAGCTTCCAGAGCTGTGAAAGAATACAACTCTGTTGTTTGGGCCACCCAGTTTGAGGTTCTCTGTTATGGTGGCCTTAGCAAACTCATAGAGCAGGTGATATGCAATCTGAGGGCTGGAAGTGCTCCATTCCGTGGGGCAGGTGAGGGTGGATGGGGTGGAGAGTTTATAGAGGTGGCATACTGGATCTGGGTCTTGAAAGCAAGGAGCACACTAACAGGGGGAAGGGCGACCTGTTGGGGGAGTATTGCAACAGCCGGTGACAACAGCTGACTGCCTGCAGTTGGCTTGGGGTGTGGTCGCCCCAGAAGATTGGTGATGAGGGAGAGGGAGGGCAGGTAGCTGCAAGGATCCAGGCTGCGGGGCTGGTGGACAGGGTAACATTCCCCGAGGTCATAACACAGGCAGAAGAGGGTAGAACTGGGGATGGCAGGGGGCCACTTGGGGCCTGGGAATGTTTGGTGAGATATCCAGGAGGCAGTAGACAAAAAGAACCCGATAGAATAGCAGTTCCCATGGCTCGCTTCTCAACCCTCAGCGCTCAGAGCAACTGTCTCTTCAGAGCAGCTTTTCCACCCCTCCCCATCTCTGTTACCTCCAAGTTACTCTCTGACCTGATACTGTCCATCCTCACAGCATCTACATCACCCTGTCATTTATTTGCTTGTTTCTAGTGGGCCCCCTGCTCATCTGAGGGTCCCATGCTATTTGCCTCCTGATTTCATTTCCCCAGAACTGTGAGTGCACATGGTTGTGGCTTGAGCAAGATTTGCTGAATGGAAGATGCAACAAGGAGCCCCAGAGACCCAGTGTCACTGGATGGTTTTTCTAGAAGCAGATGCTGAGATGGGGCTTGGAGTACAGGGGGCTTGTTAGGGATCAACAGCTGTTAGTGGAAGCAGGAGGAGGCAGGATGGGGCAGGTAGGAAGTGGCCCCACACAGCCTGGCCAGCAGCTGAGCTTGGGTTGGAAGCAGGGGGTGGGACATTGTTCTATGGATTGTCTCCTCTTGGGCTGAAATGGTCTTTTAATCTCGCCTTTCTCAGTCTTTGGAGGCAGCCTGCCTGGGGAAGGGCAGACCCCAAAGGAGCCGACAGCTCAGTGCTATCTGCTGACCTCACTCTCCATAGCTGAAGGGAGTGCGTCTCCACATCCACCAGACCCAAGCTGGACATACAGGTTCATACACATAGTGGGCGCTGGGGGGGGCTGGTGCTGAAACCAGGGCAGTGAACAGATGATGAGCACCGAACGGCCTGTGTGATTTACATAGAAAAGTGCAGGTCATGCACAGTGGGGGAGAGAAGGGTGTGGCCTCTTCTCATTGAGGGGAGTCAGGGAGGCCCTCTGGAGGTGGTGGCCTTTGACTTGAAGGAGGAGAGGGGTCTTCGAAGAGCAAGGACAGCCCTGGAGTAGGGAGCTTTTGAATGTTCATGAGGAGGGTTGTGCAGACTTTAACTGCAACATGGATGTGGGAAGAGTTAGCAAGAAATGCTTCCAGAAAGGTGGGTAGAAGCCACCACCTGGGGGGCCCAGGATGACAGACCAAGGGGGCCTGCACTGAGAACAGCCCTGCTGAGAAGACAAGCACCTACCCAGCCGTGGAAGACGGCTTTTCTTCCTCTCGGGAGGGACCCAGATTCATGCAGGGGCTGCTTTGGAACTAGCAGGTCAGCTTGGCAGGCAGCAGGCGTGCAGGTGGGAGGCTAGGCCCCTGTAGAAAGTGACATTATGCAACCACTCCAGAATCAAAGTGCCACTGAAAAAAAAAAGAGAAGTTCAAGGGAATGTTGGCGGAGGGCATTCTTTAGAAACTGCTGGGAAGAACAGAGAGGAAACAGGATCGCAAGTGGCCCAAAAGGTGACAGAAAAATCTGTTCTACCACAATCCCCCAGAGTCAGAGCAGAGTTTTCATCTTCCAAAAAAGCCCAGTGGCTGTTGCTGTCACCCTCAGGGGGGAAGATGGGAGCTGTGACCCATTTCATCCATTCAATTAGAGATCAAGTGTCAGGAACGGCCATTGGGTGGCACATGCCAACCCGGAGATCAAATGCCCCTCCTCAGCACCCGCCTGGGCCCGCCTGTACTGAGCAGTGGGGCTCATGCCACGTGGCATTCCACGTCCCAGAGGGACTTCTGCCTGCCTGGACCCCTGGCTACACTGGCCTGCATGTCCCCTCCCTCTGACCTCTTCCCAGGCCCAAACCCAAAGCCCCAGGATTCCCAAGACTTTGGGTCCCTGGATGGTCACCTCAGTGTCTTGGCCAAACCAAACAAAGAATTCAGTTGAAGAATTTTGTGCTGTATTTTTTTTTTTCCTTTTGTTAATTTCCTAATTGGACAGCTTAATTACTTAGATCGGCAGACTGGCTTGACAGAAGAAGAGATGATCCGGGCATTTCTCTCACTGGACTCCAGCTATAAGGAGGTGTGGCCGTTGCACTTTCCCTGGGGGACGCCTGCGTTTGCAACAGCCCGAGGGGACTGTATCCCCAGCCTCCTCTGTGTCAATCACAGACAGGCACTCAGTAAGAATTTGTTTTTGTTTTTGTTTTTTTTTGGAGTTCTAGCAGTAGTTTAATAAATTTATTAGCAGAGATGGCTAATTTTACTGCCTCAGAGATAAACAACCTTGAGGGATTGTTTCATGTGTGTGCGTTTTAACAACACTCCTCGATGTGTAAGTAACAAATTAAAACGTTTAAAAAGATTTACAAGATTTTAATTTTTTTTTTTTTTACAATTTATTTTGGTATCATTAACCTACAATTACATGAGCAATACTGTGGTGATTAAACTCCCCCCTTCATCAGGTCCCCCCACCAACCCTATTACAGTCACTGTCCATCAGCGTAGTGAGATGAGAATCACTACTTGTCTTCTCTGAGCTGTACAGTCCCCCCCGTGCCCCCCCACCCTATGTCTGCTAATCGTAATGCCCCATTTACCCTCTTAGTAAGAATTTGTAAGTGGATGAATGGATGGGAGTGGAGGGCAGGCCACGGCCATTGGATCTCCGTCTTGGACACCCAGAGCTCCATTTTCTACCTCTTATCTACTCTATAAACCCTTTGTTATTCCTCCCACCTGTCTGTCAAAGGCCACCTGACTACCTTCAGAACCTTCATTTCCACTCAGAGGTAGATGGCCAAGAACAGGTCAAAGCTGAGAGCCCTGAAGATCAAAATGTACTTTAAGGTTAAGAAAAAAAAAGGGAATATACAGCAATTTTTTTTTTGTCAGCCACATCACAGTTGTAATTAAATCTTTATTAGGACAAGGATTTGTTTTAGTGTCCGCATTACTACCACGCCATGTCCACCACCCTCAGCATGACCACCACTACAAGCTACATGAGGACTGAGACAATGGTGCTCCTGGGAACTAACCGTATTCCTAATGCCGGGTATGGAGCAAACAGTTGGATCGTATTTGTTGAATGAAAATGAGCAAAGGAGGCAGGGAGGACTGAAGGAAGGAAGGGAGGAAGGGTGGGAGTGGGAGAGGGAGGGAGAAACAGGACAGGTGAGGTTGGGCTCACTGGGCAGACGGACTTGGAAATCAATAACTTTTCTACCCTGAGATAAGTGCAGTGGGAAGGATGAGTCCCAGGAATGCTGGCCCAGTGTAGGGAGGAGCAGAGTGGGGAATGATAAGCTGTATTTGAGGAAGGGGCTCGGAAAAGGCCTCTTGGAAAAAATAATCTCTAAAATGAATTTTGAAGATGAGTAAGAGTTTCGCGGGGGGCCAAGAAGCAGGTATTGCAAGCCCAGCACGCATACTAATGTGTAAAGGCAGGATGGGCTTATTGACGCTGGGTGGGGGTGAGGCCAGGGATCTGGGCTCTTTCAGAGTGTAAAGGCGGCAAAGCGGCTGAGCTGGGGGGTGGGCTGAGCAGATGGAGAAGGGTAGGTGTTGACATTATAGCAACATTTCTTAGCTGTTGCTATTTTAAGAACGGATTTTCTTTCATAGGCAAGGGGATTTGATGAGGAAAGTAACATTTATTCCTTCATTGGTTTATTCATTAATGTATTCAACAGTTATTTAGTGAATGTCTTTCACGTGTAAGGTTCAAGGGGCATAGCAAAGAGTAAACCTGAAAACTCTATTTAAATGATTTTATTGATCCTCACAATAAACCTAGCAGGTTGTGACTGTTTATCCACTTTGTTATTATTGATAAAAATAGCTTCCAAGGCCCTAGTCTGGTATTTCCGTAATTATTCTTCATGACAGCCTTGTGTGGGGTGCATGAAATCCATTTTCAAAAGAAACTGAAGCTTGGCAAGGTTAACTATCCTGTCCAGACACATCAGCTAAGAAGGGCTTGAACCAGAATTCAAAGCCATGCCAGTCTAACATCAAAACATGATGTTTCCCTTTCAGTGCATGCTGTCTGCAACAAATGGATGAAGCTGTAGTGGTGGGGCTTTAGACATGGGCCATCAGGTAGGTTATGAGCAAAGGGGTATTTTTGGCATTTAATTTACTGTACTTGCTGTGGACAATGCTTTCAACCTCCTTTCTTTTCTCCCAAGCTTAAATGCAATGACCGAGTTATCTTTTGCCAGTGTTTTCCTGATTCCCCCTGCTGAGAACTCCCCTGCCCTCCCCTGATCCGTCGTCCATAAGTGTTTGACCCAGGGTGGGACACCCCAGCTGGGAAGGGGCCATCTGGGTCCTGGGACTAGGCATTTGGATCGGGGAAAGCTAAAGCAGCATGTCTTGGTGGCAGAAGAGAAGGTAGTAGCTGCAGAAGATGTTAGGAGTAATAATTCCATCCAGGAGTGCCAGCTTCGCTAAGAAGGTACCACCAGGTGACAATAGAGAGAGACCCACAGGACAGAGAAGGGCAAGGACAGAGCCCCCCCAGACCAGACAGAGAACATGGAAGGACAACAGTCTTTGCAGTCCCAGAAAAGCCAAGCGGCAGTGCGCCTGGAGCAGGCCTGGAGAACATCTGGGCCCACCTGCAGGACCCCCTCTCTGAACACCCACATGGATCCCAGTGGCATCCTGCCAAGCCCCAGCCCCAAGGTTAGGGAACCTGCCCAAATCAAGCCTTTAGAGCCACCTCCAAGAACCTACCCAGCTCCCCACCCTGCCCCAGCTCTGCCCAGTTTCCCCCCACCCCTCCCTGCATTGAGATCTGAACATTGTTCTCCCACCTCCGCCAGCTGTAACGAGAGGTGAGTCACAGCCACCAGGGTCTGGCTGAGAGTGCCTGTCTGCTGGCTCTGGCATCCAGCCCTCCCCACAGGCCTATGGCACACACCTTCTGCCCAGCCTGGCATGCTCAAGGCTGCCAGAGTGTGCCAAGTGGGAGCCAGCTGTGATTGAGAGGCAGAGTGGGTGTGGCGAGGCAATGTGGACATATCTGTGGAAACGCTCTGCCTTCTGTGGCTTCATCTCCATTACCAGTGTCCTCATAAAATAATAATTAAAATTATATGCAAAACTGAAAATGGCAATAAAACCATAAGTTCAGCTCCCATGGAGTGCCTCTCTGGGCCAGGCACAGTTCAAGGGCTTTGCATGGGTCATCCCACTCCACCTCTCAGCAGTGGGCAGGTAAGCATGACCATGCCCATTTCACAGGGGAGCAAGTTAAGGCACAGAGCTGTGATGAGATTTGGGGTCTGGTGCTTCTCAGACCCACATCTTCTCAGGCTGTGAGTCCCTCCCCGCAAGGAGCCACCAGAACAGCCTAGCTGTTCATTTGAGGAGAGGAATCATCATTTCTGGCCTTTAAAGTGGCAAAGAGGGGCTGATGAAGTCCCCACTGTTCAGGTTACTCTGGCATTGGGAAGCCCCACTGGAGGATGTCGGCAGTTCCAAAGTGTCTATGTTTTAATCCATACATCACTCAGATTTCAAGTCCAGCACATAGGTTTTTTTCTCTTTTTTATTTTTATTTATTTATTTATTTTTATTAAGGTATCACTGATACACACTCTTATGAAGGTTTCACATGAAAAACATTGTGGTTACTACATACACCCATATTATCAAGTCCCCCCCCATACCCCACTGAAGTCACTGTCCATCAGCATAGTAAGATGACACAGAGTTATTATTTGTCTTCTCTGCGCTACACTGTCTTCCCCGTGACCCACACACACACCATGTGTACTAATCATAATACCCCTCAATCCCCTTCTCCCTCCCTCCCCACCCGCCCTCACCCAACCCTTCCCCTTGGTAACCGCTAGTCCCTTCTTGGGTTCTGTGAGTCTGCTGCTGTTTTGTTCCTTCACTTTTGCTTCATTGTTGTGCTCCACAAATGAGGGAAATCATTTGGTATTTGTCTTTGTCTGCCTGGCTTATCTCACTGAGCATAATACCCTCTAGCTCCATCCGTGTTGTTGCAAATGGTAGGATTTGTTTTCTTCTTATGGCTGAATAATATTCCATTGTGTATATGTACCACATCTTCTTTGTACATTCATCTACAGGTGGACGCTTAGGTTGCTTCCATACCTTGGCTATTGTAAATAGTGCTGTGATAAACATAGGGGTGCATATGTCTTTTTCAATCTGAGATCTTGTTTCCTTTGGATAAATTCCTAGGAGAGGGATTCCTGGGTCAAATGGTATTTCTATTTTTAGTTTTTTGGGGAACCTTCATACTGCTTTCCACAATGGTTGAACTAATTTGCATTCCCACCAGCAGTGTAGGAGGGTTCCCCTTTCTCCACATACTTGCCAGCATTTGTTGTTGTTTGTCTTTTGGATGTTGGCCATCCTTACTGGTGTGAGGTGATATCTCATTGTGGTTTTAATTCAGCACATAGTATTTTTTTATTCATCCCAGAAGGGAAAAATATGACAGCTGCTGGTCTCTCCCTTAGTGACCCCTGTAAAATTCCAGAGTCTCGGAGCAGCCTGTGTGTAGGCAATTATGACTTACACCATGCCTCTTACCATCAGTAGTTGAATTGATCCTCCCAGTGGATTTCTCAAGTATTTCCCAGTTTTACGGGTGAGGAAATGAAGATCCTGAGAGATGCAGTAACTTGAGGACGGTTGTGCATCTGGGAAGTGACAGTAAGGAATCCAGATTTCCTGACTCCAGACCGAATCCTCTGGTCCCCTCCCCTCTGTTTCCCTGTTCTGTGATCTTTCCCCACTGTAAGATCTTTCCTCCTTGTTTAAGAGGTCCAGGGCTCTACTGTTTCTTTCCTTGCTCCCGATAAAGGTATCTGATATCAGTCATGCACGTTTTAGTATGAGTAAGTTTCAATCAGTGTATATCCTCTCTCCAAAAGGAATGTCCTTCATTTTGTCTTGTGCCTCCCTGTGCCTCCTTCCATGTGCAGGTGAGCCCTGGGTGACTCCTCCGGAGGTGTGTCCCTCTGCATCCCTTCGGGGTGGCTTGCAGCCAGTCCTCGGCCCCTGTGGGGTTGCACGGACCATTTCTGAAGAATGGAAGGGAGCACTATTCTGGGGAGTTCCTCACCACTTCTTCTCCCACACAACTCAGCTTCCCCAGCCCCGTGGCTCAGCCTCTTTCCTGGGTCTTAGGCAGACAACCATTCTGCTTTCCCGAATTTCTAGAAACTCAGTAACGAGCACATCCCGTCCTTAACTGCATGGTAGCACCTAAAAACAGCCAGTAGTTACCCAAACAGGGACATCTTTTCCTGTGCTAACTAAATTATTTATGGACCTCAGCCTGCCTTAAAATTCTATTCTTGCCCTCTGATCCATTAGTTATAGCACGTGTTCCATTTGATTGAAAGACTTGCCCCGCTCCTGGTCCTCCAGCAGCGTTAAGCACCCAACACACTCTCTCTAAATGCCAGAGGATGAAAATAATGGGCAATGCATGACTGGGATGGACAGAATCAGCTGCTCCTCATGCTCACTGTTATTATTATTATTATTAATCGTTGTTATTATTACTAATTATTATTAATTTACCACCTTCACATTGACTATTGCATTTGATAGCATTGCTAACAATTTGGTAAAGTGGGAACAACAGGTACTTGGGTGATCCCATTGAACAGACGGAAGCAGTGTGGCGCAGAGAGGGGAAATGACCTGGGGGAGGTGGCCCAGCTAACACCCGATTGATACAGGCCCAGAACCCAGCTCTCTGTGACTTTGGGACCTGTGAGATAAACACTGCATTTTGCAGAGGAGAGTCCTGAGGCCCGGTGAGGAGGAGGATGGAAGCCCGCCATGAACTTGATGTGCATGTACCAAAATTCCGCCTGAGCTTGCCTGGGGGCCTTAGGAAGGGAGGCCTTCCTGAGGCCAACCTTCACTGATGCATGTCCTATAGCTTCCTGTGGCTTCATTATGGCCTCACTTCCTCCAGCTCAACTGGAGAATGAAGCCAGAAAGCCTTAGACTATACTTTGGAAACACAGACATCACTGACTCCAGGAAGCCTTCCTTGCTCTCCTGGGTGGCTAAGAAGCATCTCTCCACTGGGAATCCCCAGGGGTTTGATCAGAGCTCTGTCACCAAGCCTGCTCCAGTGTTCAGGCCTCTCCCAGTCCTTGAGCTCACAAGGGAGGATCTGGGTTCCTCCTGCTCAGGGCCTGCCTTGCTGCCCCGCACATTATAAACACACAACCCATGTTACACCCCAGGCTCTGCCAGTCAAGGACAGAGGGGAGGCTGCTTGACAGAAGGCAGGAAGGAGGGTGAGAGGGAAGGTGCTATATGAAGCTGAATGGATGGCTCAGAAATGGAGAACTGAAGGCAGTGCCAGCCTCCTGCGCCCCATTGGGCTACGTGGAACCATAGGGAAGAATTTAACAGCAACAGTTGCTGTGCAGCTACACAGACAATGCCAGTTTTTCCTCAATTTCTCCAAAACTTTCTCCACTACTGGTGTCTATATTTAATCTTTTTCTTCTTTTATATCAAGATATTCTTATGTGGCTGTCCGTCTATGCAAGAACCATGTAATATTCGACAGGATAGTCACTATCTCAAACCTCAGTTTCCTAATCCATATAGTGAGAATTACAATAATCCTTCCCTCATAGACTTGTAAGAATTAAATTTATGTATGTGCATGTGTGTGTCTGTGTGCATGTGTGCATGTGTGTGTACACATGCTCCCACTGCTGAAATCAAATGTGTGGGCTTATCCCAAAGTGTAGTAGAACATTAAATTAGGGATGTCTTCTTTTTATTTTTTCTTCTTGCAATTTTCAATTGTCCTCCCATAAAGATGTGAAACATTTTGCTCCTATGCTTTCTGTTGTTTTGCTGTTCCACCAGACCCTAGTCCTGGCTAGAATGTCACTAAGTATGGACTTCAGTCAGCATTATTTTAAGTGGAAAATGATTCAGACCATGACTTCTAATTGCTTGGCATGCTCAGGCACCACGGATTCAATGCACCGCCTGTACTCACTGAACAGGTAGGTAGACTGAGAATCTGGGCAAGGGATGGCTTCCCCAGTCACCTGGTGCATTATGGCTCACCTATGTCTGGAGCCCAGAACACAGGCCCATGTGTTCTAGACCTCCCAGAGCATGGGGGAGGGCAGGGTGAGGTACCTGTTCCCAGCCTGCACTGGGGAAGTGGGGCAGGGACCACGTACAGATCTACACCGTGTGTCTGGTATTCTGCAGTGGTGTCTGGCCTGCCTCCTCCTCTCCTGCCCTAGAGAAGGAATCTGGGGTGAATGATTCTCCTGAAAGGTGTTACAGAGATCACGGCTGGAATGGTGTGTGTCACCCTGATTTCTGGGCTCTGTCACCTTTCTCACTGAACTTTCCTGGGTGCCAAACACTCAGGTCCTGCCAAGCCAGGCCCCTGGCAGTGGGTCTCCAGAGCTCCCGGGGTACGCCTAGCACAGTGCTAGGTGTCATTTGGGATGGGGGAGAAAAAGCAGGCCTGAGCTTCTCCAGACATACTGCCATTCAGGTGTGGACCTTAGCGGGGCCGACTCAGCAGGCTGATCCAGGGGAAGGGGTGGAGGTGACATAGGCAAGCTTGGCAGGTCCTGGGCAGAAGCCCATGCAGTTTGCAGATGAGGCTTGTGGGACTGGAGAGTCTAGGGGACCACACTTGAAACTTGAAAACTAGAGCTGCAAGACCAGGGCAGAAAGAAGACCGGCAGGCTGCAAGACGGCAAGACCCAGGGGAGACCAAAAATGACTCAACAAAAGGAAAGGGCGGGATGGGGAGGCCAGTCCATGGGGGGTGTGTGTGTGCGTGTGTTTCTTAGGGGAGACAACCAAGGTCAGGGACACACTCAGAGACAGACATTCTGCCTCCTTCCCCATGCCTGGCTGTAGGGGCTGGAACACAGGTCTGGGCAGGAGCTCTAGAGATCAGTGCTGGCTGTCCACATACTCTGGCCACTGATTTCATTTATGGTCTTCCAGCTGTTGATAGAACAGGGATTAAGAATCAAAAAGCCTAATTTTGGGGTCTGCTCATTATCTGGCTATTGGAACCTCAGTTTTCTCATAGATAAAATAGATCTAACAGCACCTAACTGACAAAGTTGATGTGAAAAATATGTAATATCCATCAGGAAATGAATCTACTCATAATGTGTATGAAAGTGCTTTGTTCTGCAGAAATAAAGATGAAGAAGAAAACGAGAGAGAATTAAATAAATAAACTCAAGACCAGCTTCCACTCATAGTTTCAATGCATATTTTTCCATGTCCTTCACCTATTCATTAGGGAATATATACGGTTATTATTGATGTATAAGAACTCGCCGTTGTTAAGAACACTAGGTATCATGCCCAACATTCCCATTTGTGATTGACCCTTATTCTGTGTATGCTGTAGAGTTTTAATACATTAGATCACAGTATAAATATATTTTCTTACATGTTTCTGACTTTCGTGTCATGCTTACAAGGTTCTTTCCCACTCTAACCTCATAAAAAGATTTCCCCAAGACTTTCTATTTTAACTTGTTCAAAAGACTTTTTGTTTCCCAACAACAGTTATAGAGTTAGTCACCTTTTCGCCATTGTTTTGAAATGCCATCTCAAACGCACTGGCTTTTTGTTATTTACAGAATTCTTTCTAAAATTTTTATGGCTTATTTTCATATTTCTCCTCTTGTTTTCTCTTACTCAGATTTTTGAATGAAAATACTTGTAACATTTTGTACTGAAACCTCTTTGGTGTAACCTAGGTACTTGCTGGAGATTGCTTTAAGAATTTTAGTTTTCTTTTAAAATCATTTATGATGTTCCAATTGGAGCTTAATGGGATGAATACATTTATGTTTTCATGACCTCCGTCTTTACCTTATTCCCTAGAGGTCCATTTAACTTGTTCTAATGTGATTCGGGCTCCCTGGTGTTTCCCTCTCTTGGTCATTTGCTCCCAAGCCTGCCTGTCATGACTGCCAGTTGGCCATCCTGCGAAAGATAGAATCATGGGGTCACCCATGGGAAACGGACATTATGATCTGGGATGGTGGCTGAAATATTCTTTTTCATTTTACCATTAATGCATGCTCAGGTACTTTCCACTTTGGGTCTGTCACATGAAGCTGCTGTGGACGTTCCAGGACCTGTCTTTTGTGAATCCACAAGCACAGGATCATATATGAGTGTGGATCAATTGGTCTAGATGCATGGATCAAAGGGTAAAGATAGGTTTAGCTTTAATGGATCCTGGCAAGCAGTTTCCACAGTGCGTGATCCTTTTACACATTCATCAGCCATGTAAGAGAATCCTATTAGTTCCACACCCCTGAATTGTCAGTCCTTTTAATTTTAGCTGTTCTGCTGGGTGTGTAGTGATATCTTGTTGTGGTTTTAGTTTGCATATTCCTGATGACTAATGGTGTTGAGCACCTTTTCGAACGCTTAGTGGTCATTTGGATATCCTCTTTTCTGACGTATGGCTCAAGTCTCTGCCTAGTTTTAAGTTGTTGTCTTTTCCTTATTGATTCTTAGAAATCTTAAAAATCAGCGGTTAGTCCTTTATCAGACATACGTCTTATAAATACCAGCCTCCAGTCTGTGACCTCCCTCTGTTCTCTATGTCTTGACCTTTGATGAACAGAAGTTCTTAACATTAATGAAGTTCAACTTACCATTTTTTTATGATTAGTGCTTTTTGTGTATTGTTTAAGAAGTCTTTGCCTAGCTCAAGGTCGTGAGGATTCTCTAGATTTCCTTCTACAAGCTTTGTTGTTTTGATCAATGTGGTTGTTGAGGTAAAAAACCATAGACTACCAGCATTTTCATATGGTTCACTCTAATGCTTTTCACATTTGGGTCTACGACTCCTTAAATGAATTTGTAAATATGAAGTGAGATGAGGTCAGGGTTCATTTTTCCCCATTTGGACAGCCAGTGTTTCCATCCCTGTTTGTTGAGAGGACCGTCCTTTCCGGCTGAATTACTCCGGTGCCTTTTGTCACGCATCGGGTGGCTCTTTCTGGGTGGGTCTGTCCTGGATTCTCTCGTCTGGGATTCACCTGGAGAGCTCCTACTCATCTTTCAGAACCCAGCTCAAGATCACCCCATCTATGAAGATGTACCAAGCACTTCAGGTGGGATCAGGTCCTCTTCACGCTCCTACGTCCCAGAGCTACTTCTACCTCATCCTTGCCCACGCTTGCCTATATCTCTGTGCTCTCCTGTCGTTCCCACTAGACCTGGGCTCTTGAAGTCAGGGTGTGGCATGGCCATTAATATGTTATCAGCATCTGAACCAAAGAGCAGGGGTGAGACTGGGAACTCCTTGTTCCCCTCTCATCCCCACGCATGGCCAGACTGTAAAAACATATTTGGGTCACTCCCTAGCCTTAGGCCACTGCCTCTGGTCCATCAGTTCACTTCAGTGTCCCCAGTCTGGACACTCATCTTCATCCTCCTAGCCCTCAGTGGGCACCATGCCCAAATCCAGAGGGGTCTCCAGTCTTCCCATCTACAGGTGGTCAGAGCAGTGTCAAGTCTAGGCCACGGTCCCCTGATGGGTGCTACGAGGGGGCCAGTCCTCCCATAGCCCTCTCCCTGTTTCTCTTGACTGGCACCCAGCCCTACGAGGCTATCTTGGCTAATGCTGGACTCTAAGAGCTCTCTCCCTGGCAGGGTGGGCAGCTGCTCACTGAGATTTGATGCCTGGCCTGGTCTCCAGGCCTCCCGTGGCCACCCTCCACTGCGGCTTACTGGCCTTTGGGCACCATGAGTTGCTCAGCGGGCATCCCCACCCTCCACCTGCACGGTGCTTTCCCTCCTGGGCCTCTCCCGCGTCTCCCGTGGGAGTCTGCCCTGCGGTGGAGTGTGTCTGGGACAGGCCTGCAGGTGTGGCCTGTGGACTCACCTGTCATTAACAGGCAGGGCTCCTCCCTCCCAAACCAGGGCGCAGACACAGATTCTGGGTCAGCGTCGGCTTAGCTCAGCCTCTGCCATGATGAGACTATGCCCGTGCCTCAGCTCACCCTTCTTTCAGGGGCCATCCTGTCTGCACCCCTCAGTGAGCAGAGCCCAGCAGTGAGGATTCTCACCTCATGTGGTCTCATGTATATCCGACCCAGATGCATCCCAACAGCCAGGCTGCCTCCTGGAGTCAGGGAAGATGGTGGCCCATGGCCTCCTTCAGGGGCTGTTCCAGATACTGGGGCTCCAGAGCCCCATGTCCCCATGGCCTGGTTGGCCTGGTCTGTGAGTGCGACAGGATGTGGCCAGACCAGGCCTGGGAAGGAGCCAGTGACAGCTATTTTCTAGACTTTTTTGCTGGGCCATCCCCAGCTTTGGGGATGACAGTCGTGTCTCTACTAGCACCCCAAAGGAAGAACAAACACTGTTCACAGCTGTTGGTGCTATGCCCGTACAACACCTATTATGAACCATCACTAAATGGGGAAGGACTGCCCGAATGAGTTTTTCTGTTCATTAGAGATCCTTAGAGAAAGTGGAATAGAAAATAGGTACATTGGGATCAGTGAGTCTGAGAATTTCTTCGACATCATCACCCCTTCTCTTTCAGATAAACCTGAAGCTAAGAATTTCATTTTATTTTAAATCCCTTAAAAATTAATTCTGAAGTAATACACGTTCTTTAAAGACAACTCAGAAAATATAGAAAAATAAGGGAGGAAAGGAACCAACCATAGTCTCAATACTCCAGCACAACAAATGTGCAATTGAAAGAAAATTTGGAATTTTCTTGAATGATCGCAAACTTTGATGTGGGTTTTTGGTTCCTGTTGCCCCGAAAGAAACTATATATTTAATTTTCCACTTCTCTTTGGTGCTCTTCTCTGAAAGGACTTCATGTGAGCTAAGGCTGTAGAACCAACACCAGTAGAGTTCCTGAAAAATAGCAGAGAGAAGAAAGGAGAGATAAAGGGAAGACCCAAGTATCCTGTTCTCAACCTTTTCTCATTGATGACAATGGTGATGGTGGGGTTGAATATTTAATGTCAGGAGTACAGGTTGGTCTCCCTGCAGAATATTCCAAGTTCCAGACCCACAGTGATTGGGAAATACAGTAGTTGCAAAAGCAATGAATGGACTTCATTAAGGAAGCCACAACCCAGCAGGTGTGGTCTAAATATTATGCTGCAGCCTCCGGTGGGGAGGAGAGGCCCCCACAGAAGTGGTGTGGCCATTGCTCCTGGAGTGTCCATCACCTGCTCACTCAGGCCAGCTAGTTTTATTGGTCTTCAGTCTACATTTCCAAGGGGCTATGGAAGTATAAATAATAAAGCAAGAAAAGCAGATCCATTTGGCTGGCTCAGTGGATCCTTCTGAATGTACTGTAAGTATATCTTCCCTTTGAAAAGGTCTGGTGCTTCTTGTCTGTTCCCCATGGAGGTTGCTTCGGATTGTGGGGGGCTACAATACAGTCCCAGGGTGAGTGTCTGGAAGAAAATTCTGGAAGAGTTCTAAATATGGGAAACTACTCTCTTGAAGAGTGTACCGGGCATCTTCGGAGAAGCTCTGCTTCTTTTTCATGGATGTCTATGTCCAGTGCTTTTCTAGAGGAAAAATCTAGGTGGGTGTGGGAATGGGAGTTGTCTTGGGAGACAAGGAGGCCCCTCCAACTTGGATCCGCCCCTACCTTGTGGTTCTGACCTCAGCCAGCCTTGTCTGTGAGCTGTTTGTGTACCTTTCTGTCTGAGGACAGAGGCTGTACCCATCAATTTACTCTTGCATGGAGAGAGTGAGACAGAGCAGCTCTTTCATGCATTTTTGCAGAATTGCTTTAATGGATCCGATTCCCACTCTGATCCATCAAAATGTACACGGTGACCTCGGATAGCTCTTTCTTCCCCTCTGGGCCTTGGTTTCCCCTTTCTAGCGCAAGTGGTCCCAAGTTGATGGTCACTCAGCCTTCCTAACCCACGTATTCCCTCATCTTAGAATGAAGTCACGGAAGGCAGGAGGAACAGGCCAGGCAAAGAGCTGGAGGGTGCTGGAGGATTTGGAGAAGACTGCAGGGCTGGTCGTGGGCATCACCTCCAGGAGAGCTCCCTGTTTGCCCTCCAAAGGAGGCTGCGGGTCAGTTGTCAGCATCAGCACGGGCCATTCACTGGGTGCTGCTCCAGTGCCCGGGGGTGCGGCACACAGTGAGGGCTTGCCGTGTTTCTTAAAGTAATGGAGGCAGAACTCTCCAGGGCACTCTTAGAGGTGAGATGATGGGTTTGTGCTCAGGCTCTTTGTTTCCAGGAGGAGGATGAAGGCTATTTCAGAGTCTTTAGATTTCTTTCATGGGTCTTTCTCACTTTCAACAGGGGAAAGGACATGTCTTACCATCACTTAGTTCTAAACTTGCTTTAAAAAATAATTTCAAGCACGTCTAGAGAGATCTCCTCCTAAAACAATATCAATCTCTTAAAATGGGAGGACCTGGGACCTGTCCTCAAGTCCAGCCTTGTGGTGACGGCCCTTTGGGATGCTAGAAAAGCTCCCGCAGATCCCTCAGTGAAAGGAGGAGACCGAATAGTGTGCATTCCATGGAGAACTACAGAGAAGATTGGAGGAAAGTGGGAATCTCAGAGGGCCTGGGGTTCCTCAGGGCAGGGCAGGATGCCTGGGACCAGCCTGTGCAGAGAGAGGCCCCTCGTTGGGCAGGGGGCATTCCGGCTGGCTGACTCTCACTAGGGCTCAAGCCACAGAGGCAGGGAACTCACTGAAGCATCCTAAACTCTGTAGTTTCCCTGGCTCGAGAACAGACGCCCCATGAACTTTTCCTTGCCAGTCAGTCACAGGGAAGAGAGGTGGGAGTGTAAACTGTCAGGACACAGGTGCCCTGAGGAGCCGGGTCAGGTCTCTTTCTTCCAAGTAAATGGTTCCAAACTGCTTTGTGTTGGGACCTCTTGAATCCTGTGTGCGCTTTATTTGTTGGTGTATTGTTTCCCCAAACTACTGATGGTAACAAGTGTGAAAATACTCAGTAAATTTACAAATATTATTGTTAAAAGTGCTGTCATATCTCACCAGCCACAGTCCTAGTCTCTTTGATTGGCAGATTCCCATCACGGAGCTTGTCAGGAGCGGCACGGGAGCTGAAAGCAGCACCGGCTGCCCCGTCTGAAACCCCCCGTGGGTAACCCCGCTGCAGGCAGATGGAGGGAGCCTGAGCTGCCCGAGCCGGGGCTCCTCACCCGGCTTGGATCTGGCCTCAGGATGAACGACTCCCGAGTCAAGACTGTACTGCCTTACCTAGTCATGAGAGGAGGGAATTATTTCCCCAAATTAATAGGGACTTGGGGAACAGGATAGTCAGAGAAAAGAAGAAATACTGATAATAACTTTATCTGCCCATGTGGACCCCACGGGTCTCTGTTTCTATCTTGTTCTTTGTCTTCTTTATTTTGTTTATTCATTTCATTAGAGTGACATCCAAATGCACACATACTGCAAACTCAAAACCAACAAAGAATTACTCAACTTGGGCAGTCTATCAGTTTCTTGGGAAATGACCAGTCACTCAGCTATTTTAACTGATGGAATAAAAAGTTAGCTTCTTCAGGCATCTGGGACTGGTACCCATCTGACAAGTTCGAGTTAGTGTAGGGTGTGATGACACGTGGAAAGGCCCAGAAATGGGCTGGTGTGGGCTGTTAGAGGGGAGAAAGGCCAGGCATCGACTCTCAGTGGGCCTCGGCAGGTGACTGTGGGGCCGTCTGCGTCATAGCTCATAGAGGTGGGGGGCAGCTGACAGCGGCCTGAGTCCCAAGAGGTGGGGGCAGCAAGCTGATCAGCAGCATCTCTCATGGGGAGGGGGCCGAGGTATTACCCCCACCCCACCAGTTAAGATACTAAGGCTCTGAAGGGTAGACGCTTGTTCTGTACCACCTAACAAACCCAAAGCAGGACAGGACCAGTATCCAGACGCACTTCTAATTCCATCATCAGTTCTTGTTCCTGAAACTTGGTGAAGTAGAAAATGCTTTTAGGACCCACTGACTGTGCATCGCCCTAAAACTATGGGTGCATCTGAGCCATCTGCACCAAAAAACACCTCTAGCCGTTTCCTTTCTCTGCCTCAGGTTCTGGCCCTGCGACTTGACCACACTCAGGTCCTGGCAGGTTGCTTAATGGCTTCGCATCTAACCTGGCTGGTAAACCTGCTGTGGAGGCTGTCCTCTCAGCTCCTTGACTGACATGTCTAAACTCCACTCCCGGGCATTGGGAAATGGTGCACAGACAAGTGGCAATCTCCTCTGAATACAGGAAACTTCTGTTCTTAATCCAGGCAGACTTTATAAACAGTCCAGCCTCCTAACCTGAGAAATTGAATCCTTTGCATTTTCTTTCCTTTATCTAAAAGGGCCTCAGGGACTTTACTAATCTTCTCTTCTACAATCTATTTTCGGACAGACCCTGCAGCCTTTGCTCATCACCAGCTATTTTTAATTTTTACTAAAACCTGCATCATTAGGAGTGGAAGATGCTTAGTGATCAGAGAGGGGAGGTCTATTCCACAGTGTCACACAGCTGTGAGGCATGAGATCAGAGCCAGGACTCAACGCCTGGCAGCCCTAGCATTGTTTTTTATACGCTTGTATTTGTTAGGAAGATTTCAGCTTTGAGTAACTGGTTGCCTACCTCGCACAGGCATCCCTGGAAGCCCAGAGGTGGGGTGGGCTCTGGGTTAGCCTGCCTGTGGCTCCAGCCGCATTTCTCTGCAAAGCCTTTCTGAGTACCCTCTGTGTGCTCTGGCTTTGACCTGGAGTCCCTTCTCTTGTGGAGCAAATGGCTGTGGTAGACCCTGGCACCTCTACCTTCCTGCCCAGGACATCCAGAGGAAGAGAGAGGGAAGCACCCCAACATTCCAAGAAAAAGCCCTGAAAGTCGCCCTCACTGGATTACCTCAATTATGGCCCCTCCTTGAATAACTATCAGGGCAGAACCTCCCCATGCAGTGACTGGGTTAGGCCTTATTCCTGAGCCAGTCACTAACAGGGGACTTGAGATTAGCCTGTCCCAATCGGGACCCCTTTTGGAGACGGGATGGGGCCCCTATCCCTGAGGTACATGGGCAGCCAAGGGAAGGAGAGAAATCTGGAAGAGAAATGAAGTTCCATTAGGAAGATGGAAGGGCAGCATGGGAAGCAGTAGGTAGTAGCCACTAGAATTTTCAAATGCTGGACCACAAGCTCTCTGAAGACCATGTCCGCGGTGGTGATGGCCGTATCCTCAGGACTTGGCATAGAGGGCTTGGGGGCATGAGAACTTGGGGATTTAGGGAACTCCTACGTGCAAGCCCTTGCTGGTGTTCATCCATCCTGGCATTCAGTCAACTAGAAAAAGCCTCCTCAGTGCCAGGCACTATGGATTTAGCTACAGTGGGCCCTGTTTGTGCCGGGTCTGGTTCTCCTAGGCTGGTGGTGCTGTGAGGACTGGCTGATAACAGTGCACTGCTGCCCTCCCCACTCCAGAAATCTGCCTTTGGCTAGTGGGAGCTCACTGAACCAGGAAGTCACACACCAGGCCTTGCATCCTGGGGACAGACTACTGGGGACCACTGGCTGCCTTTGTACAAAAGACCAGCCCCTTGTCTTTACTGTCCTGTGACTCCTGCCCCAGAGACTCCCGCTGTGGATCAGACCAAGGCTAGGTATTACCTGGGGCCGCATCCCCTCTCCTGCCCTGCTTCCCTCACTTCCCAATGGGCTCCTCCTAAGAGCTTACGATGCACATTCAAATCCTTGTCTCGGGTTCTGCTTCCCAGGAACTCAGTTTAAGACAACCGTTTACAATCAAGGATCATAGTATTGCCCATGGATTTCAGATCAATAAAAATGTAAACAAAAATACGTAATATGTGATAAAAGAGGACCAGAGAAATCTACCTTCGTTTGACATACAAATTATTTTTAAAATCATTGACAACAGCATGCCCAAGTAAAGAATCAACAAGCTTTTTGAAATAGCATACTTTTGGCAGATACCTGCAGCATTAGGGCTAGAGATTAAGGGAAAAAGGAAAGTGGAACTTTCACCCCTGAAAAGCTCACAGTCTTCTTGGGAGATGTCATAGCTGAGAGGAGGTGAAAGAAGCAGTGTTCCTGGGGCCAGGCAGACTTGGCTGTTCCTCCCCATGACACTAACCGCTTCTTTTCCCTGGAAAAGGTAGAGGGAAGGTTTGCTAGGTACCTGGGTTCTCCTGCAGTGGGTATCCATATGATCTTAGACAAAGGGCTTTCTTATTGCAAATTAGTCAGGATTCTTTTGGTTGTAAGTAGAAACATCCAACTCAAACCAGTCAACCCTGAAAATGAGGTTTACTGGCTCTTAAAACTTAGAAAAATAAAGGTGTCTGAGCTTCAGGTAAAGCTTGATCCAGGGATAGCAAAGACGTAACCAAGTATGTTTCTGCATTTCTTTCTTTCCATCTCTCTCTTTTTTCCTCTGTATGTGGAAGTCATGGCCATGTTTGACTCTAAGGCTGCCATCATTAAGCCAGACACCCCAGAGTTAAGAGGCCTATACATTCTCAGGGAAAGACACTGGTTGATCTGGTTTTGGTCACAGCCTCATTATTTAACCAGTCAGTGTTGGATTATTATTATGGCCTAACCCGAGTCACATGCCCACACTGTGGGGCATTCTTACTGTAATCCAATGGAGTTAGAGGGAGCAGTTCCTCAAAGGAATTGAAATACCCTTACTATAAGATGGGGAAAGGGGTACAAAAACCAGAGCCATCCTCTACACTCAGGCTTCTTGTTTATGAAATGGTGACAATCATTTATAGCCCCCGGGGTGATTGTAAAGGGTAAATGCTACAATGGATGTTAAAGCATTTTTAAACTTCTGTGCACAGCACATGCTAATCATAGTATCATTTCTTCATCTGATCTTCCTTGTGGGTAAGATAGGAGCATTGGGATTTCTTTGTTTTTGTTTTGTTTTTGTTTTTTTTACTGCTAACCTCTGGTCTAATACTCAACAGAAAAATCTCCAAGGAAAATGAACCCTATGCTGGGCCTGGGCCTGCTTCTGGCTGGCCTCCTCACTGTGGAGGGTCTTCTGAAGCCTGACTTCTCTCCAAAGAATGATGGAACTTGGAGCCAGGCCCAAATATGGAATGGAAAGAAGGCAGCCCAGGACCTTGCAAGGCGGAACACAGAATTTGGCTTCAAGCTATACAGGAAGCTGGCCTCCAGTGTCCCTAACAAGAACATCTTCTTCTCACCCTTGGGCATTGGCATGGCGTTTTCCATGCTGTCTCTGGGTGCCGAGGACTCCACCCTGGCTGAGATCAAGCAGGGCTTCAACTTCAGGAATATGCCAGAGAAAGAAATTCATGAAGGTTTTCATTACCTCAGCCACATGATGAACCAGAAGAGGCAGGATCTTGAGCTGGGCCTCAGGAATGCCTTGTACATCGACCGAGAGTTGCGGCCAAAGAAGAAATTTATAACAGATATTAAGAACATATATGATGCAGACACTGTCATCACCAACTTCCAGAATTTGGAAAATACTCGGAATCAGATCAATGAGTATATCCGTCAGAAAACCCAGGGAAAAATCAAAAGCCTAATCAACAATATAAGCCCTGGCACTGTAATGCTTCTTATAAACTGGATTTTCTTTCGAGGTAAGGATTGGGTCAGGTTGGTATAGAAAAGATAGGATGACCAGTAGACTTGGATTAAAAACCTGGGTTGCGCATTTGCTTGCGCGTGAATTCATATGTAATGAATCCTTCAGATCCCCGCTTTTCCTACCTGCAAAATGGGTGCCTTTATACATAGCTCATAGGGCAGTTACTGGAATTCAAAGTGAAAATGTATGAGAAATGAATTTTGTGAAGTCTAAATTATTCTCCAAATGTGCATTTTCATTATTACTGATCCTCCTGACACAATATTGGTTGTAAAGGTTGGAGCAACATTCTTTTTCCCATTTCTTAGGTGAAGAAAGTGAAATAGAGAGAGATTAATTGACTTACTCAGAGTCACAAAGCCAGGCATTGAGAGACAGGACTAGAACCTGCTTCCCTTGACCTGAGGGCTGTGCACTTTCCATCCTTCCAGTAGATGCCCACAGTGTGAATGAGCTGCTGATGGTGGCAGTGATCACTCTGGTGGGTGCCTTGCTGTCTTACCACATTTTTAGATTCCCCAAGTCTAAGAGTGGGAAAATGAGAAAGGAGATGGAATAATAGTCCTAAACCCAAGCTCCATCCTCCACACCACACACACCCACTCACCTGCCATGTGCACACACCAAGATTGGCCAACATAGGTGAGAATCAGAGGCCAACATCCCTCAGACCAGGCAAGATTACTCCTGGGCTACCAGCAACACAGTCATGATGATGAAGGTCAGCTCTCCCAAAAGCCACAGGGAGACGGATGGCTGGAAAGGAGAAAAATTAGTGATAATCGTAGACTAAAATCTCAGACTTTCCAAAGTAGAGGGGAAAAGGAGAAACTGGAATTTCCCAAAGTCTCTATATCCCCTAGATTACAAGAACAATGATGACAATGAAGTACATCACGACTAGCATCTACTCCAGATTCACTGTACACAGTCACTGAGCTTTGCTGCCTTTTCCCACTCGTCCCTCAGCAGCCCTATAAGGTACCCATCAATAGCCCCCATTCTGCTGATAAGGACACTGAAGTCCACGGTCCTTCTGGAACAGTAAAGACAGAATTTGAACTGAGGGACTTGGCACCCAGGGCCCTATGCTGGGGACCCTAAGGACAGCAGCTGTGAAAAGACCCAGGTATGACTTTATGTCCAGTGGCATCAAACAGTCTTCAGGTCCAAAAGGAGGGGTCCAAGCATCCAGCTGAGTGTTCTTTGCTGTTCAGCAAGCTCCTAAGGGCAGCCTGTTCCATCAATTTTCTTAGTCCTACATGGGTGCCACTCCTCCAGGGCTACCTTTGCATAGAGTTCAGTATTTTCACACACATAGGATTGAAATAATCCCCACTAAACAAATCCTACACACCCTGCTTGGACACAATCCACAGGCTGCCTTGGCCTCAGGAGCATCTAGGTTTGGGGTGCTGCAGCTCCCCTCTTAGTTCAGCAGCCCTGGTCATGACTTCTTTGGGAACTGATCCTTGGATGCAGAAGTCTTCAGAACATGGTATGAGGACAAGGATTCATGGGGACCTGTCCTGGTATCCCAGAGTATCCGAATCCCTTCCTTGAATCCAGGTAGATTAGGACCAGTGGCAGCTGGGTCCAGTCACCCCTTCTCCCCCAGGACACTCACGTCACTTTGTCCTTCTTCAATCTTAAGCCAGGTGGCAACATCAGTTTGATCCAAAAGAAACTAAAGAGGACGATTTCATCCTCAATGGAAACAGGACAGTGAAGGTACCCATGATGTTCCATGCGGGCGGGTATAAAGTCGGCCGTGATGACCAGCTCTCCTGCTCTATCCTGGAAATGCCCTACCATGGCAACATCACTGCCATCTTTATTCTTCCCGACGTGGGACACATGAAGAACGTAGAGGAAGCCTTGAGGATGGAAACTTTTGCCAGATGGAGTAAATTAACCAAGCAAAGGTAAAGAGGGTACCTAGGATATGATAACTTTCCTTCTCACTCCCGTCCCTCCTACTCCTTCTTTCTTCTATCCCAGGCCTATTGAGGTCTTACCCCACAGCCAAGTTCTCTTCTGAGTCCATGGTGAACTTACACTTAGGTAGGAAGTCTACCAGAAAACAAGTCATAGGAATGAAGTGAAACACTTGCTTTTAGAGGTAGATACATACAAATGGCGAGAAAGCATTGGATACGGCAAAAACTTGGTGGACCATGGTGGTCGAGGAGGGCTTCACAGGGTAAGTGGCATTTGAGCTGAGTCTTCAAGGCTGAATGGTGGTGATACAGAAGGGAGAGGGGCGATAGAATCCCAGGCAGAGGGAAACTTCAAGGACAAACACTAAGGGTGTCAAGGGGAACTATGAGATGTTTGTTGTACATAGAATGTTTTCAACTGTGGTGTCATAACAAACCCAGTGAAGTGTGTCACAAATAAGTTAAACTGGTATTAGTTGAAAGACCAAAGGGAGGAAATATTTTTCTTTTAAAGCATAAAACTAGAACGATTTAAAGCAAGCCTCCAGAATTCCTCTCAGGCACCTGCTTACCAATAGATTTTCTTGGAAAAGGTAAGGGCTAGAATTAGAGTTAAAATTAGGGTTAAATTCTGCAGACTTGATGTCAGTGTGGATTTGCTCTCAGTGTCAATGTGCCTTGAAAGCTGCAGGGCGAGGACGGGGTCTGCGGCCGCCGGGAGTACTGGTGAGTCTCTGAGGTGGAGAGGGCAGCTTCCACTTGGGTAAGAAGAGTGTCAGTTCATTCTCCTCCCTGCTCTTTGCATTCTTTCTTCCACCTTGCCGCCACGTCAGTCTCCATCCAAAAAGTCTTTAGTGAGAACCCCTGCCATGCCTAACTGACCGTCAGATGCTGAGGAAGGTTTTAAGAAAGGTAGAGGCGAGGCTAGCAGTGAGCTGGGCTACCCATGGGTGGCAACTGAACTGATGGTGGCTCTTTCATACAGGAACACTCCCTTAGAGGAAATGCAGGGTGCGTCTTGGATATCTAGATTTAGATGAAAGGTCACAAAAGAGAACATTTTAGTTTGGAATGCTTCAGATAAAGTCACTGTTTGGGCACAGGGGGGATGGAGCAGGCTGAATGCAGGCCATCCCAGAGGGCTGCTCTGCCCGGGGCTCTGCACAGCATCCCCAGACTCCCTGCTGAAAACCAGGGGCCTGCGAGCCTTGGCACGCTCTGGCCCCTGAAATAGGAGGAAGGGTCTGGGTTCCAACCTTAGGTGAGACCCAGCTTTCTCACCTGTGATGTGGCCATCACGATACCAGCCTCATAGGACTCTTGAGAAAATTCAACATACCTCAGCGCAGCATTCCCCACAGGGGGCATGCCCAAGGGCAAGGTCCTGCTTCCTTCCCCTCCCCACTGGTTAGAGTCAGAGTTCCAAAGTTCTCAAAAGATCTTTTCAATCTCAGGTTTATTGAATGACAGGCATCCTGTAGACTTGGTCCTCCTACCCTCAGGGCAGAACCCCAGAAGAGCAGCTCTTCAGCTACAGATGAAGGCACATGCCTGGGGATGCCCCCAGAGAGACTGGCAGCTCCTAGCTAGGGCATTACCGCATTTTAGGGTTTGCAGAGGTGTCTTGAGTGACCTCCCTAGGGGAATGAAAGGTATGGAAGGTGAAGGGAAAGTGGACTCCAGGCCTCTCACCCCCACTTCATCCAGAAGTCCTGGCTTCAGGAGATGTGGACTCCATAAGATCACATTTCCTTTAGTGTTCAAACTATCATGACTCAAGACCATGTAGTTGGATTGCTGGAACCCAGCACGCTGAATGCATCCCATCTCCATCTCCAAGTTATTTCTGATCTTTTCCTATGGGGGCTGCAGCTCTGGTGCTAGCAACTGGCACTTCATGTGCCCTGTGCCAAGACCCTGTACAGCTCCTGGAGCAGAGACTACCACAGGGCCACCATTAACTGCATACAGATATCCCTAGGGACTGTTTCCATTTCTCAAGTTTCAGCAGAGGGCCCCATACTCCTTCCTTTCCTCCTCCACCCAAGTGTGATAGGCCCTTTGACACTGCTTGCAGTTCAGTTCAGTGCAGGCCTTACTGGAGGTGTGGATGTCACAGAACCACAGCTCTTCACTGGGGCCCAGGGCTACATGGAGTCCAAGTGCATACTGCTTTTCCACTGTGGCCTCCTAGCTGACTTCTGATCTGCCTCCCCCACCAGATGAGGCCTGCTCCCAGCAACCCCATTCCTCAAGGCCAGGCCCTCCCGGAGAATGGTGTTCCTCTCACCCCCACCAAGGTCCTGCCTCCCCAGTCACTCTGGCCTGAAGACGGCTGAGAACAGCAATGTCCACCCCCTCAAGGGAGACTCCGTATCCTCTTGCAGAGCAGTGGTCTTGCCCTGAGCCCCAGAGCGGAAGCTGCATTTCATCAGAACATGAAAGGAGCTCATTTGCTCTGGGGGGCCACTCCATTTGCCCTCTACGGGGAAGGACGGGGGGATGAGCTTTTCCTGTGTGTTCTTTCCATGGCCCCCTCCAAACCAGAAGGCCTAGGAGAGAGTGAAGAGAAAACTCACCCTTTCCCTAGGAGAAGTGACCGAACCAAAAGGGACACAACTAAAAGACACACCCAATGAGCACGTGTGCAGAACACCTGGGAATTTAGGCTACGGGCAACTTCAGCCTGGGCTCTGCAAGGGAGACAGAAGCCTGTTTTGTATTTGCATAATTAGAGGCTTTCTTCTGGGGCATCCAAGGCAGACCTCTGTTTCCCCAAAGTTCCAATTGGAAGCCCCACCTGGAGGAGGTACAAAAGCGCTGGTGACTGAAATGCCCATTTTCTTGCTTAAAATTTCTAAGGTTCCCTCCTAGCCTGGGTACCATCAGATGATCGCATATATGCTGGGATACATATCCACCTTCCAGCCTCTGCCCCACATTTTTTGCTTTCTGACTTTGGCAGGAACTAAAGCCAGTATCCACATTTACACACTGGACCCTACCTCCTCTCACTACTCAGGAATATCACCCTAGAAGCTCTCTCCTTTCTTCCGTACATCAGCCAATGGTTTTTCCCTACCCTCAGATAGGAAGAGGCTAGTATTGCTCCCATCCTAAAGCAATCTTCTCTTGACCCCATTTCTCTTGTTATTGCTTCATCTCGTTGTTCCCCTTGCAGGCAAGTACTTTGAAGCAGCTGCCTCTGTTCTGTGCCCCCAGCATCTCTCCTCCCGTCCTCTCTGAATCTCACTCCAGGTAACTCTTTGAGCTCACCTGTCCATGGAGACCTTCATCACCAAGGTTACCAAGGGCATCCATGTGGCCGAATCTAGCTAGTAATGTGTCTCTGGCTTGTCTTTGTCAACCTGACAGCATTTGACCCAGTTCACGACTCCACTTTCTTAAGAGGTGCTCTTCACCTGGCTCCCAGGACCCCACACTCTCCTAGTCCCTATCACCCCTCTCCTTTGATGGCTGCCCTCTTCTCTCCCAGCTCTTGACATTGGTGCCATGAGGCTCACTCCTCAGGTCTCTTTTCCATCCATATTCACCCCTGAATGTGTGCGTCAGGCTTGGCGCTATCAGAAGTTGTCTTATCTGTATTATCATGACGTCCACTTCAGTCTATCCCTCCCCTTAGTTCTCTCTCCCAAGCTGCACGTCCATGTCCAGAGTCACATGTCCATCTGCTCACCCAGGTTCTGCCCTGGACGCCCGATGGGATCTTAGCCTCCTCATGTCTAGAACGATGTCCCCGTCTCCCCCTTCGGAACCTCTCAAGCTTCTGATCCCATCCGACGGCAGCTCCATCCTTCCTGTCTCCCTAGCTAAGAACCTGAGGCCCGCCCTCGATCACTCTCTTCTCTCCAGCCCCTCACTCAGTCTGTCTTGCGATCCCATTAGCCATTCTTGAAAATATATCTGAAGTCTGATTTCTTCCCACCACCCCACAGCTCCTAACATCTGTGACTATTGTGCTGACTTCTAAATGGTCAGCCAGCATCAACCCTCGTCCCTGCCTTCACCACCTCCAGGAGTATATTCTTAACAAAGCAGACAAAATGATCCTTCTAAATCCTAAGTGTGACCATGCCACTCCTACCATAGCTCCCCATTTCACTCAGAAAAAGAAAAGCAACTCACCTGGGTCCTTTGCCTCCTCCGATGTTTGTTCAAGTCCCCCCTTTATTGTAGCCTCCCTCATTCCCCTAAGCAGGTCTGCGTTTTTTCCCATAGCACTTGCTGCCTTCTTGTACACAGACTGTCAGCCTACGTATCTGGGCTCATTTTAGGCATTTTGCTGTGTTGCTCTCCTTGTCTGTCTTCCCTGCTGGGGCACAACCTCAAGGGCACGGGCTTCTACCTGTTCTGCTCACAGGTGCAACTAAGCATGTAGAAGAGTGACTATATGCAGTAAGTACTAAGAAATAAATACTTGTTGAATGAACCAGTGAGTGGAAAGGTAAGTCTGGGGGTCTTTGGGCCTATTAAAGCCACAGCACTGAATGTGATCCCTTGGGAGGGAGTAAAGGTAGAATCGAGAAGAGGACCACAGGCTGAAGCTTGGAGCATTGCGGAACTTGGAGACAGGAGGTGAGGTGGGGCCAGCGAAGGGAGAGAAGGAGTAGCAGTGAAGGAGGAGAAAGCTGGAGGGGGTGGGGCTGGTTGTAATGCTTCACGGTGGACAAAGGAATCCACCAAAGGTCAGGTGCTGCTCTCTGAGAGCTGCCTGTTGGGTCTGGAAAGATGAGGTCAGCGGCGACTGGAAATAACTTCTTCAGTAGAATGGAGGGACAAAGGCCTGGTCGGAGCGGGTTGAGGCAATAAGGGGAGGAGGTGGAGATCGCTGGGAGAGAGAACTTCTGCTCTGAAAGGAGAAAAGAAATAGGCTGTGACCTGGAGAGGCGGCTCCGGGCCAACAGAGATGTTTGGCGCTTGTGTCTTGGGATAGCGGTTACTACAGCATGCCGTCTGCACCTGGGAATGATCGAGGAGACACGGTTTATGGATGGTGCAGAAGAGAGGATGTAGGCAGGAGTGATATCTTTGAACAGGCCATAAGAAATGGGTTCCAGGGCCCAGTGGACCTGAATCCAGGGCCCACGGGTGCCTCAAGACACTGACTCCTGCCCAGAGAGGGAGGCCACACCAGGTCCCACCCACAGAGGATATAAAGCTGCTGACATAAGGGCAAGAGGATGGATGCTTGCCCATCACTCACTCTCTGCTGAGCACCTTACATGCATTTGCTCTAGAACTTTGACTGCCCTGGGGGTGCTGCGACCATCACCACCATTTTCACCCATTTGCTTAGAGAGGTAAAATCCTTCGTTCCCAGTCACAGGGCTCATGGGAGTCAGAGCAGTTGTGAACTTAGTTCTGCCTGGCTTCTGAACTTGGAGTTCTGCTGCCTCTAGCATCAGGCCTGCTAGGGCGAGGGGTGGCTCAGGGCTTGGGCGTGGCTGGGGCTGGGTGGGGAGATCCTCATTGTCTGCAGCCGAAGGGGACTTGAGGACATATCTGTGGATAAGAGCTCTTGGCTGGGGTGGTAGGATGGAGGGACATAGTTTAGAGAGCGTAGGTGTTTTCAAAGCAGAGTCCCAGGGCTAAGGAGCCCCTCCTTGTTCTGTAGGGAGAGGGAAGGTGTGAGGCCTCCAGGGCCGGGAGGACAAAGGTTCCATTCACCACCTGCCTGGGGCCGGCCCTGGAAAGTGGCAGACCTTTGCCGCTCACCTTTGTCACTTCACCCCTAGGGTTGTGGACGTGTCCTTGCCCAAGTTCTCCATCGCTGGGACCTACGACCTGAAGAAGACTCTCTCCCGCATGGGCATCACCAAAGTATTTCAGGAGCATGGCGATCTCACCAAAATCTCCCCTGACCAAAGCCTGAAAGTCGGTGAGGTAAGCCTGCCTGGCCTGGACACTAGGCCCTCCAGCACAGGGAGCCTTCACCCAGCTGGGTGCAGAGCCACCGTCACCACTGCTGTGTGAGCCAGCCTTCCGCCCGCCCATCAGCCGGGTTTGAATACAGCTGTGTCCCTAACAGCTGTGTGATCCTGGACACATCACATTATCTCTATTAGCTTCATGTTTCCAGTCTTTAAAACTGGAAATATCGATCTCCTGGTGCATTTTGGAAGCTGATTCAATGCAACAGATAATTGATCAAAGCTTGGAACATCTAGCAGGCCTAGAGCAGGTCCAACTCTAACCCAGACTCTCTCTCAAAGGCCTCAGAGGCTTGTTAGGAGTAAGTCATAAATATGTTCTACGTGATCAATAGATGAGCAAGGAAAAGTCCCGATGGTCTCCAGCAAGACTAAGTACCTGCCTGATGGGATCAAGCAGAGAAGACCAGATGGGGAAGGGTCCCCCGATTCATTTCACATATAATATAGAACCCCAGTTAAATTCAAATTTCAGATAAATGATGATTCTTTTTTAGTATAAGCATGTCCCAAATAGTGCATGTGGTACACTTACATTAAACAATTCATCCCTTATCTGAAATGCAAATTTAACTGAACATCCTGTATTTTATCTGGCAACCTACTCTTAGGTTAAGAGGGAATCGAGAAGAGGGAGATTTCGGCAAGCAGAAATGTGTTGGGGGGAGGACCTTCTAGTAGCTGGTGCAGTGTAGCCAGAGGTAGGAGGGAAAGTGGGACATGGAGTGGGCAGCGGGACAAGCTGGTGCTAAATGGAAAGTTCGAGTCCGTCTGGGAGAGATCCAAGTTGCCAAGCTGAGCTGACAGCAGCACTTACTCAGACTGCTTTTCCAGTTTGCAAGAGGAAGAAAGACAGCTCATAGAACTGTCTCACTTTTGTTTTCCTGCCATGGACTTCCCATAAACATTCAATGCCAGACACCCCTTCCTTGTAGGGCTTTTTTGAGACCTGAGACCTGTTTCTTTTCCACAGTCGGATATGCCGGTAGCTGTGATTTTACATGCAAACAGCGGCTGTTGGCCTGCTAGCAAAATTGTCAGGGTTGTGTAGAATGGAATGAATGTTTCAGTATCTCACAGAAGCCCATCAGTTTCCCCGTGTCCGTTGCCTGGTCACAGATGTTGGTGGCACGGGGGTGGATCTGGGTCTGAGACATCTCCAACAGCTCACCAGGAATCTGGCTCCCTCTTAATCTTTCACCACGGAGATAGACCACGTGTGGAGGTGGCTGGAGGCTTTGGGGTAGGGAGGCCCCTGCTTTCCTTCCATCTAGCTAAGGTTAAGGTTCAACAGACTCTGCCATTATAGCCATTGGTGCTTCCCTGTAACTCACAGGAAGGAGAGCAAACCCCATTCCTTCTCCCCCCCTTTGCGGATGCTCCCCTGAATGATTTTTTCCTTCACACTCTACCTGTTTGCCAAGTATCCTTTAGCAATGACAGCAGAAAAGCCAGGAGCCCCTGGGTGGCTGGCACCAGCCAACCGCTGCTGCACTGGGTGGCTCTGGCCGGGACCCCTCCCTCTCTGGGCCTCCACGTGGCCTGGCGAGCACTGACTCGGCCACTGATTCCCGCAGGCGGTGCACAAGGCTCAGCTGCAGATGGATGAGAAAGGTTCCGAGGCGGCCGCGGGCTCTGCAGCACAGGCGCTGCCCATGGAGATGCCGTTGACCATCAAAATAAACAGGGCCTTTCTGTTGATAATCAAACAAGACAGCACATCTACTGTGCTCTTCATGGGGAAGATCACTGATCCCGCCAGGAAATAAGGGGGAATTCCAGCTTGCTGCGGCCCCAACCATGGCCTGGGGGCTAAACACGCTTCAGGACTGTGAGGCCCAGCCCACAAGGACGTCCTAATATAGACCTGCGTCATCACGTGCTTCCGAGACCACCGCCCACGCAGGCTTCGGTGCACCTGTCCCCCTCACCTCCTTCCCCACCCATTCAGATGTCAGGGTCGGGTGCCCCCACCCCCCCACCCATTTGGCTGGGGGTGATCTTCTGTCCCCCTGGCAGGCAGGTGGCTTTTGTGATTTAATAAATGGCCCCTCAGGTCTGCTGACTGCTGGTGAATAATTTGAAAAAGCTATGCGCCAAGACAAGTACCAGGGCTTCAGTGTGGGCAAGATCTGGGTTCAAATCCTAGTGGCAAAGTGTCTTTGGGAAAGCCACACACCACCTCTGAATGTCTACTTCTGTATTTCTGAAATGGGGACTATGATACTCCCCTCTGGGGCCCTGAGGAAACTAGCACACTGCTTTAGAAAAGTTACTTCCCCTTTATTAGCTCTGGCCTTGGGTCTTTGGCATGTGAGCTTCAAGGTTATCTCCCTCAGAGGGTCCCCATGGCAGCTCTGGGCTCAGCCAGGCATCCAGGCAGATGGCAAAACAGGAGCGGGGCTGGTCTAGCATTAGAAGGATGCTGAGTAGCAGCAGCTAGGATTCAACGCCAGGCTTGCTTTTATTCCAGAGCACACAAGAAGAGCCTGTGTTTGAACCCATTAGCAAGCTCAGCTGAAGGGTGCATAGAGTCTGCGTCTGCCCCAGTAAACATGGCCCTGCAACATCATCCATGTCCACTAGGGGGCACCAAGTACTCATGGGGCCACTTAGATGATGAGCATGCCTGCTTTCTTTTCCAGCCCCTGATTCCTTTGCCTCCCGCAGTGAATTTCCAAGGTCAAAGGTATTTTGGGAGGAGGGGATCCTGACTGGCATGGCACCAAGAAGTCTGATATGACACCAGTTGTCATCCCCTTGTGTGCCTAGCAATACACAGCTCACTGTGCCTTGTGTTCTGGTCACAGTTATCCCGTGGGCAGACAGATGTACATCCAGGCGACAGAGGCAGAAACTAAGGTGAAGCAACTTCCCTACGACGTGTGGTCAGCCACAGACTGCAAACCCCTGTGTCTTCTAGTTTGGGGCAGGGAGGGAGGGGTTCCTCTTGGACAGGGTCCTGGCCAGGCATTTCCAAGGCAAGAGAGCTGGGCAGTCCGCTTCCGCAAGCACCTCCTCCTCCTCCATCCCAGGCATCCACATGGTCCTGGAGGCCCAACCCATTCACAGGCTGATGGAGAAGGCAGCCTGGGGAGGGACTGGGCTAGTTTACAGAGCTAAGTGCTAAAACTGGGGAGCACCTAAGTGAGCACCCCTCTCTGAGCGGGTGGGATGGGAAGAAGGTTGAGATTCTGCACCAGGGACACAGTGGTGGGGCAAAAGGCTGGGAATCCCCACAAAGGGCTTTGCTGACCATCTCCAGGACCTCTGTACCAGCCTGAGGGGGTGGGCGTGGGAAGACCCCAGACCAACACCAAAGCCCTGTGGTTAACTCAGGTCTGCAATATATGCCACTGGGGACATGGGACAGCCAGTAAGCCATTTAGTAGCTGGATGACTTGGGCATGCAATTAAGCCTTCTGAGCCTTAGCACCTCCCTCATTTGTTGGAAGGGGATAATAGTATCTACCTCATAGGGCTGAGGAGTTCTGAGGGTTACATGAGATTGCATAGAAGCCATGGCTGGCACATAGTAGGTACTCAGCAGAGAGCCACTATTCGATCTTCCACCACCCTCATTTGAGCCTCTGAGACAACCAGCTGTTTTCCAAAAAGCTGTGCTCTAGACAGTTGCCTTTGCTATCCACTCTCTCAGGAACGCTCTCCTCCAGCTTATTGAGCTCCTACTCATCTTTCAACACCCAGTCCATTATGACCTTTTTTTGAAATCTTCTTACTTTTCTGTCATTTTTCCAAGTAGACCTTCAATAAAGCATTCATCTCTATGTATTGTGACAGTTCCTAGGTCTGAATTTTCTCTCCCCTCCCCCCCATGTGGGCGGCAAACAATCCTGTATTAAACAATGATTTATGGGGCAGCAACCCCGGAGCTAGTTGCTGGGCCCTGCCTGGCCCCTGCCACCACGAAATTAATATCCAGTGGGAGAAACAGCCACGAACTGAGTAACCACACACATACATTTATGATCACGAGCTCCAGTAAGCCTGATGAAGGACAACCATGGGGTGTTTGAGATTATGTAACAGGAGGGTCTAACCAATCTGGGGGCTCAGGCCAGGTTGACAGAGCTCCGAATGCTCAGAGCTTATCTGTTTTTGAACTGCTGCTTTTAATTAAAACTGCTTATAGGTATGTTTTTCCCATGGTAGTTAATAATACATAAAATATTTTATAAAAATATAATACATGTATTTTATAAAATATATAAATATATAAAATGTGTAAAGTTTATATAAAGTATTAAACTTTATATATAAAATAATACATAAAGATATAATGTAAAATGTCATATTTTAAACATAAAAATATAATATTTATATATTTTTATAAAAATACAAAAATCAACAACACATGTTGGCTAGGATATGGAGAAAGGGGAACCCTCCTACACTGCTGGTGGGAATGTAAACTAGTTCACTCATTGTGGAAAGCAGTATGGAGGTTCCTCAAAAAACTCAAAATAGAAATACCATTTGACCCAGGAATCCCACTCTTACGAATTTACCCTAAGAATGCAGCAGCCCAGTTTGAAAAAGACATATGCACCCCTATGTTTATTGC
>JAQQAC010026072.1:9889322-9906089 GCA_029783875.1 Phataginus tricuspis
GTGGAGTATAAGAACAAAGGAAAAACTGAAGGAACAAAACAGCAGCAGACTCACAGAACCCAAGAACGGACTAACAGTTACCAAAGGGAAAGGGACTGGGGAAGATGGGTAAGGGGGAGAAAGGGCTATTACAATTAGCACACATAACGCAGTGGCGGGGGACATGGGGAGGGCAGTATTTATAGAGAAGACATCTTACTACACTGATGGACAGTGACTGTAGTGGGGTATGTGGCAGGGACTTGATAATAGGGGGTCTAGTAACCATAATGTTGTTCAAGTGATTGTACATTAACGATACCAAAATTTAAAAAAATACAAAAATCATATATAACACATAAAAGTAATATATAAAATATTGGTCTTTCAAATAGAAATTGAGCATAAGCTCTAGTGCTTTGTTCATCTTCCCTTTTAACTATCTTTATTCTAAAAATGACTATTGCATATCTTAAATAACTTTTATATGATTGCCTACCTTCATAGTCATATTTTCATTCTGCACTATAGAAATAAATTCTGAGAAGAAAAAAAAGAGGAGGAAAAAAATGGAGTGGTAGCAGAGGGGGACTACCAGTCAGAGGGAACAACATGTGCAAAGGCCCTGGGATGGGGCAGTGGTATGGACAAAGAACTGAAATGAGATTAATGTTGCCACTGCAATAAAATAAGGAAGGAGAAGGTAGGCAGGGAAGCTGGAGAGGTAATTTGGGGCCCCGTGGGACACAGGGAGAAAGCTGGGCTTTCACTGAAGAACTTGGTGAGCTGTCATAGGTGTTAGCTGGAGAGTGACTCAGGCAAACTTGTGCATTCTAAGGGCCACTCTAGCTGCAGACCGGGTGTCCCTGTGTCCCCAATTCCTAGGCCAGTGTATGCCGTGGAGAATGTGCCTGGTGTGTGTTTGCTGAACAGAAATACTGCCACAGCAGTCACCCTTGTTCCAGACATGGCCAGCCCCTCTGGAACTCTCCTGTCCTCAGGGAGGGAGGCCACATGCCTGAGCCTAGCAGGCCTGCCCAGTGGAATTGGCCATGCCTGCTTCTTCAGTGCAGCTTTTGCATTGCTGCCTCCCTGCATCTACTCATGCCAACCACTGGGCCCGGATGCCTGCCTAGTTCCCTACCTGTTCCTAGTTTTCCCACCTGCTCCTTTTGGAGTGTTACCCATCCTTCCAGAAAAGGCTGATTCCTACCTCTAATAAGCCTTCACAGGCCACCTGAACTCTCTGACCTCATGAACAAATGAATGAATGAACAGATTTTGACTTGGATGTAACCAGCACTTACTAAATGCCTCTCACAGGCCTAGACCTGTAGAGGTTCTTTCACCCACCCACTGACCCACCAGCCCTTCAAGTTAGTGTGGCCATTCCATATTATTGATGAGAAAACTGAGGCTCAGGAAGACCACATATAACTTGCCCAAGTTTCCACAGCTACAAAACCACAGATCTGGGACTAAATGCAAGTCCCCTGAGCATTTTTGTTTTCATTTGTCCATCCAACAAATATTTGCTGAATGTCTGCTCTGCACCAGGGACAGTTCTAAGAGCTTAAAACACACCAGTAAACAGAATGTACAAAGCTCCTTGCCCTTACGGAGGTTCCAGACTAGCAGACAGAGGCAGACAATAAACAACAGGAAGGATGAATAAATAGGGACATTAAGTAGAGCAGGTAAGGTTGATTGGAGGGGCTGGTAGTGGTCAGGGCACTCTCCTTAAGAAGGTGACACTCACTTAAATAACTTAAACAGGAGATTTTGTGATCCTACTTTCTATGTTTTCTGTTGCATAATCAGCCTCTAAAGCTTGCTGGCCCAGGAGATGCCCATCGGGGGTGTACTTAGTGATAGGAAAGGAATTAACCCCAATGAGGAATGGAAGTGCCCAATGTCAGAATCTCAAGGAAGAAAGGCCCCTTGATTGATGCAGCTTGACTTTCCACGTAGCACAGAAAGCCTTTTGTGCAGCTTCCGAGCAGAAGGTTTTTCAAGTGTACACAGGCTGCCCAGAGACTGGTTTCCTGTCTGCCCAGGCTGAGGTCATCCCTGTGGACACACACCAGCAGTGACAGTCTGGTGCACTGGCAAGGATAATGACAAGCAGGAAGTCCTAGTTCCCAGCCCTGCTTTTCTCAGACACTGACTCTGCGGCTTGGGCAAGTCCCTTCTCCCCTCTCGTGCCTCTGTTTCCCATTTGTGCAGTGATCATTGCCCTGGGTGATCTCTGAAAGCCCTTCTATCTTGGACAACACTTTGATACTTATATTGGGAATGATAGAACAGGTTGCAAAGTTTCATCTCCATATCCATTCTTCTATGCATTCATTCAGCCAACAAATATTATCTTTTGGGCATCTACTGTGTGTGCCCAGCAGTGGGTCAGGCATGGAGAAACCAGGTGAGAGCTTCCTCCCACTCGTGCCCAGCTGGGTCCCCAGGTCAGGGCTCAGGTGCGACAACAGGAGTGGAGGGCCAGTGCACCCTTTCTCTTCGGGAAACATGCTCTCCATTTCTTCTCAGTGTCCCCAGTTTTGTTCATTCCCGAACCACTTTCATAATTGTGGCCAAATCCTCACCCTGTTTGGGCTGTTATTTACTGAAGGGTGATCTTTAAATCAATTTATGTTTTTAAATAAATACAAAAGAGATGTGTTTAAACAGAAACATTAACATCACAGCCATATGCAAAAAGCCATAAAACTTGCCATAAATAGAAATTAACTGTCAACACACACACAATAAAACGAGATCTGGTGGTAGAATTCCATGAAGACTGTTGCCTGCCGCAGCCTCCAAGCATGAAGTCTGTTCTATTTGGTTGAAAGGAAAGCTAACAGGCATAGAATGGAGGTAAAGGTGTGTAAAGATTTTCTCCTGAAGGAGATCAGGAAAAGAATGGGAAAAGGAAAGTCTTTGTCACCATGTCAAGGACGGGAACCCCCTGGAATGTTTACTCTGTGAGCTAACACAAGTTACCACCTGGACCCTCTGGCATCTGAGGCCAAGGCTGGAAAGTGTTCCTGATTTATGTCCCTCATGATTGGCCTTTCTTTCTCCTTCTTTTTTCAATTGAATTCTAAAATTGAGATAATTGTAGATTTACAGGAAGGCTCTGGAGACCCTACAGTTTCCGCGTTCTGTCATCTGGCATCCTGACGGCTAACGTTCGCGTGACCATGAAACACTTGTCACAGCTAAGCACCTAATGGCGGTGCGCTGCTAACTGAGCTTCGTGTGGATGTCAGCAGTTCTCCCCACGATCCTTTCACCTGTTCAGGGCTCAAGCCCAGGACACCATGTTGTACTTAATAGCCTTTTATTTCAAGGGGCTTCAAATGGTCAGAGGTTGGCAGGAGGCCCTGCAGTTAGACAGGCTGAAGTTCAAACCCCAGGTCTGTAGTGTATTTGGTTTGTGGCAGGAGGCAAGGCACTTCATTGCACCTAATCCTTAAGGCTTCCTCTCTGTGAAGTGGCAAGCACCAAATCCACCTTGCAGGATATTTAGGGGTGATTAGCTGAGGTCATGCATGGGATACTACTTCACACCTGGTAGACGCCCATCCACGTGCGCAGTGCCTGGTAAGGGTGTCCGGAGTGGGAGGAAGGCTACCGTGCAGGCTTCTGTATTGGCTGCTTCTTGTTCCAGCACAGGTAGCCTTTTGGCTGGATTTGAATACACACAATGAAGCTGGATCTGGGGGTAGAATCTGGTGTGATAGGAACAAAGGAATCACAGGTTGCTGGACTAGGCTGGGAAAGAGCCCTCCAGGATGAGATCCCATCTGGAGCAGGACACCATGAGTCCCATATTATTGAAATAATGACCTCCTTGCCAAAACCAGCGAGAACAAATGAATGGCCAGCCAAAAGCCCCTCAGGGCTGGGGGTCTGTCTGGATCTGCTCCCCTTTTCCACTTCCGCAGTCAGCTTGGCTTAGTATCCTGAAAGTCAGGGGACCCCACTGGGCAGGCTCAGAAATGAGCAATGTTACAACAAAAGAGATTGCAAGGAGCCCTGGGGAGCACTTCCCTCGGGACACAGGTGCGCTTGTCCCCAGTGGCTATTGTTTGGTCCCCCTTGGGAGGCTTTGGAAGGGTAGCTTCTGCTTAAAATGATATTGCAAGTCTAGCCTGGAGGCACCCAATCTGCTGCACGGTTGACAGCAAGAATAGGTGAAATGAAAAAAAATATTAAAAGTGGAAAGTTGTAGCCATATTTTAAAAAGTGATATGAAGATCTCTATAAGCCAGAAGTGGGACAGCATAAAGATGTGTGAGGTAAGCAAGAGATCCCACAGCCAGGAAAGGAAGAGTCTAGCAAGGCCTGGACATGGCAGGAAAGGCTCCCTGGGGGAGGAAGGCCCTGGGACAAGGCCCCATCTTGATGGGCGGTTGGGTGGGCCAGTGGGGATCTGTCCCACTGTGTTGCTGCTCCAGCAGAAATGGGCTTAGGGATTTGAGGAGAAACAGGCCTTTGAGTTCTAGGAGGCCCTGAGGCCCCAGAACCTGAGGAGCTTAGAGCTGGAGGCAAGCTTGGAGGGCTCGGCTCTGGGGCGAGGGCAGAAGTTTGTAGGGAGAGGAAGTCCTCAGTCCCCCTCCCTCTCATGTCTTCTCTTCTTTCCCTGGAAAGTCTGACACAGTAGTTCTAGGCATGGCCTGAGAATCTTCACTGTAATGAGAATACAGGTTCTCCCGACAGCCGAGTGTGGGAAACCCCATACTCCTTCAGGCTGCCGAACTGTTTCACCAACTGCAGGCCTTTGTAAAGACCCTGGGGTGGGTGAGCCAACAGATCCTGGCCCGTGGGGTCCCCAGGATTCCCCTCACTGCTTTCCCACTCCCTCCTCCATCTACATTCTCCCTCACTCTTTCTTCCCGTGTCCCCATCCCTTGCCGATCATTGCCCCTGCCCTGGAGGAAGCCACGCAAGGTCCGGCCTGTCTACTCAGGAGACAGACACAGAAGGAAGTAAATTGCTCTGGTTTGCTCCAGGTGTTTATTAAGGGCGGGGTAGACTTCCTGAGGGATCCAGGAAGACTGAGGAATGGGAGATTTGGAACCTGGGGCTGGCAGCGTGGAAGGGAGTTTGTTGAGTGGGAGAGAAGGGAGATCAGTCTGGGTAGACCGAGAATCATGTCCCACCACACAGCATAGGGAAGGGAATGACAGGGCTGCATTCCTTCCATTTTATTGTACTAGTCATTTTTTAGTTTGAGTATAGTTTACATAGAATAAACTACACAGCATTTCTGGCTATTATTTCCTCGCCATGTTTTGTTCCCCCTACTGCCTTTCTGCCTAGGATTCGAACTACACATGCATTCCACTGCTTTTCTTTGTCACACAGGTCCCTGGCACTGCTGCTTTTCCCCCATTTTTTGCCTTCTTCACTTTGGATAGTTCCTACCACTATGTTTCCAAACTTACTGATCTTTGCTTCTACGGTTTAAATTTTCTACAAGTCTAGCCAGCAAATTTTTCATTTCAGATACTGAATTGCTCACCTCTAAAAGTTCAATTTGTGCACTTTTATAGTTTTATTTTTTCTCATATTATATTAATGTTTCCTTATTTAAACATATTTTAAGTAGCTGTTTTGAAGTGCTTGTCTGTTAATTTCATAATCTGTGTTAGGTCTAGGTCTGTTTCTGTTGAGTGATTTTTTTTTTTTTTCTTTCTGGTTATGAGTCACCTTTCCCTATTTCCTAGAATGTTGAATTTGTGATTGGAGGCTGGGCATTGCATTACAATATTTTTGTCTGGACTGTGTTGACTTCCTTTACAGTGTGTTGACATTTGACAGCAGATGAAATTATTTGCAGAGCTTTTTTACCCCATCAAGGATTTGATCACGTGTATTGTGTTTTTGAGCTTTGTTAGAGTAGCTTTAAACCAAAGTTAGTTTAGCCCTGATGTCAAGATGTGACACTTCTAGGATCTCTACTGAATGTTCCAGATGTTCAGTGAAATTCTCACTCTGGCTGCTTATAACCTAAGTGTCTCCCCGTGCTGTGTGAACTTGAGGAATTGTTCCGCTTACATCTTCAAGCAGATTTGTTTTGTTTCGTTTTGGGACCAGTCTTGGGGATTTTTACTTTATGCGTGCAAAGTTTAGCCCTTATCTCTGGAATTAAACTAATACATACTTTTAGTGCACAAATTGTAGCCTTCTTAGCCTCTCCAAACTCTGATATCTATCTTCTAAGCTTAGCAAGGCTGTCATTTTCTCCTTGGGCTTTCCTTCTAGAAAGTGCCATTAGGCAGAAAATTGGGAAAATGGTAGGGCTTACATCATTTGTTTCCCTTCTCTGCCTGTTGCCCAATGTCTGAATTGTATCATATGTCTTTTCCGTCTTCTAACTGTTTACAACTATTTACAAGTCCAGTGATAGTTACGTTGCTTGGCCAGGAGTGTAAGTCAACTCAAATTTTATATATGCACATACCTATGTATCACCTTAATTAAGACCCTGCATCTCTCTTGCTCATTTCTAGTCAGTATCACCCCTCAAAGGTAAATTGCTCATTTATTCTATTTCAATTCATTCACTCATTCAGCAAACACTTACTGAACTCTTAGTATTGGCCGAACAGTGGTGTACAGGGATGACAAGATAGGCAAGTTCCCTGATGGACTAAATTTTCAGATTGATAAATTTCACACCAATAAATGTGAAGTTATGACAGTGATAAGTCCACAATTAGTGTTTCAGTAAGAGGTTAATAGTACTATAAAAAAATTTAATGGGAGGAATTTTTCTCACATAGGTGGTCAAAGAGAGCTTCCTGAAGGAAGTGACATGAGGTGGGACCCAAACAATAAACAGACATTAATTAGGGGGAAAATGTGGTGAAGGGGGTGGGAAGAATGGTCCGGGAGAAGCGCACAACAAATAACCAGCCGTGAGGATCATGAAAACGGACAGAATGGCTGGACCCAGCAGCCCCAAGCGAGGGCCTTTGAGATGTGTGATGAAGAGGGGCGGCCAGCGGAGCCTGGACTGGGAAGGTTGGCTTAAAGATCGGGGCCCACTCTGGGAAAGGGAGGCTATGGGGACCTGCTAACGTAGGCAAGGGATGTGCTGGCGCGGGGAATGAGGAAGAAGGAGGTGCAGGGTGAGCCCTAAGCCTGAAATAACTAGGTTAGTGGTGAACAGAGAGAGATGTTGAAAGAAGGTGTCTGTTGTAACTTCTTCAGGGAGATGGTGTTTGAGAAAGAGTTGGAGTTCAGTCTGGGTCTTACTGATCTTACAGTTCATTTGCGACATCAGGAGGAGAAATCAAGTAGGTACTTAGGTATATGGGGTTCAAAGGAAAGGTCTGGCCTGGAGATTAGAAATAATAAGCGATTTGCATCTGTCGGTAATGAAGGCAGGGGCGTGGCGAGATCAGCTGGAGATAGAGAAGAGTTTAAAGCGAGGAGGGTGCTCCTCTCTGAGCTGAGTGCATGTGCTGAGGCTCCCATCACGGGGGCCAGGAGGGGCAGCGGGGAGAGAGCGGAAAGTAGGAGAACGTGGTGTCGCAGAGACAAAGGGAGGCCAGGCGAGGAGCCGAGTGTGGTCTCCAGCAGCAGATGCTCCTGAGAAGTCAGGTAAGACGAGACCGGGACAGGTGGAGAGGCTGGCCCCGTTTCTGCGGACCTAGAAGCCGGCCTGGAGCAGGCCGAGCAGTGAGAGGGAGGTGAAGCGGTGGAGACCATGAACACATAGCCCTTGAGGATGGGGGCTGTGATGGGAGAATGGAGAAAGGGCCATGCTGGGAGGTAATAGGGGGCAAAGGAGGGTTTTAAAGATTTGGTGGTGGTGGTTCAATTGCTTAAATAAGCAGGACTTGAACATGTTTAAAAGTCAACTCTCTTTTATGGGAGGCAGGAGGCAAGGTTGTCTGATGTGTGTGTGTGTGTGTGTGTGTGTGTGTGCACACATGCCTACATGACAGGGTGAGGAGTCCATCTTAAGGAAATGGAAAAGGTGAGATATTCCCTGCAATCAGTAGAGGAGTGAGTTGAGCCGTGCTTTGTGGCCGGGGTGACTGAGAACCCACAGGGGACCAAACTGACCTGCTGAGCCCCTGTCCCCCCAGCGCTTGCCAAAGAAGGAGCACATAGGCGGGTTATTCTGGGTTTGGAGTAATGACACTCACTTGCCAAAGTCACACGGATTTAAAATCCAACCTCTGTCCACATTTGTCACAAAGACAAAGGCCCGAGGGAGTGTAGGGTTTTGGAATGAAATGAAGCCCTTTGACACTTGAGTTGGATACAGAGACAAATAAAGATGGGGTAGGTGGGGGGGGGGAATGTAACCTCTCCAGGAAACTGGAACTGCTGTGTGCTCAAGGATGAAGCTGGGTAGGTAAGTTGGGGCCCAATGAAGAGGAACCTTGAATGCCAAGTGCTTGGTAATTCTTCCCAAAGTCAATGGGGAGCCACTGAGGATTCTGAATAGGTGAGTGACACACGGGTTTTGCATCTGGAAAGCTCTTCCTTGTCAGCAGAGTGACCGCAGCCGGGAGCCAGGAGAGGAATTGAGCAGAGGGGCGATGATGGAAGGTGGGATGAAGGCAGGGGCCACTGGGAGAGAGGAGCCTAGATAAGGACAGAGTGCCCCTGTCACCACAATGGGCAGAGCCCATGACATGGCACACTCCATAGGCCACAGCTGCATGACAGCAGAGAAAGGAGTGAGGGCCTTTGTGGGCTGGGGGAGAGAAGGGGAAGCTATATGATGACAGGAGTTTGGGATGGGGTGGGGCCAAACGTGGGCAGAGGTTGGACTTTAAAAGCCAACCGAAGGAGCTCTTTCCAGAGCTTTCCCTCAAGGGAGTAAGGACCTGCCCTTTGAGGCCATGGCTGTGGAGCCCAGATGACCAAGGAAGGGAGCCCTTTGAGGCCACCTCCCTGAGGCCCAGAGAGAAGCAGTGTCTTGCCTGAGGTCACATGGAGGTCAAGGCCATGGCAGGGCTAGGACCCTGACTAGCTGACTTTCTGAGGTACTACTGGTTCGGGGGCCTCTCCCCTGCTCAGCCCAGGACCCACTCAGGATTTGGGGCATGGAGTCCGATGTCCCCTAGCAAGGCTGTGTCACTGATAGGGATTCACATCCACTGGGAAGCACAGCCAGTACTAGCAGGTGGCCCTGAGAGCCTCTAACCCCATTCCTCCCTCTCCAGAGAGGGACCCAGGCTCCTGGACTGGGTCTGGCAGTGATGCCTGTTCCCTAGGGCATGGTGGCATTCTTTCCCTTCAACCTCATCCTCTCTCACAGTCATGAATGTCTAGGGACAAGATCCTTACCTAGGTGTCCCTTCACCCTGTTCTCAGGTGGAGAATGCAAAATCACAAGAGCCACGAGGGAGAAGCAGGTATTATCTCATGCCCATTGTGGGTAAGACTCCATGCTGGGAGTTACACAGACTCCCTCACTTTTTCCTCAGAGCCAACCTCTTCCACAGATAAAGTGAGACTTGGGAGGTGACACAAAGCAAATGTGATGGTACAAGGCTGACATTCTTCAACCACAATTTATTGCCCTGAAGTTGTATGGAAACAAATGGTTCTCCTTAGGCTCTGACTTCTGGTTGGCTGTTAAGACCAAGGGCTACTACTCAGTCATTGCTACTCAAGTTAACCAGAAGACCGCCAGTCTATCACAGGGGTACTACAGACCTCACATTCTCACATGGCTTCCTAAAGACCCCCAGCCTATCAAAGAGCTCATCAAATAGGAGAAACTCAGGATTTTAATCCCATGTTCCGCCCTCCCTCATCCCCTTGCACCCTGGTTCTGACACTGGTGTAAATGCTCTACCATCTCAGGCCAGGGCACCAAGCATCTGCTGAACCACCTGAGCACTGAACTGTGCTGGCGGGTGGGTAGAGCCACGAATCACATGTAGCTCCCAGGGTAGTCCTTGAAAATTGCATTTGGACTGAGGCACTCCTCTATTGAACCCATGGTCCGGATTCCTGTCTGCATATCCCTGTACGTGGCCTCTTATTTCTGTGGCCTGTCTCACCACTCCCTTCCCCACCAACTTCCCTGGTGCTGAGATTCTGTTTCATGGAACAACTCTATCCTTCACACCTACCTTGTGCAGGCAGTTTTCTTGGCCTAAACTTTCTTCTCCTCTAGTTCCCTTCACCTTGCTAACATTTTTCAAGTCTCAACCAGCTATCATTTCCAGTAGAAGCCATCCTTACCATGAGATAGGTATGCTCAAAGCCTGTACTTACCCATCCCATATACTTCTCATTCCTGGTGACATTTGCTAATCACCTATCTTCGCAAAAGCTCTGTAAGGGCAAGGATCCTGTTTACCTGTCCGTGGTAGCACTACCTGACAACTCATGTAGAGCTTGCATGTCCAGATCAATGTGTCAAATGCATGAATTATAAATAAATGTCCCCTATTCGTCAAAGAATGTAGAGATGATTAGCCAGATATGCATGTAGTCAATGATCATCCATGCGGTAATAGAAGTAGAATCAAGTTTCAGAAGGAGGAAAGGAGAAAAGGCAGAGATTAATGATGCCACAACAGGGGGAAGTCAGGGGTGCCTCTCAAGATGGTAAATGGCTAAGTAGAGTTTTCAAGAGTGAGAAAGAAGGGATTTTCCATGAGCAAAGGGAGAGTGCATCCCAGAGAGGAGTCAGCTTGTGCCAAGGCATAGAGGCATCAGTAGCAGGGTGTGTCAGAGGCTGGTGGAGTGAGGAGATGGGCTTGGGGGAGAGTGGATCATGCGCACTTGGCCATTGCTGTAGAATGCAAAAGGACTGCAGCTGGATGTACCGGGCAATGGACCAAAGACGAGGGAAAGGGTTAACTTTTGGGGGGCATGCGCCATTCAGAGGATTTTGCCTCTGTCCCCCAGGACAAGGTCTTTGTGCAGAGTCAGGCATTTGTTTGAGGAAATATGGCCAGAGGGAGGAAGATGAGTCCTGAAGTCTTCAGGCCTGTCCAGGAAAAAGGTGAGGAAGGTCTAGACCAAGGGTAGGGCAAGGGGATGGAGAGAAGGTAGGGCTTAGATGTCGCAAGAAGAAAGAACAGTCGGCCACTCCCTGGATGTGGGGAAGGAGGGTAATTTAAGAGTTCAGAGGGTCAGCCTTGACTTAGATGGCAGCTTGGGTAATGTGCCCATCTTGGAGAAGGGGGAAGAAGGGTCAGGCTCGGGGTGGGGGATAGCTTAGGAGGTCAGTGTAGAACATGTGGCTAGAGTCCAGTGGGTGGGTGGATATATGTGAGTGTGGCTTAGAGAGAAAACTCAACTTTAGTTGAACAAACAGACACAAAACTGCAAAACAGAAATTGCCCAATCGGATAAATGGAATGAAGATAAATTCAGTTTCTGGAAGGAATTGTTCATTCACTAAAAAGTTTCTTCTAATTTTAGCCATATTGAGTATGACAATATAATGTTATTTGGTTCACATAAATTCAGTTTCAACGAAGAGGTTGTTGGAAATGTGGCTATCGCATTAGCACTGGCCTGACCTAGACATGTGACCTCATTGCAGTCAATACTCTGAACAACTGTATAGGGCACAGATAGTCATCCCTGTGTTTCAGAGCAGGAAAAGAAAACAAGTACAGAGAGGTTCAAGACTTGCCCATTGTGAACATCAGAGTTACAGCAAGCCCAGCCTTTGCTACTCCAAAACAACTGGAGTTTCCAACTGCCTTAGGGTCATTTAGTCTAAAATCACCCTGGTGCCTAAGTATCTCTGAATGAGGCTGCGCGAGGTGCATGCAGTCATGGCTAGAGCTAGTAGCGCATCAGAAACTGGTCACCCTCACTCAGGGCGCCTGGAGGACTGCAGTTCAAGGAACAGTTATGGGTTCCACTTTGTGAGGGATGTCAACACGCCAGGAGTTGCCTGCGGCAGTTGATGGGCAGCCGTGGCAAGAAAATGATCAGAACTACGCAAAGGGGACAACGAGTGTTTGGAGGGATCTCTAAGGAGAAAGAAGAGATCATTCCTGGCTGCTAAGATTGAGATTTTGCAACCTGGTTTCACTGTCTCACTTTTAAAAAAATAAGTCTATGAAATGTAGATGGCAAAGTGCATGCGATCAGAGATTTGGGATTTGAGGCATGACTTCGAATCCCAGACTGAACACAGAGTAGCTGCGTGACCTGAGGTAGATGACATGACCTCTCAGAGGCCTATTTACTCATCTGTAAAACAAGGCCAGTAATGATACCTACATCAGGGGGTTACTGGGAGGACTGAATGAGGTTACATGAGAGAACGTGTTCTGTTACCTACCCTGTTTGTCCTCATTCTGTTGCTAACCGTGTAGGGTGTTGCAAGATGTCTGATTCAGGGACTGGACCTTCAGGATACCTCCCCTGAATGGTTCTTTCTTCTCTTGCAGATTTACTTTGTTCCAAAATGGCATCTTCCTTTTATCAAGTTTTCTTAGTTGCTGGCCTCTGTGCTCCAATCTACTGTATTTCCCCATCCAGTTCCCCCAGCAATGGGTTCCCCTGCCATCCTTCCCCAAAGAGCAGCCCTGCCTCCCTAGTGTCTTTCAGCAACACCAACTTTGCCTTTTGCCTGTACCGGAGGCTGATTTTGAAGACTCCAAATCAGAACATCTTCTTCTCCCCTGTGAGTGTCTCCACTTCTCTGGCCATGCTCTCTCTTGGAGCCTGCTCAGCTACCAAGACCCAGATCCTCCAGAGCCTGGGGTTCAACCTCACACACACACCAGAGTCTGCCATTCACCAGGGCTTCCAGCACCTGGTGCATTCTCTCAATGTCCCCAGCAAAGACCTGGACTTGAAGATGGGGAATGTCCTCTTCATCCAAAAAGAGCTTCAGGTGCAGACCAATTTCTTGGACAATGTCAAGAGGCTGTATGAGTCAGAAGTCCTCCCTGCAGATTTTTCCAACACCTTCACTGCCCGGGAGAAGATCAACAGCTATGTGAAGAAGGTTACCAGAGGGAAGATTGTAAACTTAATCCAAGGGCTTGAACCTCTGACAGCCATGGTTCTGGTGAACCACATTTTCTTTAAAGGTAAGGCTCTGAGAGGTTGATTTTGATTTAAATGTTCGTTCCTTTTTTTTCCCAATGAAATAAGCAAGCTAGAAAACCCTAGATAATTGAAATAATGGGAAAGCCTGAATTCCGACTAGCTTTGTAACTAGCTGGCTGCGTGACCCTTGATATCTCATGTTCCCTCTCCTGCCTTCAGTTTGTCGATTACAATGCAGCTCATTCAGCTCTGACTTTGGACAGCTCGATTATGTGTCCTGAGGGGCTGACATTGGGCTTAGTGGGCAGCTCATGGGAAAAAAATCATCTGGAGGTAAGATTGGGAGAAAGGACCTCATCTCTTGCCACCAACAGCTGCCCCACTGCTCCCTGAAAGTTTTGAGAGAGAACACAGATTTGACAACCCAGTTTAAGAGGCAAATTCAAAGGTGAGAACAATTCCAGAGCTACAGAAGTACAGACAGACCAGTATAACTGTCATTCACATCCGCTGTACATCCGTCTACAACTTCACAGTTTACAGACACTGTTGCAGTAGGATGAGCATCACTTTAAAGCTGGACAGCCCTGCATTTGAATTCCATCTCTGCCCCTTACTTTCTATATGACCCTGGGCATGTCACTTTAAAAGATCTACCACGTACAGAGTTCCCAATGTGTGCCAGCCTCTCTGCTGACTGGATCGATGGATGATAAAGCTAACATCCTAGGGTAGTGCTTGTGGTTGAAGTGCTCATCTTCCAGGCAGAGTTACCTTGTACACTATTGTACCATCCCCCATCCTTCTCCTCTCCCTCCTTCCCTTCTTTTCCCTCTCTGCCACTCACGCATCCATTTATCTATCCATTTACCCCTCTATTCACTCATTCACCTACCTTTACACCCATTCATCCATCTATTCTGCAAGAAGGGGGGTGAAGGAAAAAGAACATGCTTTGAGCCCCTACTAAGTTTCCTGCACTTTATATATGTCATTCTAACAATGTTATTGTTCATTGAAATATGATTCAAATAACATAAATCTCACTATTTTAAAGTATACAGTTCAGTGGGTTTTGATTTTTAATATACCGACAAGATTGTGCAAAACCTCCACTATGTAATTACAAAACATTTTCATCACTTCAAAAAGAGCCCCTTAATCCATAAGTATTCATTCCTCATTTCTGCTTTTCCCTCCAGCTACAAACAAGTTGCTTTCTGTCTCTATAGATTTGTCTATTCTGGACATTTCATATAAATAGAGTCATATAATATGTGCAGGTTTTTGTGTTTTAAATTCCTTTACCAAGGAGCATGATTGCAGGATTTTATGGCAAGAATATGTATAGTTTTGAAAGAAACACCAAACTGTGTTCAAAATGACTGGACCCTTATGCATTCCCACCAGCAATGTATGAGACTTCCTACTGCTTCACATCCTTGGCAGCATTTGGTGTTGTCAGTGTTCCAGATTCTGACCATTTGAATAGGTATGTAGTGATAACCTCATTGTTTTAATTTCCATTTCCCTAATGCCATATAGTGTGAAGCATCTTTTCATTTTATTTGTTAACTGTGCTTCTTCTTTGATGAGGTCTGTCAAGGTCTTTGGACAATTTTTTAATCTGGTTGTTTGTTTCCTTATTGTTAAGTCTTAAGAGTTCCCTATTTAGGATAACAGTTCTTTATCAGATTTGTCTTTTGCAAATATTTTCTCCTAGTCTGTAGCTTGTCTTCTTATTCTGTTTCCATTGTCTTTCACAGTGCAAAGTTTTGAATTTTAATAAAGTCCAGCTTGTTAATTATTTCTTTCATGTATCATGCCTTTGGTGTTATATCTAAAAGGTCATTGCCATACCCAAGGTCACATAGGTTTTCTTCTATGTTGTCTTCTAGGAGTTTTATAGTTTTGTGTTTTATATTTAGATCTATGACCCATTTTGTGTTAGTTTTTGTGAAGGGTATAAGGTGGGTATCTAGATTCATTTTTTTGCCTGAGCATATCAGTTGTTCCAGCACCAGTTGTTGAAGAGACTATTTTTGTTTCACTGTACTGCCTTTGTTCCTTTGTCAAAGATCAGTTGATTGTATTTATATGGATCTATTTCTATGCTCTCTATTCTGTCCATGGATCTATTCCTTCACTGAATTGTCTTGATTATTGTAGCCTTACAGTAAGTCTTGAAGTCAGTTAATGTTAGTCTGGCAACTTTGTCCTTCTCCTTCAATATTATGTTGCCTATCCTGGGTCTTTTCCATATTGATATAAACTTTATAAATCAGTTTGTTTATATCTACAATATAACTTACTAGGATTTTGATTGGGATAGCATTGAATCTACAAATGCAAATTTGGAAGAACTGACATCTCAACAATATTGAGTCTTCTTATCCATGAACATGGAATATCTTTCCATTTATTTAGTTCTTTGATTTATCAGAGTTTTGTAGTTTCATATTTTGCCATATTTATAACTAAGTATTTCATTTTTTAGATGCTAATGTAAATGGTATTGTGTTTTCAATTTCAAATTCCACTTGATCATTGCTGATACATAGAAAAGTGATTGACTTTTGTATATTAACCTTGTATCCTGCAACCTTGCTACAATCACTTATCAGTTCCAGTTCTACTGATTCTTTCAGATTTCCTACACAATCATTTCATCTGCAAACAAACAGTTTTATTGCTTCCTTCCCAGTCTATATACCTTTTGTTTACTTTTCTCATCTTATTACTTTAGCGTAACTTCCAGTACAATGTTGAAAAGGAGTGGAAAGAGGGGACATATTTTCACTGTACCTGACCTTAGTGGGGAAATTTTAAATTTCTTACCATTTTGTATGATGTTAGATGGAGGTTTCTTTGTAGGAATTCTTTATCAAGCTGAAGAAGTTTTCCTTTGTTCCTAGTTTACTGGAAGGTTTTTTTTTTCCATTATTAGGTATTGAATTTGTCAAATGCTTTTTCTGCATCTTTTGATATGATTATGTAAATTTTCTTGCTTAGCCTGTTAATGTGATATGTTATGTTAATTGATTTTCAAATGTTCAACTAGCCTTGCAAACATTGGATAAACCCCATTTGGTTGTGGTATAATTCTTTTTATACATTGTTGGGTTTGATTTGCTAATATTTTGTTGAGGATTTTTGCATTTATGTTCATGAGAGATATTGGTCTATAGTTTTTTTTCCTAGTAATGATTTGTCATAATAATGTCTTTTTCTAGTAACAATTTTGGTATTGGGCTTCCTCAAACAACTTAGGAAGAATTCTCTCTGCTTCTGTCCTCTGAAAGAGACTGTAAAAAAGTTTCTATAATTTCTCCCTTAAGTTTTTGATGGAATTCACCAGTGAAGCCATCTGGACCTGGTACTTTCTGTTTTGGAAGGTATTAATTATCATCAGTTTCTGCAATAGGTTTAGGCCTATTCATATTGTCTATTTCTTCTTATGTGAATATTGGCAAATTGTGTCCTTTAAGGAATTGGACCATTTCATCTAGGTTATCAAATTTGTGGGAATAGAGTTGTTTGTAGTATTCTTTTATTTTCCTTTTAATGTCTTAGGATCTGTAGCAGTGTTCCTTCTTTCATTTCTGATATTAATTAATTGTTTTTTCCCTGTGTATAACCCATACTTTGTTTCTTTTTGTGTCTCACATTTTTTTGTAAAAGAATTTTTTAAATAATGCACTATGGCAACTTTGAAGTCAGATTCTGCCCCCTCCCAAGGGTCTGTTGTTCTCACTTATTGCAATAGTTGTTGGTTTTTTT
>JAQQAC010026072.1:9906589-9955286 GCA_029783875.1 Phataginus tricuspis
TTTTTTTAGTGATTTTTATGAACTAATTCTTTAAAGTCTATATACTTCATCATGTGTAGCCACTAAGGTCTCTTCTTGGTCAATTGAATGGTCAGCTATGATTGGGCAGAGATTCCTTAAATGCCTAGAGTAAATAAACTTCCCAGTCTTTGCTGAGGGTGTGTATGTTGTGATGTGCCATCAACATTTAGCCAAGAGTGTGACTAAGGCTTTAATTTCTCAGGGACAGCCATAGGTAAGCATTACAGTCTTCTTATCTCTTTTTTTTCAAATATGCATACAGATTTACATATGCATGCAGCTTCTACATGCCCAGGATATATCTGAAATTTCCAAAGACCCTATGGCCATCTTATTCCTCAGCCTTTCCTTTAAAATTTTTTTTTTAGTTTATTGTTTGTCTCATTGTTATCCTCACCCAGGCAACTATGAAGCTAAAACAATTACTAGCAATTGTTTCTAACAAATACTCCCTGACTCTTGGAGAGAAGGCATTTAACACTGAGTGAGCTCCAATCAAGTCTGCAAGTGAAGTCTTCAAAGGAACTATCAGACAGGTCAAATAATGAGACTTCTTTGGGAATGAGACTTTCAAAGAGCTCCAGCTTTGTTCCTCTCCTTCTGTTATTGGGATACAGGCTGTTCTTTTTCAAGGCTACTGCTGAACTGGAGAGTGAAGAATGGGGCTAATGCAAATTAAAATGCCACAGATCTGACTGTCATTGAGATTTGGCTGTTTTTCTTGAATAAACTCTCCCCAGGCTGCTGTAAGCCTTTGGTTGATTTCCACAGTTCCAAAAAAGTTGATTCCAACTATTTTTGCCAGTTTTTCTTATTGCCTTTATGGAAGGATGAATATGAAGAAGTCCTTCCTCTTGTCATTTTTGCTGATACTACCCCTACCCCCAATCCCAGTCTGTCCTGTTAGGTTTTTTTACTAGTCAATTATTTGCCCCAACTGACATCCACTGCCTTAAGCAACTGCAAAATGTACGTATCACTGCCTCTAACTACTTTTGACTAATTTCCTTTAAGTAAAAATCTTTTGCATTGATTGAGCCCCAGATCAAATCAAACAGATAGCTTTTCAAGTGAAGCTTTCCAGGGAAGCACATGACAGGTCAAATAATGACAGTCCTTTGGGAACGAGTTTTTGAAAGGGTTCCAGTCCTATTCTTTCCCTTTAGTGGCTGCCAAGCTGCTATATTTCATGGCAAATACAGGCTATTACTTTTCAAGGCTACTGAAAAGCTGAGGCATGGGGAACGGAGCTAGGGCAAGTTCAAAATATCACAAAGCTCACTGTTCTTACCAAAGTTGAGCTGTTTTTCTTTAATGAATTGTCCCCCAGTTTGCTGAAAATATTAGGTTAATTTCCAGAATGCTTAAAATATTCAATCTGACCATTGTTGGCAGTTTTCTCATTGCTTTTGTGGAGGAGAAGGTTTTCAGAGGTCCTTACTTCACCATTTTTGCTGCCTTCACCTGACTAACTGCACTTTGAACATAAAGACCTCTCTTCTCTCTTTGTGTAGCCAAGTGGAAGAAACCCTTTAACACTCTGTACACAAGAAAAAGTTTTCCATTCCTGATTGGCAACAGGACCACCGTGCAGGTTCCTATGATGTACCAGGTGGAAGAATTTGCTTTTGGTGTAGATCGGGAGCTGAACTGCTCTGTGCTACAGATGGAGTACAATGCAGATACTGTGGCCTTCTTTGTCCTCCCTGGCCAGGGCAGGATGAGACAGCTGGAACAGGCCTTGTCAGCCAAGATACTGAGGAAATGGAGCCACTCACTCCACAAAAGGTGGGCATCTGCGTCAATTTACTGGGACCAGAGGCAGGTGATGGTGTACATCTAAGGAGGGGGGAAAGAGCATGATAGCAATTATTGAATAATAACTCCCTCAGATTGAACACCAGCTGCATGCTGGACAGTAGGTTTTGTGCTGTGCACACATGTCCTCTCCTGAACGTCACCGTCACCTAACAACAGATAAGGAGTATTATCACCCCCATTCACAAATATACAAATAGAGGCTCCAAGAAAGGAGGTGAATTGCCCAAGATTTTGTAGCTAATATATCCCTGCAAAACTACTATGTCATTGCACCTATTCCTTGCTGGCAAGCTCACTCTATCAGCCAATTCAATGTTAAATTTCATGGAATGAGTCTATAAAAATAAACAAACATAAAAAGCATTGGTGCCCACCTATAAAATGAGAATAATAATATTACTGAACTCCTAGGTTGTTGAAAAGATAAAATAAGTTACTGTTCATGAAGTGCTCAGAAGAATGCCAAGGAGATAGTAAGTGTCTAATACATGTTAGCTAGTAGTAATATTATTATTAGTTCTGTAATTATTATGGAGAGGATCAAAAGGATGTTAAGCATACAACACAAAGGACCGTCAAAGTCTTATGTACAAACTCTTAGCAATATTTTGTTGTCACTATTGGCATCATTCTCACATGCTCATAGTCTAGGAGGAGAGAAAAGACAGAATCAGGGATAACTGTAATTCAAGAAAGACAAAGATCATGCCCCAGGGGAGGACAGGCAGAGATCTGAGGAGCTTCTGAGCAAAAAGATCACTTCCAGCTGGGACTGAGGGAAGGCTTCAAGGAGGAGGTGCACTTGCACCACAGTTACGGATAGTACATGAAGGTATGGGTAGGACACAGAGGCTGGGGAAGGGCATTTTCGGTAAAGGAAAGAGCATAAGCAAAGATGCAAAGTTGGGGATTGAGGGACACCGTAGGATGTCTCAGAAGTTTCTTCTTTTCTCAGACTGCAACCAGGACTGAGCAGAAGAAGAGGCCGCACAGAGGTGGGGCAGGGTGTGTGTGTGTGTGTAGAGGGTGTCTGTAAAGCAAACACAGAAAAGTGGAAATGTCCAAGCCAGCACAGGAGACAGTAACAGGGACAGCTAGCTGTCCATTGTGCTAGCTGTCACAAGAAGTCCATCCATGAGGACTGAAATATCCATCCACACCTTTATGTTTTCATCTGTGACTTGCCAAGTGCATGACCTTGGGCAAAGCACTAAAAGTGAGCTTTAGTATCTTTAAATTCAGGTAATGTTATGAATGTGCCTATGCCTGGCACATAGTAACTGGGCAATAAATGCAAGGTATTTGGCCATTCTCTCTTGGTTCAGGGAAACCATTGCAAAGAAAGAAAAAATTGTGCCGGGCTTTAGGGCTGTGCTGTGCAATATAGTAGCCACTAGTCACATGTGTGTACTTAAACTGGAATTAATTAAAGCTTAGTAAAATTTAAAGTTTAGTTCATTGGCACTAGCCCCATTAAAGTGGCTCAACAGCTACGTGTGGCTGGTGCCTACCATGTTGGACAGTGAAGATATGGAATATTCTAACTTGGCAGAACCTTCTACTGGACTTTGCTACTCTTGGGGATTAGCAGAGCTCATCTCAGGAAGGGCTGGGTGGGGGGCACTCTGAGCCAGGGGTGGTAGACATGCTTCCATACTGCCTATTACCCCCATTGGTCTCTACCACAGGCTCCCTTGATGGGTCCCCTTCTCTGCACTGTCTCCTACTTCATTACAGGGCCACTTTCCATCTCATTTATCTTCAGGGATGGACTTGCTCACCGGGAGGCTTGCTTCCAGAACAACCTGGGTTGGTCGTCTGGGATGTGTTGACTCCTTAGCAGCAACCAGCAATGCCTGGAGGAAGAAGAATCTCCTAAAATGCCAGCTGGAAGCAGGGATGGAGACCCAGGGGCTGTGACCTCACCTTTTCCTTCCCTCTTCTCCACAGGTGGTTAAAGGTGTTCGTTCCAAGATTTTCCATTTCTGCCTCTTATGACTTGGAAACCATTCTCCCAAAGATGGGCATCCGGGATGCCTTTGATAAAAAGGCTGATTTTTCTGGAATCACAAAGAAAGACTTCCTGCAGGTTTCTAAAGTGAGTTGGTCCATGAGAATGTTTGCCTGAGTTGGATGGGCCTGTGGAGACTGGCTAATTGAGCATGCTGATCTCATTGCTAAGGAAACAGAGGCCTGAGAGGCAAGGTGACTTCTTCAAAGCAGAACTAAGGCTGAATCTCGTGGCTGCCTGGCCTTGGTGTTGTGGCCATCACACCTCTGAGGCACAGGCATCTTTTATCCCCCTTCAAACCAAGGTGCAAGTATGGTTCTTTGAGGAGCAGGTCTGTCTCAGGCAGGCAGTGCTGCGGCCCCCGCACCTACTGCCTATGAGCAGGTGCCCCCTGACATTCTACCTCGCCTCCCTAAAGCCTAGGGCCTCACATTGACACAATACCGATCGCCATGAGCCATCAGAACCCTGTAGATGTAGATGTGTGGTGTTTGGCATGCAGTGGAGAAAGGAAGGGGGTGGGGACACAAAGAGTCAACTTTTAGAACACAGGATATTGGGTCTAAAGATAGTCTTCTGAGTCTCTTGAAACAAATCACTGAGCCCAGTTCCCACAGGGCAACAGTGAGCCCAAACCTCTACACAGCACCCATTGCCTACGGCAAGTTGTGCACGCCTTTTTTAGCAAGAGGGTATCCTCCAGGCTCCCCATGCACCCCGTGCTCTGATAGAGGTCCCTGTCCACATATAGGCTTCTGATCCCTGACTTAAATTTTTGTTTTGATAACAGACTATAATGGTCAGAAATGTCCTGGGCCCCTGAAAGGGACCTTCGTCACGGTGTCCGGGGATGGAATGCAGAGAGGTCTCACTGGAATATAATGAACACAATGGACCTTTTCCCAGTCAGTACATCCGTACACATATGAAAACTAATGGTTGTAATTGTCAGGAGTTCTCACGCCCCCCCCCCCCGAAGCTTAGGACTGCATGAACCCCAGGTTAAGAATCTCTTCCCTAGACGTCCAAGAATGGACCCAATATTTAATAACACGTAAATTTGAAGGATAGATGCAATTACTATCATCCTTTCATAGATTTGGGAAGTGGCAACTACATAACTTTTGCAACAGGAAGTGGCAGGACTGGGACTTACCCCTAGGCCTTTCTGGTCTGTATTTGTGACCATTCAATTCCGTGTTTAAGGGCAATTGACCAGCAGCAACAACAGCTGCAGTTGATTGCAGATGTCAGGCGTTTGGTGTATATAATCTTGATTGGCATCAATACGCTGGGCATCACTGTTCATGGGCAAAACACCACAACTCACCTAAGCAACGGTGTCTCATGGGGGCCTGATACTTGTTTTTCCCATGGCAGGCTGCTCACAAGGCTGTGCTGGATGTCAGGGAGGAGGGCACCGAAGCTTCCGCAGCAACCACCACCAGGCTCATAGTCCGGTCAAAGGATGGACCCTCTTACTCTGTCGTCTGCTTCAACAGGTCCTTCCTGTTGCTGATTATAAACAAAGCTACAAAGACCATAATCTTCCTAGGAAAAGTGGAAAATCCCATCTAGGTCAAAATAGCCTGCTGACTTGTTTACCCATCGGCGCTGCATGGGAAATAACAAACCACAGTGCATGATGTTCCTGGTGTGATGTCGGCAGGGACGTCCTCCCGCTTTGAGGCTCCACCTGCCCTCAGCAGGCTGCACTCCATGCTGGATGCCACTTTGGAGACTCAGTCATCAAAAGTCAGCAGAGATCCCAGCCACAAACCCATACCCATTAGCTGCCAGTCTGTGCTCTTTTCTACAGATCACCCTGAGTAACTAGCTTCATGGAACATTTCTGGGTTGGCATATTTCTATTCCTTGGAGCCCTGGGAATGGGAACATAGAGGTCAGTCACCTTTATTGTAGAATTACAGTAATAAATTCAATAAACCTAAAATGAGAATTCAGCTGGCTACAGTACTCCCATGTGCCTGCAAAGTCTTAATCTGAAAATGGTGTTTCAGGTCATCCACAGTGGCTGGGCTGTTATGTGACATTTCAGTGGCTGCACGAATCCATCCATTCATTCACCTAAATTTTATTGAACACCTAGTATGTGCTGGGAGGGGAGTGGACAGACAGTGACTCCATCATCCCTGGCCTATTGGGCCTAGCTGGGGCTGACAGACCACTGCTACAAGAAAACCAAACCTATAAATAATGTGATGGTTACACCTTGTGATAAGTGCTGCAAAGGCATTGAACAAGATGATTAGAAAGAGGGTAGCAGGACAGTGAGGTGGTGCTTCTGGGAGCAAAAGTCTGAGTTGGGAACAAGCAGGCATGTTGGATGGACAGAAAGAGGTTCTTGTGGCTGGCATGGTAACACCAAGGCCAAAGACCAGCAAGGAGGTCAGATCATGTTGAGTCTAGTCTGCCAAGGAAAGAAGCCTGGATTAGGGGGTTCCAATGAACTAGCTGAGTTTCTTAAACAGGAGGATGAAAGGTAATACACGGTTGCAAAGATCTCTCTGAATAGGTGCAGTAGCTTTCCATCCAGGCTGCATCAGGCTGGCTGCTTTCCTGGCTCTGATGCCATTGCACATGCACGCACAGCTCTCTGGGTGCTCAGCCTCCTCCCTGCTGGTTTGTCTCTAGATCAACCTAAAGTTGATTTTAGTTAGCCAGAGCCTGTAGTAGCCGCCTCTGGAGTGCAGCTTCCTTACCCTGAATCCCGAGAGCCACAAGCAGCACAGTGAGCCGCAGCCACCAGGGCAAAGGCTGCTCCACCACCACTCCACCCCCTTTCTGCCAAATGGCTGTTCTGGCCCCTTCTACTTCACTTTCATCACTGAGGGCATCTCCTGCAGCCTCGAGTGGAGCTCCCACTCTCATCAGACCCAGAGAACTCCTTTTCTTGGCCCTACACCACCTCAGATGGGTCAGGGCTCCACATTGGCTTCTCCAAGCTCTTTAACACAGAAGGAAACCAAACAGAAGGGAGTTACACTAGAGAGCTGGAGAGGAGCTTCAAGGGAATCTCCTGCCCCTATACTCCCACCTGATTATACAAATAGGAGAGCAGAGACTCAAAGAGCAGAAACAACAACCCAGGCCACAGAGACTCCCAGGGAAGAATGGGAACCAAGACCCAAGGCCAGATATTTGGGGCTCCAACTCTGACTCTTTTATAATGCTGCCTGTAGCACACTCTGCTTTCTGTGCAATCCTCTGTCCTAAGGCATGCCTTAAAAATCATGGTGCAAAACCTGTGATCCTTTCCTCTGAGGTGCACACTGGATAAGACCTGGCTCCATGCACATACAGCATGCCAAAGGCAGCCAGAGTGCCCTATAGCCGCACAAAGGAAATAGCAAAGTGAAAAACTGACCAGACACGTTTGTTGTTCACAACCACTAGCTCTTCCTGGTAGCTATGGGAGGAGTGAGTCCCAGGTAGTCAGAGGTAGGTGAGGGCCTTTAGCTTCCTTGCCCACAACCTTACTCCGGGTGGCACATTACAATGAAAGCCAGCCTCAGGCGGCATCCCAGTGCCCACTCAGACTTTTATTAGCAAGCAGGCCTAAGAACGGTCATAAAACATATTCTGTTAGCTTGGTGAGCTCTCAGTCTCTGTTCTTTCAGAGGCCTATTCTTTTGAAATGTGCCCGGGAATTGTTTTAATTAGTTATAGTAAGATGATAACCACAAAGACAACTGCCTTTGAAAGAACAGAATTACCTACAATTCCCAGGAGGAGACGGCATGTCACGCCATGCAGGGCCACACAGGGAAGCACCAGGGTTGGTCAGGAGGCAGAGGAGCAAGAGAAAGCATGGGCAGCCTTTATTACTATAGCGGGGGAAGGGTTAGGTGGGGCCATCCCCTGTTGGGCAGAAAGCAAACAACAGAGATGGAGTCTTGTGGATGGAGAGTTCATAATATAACTTTTGTATGCCAGTGAAAATGTAGCAATAATGTAGATTAAACAACTTTGGCCATTAGTTTGACCCATGACTTAAAGATGCCAAGTCATCAATTATAGAATATTAAGAATGATTTTTACAGAATTGTATGAAAGTTTCATCCAGGGCAGGAGTGACAATATTTTAAAGGCAGATTCACTTAACTTTCTAATCAGAGCCAGGTGTCAAAACCTCCTACAAGCATCTAAACAAATAAACAAAGAACAAGTCCAGAACCTTGAGTCCTGGGACTGTTCACACAAGGACAGAGGTATCTGTCCAACGTTTTTTTAAGTCAATCCATACTTCTTATACACCAGTTATTTCGTCATTAGAAAATCACTTTTTAAAAAAATCCATTAGGCTTATTAGTGTTGATGCTTGATACAGTGTTCTAGATCAACCTAGAGTTCCTTCTAGTTAGCCAGAGCTTGTAGCAGCCACCTCTGGAGTGTGAGTGTCTGACCAGGATCCTGCAACTGCTAACCACCTCTGCAGCATCTATTGCTAACCAGGTCCCCCAGATGTCAGCTAACTGCCCCTGGAATGTAAATAAAAATGACCACTTCCTTCATGACTGTGATAGAGTATTTTAAAGTGCATCACAGACAATGTGTCAGCAGACCACCCAGGACACCCGGAGCATCTCAATTTTCTAGGTGGGTGTGGCTGCCCCACCTAACCAGTCACCTGGCCAGCGAATCCATGCCTGCGCAGTTAGGTGCATCGAGCACATACTGTGGACCAGACACAATGCTGAGGCTGGGCTTACAGCAAAGAACTAATCCTGCCTCATGGAGTTCACAGTCCAGAGAGGAGGGGGAGCTATGCAAGTGTGATGGCTCCACACAGCCCTTCACTGAATTGTAGGACAAGAAACTGAAACTGCTGATGGGATCCAAAGCCCCCACCTGGGCATGAAATCGGAGAAAATCCCCCCAGGTGCGGTTCTGTTACCTGAGCTGCTGTGCCTGGGAACCGGCGGCCACCCCTGTGCCAAGGCAGGCCGACACTTCTCCCGGGGGTGTGGCATCAGGGACCTCACATGCAGACACTTACTCAGCATGGAGATAAGGGCAAAAGGGACAGAGCTCAGGAAAATAGGTTTTCAAAAAGTTTCTAGCTCCCAGTCACGGTTGGAAACCCAGTTCCCCCATGATCTAACCTCATGACTTCAGTGTCAGGGAATTTCTCTGAACTTCGTTTTCCCCTAAAATCTCATAGTTCCTGCGTCATTGGACTGTCGTGTGAGTAAACACACAGCAAGTGCTTAGAATAATGCCTTGCAAACCGTCAGCGCCCAGTGAAAGCTACATATTAATGTCATTGTTCTTGTTATCCACATACTAAATTTTTTAAAACAAAGAAGACTTTCTAGCTCATTTCCCAGCTGAGAGTTGAGAAGAAAAGGCAGGCATTCATGCAGAACACAGCCTCCCCATCCCTCTGTACCCCAAAGTGTCCCTCACATTGTATGTCCCGCTTCCTCTGTCCCACTCAGAGCCACCCTCAAGCATGGGCTCCCTTTGTGTTCCCCCAGTAGGTGGCTGATCTCTGGCACTAATACACCCCCTACCCACCAGCCCACGAACCCACACAAAATGTGTCTCAGAGACCCAGCATTACAATGACACACGGCAGGGCATATTTATTAGTTGAAGTCAAAAAGAAAACTCTCACTGTGACAAGACACCTAAAAAATAAAAGTTACTTAAGAAAGGAGGCCGATATTGTTGTTCCTGATAAACAATATTATTATTATATGATATAAAATAATTATAAAGACAAGAGGAAGCATTTAAAGATTTTTTAAAAGCTCTTACCCATATAAGTTTGCTCAGTGTCCATTTAGTCCAGAATCTATTATCAAAGAGAAGAAATCATGGGCTAGGGAGCTCTGGGGTAGGTCTGGGGCACAGCTGTGGTGTCAAAAAGATATAGATGTGGGTCCCAACTCTGCTCCCTACTAGCTGTGTTACTGTGGCCAAATTACTGAACCTCTCCGAGCCCAGAGCCACATCTCTAAAATGGGTACAGTAACAATAGTACCTGCCTTGCACAACTGTTAAGAGTTAGGTGAGATACTGCAGATCAGGTGTGAGACACAGGAGCCCGCCACCTGGCACCGTTCATGAAGCACAGGCGTAACCACCATTGCTGTGCGGTGCCCACTAAGGGTTTAAGCAGAAGCAGGACTGGAAGCTGCATCTTCTTCCTCCTCTAGTTCAGCCCTGCTCCTCAAACAAAGAGCGCCAAGTGACCCACCTCCTAGTGGCAGAGGGATGGCCCTGGAAGGGACTGTGGGCTCCTCAGGGGAGAAGAAGACATTATAGAATTCCTCAAGGGAATAAAACATACGTATCTGTCCATTTCCTGAACATCTGTACACTGTGTGTCAGCACAGATGAGATAATCATGAATGATGTACAGATTTCTCCAACAAAGATTTCACAGACCACGAGGCAGTGAACCAATGTACCTTGCAAACCAACATGATGGGAGAGAGGTGAGAATGGAGAATTAATGGGAGCTCACAGATCCCAACCCAGCCTAGGTGGAGAGAGAAGGGGTGGCTCTCAGGAAAGGCTTTCTCAAGGAGAGATCTGAGCTGAATGAAAGAGTGGGTAGGAATTGGGTTAGCCTGAGAAGGAGTAGGGTTCAAGGCAGGGGGAATAGTGCATGTAAAGGAGAAGCCTCGCTTGTTTGTTTATCAGCAATTGTTCAGTCTGGCTAGAAGCAGAGGACTGAGGAGTGAGTGGTGAGATATAAAGCTGGCAGGTGGACTAAGACACATAATGAGGGTCCTGGAAGAAACGGTCCCCTGAAGGCTTTGAGGATGGGGAAATGGCCTGTTACTTTCTGCATAGAGAATGAGTGAGAGATATCTGACCTGCAAATATAGGATCTGGCTAGGAGGCTGATGACATAAACCATCAGGCAGGTAGCGGAGAGACAAGGGGCAGTGGGAAGCCAGAATTAGGGAGGGGACACTCCAGTAAAGAAAGCAGTGAGGCCTGACAGGAGCCGGGTAGGTGTGGACTTTGCCCAGGTCGCCAGGCCCAAACTGTCCCAGCTAATAAGTAGCCTCACAGGAAAGTGGGAATCACAGCAGAGACCCTGTTCTGGAAATTGGGACAGGAGGAGCAGGAAAATTCTAGTGCACAGGGAGATTCTAGCGAGAGAGGTCATCAGGGTCATAGTCTCCTGTATAATCAGCTGTCAAGGGACTCAGAACCCTGTGAGCATCAGAGGTCACCCAGGAGGGCACCACGGATTGGGTGCCTGCCGAACACATGCCTTATCTCATTGAGCTCTCAGAGCAATCTGCAAAATAGGTACTATTTCCTCCATTACAAACAAGGAAGCAAAGGCTCCATAAGACAGCAGTTTTATATTGAGCAAATAATCCACATACCATAAAATGAACTCATTGTCCAAGTATAATTTTTAGTAAATTCATAACATTCTGCAGTATCAGTACAAACCTATATTTTAGAACATTTCCAACATCAAAATATTTCCCTCAAGCTCATTTTCAGTCTACTCTGCCCCTCCTCTCAGCACCAGGGAATCACTGATCTGCTACTAAAACTTCACCTTTTCTGGATATCTCATGTAAATGGGAGTTTTATAGTATGTAGTCTTTTGAATCTGGCTTCTTTCACTTAGTATAATATTTTGGCATTCACCCATGTTGTAGCATGTCAGCATTTTACATTGCAACCAGTAGTGTGTGTGGGTTCCAGTTTCTCTGCACCCTTGCCAACACTTAGTATTTTCTGTCTTTTTCATTATAGCCCTTCTAATGGGTGTCTATGTTGTCTCATCATGGGTTTAATTTGCATTTACCTAATGACTAATGATGAGCATATTTGCATGTGCTTATTAACTATTTATGTGTTCCTTGGTGCAGTGTCTATTAGACTCCTTTGTCTATTTTTAAATTGGGTTGTTTGTCTTTAAATTATTGAGTTATGAATTATTTACATATTCACAACACAAATCCCTTATCAGACATGTTTTACAGATATTTTCTCCCAGGCTGTGGCTTGACATTTCATCTTCTTAACTATGTGTTTTGAAATACCAAAGTTTTTAATTTGGGTGGAATCTCATTTATTAATTTTTCTTGCATGATGCATGCCATTGTGTCATGTCTAAAAAGATTTTGCTTAGACAAACTGAGAGAGATATTTTTCCTCTCCTTTCTTCTAGAAATATTAAAATTTCAACACGTAAGGGTCACGGGGAAGACAATGTAGCTCAGAGAAGACAAATAGGGACTCTGTGGCATCTTACTACCCTGATGGACAGTGACTGCAATGGGGCATGGGAGGGGGACTCATAATATGGGTGAATGTAGTAACCACATTGTTTTTCTTGTGAAACCTACATAAGAGCATATATCAATGATACCTTAATAAAAAAAATTTAACACTTAAATTTAGGTCTACAGTCCATTTGAGTTGAATTTGGTATATTGCTAGGAAAGATATGTTTTTTGGTTTTGGTTTTGTCTATGGATGTTTATTTTTCCTGGCACCATTTGTTGAAAAGACTAATCCTTTCACCATTTAATTATCTTGGCACCTCCTTTTCTAATGTAAAGGTTTAGTGATAAATTTTCCTCTAACTGCTACTTTAGCTACATCCCATAAATTTTGATATGTTGAATTTTTTTATTTCATTTCATTTCACTTATTTTTCATTTCCCCTGTGATTTTTTTTTTTGGAACCATGAGTTGTTTAGAAATGTTTCTTGTTTCCCAAATATTTATGGCTTTTTCAGATTTCTTTCTGTTGTGAATGTGTCATACATAGTCAGACAACATACTTCTTATGATTTCAATATTTTTTAATTTATTGTTAGGTTTATTTTGTGGATCATCATATGGTCTATGTTGAATAATGTTTCATATGTGATTTAGAAAGTGTGTATTCTGCAGAAGAGGATTGACTGTTCTGTAAATGACAGGTCAACTTGACTGAGAATATACCTTCTATATATCTGTTGATTTTTTGATTAGTTGTTCCATCAATTATTAAGAGTAAAGTATTGGTGTCTCCATTATTGTTGAAGTATCTATTTCTCCTTTCAGTTCTATCAATTTTTGCTTCATGTATTTTGGGGCTTTGTTGTTAAGTATGATACATTTATAAATGTTATGTCTTCCTGATTTTTTATGCTGTTATCATTTAAAAAGTCCCTCTTTGTCTGTAGTAGCATTCCTGTCTGAAGTATATTTTTGTCTGATATTATTATAGTAATACCTACTATCATTACTGTTTGCATGTACATCTTTCCCCATCATTTTGTTTTCAGCCTATTTGTATCTTTAAATCTAATCTGTGTCTCTTACAGACAGTATATAGGTTAAGTCCTGCTTTTTTATCCAGTCTGACAATCTCTTTCATTTAAGTGCAATGTTTAGTCCATTCACATTTAATGTATTTATTGATATGTTTGGAATTATGTCTCCCATTTTACTAGCCTCATGTCTCTTTTGATTCTCTGTTCCTCCTTCATTGCCTTCTTTAGAATTAAGTAAAAAAATTCAGTGTATCACTCTAATTCCTTTTTGAAAAAAAATTTTGTTTTCTCTAGGGATTATAATATACATTTAACTTATCACAATCTACTTCAAAATAGTACTTCAAATTATGATTTCAGTAAAATATAAAAACATGACTCTGGTATAGCTTCATTTCATCCCCCTCCTTTGTGCTATTATTGCCATATATATTACATGTATATCTGTCATGAACCCAACAACATTGTATTTATTACTTTATACAATCTTATGATTTTAGAGAAGTTCAGAGAAAAATAGAGAGTCTTATATTTACCTACATATTTACCATTTTCCTCATTCTTCATTTCTTCCTGTTAGACTCAAGTTCTATCTGGTATTATTTCAAGGACTTGCTTTAGTATTTATTGTAAGGCAGTTCTCTAACAACAATTCTGAGTATTTATCTGCAAATGTCATTATTTCACTTTCATTTTTGAAGAATGGTCTTGCTGGATATAAAATTCTTTGTTGAAAGTTTTTTTTTAAATTTCCTTTAGCACTTCAAATATGTCTCCAACGGTGTCCTTCCCTCCAATGTTTCTAACTGGAATCAACCACTCATTGCTTGTTTATTCCCTGTGTATGATAAGTTGTTTTTTCTCTTGCTGCTTTCATGATTTCCCCTTTATTTTTGTTTTTCAACAATATAATTATGATATCTAGGTGTGGATTGCTTTAAGCTCCTTGGATTTGTAAATAAATGTTTCAACCAAATTTGGGGAGCTTTCAGTCAGTATTTCTTCCAATACCTTTTCTTCCCTTTTCTCTCTCTCCTCTCCTGATAATCCCATTACACTTATTCTATATGCTTAGTGTTGTATCACTGGTCAATGAGGCTCTGCTCATTTTTTATTTAAACTTTTTCTCTTTGTCTGTTCATACTGAATAATTTCCATTGGTCTAGCTTCAAGTTCACTGATTCTTTCTTCCATCATCTCAAATCTACTATTGAACCATTGAGTGAATTTTTATGTCAGTTATTGTACTTTTAACTCCAGAATTTCCATTTAAAAAATAGTTTCTATCTCTTTATTGAGATTCCCATTTTTGGAATCTGTCATTGTCATCATATTTTTCCTTTGTTCCTTAAACATGGTTGACTTTAGTTCTTTAAATATATTTATGATAGCTCCTATGAAGTCTCTGTCTGCTAACTCCAACATCTGGGGACATTCAAAGGCAGTTTCTATTGACTTCTTTTTTCCTGAGTATGGCTCATACCTTTTTGTTTCCTTGCACCTCTCACATTTTTTCCCCTTGAATCCTGATATTTTAAATAATATAGAGTAACTCTGGATTCTGACTCTTCCATCCTGAGGGTTTTTTGTTTGGTTTGTTTGTTTAGTAATTTGCCTGGACTGAATCTATTAAATGTTTCTCCTGCAATTTATGGCCACTGATGTTTCTTCTCAGTTTTCCTTTTCTTTATATTATTTTTAAGGCTACCTCCTAGCAGTCATCCCTGTTTCTGTATTGCTTATTGTTTAGCCACATAGTGGTCAGAAATTGTCCTCAAATACCAATATTTATTGGCCTCCACCAAAGTGGAGCCAATAAAGCTTCCACTTTCTGCTGATGGATCTGTGTGCGGGCTGATGATCCCCCTCAAACCTCAGGCAGTTATAAAGCATGAACCAGATTTTACTTTCCACATTTTGCTCTTGCTTCTCTGTGAGCCAAGGAAGTGTGGGTGGCTTGGGCCTGCTCCAGTCTCTGTTGCACACATTTGAATTGGGATATGCAGAGAACTCATCAAGCCCCCTATAGCTGTCACATCTCTTAGGACTCCCTGTTTAATCCCCTACTAGACTGTTGGTCTATATACTGACCCTGAACACAACCTCATGCTGGCAGAACCGCTGCCCCCCACCTCCACACACACATACACTTTGTTTGCCACTGAGATCATCACTTTAACTGATACTAACTTCAGCATTTCAAAAAGTGAATTGGTTCCAGCAGCAGCTGCCACACTCTGGTTAGACCACCCACCAACAGTATAGGTGGAAGCAGCCACAGATAAGAATGCTACAGACTCACTCTATTCTACCCAAATGCTTAGCTATTTGCCATAGGCCTTTGGTAAATTACTGGAGCATTGAAAAAAAATTTTTGACAAAATTTCATGCTCTTTAGTGGCTGCTGGGGAGAATATTTGTCAAGCATTTCACTCCATTGTGCCAGAAATGAACTCCTCTTAGATTTGGAATAACCTGCACATATGGCCTGCTCCCCCACTACCCCAGGCACCTTAACCCCGTCCCAGCATCCAGAATCCCTCTTCAGGCTTCCCTGAAGATGAGTAGACTCCTGCTTATCTTATAAGACCTAGACTCATCCTCTACCGATTGTCCCAGATGATTAACTGCATCCTTCTCTTTACTTGCTCTGTCCCTTATTGGTAATGTGTGCTAGTAACACGTACTTCTTGAACTATCAAGATGTGCCCCACAGTCTCCTTATATGTGCGTTCCCCACCTCTAAACCACAAGCTTCTTGGGGTCAGGGGTACCCCTCAAGGTGGCCAGGCTTTAGACATCTTGTTCCCCTAGTACCATAGGGCCTAAGTAGGTGTTGGTTGAAACAAGGCACGAGTAAGTTAGTGGACAGCAGCACAAATGGTGGCATAATCCATTAATTTTCTCATTGCTTCACTGATGGGGATACTGATGCATGAAGAAAAAAATAACATAAATGATTCAGTCACCCTTGCTTTAGGCAATATTTGAACATGATCTGTTGGCCAAGTTAATATTAACTCAGGTTTATCCACTTCACTAGACCAGCGGCAGTATAAATAAGTCACTGAGAGTTGCAAAGTACTTGTGTCACCAATAGGGTCCTCTGGAAGGTAAGAAAGACACCTTTCTTCTCTTGGAGACAATGTGGTTCTATATAAGCATGTGTTTTATTTCTCTTTTGCCATGTTTCAGGTACTATGTGCCTTAGGGAAGATGATGGAAGCCCATTGTAATAAGGATGCATGTGTATTTTCTGAAATCTCCCCATCAGTCTTATCCCCATGCCTGACCCCTCCTACTCACTGCTCTCTCAGCTACAATGCCCTCCACCCCTCACTGCCCCTTTCCCCACTCAGATGGGGTGGATGGAAGAAGCAGTGAAGGATGGAGATGGGAGAATGATGGAGGTGTGGCAGTGGGAGGTAGGGGCCATTGTGGGAGGTGGAGGGGCCAATGAGGGAGTGTGGCAGTCTGCTTAGAGCTACAAATATGGTTGGCAGGAACCAGGGCATAACAGGGCTTCTCTGCCACCTGAAGAATTTTTGCTCCATCCCCTTGAAGTTCATGGGGAGCCAGGAAGGGAAAATTAGGATTTATTCATTGGGGAGCACACTCTGGCTTCAAGTTGACTGGAAGGGTTGGTCAGCAGGCGGCAAAACTGATAGCTGAGAGATGCTATCTTAGCTCAGGCTACCATAACAAAATACCATAGACTGCGTGGCTTAAACAGAAACTCACTTTTCTAACAGCTTGGGAGGCTGGAAACCCAAGATCAGGTGAGATGACTGTCTTCCCACTGTGTCCTCACATGACCTCATCTCTGTGGGTCCACACACTGGGACAGAGGCAGGGGAGAGCCAGTGGTCTGGCATCTCTTCTTATATGGGCACTAATAAATGGCCATATGTGTGGGATCCTCATGGCCTCATCTAACCCTAGTTACTTCCCAAAGTCCCTCCCTCCAAATTCCAGTACATTAATGGTTAGGGTTTCAACACAGGAATTTGGAGCGGCATAAACCTTCATGCATAGCAGCTACTATTTCAGTAGCCATGACAAGGGTGCCAGTGGTGATGGTGAGGATGCAGAGAAGAGGACCCTGTGCCCAGAGCTGTGCTAGGAACTGTAGGGAAACAAGGAGAAGGAGAAGGCATGGCCCTGCCCAAAAGAGGTTAAACGTGAGCACAAACTCAGATCTTGGTTCATATCTTCTCTCTTCCCTTTGGTGGTGCCAAAATTCCCACCATTAGAGCACCCAGCAGATCAGGACCTGAATTTTGGTCTCAGTCAAATATAGGTGGCACATTTGGGAACAGAGAAGGGTTTTCACTCTGAAAATGGGAGGGAGGCAGGAGCCATGAGGACTGGGGGGACCCAAGGAGGAGAATAGGCTTTTGCAAGATGACTTTTGCCAGGAACTTGGTTTAACTGATGTCCAAGTCACCTGAACAGAAGCTGGGCTTTATTTCAGAAATCACACTGGCATCTATAAAGCCAAATCTGGTCTACATCTAGGCTTTATGCTGCTTACAAGTACTTTTGACAAGACAGAAGTTTTCGTGTAAAAATCTGGATTTCCAGCTTCAGCAGGAACATAGAAACACCCGGAACCTCTGACCCAGCCCCCTCACGTGGTAATCACAGCCGCAGCTGGGTAGCCCCTCCCCGCTCTGGCCTGGCCCGCCCTCCGCTTGCCACAGTCCTCAGCACTTACTGCACTACACTTGCTGACTTCACAGGAGTATCTTTCTAACCGGATCTCTGTGGGCATCTGGATCTGCAATCCTTTCTCTGTCTCGTCTCTTCTTGCCTTTCCACACTGTTCAGGACTTTGTCAATAACCCTGTATTTAAAAAAAAAAGAGAAAAAGAAAAGAAAGAAACCCCAGTGAGAAGAGGTGTTTGAAGTCATAGAATGTCACAGTAAGAAGGAATTCTAGGACCAGGATGGGGAAGGGAATTATACAAGGACCCACTTGCAGCACAGGCCAGAGGCAGAAAGGGATCCCTCATCACTGAGTCACTTATCTTTAATTTGCCTGAAGTCATATTCTAATATCCTTTAACCTTTCCTCATTAAACTTAGTAAGCATTCTCCAATCAAGGACTAATAGTAACCCCACCCAAGTGAATAGCACCCAGGCAATAATGGCCCTTCTGAGAACACATTCCGTGAAATATTCACCCTCATTCCTCTTCCTTCCAATAGTAGCTGTCCACATCGCTGCAGAAATGCCCCGCAGGAGAGTGCACTTTGCTCTCTCTCTGGCCCTCATCTACTGTGGCCTTTTGAATAGCATCTTCTGTAAAGCACAATCAATTCCCAAATGGGATATTAACCCCATACTCTCAAGGAAAATGTCGCCTCATCTCCGGAAGATAGAAGCTGACAACGATACACTTGCCCACAAATTGTTCGAGGCTCTGTTAAGGGAGTCTCCCAAGAAGAATATCATTTTCTCCCCTGTGAGCATCGCCACCTCCTTGGCCAAGCTCTCCCTAGAGAACAAATCCGTGGTGTTCACTGACCTCATTAAGGACCTTGGATTTGACCTCAAGGACATCAGAAAGTGGGCTGGGCCCCAACTCTTCCAGAAACTGCACCAGCTGGATAAAGATATAGAACTGAAGCAAGGTGACATTCTTTTTGTTGATAAAAACAGGAAGATGAACTCGATGTTTCTGCCCAAGTTAAGGGACACATTTGGCATGGAAATCCACGTGGTTAACTTCCAAGATGAAGAAAGAACCAAGAAGCAGATCAACCACCATGTGGCTGAAAGAACGCAAGAGAATATCAAGGAATTAGACACCGATCTGGACCCTCATACTTTGCTGTTTCTTGTAAACTACATTCTCTTCAAAGGTAAGTGTTATTAAGGACATGAATTCCCATTTGCGGTCATCTTTGCCCTTGTTTCCCAAAAGGTTTATGTTCAGAAAAAAATATATTTTTTTGTAAATTATATCTCATTTACCCATAGAGCAGTGGATCCAAAACTTTTTAATTTACTTTGATTTCACTGTGTTCTCTAGCATGTGTAAGTTTCTCTTCTCCCAATCCTCTTATTCATAGTATTTGTCATACTGAAGATATTTGGGAGTAAAATGCAGTGACTCTTGCTGGTAAAAAGGAAAAAAAGTCTGTTGCAGAGGCATGAGCATTAGTTAATTCACTTGTTTTGTAAGGTCAGGTCCGTGGGAGATGAGATTTTTCTCAAAGCTGTGTCCAGCACTGAATTAAGGGTGTCATTGAATTAAGACACTAGGCGTCTAAAATACCGCTTTAAGTTTATGCTCACAGATCTCGATATTGCCCGTGTTTCCTTGGTTGGGGTGTGGGGGGGGTTCACAGTTGCCACTCGAAGGCATCTATTTCATACCGTCTTCCTCCTCTCGGGGTTACTGGTTTCCTTCCTCCACTGATCTTTCCTCCTGCCCAAATGGGGCAAGAAAAACAATCAGACAGCATGTCCTCCTTGTGCCCAGTGTCTGCCAAGCCTACCAACCCCCACACACTTCTCTTGCCCTCCCCTCTGTCACAGTGAGGACGTGCTTATTCCCACCACCCCCTCAGAGCGGGCCCCCTTCTGTCTTCCCTGTTCAAGGACTCCCCTTACTCTCCTCCTGCCCAACAGCTCATGACTTTTTTGTCTCCTTTGCTGGTTTCACCCCTTCCGACTTCTAAAAGGTGTTTTCCATCTCACCCGGGCTTGTGGCCGCAAACACCCTTTGCTCTCTGCCTCTTCCCCAGTCTGTATACACCACCTCATCTGAGGTCCAGACTCTAATCGTCTTCCTACTGACATCTCTCTGTGGATGTTTCACAGACCCTTAAGCACGATGTGCCAAGCCCTGCGCCCTCCCACATGGTGCACCTCCTCGCGGTCCTCCACGCCTCAGAATCACAGCGCCATCCACCCACCTGCTCCAGACAAACAGTCTCAGTCTCCACGCCCAGTGGATTCTGCCTGCAAAGTTTATCTGGAATGTGTTCGCTTCTCACCATCCCTTCTACCATTTCCTAGACTAGGCCACCACTATCTCTTGCCTAGATGACTTGCCCAGCTGTCTAATTGCTCTGTTTCCATTCATACCTCCCTTCAATACTGTCTCCATTAGAAGGCCAGTGTAATCTTCTTAAAACAGAAATCAGATTACATCGCTCTAACATACTTACATCATGTCTAACACCCCCCTAGAGCTTCCTGTCACACTCGGAATGCAGCCCAGTCCAACTTGGCCGTGCATGCTCTGAGCCGTGTTCCTCCATTTCTATCCCTCTCACCCCTTATGCCTCATCCACAATAACTTCCTCCTCTTCCTTAAATGCATCCTGCTCTGCTCTGCCCTGTCTTGGTTTATGGTGCGTTTTTGGAATGTTCTCTCTTCTTTGCCAGATGGAGCACCCTCTTCTTTTAAGCCTCAGCCTAAGTGCCCCTTCCTTAAAGGAGCCTGCCTGGCCATCCGGACAAAGTCCTTCCATGCTGGTGTTTAGCTCCTCACTGTGTCTTTCATGATGCTCCTCATACTTTGTAATCATTTCCTCTGGTGGGCTGCTTTTCTCTCTGTATCCCCCTGGTAAGTAATCTCCATGAGGACAAAGACCTCCTCTGCTTCGTTCACTGCTGTAACCTCAGTACTTAATATAGTACTACAGTATTTGGCACATTTTAGGTGCTCACGAAATTTTAGGCATTGAATGAGTAAATGAATAGATATCCTATCATGACTTAAACCAAATTCCTACCAGGAGGTGAAGATGGGCTGCACTTTGCATGACAAACGAGGGAAATTCCCATCAAGCAATGCTTCCCAGCACAGCATGCTTATTGCTCAGGCTACTGGGACCATCTGTTACTCATATTTGGACCCACAGTTCCAAACTAGGTGCCTGGGACATAGAAAGTGCTCCACAAATGATCTTGGAGGAATTATTTATCTGGATACTCCAGGAAATGTTCCTTCATGATTCCCCCTGAAAGCTTTCTAAGAGCTTTAACCATATCACTCTTTAGAAGGCAAGAAGTAAAGACAGGGGAATAAAGGGTCATGAGCTTGGCTGTAGAACCAGAAACAATGTCCTGAGAACACTCGTACAGATTTTCCAGACAAGACAAGATGGTGCTCATCTGGGTGACAGATGCAGTTTAGACTGGTGTGTATACTGAATCTTTTTCTAAATCCTCATTTAAAAATTCTTTTAAATCTTCTTTTAAATGACGAAATGCATTATTTAAAGTAGGAGTCCATGCAGGGGTCTGTGTGTGTGTTTCTGATGAAAACTTTCTTTCCTTGAATAAGCAATTCAATTCAACTAAAATTTTTAAAAAACAAATTTTAAGCAGTTTCTTTGCCAGAGACCTTAGAACTCTTAATATACTAAAATGCAGTGGGAATATTCAAAGAAGGGATGTTGTGGTCAATGTTTCTGAAATGATTTGACTAGAAAATCCTTTCTTTGTGTCATAGTGCCAGAGGCAAGTAGTAATTGGGCAAACATCTTCTGAGAAATACTGACTTTAAGAAATCCTATGGTGAATATTTTTGAAAATCGTGTGTTTCCTTTCTTTCCTTTGCATTAATCTAAACTTTTAACTATTGTGTTCACTTAAGGTCATGGTATGACTGTCAGGAGACCGCTTCCATCCTAAGCCAGTCACCTCTGGGGTCCCGTTTTCCGCCAAGTCACTCTTTGACTCTGTCTTTCCTGATTCCCCCAGGCATCTGGGAAAAAGCTTTTCAAGCCAACCTCACACAGAAGGAGGACTTCTTTGTGGATGAGAAGACCATAGTGCCAGTGGACATGATGAAGAAGACAGAACCAATGATTTATAAACGATCAGAGGAACTGTCTGCTACAATGGTTAAAATGCAATGCAAGGGAAATGTGTCCATTGTTCTGGTGCTCCCAGATGTAAGACAATCTGACTCTGCTCTAAAAGAGATCCTCTCTAAGCGAGCTAAACTTATAAAGTCCGGTGACATGAGGTATGCTATTCTGGAGGGACATTTTAGATTCGCATTGAAATTCTGCTTAGACCTCACTTCCTCTATGCAAGTCATTATTTTGGTGACTATTGAGCATCTGGTTATTTCCTAGGGTAGGTGCAGAAAATGAAACAAACCAAAGAGAAAGAATGGTGGCCTGGATTCCATTACCAGTTGAAAGCCCCTTAAACTGTCTTAATTATGATACTTTTGATTACATGTATCAGAAACCCACCTCCTACTAGCTCAAGGGGGTAAAAAAGAAATTTGTTGGAAAGATACATGGGAACCTAAGGGGATAAACATAGCCATGTCACAAGGGATGGGATAAGGGACAGCAACCTCACTGGGAACTCCATCTCCCTTGGTGTCACTCATCCTTGTCCCTAACTTGTCTTGCTCAGCAAACCAGCTTCTACCACTTTAGCACATGACTCACTCACCCAACACATATTTTCTGAGCATCTATTCTATGCCAGACACTGCTTGGTGCTGGGAATAGAGTGATTAATGAGTCTCTGCCGTCGTGGAATCTCCAGTCTGTGGGAGAGGCAGAAAGTCAATTAACAAATACGTAATTTCAAATTGCAATAAAAGCTATGGAGATAATGGGTAGGATGATAAAATAGAGCATTCAGTGGTGGAGTATTAATTGGAGATCTTAATTTGGCAAGATGATCAGGGAAGGTTTCTAAGGAGTCAAATGTCAAGCTGAGAACACTATGGACCACTGTGGAACACTCTCTTCCATTCAACCTAATGCTCCACTCCAAGCTTATTCAGATATTTTGCAGTTCCAATTATATATTCCCGGAAAAGAGAATTATATTGATCCAGCTTAGGTGTGCTGTCCACCAATGTCCAATCAAAGTTGGATAAGTTTACACTGTGAAAGCATGATATCTAATGCCCCCCTGATCTTGGAGGGGGCAGGGGCAGTCTTCAGGCAATAAATGCATAGTTTGGGAAGAAACCTCCAAATACTGTTTATTGCATGCCTTGTAGCAGCACAAACTACTGCCCAGTCAACATCTGCTATGGTTGAGGGCTGCAGCAGAATGCATCTACCATCTTCCACCCCAGCTGTGGTGGCTGAACACCTTTCACAATGTTCTTGGTTGTGACAGAGGAGATACACCAGTAGAGGAACCCAACTGAATGGGTTGCTATCCAATCGGAAGCTAACACCCCGCTGACACAGGCTAAAAGGCTTTGGTGGGAGGGGTGCCACTATGTCTTCCCATGCTCTGCCTTCATCATAGAGTTGCTAATCTACAAGTGCAGGAGTCCTCCTCTCTGTTTGAAAGCTTAACTCACGGGCTGGATTTTTCCTCTGTTGTGAAAACTCCCTCTACTCTATGTCAGGCAAGGTGACCTCATGCCCTCAGTCTCCCTTACCACATTTAGGGTCGCTGTCCAATATAAACCCTTGCTTATAGATGGAAGTTTGGTGGGACCCATTCCCTGGTCTGACCCTCATCTTCTCTTGGACAGGGAGCCTATGAAGGGGATAGTTGAGCAGTAAGGTATACCTTGAGCAAGTGGCTTGTTTGGAAATTAAAAACTGCAGTTCATATTGTAATACCATTCACCTTTCCCCAAGCAAACCTTTTTCTTCTTTCCCTTTCATTTGGAAGAAGCTTTTAAGGCTTAGCAAGATGCTCCCCCTGGACCCTAGTCCTTAGGAGAGGGATGTATTTCAGCTTCCTTGTGATTTTCATTCTTCACAGATTGGTGCACATAGTTATGCCCAGACTCAAGATCTCCTCCAAGATAAATTTAAGAAAGCTGCTTCCTGTCTTGGGCATCGAAAATTTGCTTACTCCAAAAGCAGACTTCTTAGACATCACAAAGGACCATCTCCCAGCTATTTTAGAGGTGAGTGGGGCAATTTCTAGAGTCTGGGCAAGTGCGCATTGAGTGCTGGGTGTTGGGTTGGGTTTGAGAGATGCCAAGCCCCTCACCTACTATGGGCAATGTCACCATATTCCTCAGCAGGATCTCCTGCAGATTGGAGGGTAGACGTGGATATGCTGGCACAAACTTGTCGATGAGAGTGGGGAACTGTCTTTGTTCCCCCCCTTTGTTGGGGTGGAAACAAGAATATCCAGCACCCATCCTCTTTACCTTTCTTTACACCACATACTTCTTGACAGTGTTTGAAAGGACCGACCCTCAGTAATTCTATCAGACCACCCACCATCCTCTGAGCTCTAGACACCTTTCCTCTCTTTTAAACACCCAAACTCCTTGAGCTGTCTGCACATGATGGGAATCTGAACTCAGCAATGAACCACTGCAGTGTGAACCCCTCCTTCAGGCATCTGGCCTTCAGGGGTGGATCTGACTGTTGAGATCCTGGAGTGGTTTTTTAGGAATGGAAGGCAGCTTTCCTCCATCCGCCATTGGCCATGGAGGGAGCCTGCCTCCCTAACCTTGGCCGTGATGGGCCGGCTGGGCACACTGCCCTGGCTTGTTCTCGGGCCAGCTAGTCTGGTCACGCCCAGCATTAAGACAGGACTTATTTCTCCCCAGGCTGTGCATGAAGCCAGAGTGGAAGTGAACGAGGAAGGTGTGGTAGTGGATGCAGCCAAGCACGTGGATGAGAAGACCGTCCTCCATAAGGCATGGAGGGCATCTCCTGTAGTTGTGAAATTCAACAGACCCTTCTTCCTGTTTATAGAGAATGAGAAAACTCAAAAAGAGCTCTTTGTGGGCAAAGTCTTCAACCCCAAATAGAGATGGGGCCATCCTGTGCTGAGCGAGAATGTAGCTGCTTATAAATAAAGTGAATAAAATTCACTCTTAGTGATTCAAGAGAAGTCGACTGAAAAGAGTGGTCTGTGAGTGGAGCTGGGATGGGTCACTGATGATCTGTCCAGGAACAAAGAGGGATAAGAAGGGGTTGGGGGCCTGCTAGGGACCTTTGGCCAGTGTGTCTTCTGTTCTGGACTTGACATCTGCTGGGAAGCAATGCGGAGGGATGTGAGCAGGTTTTGGTGGGTCATTCCGGTCTTTGGCTGTCCCATTGCTCTTGTTTCCTGCCCAGCTGGCCGTCAGGTCCCGTCCCCTCATCTGTGTAAGAGCAGCCACCACACTCACTCTGCCAGATGGCCCCAGGCAGGAAGCTGGGTGGGCAGAGGAGGAGATCGGAAGAAGAAGGCCCAGCACAGGTGGACCTCAGTGGGCCTCTGTGTGCTCGCCCAGCTACAGGGGAAATGGGGCACCTAGGAAGGCAAAGGGCCCCAAATACGCTGGCAGCAACTTCTCTGTCTCAGACCCTAGTTGCTTTTCATCTTTAAAATGACCCCCAGGAGGGAGTTATTATTATCTGCAGCTGGATAGGAAATAAAACTGATGAAGAGGGAAGAGGCAGAAGGGTGGGTGTGCACAGATGGTGTGTGTGTGTGTGTGTGTGTGTGTGTGTGTGTCTGTGTGTGTGTGTGTGTGTGTGTGTGTGTGTGTGTCTAAGGAAGGCTGGCACTTGTATACTACCTGGCTAGCCATGACTTTCTTTGGATATATGGGATCTTGGGGTCTGAGAGCAGCAGGTCATTTGACAAGAAAGGTCAGACCCAGAGGCTATGGGCATAGCTGGTGAAGATATTGGCTAAACAGGCTGACCCAAGAGTGACACCCAAGAGACTGGATCTTGCCTGGGTGGGCTAGTGCAGTGCAAAAACCCAGAGCAGACTAGGCCAGAAGGTAAAATAAAACTATTCTGGTAGAAAACCAAGGCTCAGTGATGAAAACACAAGCCCAGGAATGAAATTGGAGGCAAAAGATGGGCCATGAAGGGCTGCTGAGCCATGTACCGCCATGACTAAGCCAAAGCTACATTGTTGGGGGCATCTCCGTTAGACCCTAGTAACCAGGAGCTGGATGGCTCGGGGATGGGGGAGGGTGTGGCCAAAAGCCCAACAAAAGTCCAGTGTGGTGGGGTTTAGGACAGGACAAGTGTTTTCTTTTGATGAGGTGACCCTGAAGGAACCCCACACATTGCCAGAGGAGTCACTACTCCGGGGCTTGGATTTTCATTCATTTAACGAGTACAGTCAAGTGCCTGAGAAAAGAGCTTGCCATTTGCATCACTTTACTATGCAAGCTCTAAGAGAGGAGAGGCTTGGGAATAGGCCATGAGAGCAGCTTGGAGAAGTAGCTCAACAGAGAAACTAACTTGAGAGAAGAGCAATAAGACGAAATAGTCTAGAAGATGTGGAGGAAGTGTTGTCAGCCACATAACCAGAGGAAGGAAGGCCTGGAGACCCGTGCTTGTGCAAGTTTCAAATGAAAGCAGATCTATGATGAAAGCAGAGACGTGTGCTCAGAGTGGATGTTAAGGGCCCAGTGTTCCACACAGTAGAGGGTGTTCAAGGAGGACAATGAGGATCTGCTGTCCCGCATGCTAGAGAGCTTTCACAGATAATGATCAGTCCTAATGTCCTACCTGCCACAGGGTGCTCATGGTGGAGGTTAGGGGCCCGGCAATCCACATGCTAAAGAGAGGTGGGCCATGACACACAAACAAGAGGTTATTGGCACATGTCAGAACAATGCTGGGAAGACACTGAAAAGCAGTAGGCACCCAGGTCACTTCTATAGACTCAGCAAAGCCCACTTGCACAAGTAGTGATGGCAAGCTGTGCCACCCATGACGTTCAGGGCCACAACATGTGGGGCCTTCACTGGAGGCCAGGGGAGCCTTCCTCCGGACTGCAGCTATGAGCTGGCATGATTCCAAGGTGGAGTTGAAGGTGAGATGAGTTTGCATTCCCTACACATGTTTAAGGACACACTTCCATGCCCTCTGACCCTGAGATTGGAAGGACAGGTGAAGTGCCTGGGCACCAAGGTCAAAGGTTTTCACTCCAGGAAGGAGGCTGAGCACCAGTGAGGTGGTGCTCAATCTTCTTTTCTACCACCATTGGACATGTGTAAAGGCTACTTTTATTGTCAACTTGGCTGGGCCTTAGTGCCCACATATGTGGTCAGACATTACTCTGGATGTTTCTGTGAGGGTGCTTTTGGAGATTGATGTTGAAATTGGTACACTTTGGGTAAAGCAGATTATCCTCCATAATGTGGGTAGGCCTCACCCAATAAGTTGAAGGTTGTAATAGAACAGAGACTGCCTGCCTTCCCCGAGCAAGAGGGAATTCTACCAGCAGATGGCCTTAGGACTTGCACTGCAATGTCTGCTCTACCTGGGCCTCCAGCTCGATGGCCCACTATGCAGATTTTGATTTGCCTTCCTCCATAATCCCATGAACCAATTCCTTAAAACCTTACATTACTACCTGCCCTGCCTTGTTGTGCTTGCTCTGAGCCAGGTACTTCATAGACACTGCCATGTACAATTCCACTGAGTTCACAGCTCTCGGGGGCTGGGCTGCATGATGGCAGGCCTGGAATAGAATCCAAAATACATGACTCCCAGAGTTGTTTCTTCTTCCCTTACTATGGGATACATTATTATAAAGAGCCAAGTAACTTACGTGCAAGCCAAGAGTAAACTGGATTCTTCTTAGGTGAGAAAGGAGCCCTAGCAATGTACTTCACCTCTCTTGCTTAGTCATACCACAAATGTGATTTTATGAAACACCCTGGAAGTTCTCAGCATTGTCATAGACCAGAGAGAGGGTCTCAGATGTTGGTAGGTGTAGCAGACCACATCAGTGCTTGGCCCAAATGCCCATGGCCCCCACCTTTAAGTCCTGCATGGGCACCTGCAGCTCTCCACCAGAGGCTTTCTTGTGCCTCACACACCAGACAGGCCGGAGGCACCTCCGGCCCCAGCCCACTGGCAAATCAGATTGAGGTCCTGGGAGCTTTTATGTTTCAAAAGTACCTCCTGACTGGAACCACCATGCCAACCCGGATGAGCTTTTATTTTGTATTATGCATACGATTAAATAACTATATTTTAACAACATTTTATTGTTTTTTTTAGAATAAGATGTGTGTTCTTTGTGAGAAATTAGCACATTAGAAAATCTAGAACATAAAAGTCATCTCAGTTCCATCACCAGAAGATTCACCCATAAAAACATACTCATTTAGTTCCAGAATTTATTCTAGAACTTGAGTGCTATGTGGATAAACACGAGTCAGTGATCCCACTTTACGGGACTTTCAATATAACAGAGCAGATTTTGCTCTTTTTTTCTGAATTTCCTTCCAGTCTTTTTTTTTTTTTCCTGTACATGAACTGTATTTATTTAAAGTATCTGCAAAATACTGAAACAGTGTGACGGTGAAGGCTCCTGTTGGGGAGTTGAATTCACCCCTTGAGTGCAGCTCCACCACCTATTTGACCTCATGGAGTCTTGGTTTCACATCTGTAAGATAGGTATGTTCTTGCCTCTCTTACATTCCTTTTTTTCCAGTATTACTGAGAGATCATTGACATACATCACTGTATAGGTTTATGGCATACAGCATGCTGGTGTGCTTCAGTATATCATGAAATGCTTACCAGCATAGGCTTAGCTATCACCTTGCATTGTCACTAGGAGGGTGTCCCATAAAGAACACGCCTGGGTCGCACAAAATACAGACAATGGATTATTAGTAATCACGTCTCTACCCCCTCCATCATCGGCAGTGTCAGGGTGTCCTCAAACCAAGCCGAGTCCAGAATCACACCTCACTGGTGTGTAGGACAGTCAGACAGGACAGATACTTTGAAACAAAGGTCCCTACCTGTTTGCTGAGCATTGTCTTCATACCAGTTCCAGGAACTGACCTGGCAAATATTGACTAGGCTGCTGTGATCCTCAAACACCATTTTCCTGTGGGCAGGAGGTGATGCAGAGCTGAAGATCCAGGGCTCCCAGCTGAGGAACCTTGCTGTGAGTACCACACTTATGAATAAGATAAGGCAGGATGGCCGCTGCCTCTCCCTCCCTCTTCCCGCCCCCCCCCCTCTCTCGCGCTCTCTCTCTCTCTCTCTCTCTCTCTCTCTCTCTCTCTCTCTCTCGCTTTCAGTCTCGCTCTCGCTCTGGCTTTGGCAGCAGGGATGGGAGAACCGAGCCCCCTAAAGGGAAAATGCAGTCATGTACTGCTTCCGAGGCTTAAAGTAGGAACTGCAGGTTTAAACGACCTTTTACCGAAAACTTGTCCTTCAAAAATTTTGAGAGAGGATCTCCCACTGTTCCTGGCAGTTAGAAAACAGAACAATATAACTCAAAACAAAGTGGCAACATTGTTGCAGCAAATTTACTAGAAACTCTGTTGTATGGAAAAGGCTGTACTTCAGGCTCTGGTCTATCATGCTCCCCCCACTTAAGAGGTGTTTGTCTTGACCCTGAGTCTCAGTTTCCCAGTATGTACAACAGGGATAATAATACCTATTTCTTAAGGTTCTCATAAGGATTCAATTAAACAACGAAGCAAATATTTCTCCACAAGAGCACTGCTGGCATCTGGCAGGACCATTCTTCATTGCATGTGACAGTTCTGGCATTTCAATAACTTTCTTTCTCCCACTAGACTCCAGTAGCACCCCTTCTCCGGTCTTTGAGGTGATCTCAACGCCATCCCCCCTCTCAGCACCCCATCCTCTGCATTCGAGAACACTCTGGCTGGGAACCAGCTATACAGTGTATCTAATACCTCACCACAATACAAACAATAAACGGAAATGTTATAATTGATTGGAGTTTTTACTTTTCCTCTAGAATCTTTCTGGAAAAAGAATAAAGACATAAATTGGGTGTTGTTAAACCCCACCCTCCATAGAAAGGGGTGAAAATTAACACTGCATACTTTGTATGTGCCAGGTGCTTTATACATTGTACGTCTGGTAATCTTTAAGCCACCCCACCCCCCAGGAGGCAGGCATTATCATTTGCATTTTTCAAATGGGGATTTTGGGGTTCAGAGCAGTTTCTTCACTCAGAATACACAATGAGATATTGCAGAACCTTGATTCCAACCCAGGCCCCTGATTTACAATTCCATCCTCGTCGGGAACTACCTTCTTCTGCATGTCTGGGAACCTCTAAGATGCAGTAGGATCGAAAATGGTGGTGAGTTCAATGGGATGAAAAGAATAAACTAAAATCATTTTATTATAGCTGTATTTCTTATTTCCCCAGGGGCAGGCCAATTTTTAAGGTGCTCTGCTTCCCAACATGGATGGAAACTGTCATTAAGCGAGCCCACACCGAGCTGTGGAGGGAGGGAGGAGGTGGTATTGGGAAATCACCCATAGCACTTTGACCTGCAAACTTGTTTTGTTTCAGCATAACCGATCATGAGGCTACATTTGTCCCTCCTGACAAGTGGCCTTTGGGGTTTGGGTATTTAGGGTGCCAGGTGCTAAAAACCAGCTACAGAAATACATCTCTACCACGTTACCGTGGCCTTTGTAACAATCTGGAGGCCATTGGTTTGGGCAAAAGGTAGTAAAGTTGCTGATTACGACTTCAGTGTTATCAGGACAGACGAGCAGGACTGGCGGTCAGCAGTGGAAGGGCCAGTCCTGAAAGGAGCAAGGACACAGTACTCTCCATGCAGAGGACACCAGGGTGGCGATGAGCCAGTGAGGCCTGGGGCTGTGTGGGGGGGCCCTGAATGGGTAAGGAGGGCACTAGACAGGGGCTGAGGGATCAGAGACGAGCTTGTCTACACTGCAGTTTCCCTTCGAGCTGGGGTACATTCTCTGCCCTGAAACTAGGGGTCTCCTGCTCCTGCATCCCTTTGACCCACTAACTGTGGCTTGAAGTCCCTTTGGGCTTATTTTATAAATGTAGGCACAGGAGATGCTCTATTGACCTCCTAGGGCCGTAACAGAGTGCCACGTCTGAGTGACTTAATGCAGATATGTCTCACGGTTCTGGAGGCTGGAAAGCCCCAGATGAAGACATTGGCTGGGTTGGTTCCTTCTGAGGCTGTGAGGGAGAACCTGCTCCAGGCCTCTCCTCTGGCTTCTCGGGGCTGCTGGCCCTGTGGGGTTCCTTGGGTGTGGGAGCACCACCGTCATCCTCACAGGGTGCTCTCCCTGTCTGGGTGTCTATGACTGTATCTCCTCTCTTTAGAAGGACTCCAGTCATATTATGTTAGGGCCCATCTAATGACCTCACCTTAACTGATTACAACCTCAACAACCCTATTTCCAAACAACATTACATTCAGAGATACTGAGATTAGGACTTCAACACATAAACTTAGGGGGGCAGGGGTGTACACAATTCAACCCATAACAGATATCTTTCCTAAACTTCTGCATCAATCAAGATACAGCTGCTGCATGTGACAAGTGGTACTGGAGAGAACAAGCTTGGTGGAGACAGCGCTGGTCTCTCCCCCAAGGGTGGAGAGATCTGGTGGCCTTGCCACCCCTCCTGGGCTGCCCTCATCCACAAGGTCCCCAAGGCTGATGATCGCACCACACTCCACCTGATGGAAGACTGAAGGAGTACGGGCACTCCTCTTTCTCTGAGGACCTGACCCAGGAGTTGCACACATCTTCCAGTCCCCTCCCCTCCAGTTGGTGAGATAGCAGTTAGTGGCCACACCTGAGTGCAGGGAGGTCCAGCATCACTCATGGTCAGTGTCCTGAACATCTGCTCTATTTAATGGACTGTTAACCCAATCCTTGCAAGTTAATGTATGATTGAAAGAATGACTGGAAATAAGAAAGCAAAAAGAAAAAGTAAAGAGGGATGGAAAGGAAGGAGAGAGGAAAAGAGAGAGAAGGAAGGATGCAGAGAGGGAGGCAGGGAGAGTAGACGATGGAACTATTTTTTATAGCCTGGAGTCTATAACTGATGTGTGTATAAGACTTTGGGGGCAGACATGCAGCAGCTGTATCTTAATTGATGCAGAAGTTTAGGCAAGATACCTGTTATGGGTTGAATTGTGTACACCCCCGCCCCCTAAGAAACAAAGTCTTATACACGCATCAATATGCAATACAGACTTAGGGCTGCTGTTCTGACTGTGGCCTTGGGGGAAAATGCATCGCTTCTTGCTCACCCACCACCTCTTCCTCTGCTGTGTCCCTCATGACACCTCGGTGGGGTACAGACGGGCTTTTAGGCTTATTGTGAAAGCAATGGGGAACCACGAAGTTATTTATGAAGAAGAATGACATGTTCAATATCTTGTTTTCAGAAGATGGGGCCAGCCTGGCTGCAGATGCTGGGAGCAGGGATCCTGGCCTCTCTCCACTGTCAGCACCTTCCTGCCCATGCAGAGAAGAGTCTGGGGGTGCCTCAAGCCCCCAGTGAGCAGCTCCCAGAGCCAGCCCCCACCTACCATAAAGTCACACACACCATTACCAAATTTGCTTTGCGTTTGTATAAGCGTCTGGCAGCGGAAACCCCAGGAAACATCTTCTTCTCCCCAGTGAGCATCGCTACCACCCTCGCCCTGCTCTCTCTTGGGGCCCAAGCTGACACCCCAACTCAGATCCTGGAAGGCCTTGGCTTCAACCTCACGGAGACCCCAGAAGCTGACATCCACCAAGGTTTCCAGAGCCTCATCCACACCCTTGACCTGCCCAGCCCCAAACTTGAACTGAAAGTAGGCAACTCCCTGTTCTTGGACAAGCAACTAAAGCCTCAGCAGCACTTTTTGGACAACATCAGGGAGTTGTATAGAGCGTTGGCTTTTTCTGCCAACTTCACAGATTCTGCTACAACCGGGAGGCAGATTAATGATTACGTGAGAAAGCAAACATACGGGCTGGTCATGGACTGCCTCCAGGGGTTCACCCAAGACACACTCATGGTTCTCTTGAATTATATCTTCTTCAAAGGTGAGGGCTGACTCGCACAGAATAACCGCCACCGCCACCATCTCTGGCCCTGCCCCGAAAAGCCACCTACCTTGAAGTCTTCTCGTTGCTTCTTCTGGTTGTTACTTCAGAATATTTAAATAATGCTCTTACACAACTACTTCTAGATTTACCAATATTTGGTTTCCCTTGACATTTCTTCTATTTTTATTCTGATTTCTTTGTTTTACACTCCATCTAATTTTTCTATTAATGATTCAATTTTTATATATATTTTTATATTAAGGTATTATTGATATACACTCTTATGAAGGTTTCACATGAAAAAACAATGTGGTCACTACATTTATCCATATTATCAAGTCCCCACCCATACCCCAATGCAGTCACTGTCCATCAGTGTAGTAAGATACCACAGATTCACTGTGTGCCTTCTCTGTGCTACACTGTTTTCCCCGTGATCCCCCACACCATGTGTATTAAACAAAATACCCCTCGATCCCCTTCTCCCATCCTCCCCATCCGTGCTCCCAAACCCCTCCCCTTTGGTAACCACTAGTTCCTTCTTGGAGTCTCTGAGTCTGCTGCTATTTTGTTCCTTCAGTTTTGCTTTGTTGTTATACTCCACAAATGAGGGAAATCATTTGGCACTTGTCTTTCTCTGCCTGGCTTATTTCACTGAGCATAATATCCTCCAGCTCCATCCATGTTGTTGCAAATGGCAGGATTCGTTTCCTTCTTATGGCTGAATAGTATTCCATTGTGTATATGTACCACTTCTTCTTTATCCATTCACCTACTGATGGGCACTTAGGTTGCTTCCATACCTTGGCTATTGTAAAAAGTGCTGCAATAAACATAGGGGTGCATATGTCTTTTTGAATCTGAGAAGTTGTATTCTTTGAGTAAATTCCAAGGAGTGGGATTCCCAGGTCAAATGGTATTTCTATTTTTTTAGTTTTTTGAGGAACCTCCATATTGCTTTCCACATGGTTGAACTAGCTAACATTCCCACCAGCAGTGTAGGAGAGTTCCTCTTTCTCCGCATCCTCACCAGCATTTGTTGTTCTTAGTCTTTTGGATGCTGGCCATCCTTACTGGTGTGAGATGATATCTCATTGTGGTTTTAATTTGCATTTCCCTGATGATTAGTGATGTGGAGCATCTTTTCATGTGCCTGTTGGCCATCTGAATTTCTTCTTTGGAGAACTGTCTCTTCATATCCTCTGCCGATTTTTTAATCAGGTTATTTGCTTTTGGGTGTTGAGGTGTGTGAGTTCTTTACATATTTTGGATGTTAACCCCTTGTCAGATATGTCATTTACAAATATATTTTCCCATACTGTAGGATGCCTTTTTGTTCTGTTGATGGTGTCCTTTGCTGTACAGAAACTTTTAGGTTTGATGTAGTCCCATGAGTTCATTTTTGCTTTTGTTTCCCTTGCTCAAGGAGATGCGTTCAGGAAGAAGTTGCTCATGCTTATATTCAGGAGATTTTTGCCTATGTTGTCTTCTAAGAGTTTTATGGTTTCATGACTCACATTCAGGTCTTTGATCTATTTTGAGTTTACTTTTGTGTATGGGGTTAAACAATAATCCAATTTCATTCTCTTCCATGTAGCTGTCCAGTTTTGCCAACACCAGCTGTTGAAGACGCTGACATTTCCCCATTGTATGTCCATGGCTCCTTTATCATATATTAATTGACTGTATATGGTTGGGTTTATATCTGGGCTCTCTAGTCTGTTCCATTGGTCTATGGGTCTGTTCTTGTGCCAGTACCAAATTTGTCTTGATTACTGTGGCTTTATAGTAGAGCTTGAAGGTGGGGACCATAATCCCCCCAGCTTTATTCTTCCTTCTCAGGATTGCTTTGGCTATTCAGGGTCTTTTTTGGTTCCATATGAATTTTAGAACGATTTTCTCTAGTTCGTTGAAGAATGCTGTTAGTATTTTTATAGGAATTGCATTGAATCTGTAGATTGCTTTAGGCAGGATGGCCATTTTGACAATATTAATTCTTCCTATCCATGAGAATGGGATGTGTTTCCATTTATTGGTATCTTCTTTAATTTTTCTCATGAGTGTCTTGTAGTTTTCAAAGTATAGGTCTTTTACTTCCTTGGTTAGCTTTATTCCTAGGTATATTATTCATGCAACTGTGAATGGAATTGTTTTCCTTATTTCTCTCTCTGCTAGTTCATTGTTAGTGTATAGGAATGTATCAGATTTCTGTGGATTAATTTTGTATCCCGCAACTTTGCTGAATTCAGATATTAGATCTAGTAGTTTTACAGTGGATTCTTTAGGGTTTTTTATGTACAATATCATGTCATCTGCAAACAGGGACAGTTTAACTTCTTCCTTGTCAATCTGGATGCCTTTTATTTTTTTGTGTTGTCTGATTGCCATGGTAAGGACCTCCAGTACAATATTGAATAGAAGTGGAGACAGTGGGCATCCTTGTCTTGTTCCCAATCTTAAAGGAAAAGCTTTCAGCTTCTTGCTGTTAAGTATAATGTTGGCTGTGGGTTTGTCATGTATGGCCTTTATTATGTTGAGGTACTTGCCCTCTATACCCATTTTGTTGAGAGTTTTTATCATGAATGGATGTTGAATTTTGTCAAATGTTTTTTCAGCATCTATGGAGATGATCTTGTGGTTTTGTCCTTCTATTTGTTGATGTGGTGGATGATGTTGATGGATTTTCGAATGTTGTACCATCCTTGCACCCCTGGGATGGATAACACTTGATCATGATGAATGATCTTTTTGATGAATTTTTGAATTCAGTTTGCTAATATTTTGTTGAGTATTTTTGCATCTATGTTTCAGGGATATTGGTCTGTAATTTTCTTTTTTTGTGGTGTCTTTGCCTGGTTTTGGTATTAGAGTGATGCTGGCCTCATAGAATGAGTTTGGAAGTGTTCCCTCTTCTTCTACCCTTTGGAAAACTTTAAGGAGGATAGGTATTAGGTCTTCACTAAATGTTTGATAAAATTCAGCAATGAAGCCATCTGGTCCAGGTGTTTTGTTCTTGGGTGGGTTTTTGATTACCAGTTCAATGTCATTGCTGGTAATTGGTCTGTTCAGATTTTCTGTTTTTTTCTGAGTCAGCCTTGGGAGGTTGTAGTTTTCTAGAAAGTTGTCCATTTCTTCTATGTTATCCAGTTTGTTAGCATATAATTTTTCATAGTATACTCTCATAATTCTTTGTATTTCTGTGTGTCCATAGTGATTTTTCCTTTCTCATTTCTGATTCTGCTTATGTGTGTAGACTCTCTTTTTTGCTTGATAAGTCTGTCTAGGGGTTTACCTTTTTGTTTATTTTCTTGAAGAACCAGCTCCTGCTTTCATTGATTCTTTCTATTGTTTTATTCTTCTCGATTTTATTTATTTCCACTCTAATCTTTATTATGTCCCTCCTTCTACTGACTTTGGGCCTCATTTGTTCTTGTTTTTCTAGTTTCATTGTGAGTTTAGACTGCTCTTATGGGGTGGTTCTTCTTTCCTGAGGTAGTCCTGTATTGCAATATACTTTCCTCTTAACACGGCTTTCACTGTGTCCCACAGATTTTGTGGTGTTGAATTATTGTTGTCATTTGTCTCCATGTATTGCTTGATCTCTGTTTTTATTTGGTCATTGATCCATTGGTTATTTGGAAGCATGTTGTGAAGGCTCCATGTGTTTGTGGGATTTTTCATTTTCTTTGCGTAATTTATTTCTAGTTTCATATCTTTGTGATCTGAGAAACTGGTTGGTACAATTTCAATCTTTTTTAATCTACCGAGGTTCTTTTTGTGGCCTAATATATGATCTATTCTTGAAAATGTTCCATGTGCACTTGAGAAGAATGTGTATTCTGCTGCTTTTGGGGGTAGAGTTCTGTAAATGTCTGTTAGGTCCATCTGTTCTATTGTGTTATTCAGTGCCTCTGTCTCCTTACTTATTTTCTGTCTGGTTTATCTGTCCTATGTAGTGAGTGGTGTGTTGAAGTCTCCTAGAATGAATGCATTGCATTCTATTTTTTCCTTTTAATTCTCTTAGTATTTGTTTTACATATATAGGTGCTCCTGTGTTGGTCGCATAGATATTTATAATGGTTATGTCTTCTTGTTGGATTGACCCTTTTATCATTATGCAATGTCCTTCTTTGTCTCCTGTGACTTTCTTTGTTTTGAAGCCTGTTTTTGTCTGATTCAAGTACAGCAACTCCTGCTTTTTTCTCCCTATTAGTTGCATGAAATATCTCTTTCCATACCTTCACTTTTAGTCTGTGTATGTCTTTGGATTTAAGGTGAGTCTCTTGTAGGCAGCATATAGATGGGTCTTGATTTTTTATCCATTCAGTGACTCTGTATCTTTTGATTGGTACATTCAGTCCATTTACATTTAGGGTGATTATCAATATATATGTACTTATTGACATTGCAGGCTTTAGATTCATGGTTACCAAAGGTTCAAGGTCAACTTCCTTACTATCTAAGAGTCTAACTTAACTCACTTAATATGCTATTACAAACACAATCTAAAGTTTCTTTTTTCTCCTCATTTTTCTTCCTCCTCCATTCTTTATATATTAGGTATCATATTCTGTTCTCTTTGTCTATCCCTTGATTGACTTTGGAGATAGTTTATTTAATTTTTGCATTTGCTTAGTAATTAGCTGTTCTACTTTCCTTACTGTGGTTTTATTACCCCTGGTGACAGCTATTAAACCTTAGGAAAACTTCCATCTATAGCAGTCCCTCCAAAATACACTGTAGAGATGGTTTGTGGGAGGTAAATTCTCTCAGCTTTTGCTTATCTGGAAATTGTTTAATCCTCTTTCAAATTTAAATGATAATCTTGCTGGATAAAGTATTCTTGGTTCAAGGCCCTTCTGCTTCATTGCATTAAATACATCATGCCACCTTTCTGGCCTGTAAAGTTTCTGTTGAGAAGTCTGTTAGCCTGATGGGCTTTCCTTTGTATGTGATCTTATTTCTCTCTCTGGCTGCTTTTAATAGTCTGTCCTTATCCTTGATCTTTGTCATTTTAATTACTATATGTCTTGGTGTTCTCTTCCTTGGGTCCCTTGTGTTGGGAGGCATCTCCATGGCCTGAGAGACTATCTCCTTCCCCAGATTGGGGAAGTTTTCAGCAATTACCTCCTCAAAGACACTTTCTATCCCTTTTTCTCTGTACTTCTTCTTCCAATACCCCTATAATGCAAATATTGTTCCTTTTGGATTGGTCACACAGTTCTCTCAGTATTCTCTCATTCTTGGAGATCCTTTTTCTCTCTGTGCCTCGGCTTCCTTTATTCCTCTTCTCTAGTTTCCATTTCATTTATCATCTCCTCCACCGTATCCAACCTGCTTTTAATACCCTCCATTGTGCTCTTCAATGATTGGATCTCTGACTGGAATTCATTCCTGAGTTCTTGAATATCTTTCCATACCTCCATAAGCATGTTAATGATTTTTATTTTGAACTCCCTTTCAGGAAGAGTCATGAGGTAGATGTCACTTAAATCTTTCTCAGGAGTGGTATTAATAATTTTACTCTGAATCAGATTCCTTTGGCATTTCATGTTTGTATATGGCGCCCTCTAGTGCCCAGAACCTCTACTCCCTGGAGCTGCTCAGCCCCTGAAGCAATGTCGGGGGTCACAGGGGAGTGGTATTTGTGCCTGGGGGGAGGAAAGAGCTGTTTCCTGCTTCTGGCTGCTATGCCTGTCTCCACTGCCTGAACCAGTGGGCTGAGCACACAGGTATAAGCCTTTACGCTTTGCACTTGTAGTTGTTCTAGACAGATCTTCCCTCTGGCTGGGCTCATGCCAGGGTCGGGTTTGCCAGTTTGCTAGCCAGGTGGGGCTGGCTGGAAGAAAGGCGCAGTAGGCTGCATATCATGGAGGGGGTACTTGGAGCTGTGTAGCCAGCCAGGGAGCTGGAGCACCTGAAGATCGTCTAAGGAGGAAGATTTATTTTTCCTCCTTAAATATGAGAGTCTATATGGCAAAGTTCCCAACCTTCTGGGCAGAGTGTACCTGGACAATTTTGTCTACCTGTCCTCTCTCCTGAGCAGTAAGCTCTGTGCAATCCTTGCCCCTTTAGCAGCCCTCTTGCTAAGGGTTTCCTTGTTAGGAAGTCTCTCAGACTGCCTGCCTTTCTTTTGTCCCAAAGCAGCCGGATACAGATCCCTGCTTTCCACAAGCAGCTGGAATCTCAGTCTCTCCAGGAATTCTGCCTGTCTTAGCTTTCCAACCCTGTAATCACAAGAGTATCATGCAAGCACCATGAATTGTAGGTTTGTGCTCCCAGAGCAGATCTCCAGAGTTAGGTATTCAGCAGTCCCAGGCCTCCACTCCCTCCCTGCTTGGTTTCTCTTCCTCCCACCGGTGAGCTGGGGTGTGGCTTCCCGCCAGGCCACAGCTTTGGTATGTTACCCTGTTCTGTGAGGTCTGCTCTTTTCTCCAGGTGTATGCAGTCTTGTGCAGTACTCTTTCCTGTTGTTCTTTCATGATTAGTTGTATTAATTATATTTTCATATTATATGCAGTTTTAGGAGGAAGTCTGTGTCTCACCTCTCACACTGCCATCTTTAATCCCCTAATAATTCATTTTTTAGGGAAGCATTTTATTTTATGTATTATTATCCATTTCAAACATACAGCAATATACAAAGGATAATATAAAAACCACCATACAGTTCCCCCTCAAAATGAACAAATACTAACATTTTACCATTTGCTTCAGATTTTTAAAAATATAATATTGTAGATACATTTCAATTCCTTTTAATCATCCCCTGGTCCCATTTCTCACCTTCCATCTCTCCCCAGAGGCAACCACTATCCTAGGGTTGGTGTGTATCCTTCTATCCTTGTGTCCACAGCATTAGTACATTAAATATGTATCCAAAATCATATGCAATATGGTTTATGTGTTTTAAAAATTTACATAAATGATATCACACCATACATATTATTTTTCACTTATGTTTTATTTTTATTGTCATTATCACATCTTAATTTATATAGATAGCTTATTTTGACTGGTGCATTGGACATTTGTTACTTTTAGGGCCTATTTCCTTTTATTTCAGTTGTTTCCTGAATTAGTAGCATATATAACAATGTATGAAATATGTAGCCTATGATAATGATATATGCTACTAGGAAAATTAGCTCCTCAATTGTTTTAGCCTCAACTCCATACTTTATCCAGATTTCCTTAATTTTCACCCAATTTTTTTCTATTCCAATATCTCATCCAGGATCCACATTACATTTAGTCACCATGTCAATTTGGGCTCCTTTTAGCTGTTACTGTTTCTCAGACCTTCTTGGCTTTTAATAACCTTGACAATTTTGAGGAGTACTGGCTGGGTATTTTGTAGAATGCCCCTCAGTTGGGATTCACTTGGTGTTTACCCCATGATTAGAATGCAGTGATGGTTTGGAAGAGAAAGGTCATGGAGGTGAAGTGCCACTCTTATCACATCATGTCAAGGATACAGGCTACAAAGTGATTTATCACCATTGATGCTGACCTTGACCAGCTGGCTGAGATGATGCTTGGCAATTTCTCCACTGGAAAGTTACCCTTTGTCCCCTTCCTATGCTGTGCTCTTTAGAATCAGGTCACTATGTACATCCCATACTTGTGAAGTGTAGAGTTATGGTCCATCTCCTTGACATAGAAGGATCTACATAAATTATTTGGAATTATTCTGCATGGGAGACTTTTCACCTCCCACATTTATTAATTCAACCATTTATATACATAATTATGCATTCATGGATATTCATTTTATACTTTGGATTCTAATCCAATACTACTTAATTTTATTGCTCAAAGTTTTCCCACATTGACCACTGGGAGCTTTCTGTTCATTTCCATGTTCCTTGATATGCCCCCATCATTGCTGATTTTTTTGTTTGTTTGTTTTAAGGGAAAACTTCCTTACTTTCTGGCACAACAGGACACACCAGGCTCATCTTTTATGTTCCCTGCCTCCAGGAAAACATCTCTTTACCTCTCTGTGCTGCCATTGGTGATTTCTTCAGTTCTAGCTTCTGTTTTACTAAATCTCTCTTAAGCCATGTCTAAATCTATTGTTTAACTCACCTGCTGAGTTTTTATTTCACCAACTATATTTTCACTTAAAGAATTTCTGTTTTGCTTAGATCTACTTATTATTTTGTCACAATGGCCCATTCCTATGAATTTTATTCCTTACCTTTTTTTAACACACTTTTTAAAAATGCCTTTCAGGTGATCCCATTATCTGGAGATCTTAAGCTGTGACTTCTTGGTTTTGTTGTGCCTACTGATTGTCTCTCAAGAGAGGACTGGAATTTTCAGCCTTGAGCTCATTTTAAGTAGAAATTATCTTTCTGTGAGAGTTTCTTGTGGCCAGTTGTGGAAGTGTCTTTAGGGGACAATTTCACATATGCTTCTTGTCTAGTCCTATTTGTTTCACCAGTTCTATATTAATTTCCAGGTTGAGGAGTTCCTGTCATGGATGATTAATGAGAACATAGCTCTCTCCTAGGTTGGAGAGTTCCTACACCGAGTGTGTTATGAGAACAAAGAACACAGTGTAGGTGACTCCTTCCCCACTGGCCTGGAAATGTGGTGAGCTGTCTTATCTCATCTCTGTGCTGCTGGGCCCAGAGTTTCTCAGTTCAGGTTCCTATGGGGAAGGGATTGCCTTTCATAGCTTCTGGCCACTTGCAGACAGATCATTTCCAAGTGTGGGCCTGAATTTCATTTATTTCTCCTGAGAAGACATTACACACCACCCTCTAACCGCTTATCTGATTTTGATAACCCATGAGCCAGATGACTTCAGCTCCAAATCAGAAATATGCATTCCTGGTTTGTATCTGGAGGCTTTGCTTCTTGTTTTTGAACTCAACTATTTACTTATTTATTTTTCCATTATCCTATCTATATTTTCTAAGTGTCCAAGCAGAAAAAGCAGGTTTTTCCTAATTCAGTCTGTGATGCTGACCAGAAGTCTCAAGGGCCTGAGTCTTAATCATCTTTGATTCTCTGGAGTCTGACATAGGTCAAGCATGTCTTAAATGTTTGCTGGATGAATGATTTCAAGTTAAACTTAGGTCTCATGTTTGAGGCCTCTAGGGATGCTATTCATTTATTAATTCAGAAACATACATCAAGTAATAACTATATAACAGGGACTTTGCTAGCCCCTCAGGAAAACCTATAAGTAAGATAGAGTTTTCCCATCCTTATGTATCTTATAGCTCTACATGTGCTGTAAATAAGTAAAAAGGCAAATACAACTCCATGGGAAAGTGATGCTTTAGTTGAGTAGTTATGAGTGTCATGGAACTCTTGAAAGATACACCTTTCCAGACTTGGGGAGTAAGGGAAGGCTTCCCAGAATAGAAGGGATCTAAGCTGAAATACGAAAAAATGAGCTGAATTTACCCAGGCAAAGAAATTGTGGGAGAAATGAGGAGAAGAGAGTTCAGGTTGAAAAAACAGCATGTGGAAGGTCCAAGGAAAATAAATGCAATTTCATTTTCAAGAAACGGAAACAATTTGAGTTAGATTAGAGCATGGAACAAAATGGGGAAACACCTGGGGAGATGTGCCAAGAGATGCCATAAAAAGGTAAGCAGGGGCCATGTTGAGAACGTTAAACTTTATCTATAGGAGCCCAGAATTACCAAAAAAGTTTAAAGTAGTGGAGTGACACAATCACATCCGTTTGAGAAAGACCAGTCGTGCTACAATTTGGAAAATGGTTTGGATGGGAGTAAGGGTCAAGATCAGAGACAAGTTTTGAGATTTTCAAAGTGGTCCGAAGTAGGTAAGATGGTAGCCTCAAATAAAGTTGTGGCTTTGGAGATAGAATCAGCAAGACTTGGCCACTGATTGGGTGTGGACATCAGGGACAGGATGAGCCACCCAGCTCCAATCTCTGTCACCAAGATGAGTGGTTTCAGGAGGTCAAGTCAGGAGATGGTTGTGGGTGGAAATTGTTAAGTAGAAAAAAAAAAGATACTACACAAGGGGACCAGACAATGACTGACAGTCTGCAGTTCTAACTATATTCTGCAATTCTAACCATATCTTAATGGGCTTTTGCATTATATATTATATTTTATTAGCTGAATTCTTTCTCCTTTTCCAGTTTGAATGTTAGGGAATTGGGAGGTAGAGAGTGGCTCTCAAGCTTCTCTGTAGAAGATTGTTGCGATCTAGAGATGGCTTGGCAGAGAGGGGTCAACCCAGTGTTTGTCACCATCCCTGCTCTACCACATAATGATTCTGCAAATCGGTTCTCTATAGACTCACGTTCAGCTGCTCATCTTTGACACAGAGATCACAATTTCATATTAGTTTTGTGAAGATATAAAGAGCTAATACCTGGTACACGGAAGAGGCTTAGTAGGTGGAAATATCTTTTAGCCTCCTGAAGGCCAAGTGTCTCTGAACAGGAATGAAATCATAGGCCATTTCAGCTCAGATTCTGGGGACATGCTCTAGTGGCTGGGCCTGGCCTAAATTCTGTCCCCCCAATTCTGTATCCATGTCACTTCTCTGCCTCACATTCAGATACCCAAGAGGAAGCCCCCAAACCAGTGTGGCTTAGTGTATGTCTGCCCAGAATTGCTCTCATGGAGTGCATTTTCATAGTTTTATGGATTTTGTGTCCTAAGCCAAGTGGAAGCAGCCTTTCAATCGCTACCAGACCCAGAAGCAAGAGAGCTTCTTTGTGGATGAGAGGACTTCCCTCCACGTCCCCATGATGCACCAAAAGGAAATGCACAGATTCCTCTATGACCAGGAGGTGGCCTGCACTGTACTCCGGATGGAATACAGCGGGAATGCCCTGGCCCTGCTGATCCTCCCTGACCCTGGGAAGATGGAGCACGTGGAAGCAGCTCTGCAGCCAGAGACCCTGAGAAAATGGGATCAATTGCTGTTTCTCAGGTGAGTTTCAGGGTGGAAGGACTCCAGCAGACTTTGTTCAAGAATCAGGACACAGGTTTTAATCAACGCCAATTGCAAGAGTCCAAATTCTAAGTTTGGCTCAATGGACCTGCCTTTTAACTGTATGTTTTAGGCAATTCTCTTATGTTTTAGGCCTCAGGTTTCCTCAAATGTAAAATGAGACCATAATAATCTCCACACTGGGGAGCTTGGAGATTAACCAAGTTAATATGTATAGGGCTCTGAGCGTGTTACCTGATTCAGGATAAGTGCTCACCAGGCATTAATCCCTCTTATCCCTTCCTGGGGGTCATTCTGGCTGACTTCCTTTCCTCTTGCTTCTCCTTTCCTCCATATAATCATTTACGACCGAAAGGTGAGTTAAGTGTAGCAAAAACTCAGATCAAGGCAATTACTCAAAATAATTATGACCCCCACAGAACAGTGCATATTCTTAAAAGTGCTTTTTTTTAAATTAAAACATTTCTTAAAGAAATTAAATACCAAGGAGAGCATTGTAAAAATCAAAGTGTCAGTTTTATGGGCTGTCTATCTTACTCCCTTCCATCTCACCTCTCTCATTTTGTGGTTTTTCTCACAGTGGTTTCTGCCTTTTCTGGTTTGCTTAGACCCTCTTCACCAGCTAATCGTTTCTTGGAGTGTGTTATCCTTCATGGGTAGTCTGGGATGCAATCTGGCCTTGGGTTCTGATTATCTTTCTGTATCACAAACCTCCCCAAAATGGAATGCCTTGAAAAAAAACTATTCCTTCTCTTGATTCTGTGGCCAGTTCTCCCTTGGGGCTCTCATCACCGGAGTCGGATGGTGGCTGGGGCTGGAGCACTGACGTCTCCTCCTCTCAATGTCTGCAGACTGGCTGGCTGGCTCATATACGGACTGGCTGACATCTCTCTCTCAATGCAGCAGCTCCACAAGACTGGCTTGGGCTTCTGCACAGCAGCTCATATAGCAAATGTTTCTGTACGGCAGCTCAGGGCTCCAAGGAGTGTTCCAAAAGGCAGAAAATGAAAGCTCCACTCTCTTAAGGTCTGGGCTCAGAAGTGTCACTTCTTCCATATTCTTAAGGTCAGAGCAGACACAGAACCCACCCAAATTCCAGCAGTGGAGGTACAGACCGTCTCTCTCAGTGGCCATCTCTGATCCACCACCACTCAGCAAACACCAGCCACCCTCATGCCTACAGGACCCTTCTCTCAGCAACCCACCCAAGCCGAGGTATCAGGGGTAGAAAAGGATGTTTTGTGTTTGGACAGAGATTAAAGTACAAATTAAAGAGATATAGGTCAAGGCCAAGAGCCAGAATTTAATGGACCCTTGTTGTCAATCAATCTATACATCTTTGGTAGTTTCTGATTCCAGCCTTATATTCTCAAGCTCCCTCAGGGTGAGACTGCCCCTTCCCCCATCACGGGAGTAAGTACTTTAGAATCTTCCAGAACAGCTGGCTTTTCCTCTGGAAAAGTATATTTTGACTTCTCACTTTGACCTTCAAAATGCAAAGCCAACCCAAGTTATTTTTCTAAATCTCAGATGTTTCATGTGCTGGGGAGTTGATGTCAGAGCAGCATTTTAATGGGCTTTCAGACATGAAAACTGATGGTTACCAGGCCTCCCTCCTTCAGCTGTGAGGATGGTTAGCTTCCTGAGGGAAACCATGCTTCCTGCAAACTGTTCATTCTTCATTTACACTGAAGGTCTCCCAGTGTCGGGTTCTCTACTAGACACCCCTCTGCTAGACTCTGCTCAAGGCCCCTTCCAGGGCTTGGGCCTGCCCTCCGAGTGCTGTGTGTGGAAAATTTGTCAACAAAGCTAAGATGTCTTGTCCACTGTTCTCTACATCCTTCCCCTCCTTTTTACTGTTCAACCCTGATTTCCAACTGCCTCTCTCTTCAGTTAGGCACGTGGACGCTCATACTACCCAGAAGGTAAACAGGCAATGATTCCCTATCCTGAATTAGGATTTCTCATGTGAATTCATTAGAGACAGAAGTTTCTAAGCTGGTTAGCTGCTAATCTCACTCATCTGACACCAAATGCACTGGTGTTGTCTTTCCCTACATATATGTACACAATAACAATATTCTACCCAGAAGTAATATAACTCCATTTGGGTTCCCAGACCCAATTCCAGCATGTGTAAATATGTGGGAGGGGGTCTTCCCATACATACTAACACCAAGCAATTCTCAAGCACCAACAGGGTGTCTGAGAACTCAACTCAATCTGATGCTATCTGCCGGGAGACAGCACCAGATTCCCCAGGTTAAGGGCTCCGTCCTACAAGTCTGCCCTCCACCCTCAACTCCACATACCAGTCGCAAGCTCCAGGCAGTACCCTGTGCTTCTAACCTACGGGCTACAGATTGGAGATTCCCATGACCTCCCCCTTAGGTTCAATCAATTTGCTAGAGCAGCTCACAGAACTCAGGAAAACACTTATGTTGACCAATTTAATAAAGGATACAGGATACTGTAAAGGATACAAGTTAACAGCCAGATGAAGAGAAACATAGGGCAAGTTCCCAGATAATGGAGCTTCTATCCTCGTAGAGCTTGGGGCCTGGCTCAGTGGTGGCACATGGTATTCTGGTTCCCCAAGCACAGAAGCTCTCTCTGACTGAGAAGCAGGGTCCAGCCGAGCAGAACAGGGAACAATACGCTCTTCTCAGGGGGCGTTGTGAGGGCTTCACTGCATAGTCATGATTGACTAAATTATTGGCCATTGGCTGATTCAGCCTTCCGCCCCTGCCCTTGGGTGGGGATCCAAAAGTCTCTCATTAACATGACAAAACACTGGTTCACCTTTGAGACGCTGCAGTGTTTTCAGGAACTGTGGATGAAGACCAAATATACCTGGGAAATAGATATTTGGTCACATGAATGATCAAACATGAATTTCTTATGACTCATATCTCACTAGCCAAGCTTGCAGGTACCCTGGCAACTGTCAAACAACAGTTAAGAAGAAGAATCCCGAGAAGAACAGGACAGATTTGCTCTGCATCAAAAGACCCTGTGAACTTAACCCCAGGGGGCTGGTGATCCAATGGTAGAAGCATGCCAGCCACAGCAGGGAGAAGGCCCCACATGGTACAAACAGGCTCTCTCACCAGCTCCTCGTAATGGCCCCCAAAGCGCAGACAGGCAATAGATGGCAGTGGCTCATACAGAGGGGTGGCCAGAGATGGGCTTGGGGTACCCATCAGAAGCTGAGCCAGAAGAACTTTCTGAGGAACCAGGCAAGGAGGTGGGAAAATGTTAACAATATTACCTTACATGATTATTAGATGGATTTAATCAGTTTAATCAGTTTAATCAGCCTTATAAAAAACCGCAGCCCCATGACTGGCATCTAGAAAGCCCTCCATAAATGTGCCCAAGATGGAGACATATGGCTGTACCAGCAGTCTTCTCAGATCTAGACACAAGGTCTGTGGTCTGTAAAGAGGTCACAAGAGGTCTGTAAGGTCTGATGAGAAGGGGGCTGTGGGCGGTGGCATGTTCTGGCATGGCAGGTAGTGTCACAGGAAGACTGGTCCCCCTCCCTCTGGGAGACATGTCTCCTGCCCTCAGCCCAGGCTGCCAACGCGACAGGAACATCGTGAGTAATGGGACAGCCACACTTTTCTGTCTGATTCTTTCTCCAGCCTGTTGGATTTGCATCTGCCAAGGGTTTCAATTTCTGGAGCATATAACTTGGAAGAAATACTTCCCCACATTGGTCTCACCAACATCTTCAACTTAGAAGCTGACTTATCAGGAATCACTGGGCAACTCAACAAAACCATCTCCAGGGTAAGGCCGTAAATGTGTGTGTGTGTGTGTTTGGGGGGTAGTTCTTTTCTCCTTTGACATGAAGTGCATTTGAAAGACAAGCTCCCTTTCTTTTTCTTATTCTGGCTTTTTAGTATCACAATCTTTAAGGCTTCTTTTCATGAGCTCCCTTTCCACACCCACCTCTATATTCTTCAGAGCAGGACAGAGTCCTGAATGGAATACACACACATTCAGAGCCATCCAGGAAGGCCGTTTCCCCAGGTGTGGGAATAGCTTCATTTTTATTCCTGTACTTCCTCTTAGGGCAGGCTGTGAAATTCTGTCTTTGTTATAGCTGGACAGCCACGGGGCACTGACTGGAGGCATAGCCATCGGCCTCGCTGCAGCCACAGACAACCCCCAAATCTCAGTGCCTTATTCTAACAAAGGTCTATTTTCCTGTTCATGTTACCTGTCAGGAGTGTGTCGCCACCATCTGGCTATAGATCTGCTTCATGGGTCTTCTTTCCAAGGTATAGTCTGAAGGAGAAGCCCCTAATTGGTTCATGCCATGTCCACAGCAGTGGGGGAAAAGCCAGAGAAAATGTGCAATGGCTTTTAACATACTACATGTGGCCTATGTCAAGGTGGCTCACATGCCACTGCCTAAAACGAGCCCCATGGTCAAGGCCACCATCAGTGGGGTGGGTCTGTGTTCTCCTTCTGAAGGAGGCATTGCTAGTCACAGGGCATAGGCAGGACTAACCCTCGAGAGGGAAGGAAGAGTTCATATTTGGGAAGAATAATGCAATTTTCCATAGGATGGAAGGCAGCAAATGCCCTTCCCTGCTCTTCTGTCATCCTTTCTGTTTGAAGGTGACATCATTAAGTGCCACTGGAGGCCAGACTGGGAATTTTGTAAGGAAAATATAATGTCTTTCATTTGGGAAAGGCCCACAGGGATTTGAACGTGAAACCAGGGCACTAGGGATGTGCTCTTGTGCGTGGGGGCCCATGGGGGCACATGGGAGCATGTTGGGGCCCGTGGGGGCACATGGGAGCATGTGTGGGGGCCCGTGGGGGCACATGGGAGCATGTG
>JAQQAC010026072.1:9955296-9983629 GCA_029783875.1 Phataginus tricuspis
GCACATGGGAGCATGTGGGGGCCCGTGCAAACACATGCCCGCAGAGGAGAGGGTGAACAAGAAGGAAAAGAAATAACTTAGCCTTTTAAAGAACTTCTTTCTCAGCGACCTTAAAGGTTAGATTCATCTCTGCACAGAGCTTTCTAGGAATGAAAGGGATGGTCAAGGCCAACATGTTTCAGGGCTTTTTTTAAAGCCTCATTCAGAAGCCTTCTCCTTAAGAAGTTGTATGAAAATGGAAGTTTAAAAAAAGGAATTCCTCTCCAAGGCCTGTAGGGCGCCCGGCACATCGGATAACCTGGTTCCACTGAGCTCATTCTGAGAGCCATTGGTTTAGGCTGAGCAAACCGTGCTAAGGACGAGAAAGCCGAGACTGGGGCAGGGCAGGGGCAGCCTGAAGCAGAGGTGGCCTTGGGCCTGTGCCGCCGGTCCCCGGGCTTCAGAGATGCTCTTGAAAGCTCTGCTGGGTTTTTACAGGCTGGCTTCTGCTCGGGCAGCCCTCTGCCCTGCTCAGGGCCCGTGTGTCTCCCGTTGGAGAGCAGATGGCACAGTCGGGGTGAACCCCAGGGCAGGAGGGAAGGGGAAAATGCGGAGAGGAGGGAAATGAAGTAAAGTAAAGGCTGGGGTTCTTCTTGGAAGGCAAGGTCCGTGGGGCCTGAGGGGGACCCTGCCTCCCTCTCCTTGGTACAGCACAGGGGGAATCTGTCCTCGAGGCACCCTGAGCTGATGCGGTCTCTGCACCCCACCCCCACTCTCCCAGGTGTCACACAAGGCAGCGCTGGACATGAGTGAGCGGGGGACCACGGCCGGGGCTGCCTCGGGCCTCCTGTCCCGGCCACGGCCTCTGAACACCACAACGGCTCTGCAGGCCCGTTTCAACAGGCCTTTCCTGGTCCTCCTTTGGGACGTGACCACCCAGAGCTTACTCTTCCTGGGAAAAGTCGTCAACCCGGCTGCAGGGTGACTGTGGTGGGAGGCCGGCGCTGTCTTGTCTCCTGCCAAGGCCCTGAGCAAGCAGGAAGGCCGGTGCCAGCCCGACTGCAGGCCGCTGTGAGCGCCCGCCAGCCAGCGTGCAAACACCCTAATAAAGTTGCCCCTGGGTTTTGCGAGTGCTGAGAATGATGCTTACAAGGGAGGGTCGGCACACGGAGCGGCCTTCAGGCATCCACTCCATGTTCTCCTCGAATTGGGCGTCAGTTTAGAAAGTTGAAAGGAATTGTTTTATAGTTACAGAAAACTAGTTAGGTCGTTGAAAACAGGAACAGCCTCATGGGTGGCTTCCCAAGAGCTGCCCACCCCCCCACCCCCCACTGCAGGTCTTCCCTGAGTGTCCCTGGGGTAGGGTCCCAGGAGCAGGCACCCAGGAGAGCAGGAGTAGCCCAGTCTCTCCCTTCACAGTGGCCGATCTCAGCTCTCCAGTGAGGCGAGGTCCTCCTGCAATGTCGCTGCCCAGGCGTCAGGGGCTACATCACCTTGAGAGGCAGCGGCCCCAAACCATTCTCCACGGAAGGAAGGGGGTGTGAGGATGGACTAATGCAGCATGGGAGGTCAAATGCCCAAGGGCAAGCCCAAAATGGAAGAAAGTGGGAGGGTCAGCATCACCAGGTGGGACAGTGGGCGTTGGGCCCAAATCTGATCAGCGGTCTGAACTCAGAGGCAGTATTCGAGTCAGTGTCCTGGAGAAGCAGGAGTCCCACTCCCACAGGTGTCCCCAACCAGTCTTAAAGAGAAGCCTGTCTGAACCTAGTGGGGAGACACAAACGGATGCCACACAGCTGTGTGTGTGTACCCCACGTGTTACAATGCCCTTCACCACAATTAAGTCGATGCTAAAACCTGGCGGGAGGCTGTAGGTGGTGGCGCATGTCTAGGAAGGAGTCAGCCCAAAAGGCACCAGTGGTAGAGACAGCCCCCCGCCCCCCCACCATGAAGGTCGGACTTGAGTTGGATTTTGAAAACCAGGTAAGCCCTAAAAAATGGGGAAAAGTGTCAGGGAGAGTGGGGGAGAAATGCCATGGGTAAGGGCCCCTGGGGGAAGAGAGGGAAAGGTATGCTCTGATAAAGCCAGAGAAGCCCAGTTTTGCCTCCATAGAATGTGCATGCAGGGTCACAGCCGAAGGAAATGCTGCAGAGGTATTCGGAGGTAAAAGGTGGGAGGCTTCGGATGCCAGGGAAGGGGTGTGGACTTTGTCCCTCTAGACAGTGGGGAGCAGCTACAGGCCAGCAAGCACATGTGGACAAAGTGGTGACTGGGAAAAGCGTCTGACAGCTGGGCATTATTAGGCCAAGTTGGGTGAAGCCAGGGTGAAGGGCCCGACAGGAAGGAACTGCAATGTGAGATCCACCCCCACCCCACACGCCCAGGCCTGGCTCACCCCATATCCCTCCTCATCAGACCACCAGCACACACCACCCCATTCCCCCATGTCCCAGCAAGTCCCCTTTGGCCCTCTGCACCTCTTCCCACCCTGCCACGCCTGCCTATTGCTCCTGCGGACACCATTTCTCTTATGAGAAAGGAAGGAACCCCAGAAGCCCCACCCCATGTCCTGGGCTACTTGCCACGCGTGCATACCTTTCTGTTGCTTTGAACTAAAAATTGAGTAATAGCTATATTCAAACGCTTGAAGATCTGCCAAAATCCTCTCCAACAGTGGAACTGGCTTCTGCAGAAATAAGTCACTCATTTTCCTGGGGACATGCTAGTCAGAGATGTGAAAGGAAGAGGCTCTTGAATCAGGCGTTTTACACTGGGTCAAGTGTTCTGGAAGATTCTGAGAGTAGAGTGTGAACTTGACACATGAGTCCCATCCTCGTGGGGCTCTCAGACTTGCCGTGAAGATGGACACTGAACAAGCGCTCGCATTAAAGCATGTGCACGGCCATTGCATGTGCCACATGCAGGGCTATTGGGACACACGCATTCACTGCTTAATACAGATTTGCCGAACACCTGTGCCAGGCAGTGTTAGTTAAGGGCTGGGAATAGAGCAGTGAACAATAATCCCTGCCCGCATGAGGCTTACGTTCTAGTGGGGGAAAATGGTTAGCAAAACAAGAAAAAATATGCACTATACAGAGAGGACAGCAAGAAGGGTTCTCTGTGGGCATGAATATACCCAGGGAAATGTCTGTGATGCATGTGTGACATATTTGTGATTAGATATAGATACATAGATAGATAAGATATAGATATGATGCAGATATAGATAAAAAATATTGATATGATATAGAAATCTCCTATTGATTCTGTTTCTCTCATAAACCTACCACACTTGTCTGCAACCCCCCACGCTAACTCCACTGAGAGAGTGACACTTGGTAGTAAGAAATCTTATTACCTCTTTTCTGGATCTCTCAACATTGTAGAGGAGGGGTTTTATTTTCTTTGTTCCCCGATGTGTTAGAAACCAGTACACCATTATGATTATAATAGGGCAGGGATCTGGAAACACCCATGTCCTACTCCAGTTCACAGCCCCACCACTCCAAGAGTTTCCCCATAGTGATGTTTGAACAAGATGCAAAAGGCAAATGGAACTCTAAGGTTTATTATATTGTTGGCTATGGCTTTGAACCAATGTCATCTACAAAACCCTGGTCAGGTGGGCTAAACCCACTGATTGATGCCTCAGACCTGATACCCTGTTTCCCCTCAAACACAAACCCCAATCTGGAATCTTACCATTCAGATGTCTCAAGACAGAAAGCTGCTGGTAAGTGGAGGGATGAGGGGTGCGGGGTGAGACTGTGCCAGAGACTAGACCACATTTGCCCCGTGTTTCATACTGAATGCGTGATGGGGGAGTTTGTCCTGCTCTTGCTGCCCATGTAAAGAAGAAAGCCCTCCCCAAAGGTTAGAGGAAGGGCTGACGGAAGCCTGTGTGAAGGGCTCTGGCCCGGACTGCCTTCCCGCTGTAGTCATATGAGATGCTGGAGAGTGACCCAGCTGCTGAGCCCTCTCCTGTGTGGGGAGAGCATATCTACTGACTGCCGTTTTAACCCATGGGGTCTGCACCTGTGGGTAAAGTGCCCAACTCAAAGTCCCAAATTCAGCTCGTGGACCACTGGTGTGAAATACCTATAAAATGCCCAGGCTACTAAATGTTTAAATAATGTCAGGATAGCCTAGGCAAAGGAGTGCATATAGAGTAAGATGCAGAATCTTACTTAGCACAAAATAGATGCAGATTAATGAGGCAACACTGAATCATATGGATCATGGTGATCCCTTGATTGGCTTCATGTGTGAGGGGGAAATGTTTCTCAAAGTATCTGGGATCATTCAAATAATGGGTAACTCCTGCCTGCATTTTATCACTTACCACATACGTGGAGGGAGGCAGTGAGAAGAAAAGGTATTGAGCCCCACCCATGGCCCCAGCATCAAAGGTTAGCCCTGGCCCCTGCTGGTTACAGAGGGTCACTGTGCATCCTAGAAGCGCCCACCCCCACTTCTCCCTTGAGGCTGGGCTGGGGGAGGAGAGGGTTGACAGATAAAATACAGGATGCCCAGTTAAGCTTGAATTTCAACAAATGATCTTTCAGTATAAGTATATTCCATGCAATATTTTGGACATACTTATAATAAAAAATTTGTTCTTGTTGTCTATATAATATTCATACTAACAGGGCATCCTGTATTTTTCTTGTTAAAACCAGCAACCGAGGGATGGATGTATATGGTCAATACTCAGTGGAAAAGAAAATTCCACCAGGCTGATGGCAGGCTGTCCTGAGCATCAGGATGGGAAGAGTGGTGAGTTTGGTTAAACGAGGATTCAAAAGAGAGAGCTGTGGGTGGAGCCAGTTCAGGACCCTACATCTGCTGTGTGAGTAAATCCAGTCTGGCATGCTGAAGGATGAGAAGATGCATGGCTCAGGTGCCCCCACCACTGTGGTTGGCATCCAGCCTCTTGAAAAACTGTGAGTGAGGCCATCCTAGACCAGTAGCCCAACTGACCTGCCAGTTGACCACAGATGTTGCACAAACCTAGCCAAGATCAGCTGAGCTTGGCCCAGGCCAGAAGAACTGCTCAGGTGATTTACAGATTCCTGCGCTAACTTCTGGAGTGGTTTGTGATGTAGTCTAGGTAACCGATAGAAAGAGGAGGGTGTGTGTGGAGTTGGACATGTGTCAAATGGAGAAGCAGAAGATGTTGGTTAGAAGTAAGTGGAGTAGATGCACAGACACAAAGCGGCCCTGGGAGAGAGATGGATGAAGAATGGTCCTTCTCATCCCCAGAACTGTCATGGGACTTTGTTAGTGATCATCTGGGTCTAAGGAGCAAAAAAACCCTCACGCTGTTACAAGTAGAGACATATTTATTATAAGGATGTAGGGCCATAACAAGGAACCCACAGCAAGCCGTATCAGTGTTTGCAGGAAAGTGGAAACTGGTGGGTCATCAAACAGGGTAACCGTCTGCCACCTTCTCTTGTGCTTGGGCTCTGTCTCAACACCAGACATCCTTCTAGATGTTTTGCCTACACTTACTGACTTACCCTGTCTGCAGTAACCCACTTTACCGTCAGAATACCTACTGGACCAAAACTAGGTCCCTGCCTCCAAAACGCTGCTTAACAGACAGTTCAGATTGATGGATTGAATATAGTTGAGGAGAGACCATGTAAAATCCCTAATTATAGAACTGCATATTTGGAAGGATTGCAGTGAATCAACTAAACTCAACTTGGAGAATACATTGAGTTTCTAATGTGCCTGAGGCACTGTTTACATTCATTCATTTGTTCAAAACTATTCAAGTACCTGCATGTGCCAGGCAGTGCTGAAGACACTAAGGTTGCAGGAGAGAACAAAATAGGGCCACTGTTGTCCTGTTTCTGATAGTGATTGTGTGACATGCAAGTCCCTCAAGGGACTCTATGAGCACATTAATATTTAAATAATTTTGGAGGCATGGCTTTAAATACTTCCCTCTTAGAGATTTTAAGTATATGATCATGTTGAAGGCGCTGGAAAATCCTGCAGAAGAGAAACTTGCTTTGCTTTTTTAATCTAGTATTTATCAAGGCCATTTGAAATTTCTTTCTCATAACACATCTTAACATCCCATAGACTGAGTGCTCTGTGCAACCTACTTTAAGGAACAGCACCCTGTGGTCCGAATTCCATTATCCAGTGTCCTTTTGTTGTTCTTTTTTTTTTTTTTTTTTTAAGCAGCACCTGAGTCCTGAAGAGGTAGTCGTCCTGCCCAAGGTCAGCCAGTTCCTTGGGGGCAAACCTGGACTAAGAGCCCAGTGCCTTTCCAGCACAGACTATGAGACAACAGTAGAAACATTTACATGATATATAGGAAATAAAACTAGAACAGCAGCCATCGCTGCTAAGCATTAAGTGAAAGGCACTGGTGGGAGATATTAGGGGGTTGAGAGGCGGGCGAGAGAATAAATAAAACCAAAGAGGGAGAGATCCTCTTCCCGGGGAGCAGATGTTCTGGGCTGTTCACTCAGCAGGGTGGGGGGACCACAATCTCCTTCTACCCTCTGCACTGGGGAGACAGACGCTGGACCGCCGGCAGGGGGCGCTCTCAAGCCAGAGCAGGTTGAATGAATTGGCAGATGGACCTGGAGGTAGCATGGAGGAAGGATCGAGTCTCTGGAGCCAGAGGACAGGGAGGAAGGACAGGGCTAAAGTCACAGGCTCCCTGTCGCTGAGCAATGGAATGAACGCCCTCATCATGACCTCAGCCAACACCCCAGGCCCACTACTTGTGCTTGCAGTCCTCCATATGCCTGAGGAGACGCCATCCTTGGCTAATGCCTCCACCCACCAGCAGCCTCCCTGCTCTGGGTCTAACACCCCTGGAGGCTGGGACCTCAGTCTCCAGGGCTGAGAGTGAGGAATGCTCCCTCTGGCCTAGTGAATGAGAGAAAACCATACGGAGCCCCTGCAGGCGCCGACAGCTTCACCACCAGGAGGACACCCCCCCACCATGCCCAAGGAGCTGAGTCTGGACCTGCTGGCACTGGCTCCCTAGGCTTCCTTACAAGCCAGGCTGACTGCATATACCTCTGAAGGTCACAATGCCCTTGTCATTTCTCCTCCCAGGAAAGGGATCCTGCATCTAACTTCCCTCCAAAAAGATTTGAGGCTGTTTACAGAATAATATAATATGAAAGAATCTAACTCAAGATAAAAAAAAAAAGAAAAGCCATTTTTAAAAGTATGAAAAAATACAGAAATAGATGTTGCCAATCATTTATATTGTCCATATGTGTGCCCTGAATTCATTTATAAGCTCTTGGTTTTTGAAGCAAAAGGACATATATGCCCTACCTTGCTTTTACTGACAAGAGAACATGGATGTTTGCAGGCATAAAAATCTTTTATTGTTTCTTCCTAGAATCCAGCTCCAGTTGGGCTTTATATTAGCACAATTCTTCCTGCTCTGACTTTAAAAGACACAGAAGTATTGTTCAAATGATTGATGCCTTCAATGGCTCTAAAAAGGTCAAGGATACGCCATGGATGACTGACTTAGCTGAACTAGATTAAGACGATTCAAACTGGGCTTTGAATTTGAAGCTCAGGTTTCAGTTAAGTGGGACAAATAGGAAACTAATTTGGGGTCCAGGTTTTTCACTGCCTGCCAGACACTTCTGGTCCCTGAGAGAGTTCTTCCTGAGGACAAATGCGTCCCGTGGTTTGATTAGTAAGACACGTGATGTCATCAATTGCATGGTTTACAAAGGAAACGGAACAACTCTACCAATGAGGGCTTTTCAATCTGCCCTAAAAAAGCTGCCTTTATTAATGTTTAGTTACATGAGTTGTACATGATCATTATAAGCACTTCTTAAAATCCATAAAAGCATGAACAATAAAATTTAGTCACTCAAAAACTCCACCACCCAGAGTGAGTCCTATTAAATTTTCCATATATATTTTTCTTAGTAAATACATACATTGCTACAATAGACACACACACTCACCAAAATGGGATCCTACTATACATATTGCTTTTTAATTTCTTTTGGACAAAATAATGTTTTAATGACTGTATATTCCATATTTTAGGTGTGCCACAGATTTTAGTTTTAAGATTCTCTTGGAATGAACTTTTAGTTATTTCCAAATTTTTAAAACCCTATATTAGTCTTATATTTTAGAAGATTTTTACAGGATTTTTATATAAAATAAGTCTTCTAGAGGGACTAGTGGTCACCAAAGGGGAGGGGTCGGGGAAGATGCAGAGCAAGAAGGGGGTTAAGGGGCACTATAATTCGCAGTCACAATATAGGTAGGTCATGGGGAAAGCAGTACAGCACGGAGAATACAATTAATGATTCTATAACATCTTACTACGTTGATAGACAGTGACCACAATGGAGGGAGTGAGGACTTGATGATATGGGTGAATGCTGAACCCACCGTGTTGTGTATTTGAAACCATCATAAATTGTATATCAATGATACTTTAACAAAAAATAATAATAAAATTAAATAAGTCTTCTTGGTGAATTTTAGAACCCTTTTATCAGAAACCCAGAAAAGTTTTGCTGGGATGTTGATGGAATTACCCTGTATAAATCAATTCGGAGAAAATGTACATCTTATAAAATATAGAGTCTTCCCATCTAGGAACAAGATGAATCTCTTCTCTCACTCTCATCTTTTGTGGCCCTAACCAAGTTTTCTTTTTTCTTTTTCTTTTTTCCCTGAAGCTTCTGCACATTGCTTGTTAATATCCTTCATGGTTATATTATACATTTTCTTGCTGTTGTACATAAGATCTTCCATCTGTTGACTGCCTTTTTATACCATATGTAGGAAAACTACTGATTCATATCTTAACCGAGCACCTTAAGGAATATTTTGAACATGTTAACTGTGTCTAATAACTTTTCAGTTTCTGCTCTTGTCTTTTCCAGCACTCTAAAATGGGTCATCTGCATATAATGATTATTGTTTCCTCAAAATGATTTATTGCACTCAGGGTCAGAGAGGGGAGAGAGAGTCTCGGAATCTGGATTTGCAAGCAAGATGGGAGTTATTGTTCTACAGTTATTCTCAGCAAAATGTAGCTTTGGGTGGAAAGTTCTCAAACTGGATTTTACTCTCCCAACCCAAAGCTTCCAATTCTCTGGCCATAGAGGCCATGATTCATCTGGCTCTGTAGACAGGTGTGACTTTGTGGAGAAAACAGCTCCTGGTTACATATACTTATGTATAGCTCCTGGTTAGCTAAATATGTTTTCACCCATGTACTCCATCCGTGTGAAGCTCTGCCTTCTCTCAGAGGTCCGGGGGTCTCTGGCAGAGCAGACAGAGACAAAAGATCAGGAGGCTTTCACTGATTCCCTCTTGGATCTTGCTCTGACCCCAAACAGTGGTGAGATTTCAGCCCACACGAAGTGTTTCGAGGGATAGATGTTGGAAGCTGGCACTACTGATGTTGTAAATACTGTTCCTTCTTCCGCTGTTTCCAGTTGGTTCCCAAATTCTATGGCCAAAGCTTCATATTCATTTTGCTTTTCATTTTATGTTCCTCCTACTCTTAACAGGAGTTGCTCAGGAGAATCCTTTACAAAGAGAATTATTATTTCCGTTATCCTGGGGTGCATACAGAGAAAGAAAAAACACCTATGGATTGTGCAAATTATGTAGAGAACAGAAACACCAATAGCTTTTTCCTCAGTTCTAAGAATTTGGCAAGACATTAAAAATAACTCAGAAAACCACTAAAATGTCTGGGAAGTACATTGCTTCAATTCTTTCATTTCCACATTATAAATGGCAGTCCCAAACAATGGCTCGGTGTGTTTTCTTTAACTTCAGCTCTTTATCATTCTTTAGTCTGGTGCCCATAGAAGCCTTTATCACAGATCTGGTGTGCACCTGGCCCTCTTTCCACCTCTTTGAAGCTGATCATCATACACTTTCCATAAACTTCCAAGACAAGCTTCTACCCGCCCTTCCCAACTTTCTCCACAAACTTTTTATTTTAATCAAAACTTCTCACCAAACCTATACATTAGCTCCAAAGAAAAAGAGGCAACATAAAGTAGTAGCAGGAAAAAAAATATATATATATATATGTATATAAGCTTAAATCCCATCTCCACTCCTCACTATATGCCTTTGGAAAGTTACTTAAACTTTCAGAGCCTGTTTCCTCATGTGTAAAATGGGGATGACAATGTCTCCATTTTATTAATCATCTTAGTAACAAACTCCTTTGAATGTTAGGAGTCAGGCATTCTGCCATGACCTTTGTATGCTTTTTCTCGTTTAGTTTCCATGATTATTTTTAACATAGCTGCTGTTGTCACCTCCCTTTTATGGCAAAAGAACAGAAACGCAGGACAATTCAATAGCTTCCTCTTGTAATTCAGATTTCTGGAAAACACTTCTAAGACTGAGACCTGCATGCCGAAGGCTGTAGAACCACCAGTTAGTTACTTGAAGCTACAAATTAGTAGATAATAAGGCCACTGTTTCTTGGCATTTCTCCCTCCTTATGTCCACAATAGAATTGGCTGGCTTCATATCACACCCAGGAAGAAAGGAGAAAGTTGTCCACGGACATAAAACTCTCAGACGAAGTTAATTACTTACAATTTATAAAGAGCTTGATACTGTATATAAATTAAGACCTTTTTCTCTATTTGAGTATTATGTTCTATTCTTAATTTCCAGCCCTTGCACTAAGTTTGTGTCAGAAAATTATATAAAAAAGCAATGTGCTAGAATGCTGCTTGGGCTTACAGAATTCTGAAAAAAAGGCTCCAAAATGTTCCTGTATTTTTACCCCAAAATAGCTTGGTCCTGCAGAGCTAAGCCTGAAACTGGGTTGTTCTGAAAGCAGTTCCACTCCCACCCAGCCCCTTTTGCTTTCCCCTGACCTTTGGTGCGTTGGATGGCATGACTTGGTCTCTGGGTTGGACCTGGATGCTCTTCTTGGCTCCAACCACCCCATTCCCAGGACCTGGCCCAGAATCCCAACATGCTGACTTAAGGTGGCTTCGCAAGCAAGCCCTACCCAACTCTGGATCCAAGTCAGTGTCATTCAGCCATGCAAGAGATACCAGCCACGTGACTTGCTCTCAGTAACCTTTATCTCCGAGTCAGCACCTTGACCTGCAGAGCACCTTCCATCTGCTCCATCTTGCTTCCAGCCAGAGAGACAACTGTGCCCTGGACTTTTCCCTCAAGTCCATTTAGGACTCAGTGCTCCCCTCAGTGAGGGAGTAATGCAGTTAAAGTGCCTGGCAGCGGTCAGTGCCGTATGAGTGTTAATTGAGTACAAGGCAGTCCCTGCTGTTCTTGAGTGGGGACATTGCCTGCAGGTTGCCGCATCTCCAAAACAGTGAGCCAGAAATGTGCCTCTGCCTTGGTGGAACATGTCACAAAAGCACCTGGCTTCCCTTAACTGTGATCTGTGACATTTTACTCCTGGCTTCTAAACTTGGTTTGAGGTTGTTTTCAGTATGAAAACAAATATTAACTAGGACGAAACTAGAAACTGAATGGAAAACTGAGTAGGAAAATGCAGATGCTAGGAGGCACCAGAGGAGAACACAGGCAGATTCTCTCAAGTGCCCGGGAGGCAGGTTGGCTCTGAAAGACTACGAGAACCCCAAGGGCTCTCTGAGGGCAGTCAAAGGGCTGTGCTTAGAAGTTTGCTCCTGTCAGTCTTTCTGGAATAAAGACCTTCAAACATTTCAAGTCTTGCCAGTGCATTCTTTCAGGAAGAATACAACCTAGAGTGCGTGTTTGGTAAATCCCATTCCAGGAGAGCATGGTAAAGAAGCAAGAAAATCAGTATGTCTTTGGTGCTATTTATTCCAGATTTAGTCAGCCCCAGGATTACAAGGCTGCACAGGTGTTGGCCCCCTGTAGTTATAGGGTTTCCTCTGCAGTAAGTGGTTAGAACACCCCGAGGATCTTGACATTTTAGGAAGTTCCAGAAACACATAAATTCCTTCCGTCTCCGGTAAAGATAACATCTGGGCCATGCCTGAAGGTTGGGCCTTTGCAATGAAGAAGGACAGCAGGAGGGGAGCTCCTGGGGTAGAGAAGGAAGTCACGGCTCCAGGAGGGCAAAGAAAGGCAGCATCCCCCTGGTGGTGATGGGCAGAGAGGGCACACAGAGAGGAAGCCAGCAAATGGAAAGGCCGCATTTTGAACAATGATAACTTACCCAACATTGTACTAGTCCTCTGCATATGTTTTCTCTTTCTTTTCTGGAATGATAAGTTTTTCAATTATCAAAATAATACACTAATGGCATATAAAATAAGATGCAAAACTTTCCCCTATAATCCCATGTTCTAGGAACAACCAGTGTTCATGGTTTGGTTAATAACAAATAAATAAGCAAAAAGTAAACAAAGTAAAGTTTCTTCCATTTCTGATAATGATAGAACAAGTCATTTGAACCAACCCTAAAGACAATGAAAATATCTGGATGAAATAGTTTTCAACATTCCTCCTCAAAGCATCAAAAAAAGCAAACAGGATAGGGAGGTTATCAGCCAAGTTCCAGGAAAGGCAAGTGGGGGCCCCCATTAGGCGGAAGTTTGCTGACCCAGAAGAGGCTGCGTTTTTGGCCTCAGCACGCAAGATGGTCAGAAGTTGAAGTCCAAACCCTGCTAAGGGCGGGCTTGGTGCACCGGGGCACCTGATGTGGGATGACAAAAGACTGCACTTGGGGTTTATGGGGAACCAGATGTAATTTCAAGACCTGAGTTGCATTAAGTTGATCCCACATCACTGGCATTCCCAGGGACCTGGTAGAAACAAACAAAATCCTATCTCCAGAAAAATGCCACTATCCTAGACCTGAAACTATTCCTTCAAATAATTTTTCAAATACAATTCTAGCACACAATCAAAAACAACTAACCTAGAATATCAAGAGATAATATGACATGAACCCAAATGAGCGTAAGTCGCAGACAAGGAAAAAAATGTCTGGAATTACTGAAGAAAAAACATAAACCAACCATATTTCTGAAGAGAAAAACAATCCTATGAAACTTCAGCAAGGAATGAGAAAATAGGAAAGGGGTCATTAAAGATGTGGAAGAAAGAGATTCTAGAACTGAAACTAAATTAAGAAGTCAATGGACGATTCTAACAGCAAGAGTATTAGTCACACAGTAGGTCAACAAATGTTACTTACTAGGAACAAATCCTTTCTAAACATTGAATATGTTCCAGGCACTGTTCTAAACCTGTAGAAAGATCTGTAAATGAAATAAACTACCTTCCATCGTCACTTATCACAAAGTAGGAGATAGAGAGAAATGGGAAATGTAACGGTGAAGGATATTTTATTCCCTGTGGGATTCCTGTTACCCACAGGATCTCAAACCTCTATTGTGGCCTTTTCCATGGACTGAATGTGTCCCCTAAAATTCATATGTTGAACCCTAACCCACAAGGTGACAGTGTAGGAGTGGGGTCTTTGGGAGGTGATTAGGTCATGAAGGTGGAGCCCCTCAGAATGGCATTAGTACCCTTGTAAAATAGGGCCCCCAAGACCTCTCCTGCCTTCTTTCTGTCTTGTTGAGGACATGAGAAAGCTGCCATCTACCAGTGGGAAGGGGCTGCCTGCAGAACCCCGCCATGCTGGTACCTGATCTCAGACTTCCAGCACCTCCCAGAACTTTGAGAAATAGAGTTCTGTTGTTTATAGGCCAGCCAGTCTACAGTATTCTGTTATAGCAGCCCAAGCAGACTAAGATAGCTTTTAACATAAAGCTGTTCTGGGTAAGGCCCATTCTCTGAGAAAAGATTGGGCTGCTATGATTACAGTTTTGGAAGAAAGCTGCCGATGATACATACACTGTAATCACTTACACACCAGCCTAGGACCACAGAACTATGGAAAGTATTCAAGGACACAGTCTGGCTACAGTCATGGACTAAAGAGAAAATTGGAACAGCAAAACATTGTTAAAAATTCAGGAGTTGAAACTTGGGGTGACACATGAAAACTCCTTTTCATTTAAAACTAGAATAGACACAGAGAAGAGACTGGTGGTTGCCAGGGGGAAGGATGGTGGGGTGGGTGAAATAAAGAAATAGAAGGGGATAAAGAGGGACAAAATTCTAACTATAATATAAAGTAGTCACAGAGATGAAAGTAGAGCAAAGAATATAGTCAATAACATCGTCATATCTTCGTATGTTGACAGTAACTACACTTACTGGGGTAAGCCTTTAATTGTCAAATTACTGTGTTGTACATCTGAAATGAATATAATATTGTATATCAACTAAACTTCAACAAAAATCAAATAAAATAAAAACTAGGAATTGGATACCTCAGATGGTCACGGAGATCACTCAGAGAGTTGTTGTAAAAGCAGAAAGCATTATCCCCTGCCGCAAGGCAGCTCACTCTCATAGTGACAGGAGAAAGGTTTGGTCCTGCGGGTGTTTGGAGGTTGTATGATATTTCACAAGCAAATCTTCTGTGTAAGAATCAGTTTTAGAATATAAAAAAAATATGATATATGACATGGCCAGCTAAGCACCTCTAACTCATCCTGGGTCCTTCCACAAAAGTGTTCTGGTAAAAACATGCCATTTTCTGCTCTTTTTCAGACAGTTGGTGAGAAGATTATTTAAAGAAGTTTAACTGGTAGATTTTGAGGCTTTTCCCTTGAGATTATAGGAGATACTACATTCTTCCCATTTTTATTATGTATTCAATCTCAGGGAAAATTCTAAAATAATTTTACAGTACTGAAAAGCAGAGAGTGAGAGAGAAAATTAAGTGAACTGGAAAAATCGGTCAGAAGAAACTACCCAGAATGCAGGACAGAGAGATAAAAAGATGAAAACTACGAAGGGGGTCAATGCACAGAAATAGAATCATGAGAAAGTCTAAGATACACAGTACTGAAGTCCCAGAAAGAAAAGAGACGATGGACAGAAGCACATTTTAATAATAGCTAGGAATTTTCCAGATTCAATGAAAGACTTCACTTTCAAAATCGAAGATACTTAATACATCCCAAGGGGAATTAAATTTTTTAAAAAGAAAAGCAGTTCAAGCCGAGGCACAACATTGTTTTTAACTGAAAGAGCTCAAAAACAAAGGTAAGTTTTCAAGCAACCCGGGTGGTGGGGATATTGATCTTCAAAAGGGTGGGACAGTGACCTCTGACGTTTCAAGGATGACAATGGAAAACCAACAGGAAAATGGAATAGAGTTTGAAATGAGAGTAACGGCCAAGGAAGAAGGTAGAATTCTCCAACCAGCAAAAATGTGCTTTTCAGATGAAGATGAAGTCAAATGTTTTCGGAGGAGGAAAAGCTGAGAGAAGTGGCCAATAGCAGACCTCCCTGGGGGGAGGAGTAAATGAAGGAGGAAGGTCAGAGACACGGAAGGAATAGAGAACATAGCATGATAAACATGCGGGCATGGATAAATAAATACTGACTGTATATAACAACAATAATATAATGGCATAATAGGTATATGGAATCTAAAATACACAACAGCAGCAGGTTGTATGTTAGGGAAGAGGTACATGAAATTAGGGTGTTTGAAGGTCCTTGATTGTCCAGGAGTAGGGTCAAAGTACCAATAAGTATGGTACCTTGATAAATCAAAGAACGCATGGTGCAATTTTTAGAGTAAGCACTAACAGAGTAGTAAAGACGCTTATCTTCCAATCTAGCAAGGAAAAGTGAAATAATAAAAATATCAATCCTAACTAGGGCAAAAGAAGGAGTGAAAAAAGACCACTAGATAGAAAAATTAGACAGCCCAGAGAAAATGGTAAATTAAAACCCTAATATAGCAGTTATTACACGAAATGTAAGCAGGGCTAAGGTGTTGGCATTTCTGGGACCCGGGACCTAAGCCCAGGCAGTGGTGAAGAGAGAAATGAGAATATTTTTACCAGATCTTCCAAAGCCTCAGAAGCGGGTTGGTTTCACAGTGGCAGGTGGTGCAGGCTGGGGTGTGCCAGGAGAGAGAATCCACGGACAGCTGAGACAGGGGCTAATGCTTGGCCAGGGCTTGGTCACAGGTAGTGGCCAGAACCCTTATTCCAAGAAACCCTGGTCCCATCAAACACTGACTGGCACAAAACCCAGGGTGGGGAGGAAAGAACAAATGTTCAGGCCAGCCCAAGTGGCAGCTGCAAACAAAACACCAGGTTGGTAAGTGACATGACCAAGGAAGGAGGGAGAAATATAGAAACCAGAGTCCACAGAACCTGCCAGAAAAACAGGCAGCAAGTAGAAGGAAATTGGCAGCCTGCAGAATCAGACTGAAAAAGCAGTGAGCATTTCAAATGGTAGGCGATGCTGTGAACATCGTTTAATGGACATCAGATTGAGGTAATCACAAAACAATGCTGATGGATGACTGTGAGCAAGTGGAACCTCACACAGAGGGCTTAGCACTTAGTCACTGTGACTATAATGACGAAGAAGAAGAGGATAAAATCTAATACCCAAAGAGTGCCAAGCCTTTTATACCAGATACTCATTTTGACAACACCGCAAGGTGCTTAACAATAACATTCGGTATGTGAAAAGCTCTTTGTTATCCCTGAAATATGTCAGCTGCTCTATATTATCTGGCTTGATCACACCAAGCATTATTCTCCCTCAATCACAGAAGAGGAAACAGAGGCTCAGAGGAAGGAAGTGACATGCTCAAGGCACTCAGGAAACCCATAGTCTGACTCCATGCCTTTTCATGTCATTCTATTTCTTTTTATTTTCCACCGAAGTGACTACACATATCAGAAGATGACTCAATATTGTTAAGACTTCAACTTCCCCAAACTGATCATTGGATTTAATGCAACTGCAAAAATTTCGCCAGGCTTTAATGAATAAATTGAAAAGCTAAAATCCATATGGAAATGCACTGGACCTTGAGTAATTAGAACAATTCTGAAAAAGAAGAACAATGTTGGAGGACTTATACTACCTGATTTCAAGACTTATTATAAAGCTAGTAGATCTACAGCACATAGTTATGCTAACAAAGTGGTGTGGGCACAAATATAAACAAATAGATCAAAGGAACAGAACAGAAAGCACAAATAGACACACAAATATATGCTGAATTGATTTTTGAAAAGTTGCAAGAGCAATTCAGTGGACAAAAAGATATTATTTTCAACTAATGGTACTAAAACAATTTGATAGTAAAAAAAGCAACTTTGATCCATATGTTACACTTGCCATAAAAATGAACTCAAAATGTATTATGGATGTAAATCTAAGACTTTAAGTCACCAACTGCTAAGAGAAAACCTGGAAGAAAATCTTTGTAACCTCAGATTAGGCAAAACTTTCTTAGATATGATGCCAAAAACACAATCCATAAAAGAATAAATGAATTCAACTGAAGTTCATCAAAATTAAGATCTTTCTTTCTTTGAAAGATCCTGTTAACAGAATGAAGAGATTAGACAGTGGGAAAAATATTTGCAAATCACATCTCTGATGAAGGACTTGTCTCCTGAACATATAACAACGCTCAACACTGAAAAATCAAAAACCAAAAATCTCAAGTTACGAAAAAAATGGGCAAAGAAAATGGAACAGACATTTCACCAAAGAAGATACACAGATGTTAAGTGAAAGAAACCCGACAAAAAAGAATACATTAGGTACAATTCCACTTATAAAAATCCTAGAAGAGGCCAGGTGATCTGTAGGGATCTATAGTGATCTACAGTACCTAAGAGCACCTCAGCAGTTGCCCCAGCATGGGAATGGGGTCACACCAGGGCGCTGGAGGGAGCGGGTCGTGTTTATGTTCATTATATTGATTGTGGTTAAGACTTCATGGATGTATACATATGGCAAAACTTACAAACTGTCTACCTTAAAGATACACAGTGACTCTATGTCAATTATCTCAAAAAAGCTGTTTAAAAAGAAACAAAATATGAGCAGTACTCCAGAAACCCCCATCCCACCGTGCTCCATTCACAACACTAACGCTCCCTCAAAGGTAACAGCATCCTGACTTCTAACAGCATAGATCAGTTAGCTTACGGTTTTTGAACGTTTTGAATGTTACATAAATGGAATAACACAGTTTGTGACCTTTTGTTGGGAGTTTTCTTTACTCAATATTATATGTGTGAGATTCGTCTATGCTGCTGTAAGTCTGAGCAAGTTAACTGCCTGCTAAAACAAAACCACCAACAATTTTCAGAGAAACATAACAAAATCTAAGGTTTCACACAACGACATTCACAATGTCCAGAACACAATCCAAAGTTACTCAAAACACAAAGAGCCAATGATTGCAAAGCAGCTAGCGTCATGATGATTAATGAGGAAAGAACAATTTTCCCACAGAGAATGAAAAATAGGAAATTTGAAGATAGAGGAGAACTGAGCAAAAAATAGATAATGACCAAAACTTCCAAAATTTGGTGAAAGACATGAATTTATATGTTCTAGAAGCTCAATGAATTTAAAATGGGATGAATAAGAATTAAAAAAATCATGCATAGGCACATGACAGACCAACTGCTGAAAACAAAAATTAGAGAGAAAACCTTGAAAGAGGCCAGACACCAAGTGAAACATCACAGTTTCCACAGATAGCTTATCAGAACCATAAAGGCCAGAAGACAGTGGAATGACATCTTTCAGTCTAAAAGAAAATTGTCAACCCAGAATTATAGATTTAGAGAAAACACCCTTCAAGAACAAAGGCAAAATGACTAAGTTTTCAGATAATAAAAAAGCTAAAAGAATTCATTGTCACTGGAACCTACAGGAAATTCTTGAGGCTGATACCAGAAGGAAATTGGATCTTCAGGAACAAATGGAGAATTTCTAAGCTGGTAAATAAGTGGGTAACATAAGAGCCTTGGGTTTTTTCCTCCTAATTCCTTCAAAATAGATATGCCTATTTAAAGCTAAAATTATAACTTTTGGGGGGTTACATGTAGATAGAAGGTAATACATATGACATATACATGTAAAACATGTAACATGGTGGTGTGCATGGAGATTAGAGGGAACAGACTTATCAAGTGCAAAGTTTCTGCATTTTTATATGAATTAGCCCAATATTAATTCTAAGCAGACTATCAAAAGTGCCAGCCACCTTGGCAACCCTTAATCCAAATGTCTGCCTCCGTGCAGGGAAACCACTGCTTCTTGGGCTCTGTCCTCCTGTACTACATGCAAAGGGGAAAACTGCATCAGGGAGAAAATTGAAGTGAGTACGGGCTTATGTCAAATGCCTCTCATCTCTTAGAGGTGTAAGGTGTGCAGCCCTGAGGTGGCTGACTGCTTTCGGTCCTTATGAACAACTGTTTACCATGTTTTGTTTCACATTTTTCGTTTTCATTATGGTGGGAGGATAAATATAACCCCAGCTCCTCCATCAGGGTCAGAACCAGACGTCTTGTCACCAAGGCTGCTGATGCTGAGAATTCTGAACTTTGTTCTTTTGATGAAATGAAATCATTGAAGATTTAAAGTAATGGTGGTGGTGGTGGATGAGGAGCATTCATTCTAGAAAGTTTGCTCTGGCCACAGGGGAGGGGATGGATTGAAGGGGAGGACTAAGGGGGAGGCAGGGAGAGGACAGTCACCGCAGGAGTCAGTGTGTGCTGCAACTTGACTATTTCTTTGCCAGGCACCCTGCCTGATGTTCTACTCGGTCCTCACAACAACCCTAAGTAAGGCGGGTATTGTTAGCTCTCTTTACCAATGAGAAACAGGTGCAGGGTGGTTATGTAACTCCGCAAGATCACCGAATTTGTCAGTATTTGGAGCTGAGACTTGAACGCAAGTCTGCCTAAGAACACTTTCTTCATTTATCCCCTTGAGAAAGCTTTTGTGACCATCCAAAAGAGACTTGGTGAGAGACTAAAACAGCAAGGGAGTAAAGGAGGAGATGGACAGGAGAGAGATTTGAGAATGTATCAAAGACTTGATAACCTCACAGAAGGAAGAGGCAGGAGCGTAGGAGGACGCTCAGGTTTCTGACTTGTGCAAAAGGGGTGGATGACAGGGCCGTTCACTGGGGCTTCAAACACAGGACCCAGATTGGAAGAAAGATGATGGATTTCTTGCTGGACATTTTGAGCCTGCTCAGGGGGTGGGGAACATACCTACAGTTGGCCTAGAATCTCTTCATTTCATCCCACATCGCAAATGCACCCAAATCACGTGGTAAATAGAACTGACATAGAGCTAAGGATCGAGGTGCAGTTGGCCGGTTAACTCAATGCTATTTTTATAGCATTTAATCAAAGTCTTTACAACCATTCCAGTCTTTGTATCTATGCATGCCCCAAATTTTATGTAAACAAAACCTACTGCAAGAAGAAAATAGGCCCACAGTGTCTAACAGACTTAGCACCTCTTCAGCATATACACTCACACCACTAGGGGATAGAGGGAAATGTATAAAATAGCTTACAATCTTAAAACCAGTTTTTAAGGAGAGAATTCTGCCCTTGTTTATTATGTTATGGTGTTTTACATTGGATTTTAGTTTTGCAATTGGCCTATGTAGAATTTGTTTTATTAAAATGAATGCTTTTGGTGGGCCAAAAAATTGCATCCTCTTAAACTCTCAGAATACTTTCTATTTTCTTTCCTAGCACTTTTCACAGCAATTTGTCATTATGCATTTATTTTGAAATTTCTTTCCTGCCTTCCCCATAAGCTCTGAGTTCCATCTGGGTGGAAAAGATGTCATTATTGTTCGTTGATTTCTCTAGCTCCAGTACCAAGAAGTGGTAGGCATTCAATAGATGCTGAAAAGTTAAATAAGTGAATTAAGGTGTGGTAAGTCACAAAGTTACCACCCCTGTGGATAACAGAGGAAAGGTCCTTGTGTTGTGCTAAGGGTCCTTTCTATGCCCTTTCAGCAGGGCTGCTACTGTTCATACCACAGTGACAGGTAGGTGTGTCTGTAATACAGAGCAAAAGGCATGGGCGCAGGCAAATGACAAAGTGACACGAGCAGGGAGAAAGCAAGCTGAAGGATCAAGGCCCGGAGAGAACTGCGCTGAAGGTTCCAGGGGTACAGGGGTCTTAACCGGAGAGAAGGGAAGGATGAATATAGTGACATTAGGAAGGACAAGGATGGGAAAATGAGATTGATCCTGTCCAACCAATTCAAATGTCTCAGGGGAGAAGCAGGTGACATCGAAGGCCAAGAACAAGCAGGCGGGGTGAGAACAGGGCCAGGAGGGCACTGAGAGTTAGAACAGCTGCTTCAGAGCACGGCAGAGGGAGGTCAGCAGGAAGGACGTGACTGGCAGCTCAGAGGCTGTGGACTGGACGTCTGTGTGGCACCAAATCTCCAGCAGTTTTACTGGGATTTTAATGGGAGACAATGTTTCGCTCAAGAATCTCTTTGGGAAAACTTCTTCCAATGCAGCAATTCAGGAAGACAGCTCCATTCCCTCCTTATGCTATTAATTCTCTGTGGAAGTAACCAAGGAGTCTCTGGAAAGAGAGAGAGATTGCACCCCAACAGAAAGTCAAAGTGCTTGGCTTAAGGTCCACCGTGGGTGCCAAGTCCTAAACTAGCCTTGAGATTACCAGAGCCTCAGTTTACTCAATAGTCACTGATTTAAAACATGGTTTTCATGTCAAAACACTGACTTATTATGGAGCAAATGGTAAAATTGGCCAAATTTTCAAAGGAACCCATGCTTCTGGAGCCCCACCATACTTCAAACCCCAGGGAAATATACCCACTTCCCTCTGCAGCTTGGGGAACTTCATGACAAAGTTGGAAAAGCAGTGAGCCAGGTAACTGGGCAATGTCCCGCCAAGCAGACACGGGGAAGGGATTCTCCTGCAGACCTAAATTGTTCCTGGTTCAGCGTCCATAGTTAATCTGGATGAGGCAGCAGTCAGGTTAACATTTCTGTGTATTTCAGAGCTACACCAATCCATAGCGACCCCATGTCACTAATACTTGGTGGGCCCTCTCTGGTGTCTACTTGCCAAGACCTCATCACCTCAAGGCATCAAGTTATAGACACCTAATCTGAGCAGGTTGGCAGGCACACCTCCTGCATTCCTAGTGAGGGCTTAAACACACTTATTTAAAACCTGGAAGCCTTTCTACTCAAAAGAAGTCATCAGCAGAGCCAAGATTATCAACATGGTGGGGAAGGTCGCCTTACAGACGGTGAGAGACACCATCCTCTCTTTCTCATGACAACCTTCTTTTTTTTTTTTCACTCTGCTTCTGCTCATGGTCACCTTCATCATTTCATTGCACTCCTCCATCTCACAAGCCAGAGGAGCCCTCCAGCTGTGTTGGCTTCTGTGTCACGGAGGACTGAGGCCACCCTGTTGAGTCTCTCCTCCAGACCTACGGCTGACCATTGTCCTGCAACACTGGCGTGGACTCGCTCCACATCCTGTAATTACATGTGACCGGATGTCCTAGGCAACCGTCCCCGTCCTTGGTACAATTTCTGTTCTTTTCTCCAGAGATTTTCAATCTTCCATTCGTCCAGTCATGCAATAAATAATTTTGAGCCTCTACTATGTGCCAGTTATTGTTCCAGGCCTTGGGGATACAACAAAGGGGAAACAATGTTCATGCCCACGTAGGACTTACGGTTCAGTGGGAGCAACAGATATAAACAACAAAACATGTGTAACACAATTAACAAATAATCTATAATGTAAACATAGATATATAATATAATAATGTCAGGTAATAATTGCCGTGAGGAAACACAAAGCAGATCCAGGATACTGTGTCCGGATGTAGGAGGGATGATGTGTCAGATGGGGTGGCCAATAAAAGCATTCTCTGTGAAGGCCCACCGGAGGCACCACCTGAATGCAATGTAGGACCATCCACGAAGATATCCAGGCGGAGAATATTCCAGGCAAAGGGGCCAACATGGGCAAGTTCTAGAGCTGTTCTGGTAGGCTGGGCTCTGAACCCAAGCTCCAGGAAAGGAAAACTTGTGGTCAGGCTAAGGTAGGCCCTGAGCAACTCACGCTTCTGGAAATTAATTTTGGCTCTCAAATCTATATCCCTGTTGATTTGATCAATCTTACACTCAGACTTTAAGCTGTGTCTATGCATTTTTGAGCAAAGAGAGCTTATTAAACTCATTTTGCACTGTTCATGTAAATATCAGTGGGGATTCCCAGTGACGTTCACATGCTCTTTGATGCCTCAGGTCTAGATTCCTGCGGCCTTATGTGGCTTTCCCTGCCTATCCAAGGGTGACCACATGGAGCCAAAGGATCTATTGGAGCACAGGAAAAAATGTTGCAGAATTGTATTAGTATTTTTATCTCCTCCTTTCTAAGATGCCTATTTTTACTTTTTCTATGAAGGCAAATAATGCATCTGGGCTCTTGCACATGTATACAATTTATAAATAAATGAACAATCATGGGTTGGAGGTACTGTTTTTTTATTTTAGAAATAGAGATGCATCAGCTTTGGCACACATGTAGTTAGGAGTCATAGCTGCCCTTGATGGAGGAGAATAACTCCAGCCTGCCCTAGGTGGCCAGGTGACCAACACAGCTAAATATTAGGACAAAGGGCTCTGAGCAAGGGGCTTGGGGGGTGCTGATGTTGCACCTGGAATATGTTCCTTAGATGCAGAAGTACTGGATTTCCTAGAGTCTTCCCTTGTTAATGAAGCTAACAGGATAATCTTGAAATCCAGCCATGGGGCTCCCCATACTGAGGGAGACCTCCCGCCTCTAACTAGAGGGTATGTTCTCTGTACAAACTGCAAGAGGCCAAGTGAATGTCAAACACAGACCTTACAGCCTCCCCAGGCACCAGGGCCAAAACCGAACTATGGCATGGCCTTATGTATACAATGTTCATATTGTGAAGTACCAAGATGATGTGCTGCTGGTTTTTCAGGGCAAAAGTGGGTGAGTCAATTAAAATTCTCTGAGTTTCAGTAGCTCGTCTGCAGGCGAGGTGATAACAGACAGTCATTTTCACACATGTTTGTTGTGAGGCTGCCAGAGGCCACAACACGAAGACTGTGATCTAGGACTTTGGAGGGAGGAAAACCATTCCATTTATTAAAAAGGTTGGACCCTATGTTATCATCTCATTCAGTCCACTCCAAAATGCCTTAAAGTAGATATAATCTCTGTTCTATTGCTGGGCTCACAGAGGGATTAAATAATTTTCATGAGACCCCACAGGTAGTACACAGCTGACTAGGACTTGAGCCCTGTGCTGCCTGACTTCACCAGGGATGATTTTCCGTTCCGTCAGGATGATGACCAGGGTTTTAGGGTGTTTGGAGGAAAGCCAAAGAGATAAATCCTGGGAAAGTCACCTTTTTAAAACAGCCTACAAGAAACTGGAGTATGTGTAAATATAGTATGGTTGTTTGGGGAGGTTAAAAGAAATTAAAGATGTGCTTTTTCATAGACGTAGCCTGTTCTTGCTGTGAAAGCATAAACACATGAGAATATACAGAAGGAAATAAAAGTCACTCCAGCTGAGAGGTGTGCATTCCAGGGTGATCACTGGTCTGTCTTCACCCAGAATCTTTTACACATGCACTGTAGGGCTTTTTGGGGGTATCATTAATATACAATTACATAAGCAACATTGTGGTTACTAGATTACCCCCATTCTCAAGTCCCCACCACATACCCCATTACAGTCCTATCAGTGTAGTAAGATGCTATAGAGTCACTATTTGTCTTCTCTGTGCTATACGCCTTCCCTGTGCCCCCTGACTACGTTATGTGGGCTAATCCTAATGCCTCTTATTTCCCTTCTCCTTCTTTTCCCACCCACCCTCCCCAGTCCCTTTCCCTTTGGTAACTGTTAGTCCATTCTTGGGTTCTGTGAGTCTGCTGCTGTTTTGTTCCTTCACTTTTTGCTTTGTTCTTATGCTCCACAGATGAGTGAAATCATTTGGTACTTGTCTTTCTCCGCCTGGCTTATTTCACTGAGCATAATACCCTCTAGCTCCATCCATGCTGTTGCAAATGGTAGAATTTGTTTTCTTCTTGTGGCTAAATAATATTCCATTGTGTATATGTACCACATCTTCTTTATCCATTCATCTACCGATGGATGCTTAGGTTGCTTCCATTTCTTGGCTAATGTAAATACCTTCTCAGGATTGCTTTGGCTATTTGGGGTCTTTTGTGGTTCCATATGAATTTTAGAACTATTTGCTCTAGGTCGTTGAAGAATGCTGTTGGTATTTTGATAGGGATTGCATTGAATCTGTAGATTGCTTTAGGCAGGATGGCCATTTTGACAATATTAATTCTTCCTGTCCATGAGCATGGGATGTGTTTCATTTATTGGTATCTTCTTTAATTTCTCCCATGAGTGTCTTGTAGTTTTCAGAGTATAGGTCTTTCACTTCCTTGGTTAGGTTTATTCCTAGGTATTTTATTTCTGATTTGTCTTTCTGCTATTTCATCGTTAGTGTATAGGAATGCAACATATCTCTGTGTATTAATTTTGTATCCTGCAACTTTCCTGAATTCAGATCTAGTAGTTTTGGAGTGAATTCTTTAGGGTTTTTTATGTACAATATCATCTCATCTGCAAACAGGGACAATTTAACTTCTTCCTTGCCAATCTGGATGACTTTCATTTCTTTGTGTTGTATGATTGCCATAGCTAGGACCTCCAGAACTATGTTGAATAAAAGTGAGGAGAGTGGGCATCCTTGTCTTGTTCCAAATCTTAAAAGAAAAGCTTTCATCTTCTTGCTGTTAAGTATAATGTTGGCTGTGGGTTTGTCATATATGGCCTTTATTATGTTGAGGTACTTGCTCTCTACACCCATTTTGTTGAGAGTTTTTATCATGAATGGATGTTGAATTTCGTCAAATTCTTTTACAGTATCTATGGAGATGATCCTGTGGTTTTTGTCCTTCTTTTTGTTGATGTGGTGGATGATGTTGATGGATTTTCAAATGTTGTGCCATCCTTGCATCCCTGAGATGAATCCCACTTGATCATGGTGTATGATCCTCTTGATGTATTTTTGAATTCGTTTTGCTAATATTTTGTTGAGTATTTTTGCATCTATATTCATCAGGGATACTGGTCTGTAGTTTTCTTTTTTGTGTTGTCTTTGCCTGGTTTTGGTATAAGAGTGATGCTGGTGTCATAGAATGAATTCGGGAGGATTCCCTCCTCTTCTACTTTTTGGAAAACTTTAATGAGGATGGATATTAGGTCTTCACTAAATGTTTGATAAAATTCAGCAGTGAAACCATCTGGTCCAGGTGTATTATTCTTAGGTAGTTTTTTGATTACCAGTTCAATTTTGTTGCTGGTAATTGGTCTATTCATATTTTCTGTTCCTCCCTGGGTCAGCCTTGGAAGGTTGTATTTTTCTAGAAAGTTGTCCATTTCTTTTAGGTTGTCCAGTTTGTTATCATATCATTTTTCATAGTATTCTCTCGTAATTCTTTGTGTTTCTGTGGTGTCCATAGTGATTTTTCCTTTCTCATTTCTGATTCTATTTATGTGTGTAGACTCTCTTTTTTTTCTTGATATGTCTGGCTAGGGGTTTATCTATTTTGTTTATTTTCTCAAAGAACCAGCTCCTGCTTTCATTGATTCTTCCTATTGTTTTATTCTTTTCAATTTTATTTATTTATGCTCTAATCTTTATTATGTCCCTCCTTCTACTGACTTTGGGCCTCATTTGTTCTTGTTTTTCTAGTTTCATTAATTGTGAGTTTAGACTGTTCATATAGGATTGTTCTTCTTTCCTGAGCTAGGCCTGTATTGCAATATACTTCCCTCTTAGCACGGCCTTTGCTGCTTCCAACAGATTATGTGGTGTTGAATTATTGTTATTTGTCTGCATATATTGCTTGATCTCTGTTTTTATTTTGTCATTGATCCATTGGTTATTTGGAAGCATGTTGTGAGGCCTCCAGGTGTTTGTGGGATTTTTCATTTTCTTTGCATAATTTATTTCTAGTTTCAAACCTTTGTGGTGAGAAGCTGGTTCGTACAATTTCAATCTTCTTGAATTTACTGAGGCTTTTTTTGTGGCCTAGTATATGATCTATTCTTGAAAATACTCCATGTGCATTTGAGAAGAATGTGTATTCTGTTGCTTTTGAATGGAGTGTTCTGTAGATGTCCATTAGGTCCATCTGTTCTAATATGTTGTTCAATGCCTCTGTCTTCTTACTTATTTTCTGTCTGGTTGATCTGTCCTTTAGAGTGAGTGGTGTGTTGAAGTCTCCTAAAATGAATGCATTGCATTCTATTTCCCCTTTTAATTTTGTTAGTATTTGTTTCACATATGTAGGTGATCCTGTGTTGGGTGCATAGATATTTACAGTAGTTATATCCTCTTGTTAGACTGACCCTTTTATCATTATGTAATGTCCTTCTTTGTCTCTTGTGACTTTCTTTGTTTTGAAGTCTATTTTGTCTGATACAAGTACTGCAACTCCTGCTTTTTTCTCCCTATTAGTTGCATGGAATATCTTTTTCCATCCATTCACCTTCAGTCTGTGTATGTCTTTGGGTTTGGAGTGAGTCTCTTGTAGGCAGCATAGAGATGGGTCTTGTTTCTTTATACATTCAGTGACTCTATGTCTTTTGATTGGTGCATTCAGACCATTTACATTTAGGGTGGTTATCGATAGGTATGTACTTATTGCCATCACATGTTTTAGATTCGTGTTTACCAAAGGTTCGAGGGTAATTCCCTTACTATCTAACAGTCTAATTTAACTCACTTTGTATGCTATTACAAACACAACCTAAAGGTTCTTTTTTTCCTCCTTTTTCTTCCTCCTCCATTCTTTATATATTAGGTATCATATTCTGTACTCTTTGTCTATCCCTTGATTGTCTTTGGGGGTAGTTGAGTTGATTATGCATCTGCTTAGTAATTAATTGTTCTACTTTGCTGTGGTTTTATTTCCCCTGGTGACAGCTATTTAGCCTTAGGAATACTTCCATCTATAGCAGTCACTCCAAAATGCACTGTAGAGGTGGTTTATGGGAGGTAAATTCTCTCACTTTTGCTTATCTGAAAATTGTTTAATCCCTCCTTCAAATTTAAATGATAATCTGGCTGGATAGAGTATTCTTGGTTCAAGGCCCTTCTGCTCTATTGCATTAAATATATCATGCCACTTCCTTCTGGCCTGTAAGGTTTCTGTTGAGAAACCTGATGATAGCTGGATGTGTTTTCCTTTGTATGTGACCTTTTTTTTTTTTTTTTTTTTTACAATTCATTCCATTTTAGTATCACCAACCTACAACTACATGAGCAACACCGCGACGACCAAACTACCCCCTTCATCAGGTCCCCCCCACCAACCCCACCACAGTCACTGTCCATCAGTGTAGTGAGATGAGAACCACCACCC
>JAQQAC010026072.1:10000754-10030940 GCA_029783875.1 Phataginus tricuspis
AGACAAGTACCAAATGATCTCACTCATATGTGGAGTATAAGAACAAATAAATAAATAAATAAATAAATAAATAAATAAATAAATGAAGGAACAAAACAGCAGCAGACTCACAGAACCCACGAATGGACTAACAGTTACCAAAGGGAAAGGGACTGGGGAGATGGGTGGGAAGGGAGGGATAAGAGGGTAAAAGGGGCATTACGATTGGCAGACATAGGGTGGGGAGGCACGGGGGGGACTGTACAGCTCAGAGAAGACAAGTAGTGATTCTCATCTCACTATGCTGATGGACAGTGACTGTGGTGGGGTTGGTGGGGGGGACCTGGTGAAGGGGGAGTTCAATCAGCACGGTATTGCTCATGTAATTGTAGGTTAATGATACTAAAATAAAATAAATTATTAAAAAAAAAAAAAAACAAAATAATACACATTCTCTTTAAATTTAATTATAGTAATAATAATATAATTGTGTGAGCAATATTTTATGAACAAACCAGTGAAATTTCTGACATATTAAGCTATTGTTCATAACCCTATGGCTTTAATGGTAATTTCACATCAATTTGTTTAAAAAATATATATTCAATTATTACATCCAAAATGCCATGAATAAAACCAAAGGATAGACTGAAAGATTTCATAACAGGTATGAAAAATCTGTTATATATGTTATATATGACAAATCTGAAACATTTTAATTAAAGAACTCTTTCAAATCTATAAGGAGACAGTAATGCACAGAATAATTGGCAAAGGATTTAAGCAGGCTGACTACAAAAAGTAAATACAAATGGCCAACAGAAATATGAGAGTCCTCAACACCATTCATAATTTAAACAACACAAATCAGAATGTCACTTTCCACCTATCAGATCGACATGGATGTATGAGGTTAACAATACTCACTGCTGATTTATATGTGTTATATTTGATTACATGTGAGTTACATGTGATTTACGTTTCTCATACAACAGATGGAGAAATGTAAATTTGTGGAATCTGGAAGATAAATTGGTGACATCTATTAAATTTAAAAAAAGAAAACCCTACTCCTCCTTTTTTACTCAGGAAATCCACTATTAGGAATTTATCCCACAGAAATATTTACAAACAAACAACAAATGTAAAAGAAATATATTTTTTGATTGCCTCATTGTTTGACAGGCAAAAAATCCTAAATGTCCATCAGGAGGGAATAGATGATATAAAATTAGGTTATCCCTACAGTGGAATGTTATGCAGCCTTTAAAAATGTCCTATATAGGCTGATAGGGAAAAATCTCTAAAAGAAAAAATATAGTAAAAAGGAAAATACAGAACAGTGTACATAGTATGATTTCTTCTGTGAATTCACACATTCATTTCCCTAACAACTATTTACTGAGTAATTACTAGGTGTTCGTCACTGGCTGTGCAGCTGTGAACAAAACAGACAAAATCCTTCTATGTAGGAGCTCAGTGGGGGTTGTGACAATAACTCAGTTAAGTCAATACCATGCATAGAAAGGGGGAAGCTGGTGAGTCCTACAGCAAAAAGTAACACAGTGGATTGGGAGTGCTATGGTGGGGGACACACTCAAGCACAGTGGTCAGGGAAAGCCTCACTGAGAAGGTGACATCTGAAACCTGGGGCAGGTGAGAGAGTAAGCCATGGGGATAGCTGGGAGAAGAGCAGCCAGGCGGAGGGAATAGGTAGTGCAAAGGCCCTAGGGCAGGGATGTCTGGCATATTCAATGGAAGCAAGGTGGCAGTGTGCCGAGAGCAGTGGAGAATGTGAGAGAGAGAGAAGCAGAAGAGACCAGAGATGCTGCTACAGCTCCTGGCTTGGGGGTGGAGAGGGCATGGCAGGAACGCCTACACTGTACTCCTGTAAGGACTGGCTTTCCTGCTGAGTGACCAGGAGCCCAAAGGGCATATCCAGCAGCGGCACAAAGTGACTTACTTGTTGACAGAATCACATAAAAACATGGGTGGTGGAATCACAGACCATTTCATTTTCTTCTTTACTTACAGTTTTCTATATTTAAAAAGTATTTAACATTAATTTACCAATCAAATGGAAGGGGATTCTGGGAGATTAGGGAAGGTGTGTGGCTTAAGTGGAAGCGCAGGGAGGTAGTTCTATCCTAGACAGAGAAGCAGGGGGCCTGTCCTGAAGGAGGACTTTCCCCCCAGAGGCATTTCCAGGGGATGCTAGTTTATGTTATGGCAGAAAAGGGTTTGGAGAAATGGGTTTGGAAAACTCTGCATAAGTCTTGATTGTGTGACTTAGTATCTTTCAAACATAACGATCCAAGTGGGAGAGAGACAGTGCAGTGTTCCCCAGACGTATTTGACCTTGGAGCCCTTTTTTTTTTACAGATTATCTCTAGGGTGTCATGGAATACACTTTGCAGAATGCTGATGTGGGTGAAGAGGTACCGGCAAGAGCATATTTGCATTTAGTTAGCTCAGGCCGGCAGTGGGCAGAGCACCTGGTTGGCTGGGCAAGAAGAGGTATAAGGAGATCCAGATGTCCTTTAATTCTCCTGTTACACACATCTGTTGCCCCTTCTGGGCTACCATGTCCTTATGCTCAGAGACAGTGATTCAAACACCAGCTGCCCCTGCATTCTGAGACTCAGTGGCATCCACTGAAAGCATGCTGATGTGCCAGAGTGGCATTTGACATTCTTGGTTCAGAGTGGCATTAACACCGGCTGTTGCCCAGAGACCCAGCCCACCGACCTTCTCCCTGGGCATGAACCGGAGGGCAGCTAAGGTGCAAGAGGTAGAGTGGACAAACAGGATTGGCAGCAGGGGAGGAGGTGGCCAGGCCTGTGATTACACAAGCCACATCACCTTGGGCCTGTTAATATTAACTCCGTCTCCAGCCTGGGAGAGCGTCAGCAGTCTCCAAAGTCAAGGCCCTGACAAATGTTTCTTTGCTCACGGGGTTGGCTGGATCTTCAGTGATTCTCACTTGGCCTTAGGTTGTGACCCTGCTGAGGCCCTCATAAATATGCAGCTTTAATCCACTGTGGCTACACATTCGAGACATGATCCTCGCGTGGGACAGGGCAGCGCCTGGTAGAGGACAGAACATGAGCAGAAGCCCAGCAGAGGCTACATGAATGGTCAGCCATCCAAAGGGCTTCCGGATAATTGTCATCTTGAGTCATTTCAGTAATTGTGCCATCGGGGCTGCTTGTAAGAATTTATTTCTTCCTGGTAGGCACGCCCTGCCTTTGATGCCTGTCCTTTTCTTGGTCCTAGTTGCTGCTAACATAAACTAAGCTTATGAAAAAGTAGAGTCAATTAACCAATTATTCTTTCAGCCAACCATAAGCCTGTCCTGGGCTGCACATTGTGATATGTGTGAATTCCAATGTCAGTTTCAGGAACTCATTTTGAATTACAAACTTCTTCATAAAAAGAAGCAAGGATTTTGTAGATACTCTAATGTCTAGGTGCTGCCTTCGGGGTCAATGAGGACAAGGGTATGGGTTGTGCTTTGCACATGGGTGCTTGACAGAGGGAGCATGGGGCCTGAAATCCAGCCCATGCCGCACTTGCCAAGTGTACCAGGTGGACCCTGGTATGTGGTGACATCAATCTAGTAAAAGAGGTGGTCTTTTTATACACAAAGATGCCATTACTCCAGAGCATATGTGATAAAATGGGCATATAAAATGTTAACGATAGAATCTAGGTGGTAGATTTAAGGTGTCTGCTATAAAAAATCTTCTACTTTGCTCTGTGTTTTAAAACTGTCATGATAACATGTTAGGGGTGGGGGATGCAGAACACCACTCTTCGCCAAGGCATGCATGGGTTAGAGAGATGCTCTGATGGCTTGAGTTGCATCCTGCCAAAATTTGTAGGTTGCGGTTCTAATCCTCAGTACCTCAGAATGTGACCTCATTTGGAGATAGGATCTTCATACAGGCAATCAACTTAAAATGAGGTCAGTAGGGTGACCCTAACCCAATACGATGAGTGTCTTTATAAGAAGGGGACATTTGGACATAGAAACATAAGCACAAAGGAAAGATGATAGGAAGTTACAGCAAGAACACCATGTGAGCATGAAGATGGTCAACCTACACGCCAAGGAGAAAGGCCTGGAACAGAGCCTTCCCTCATAGCTTTCAAAAGGAACCAACCTTGCCAACAGCTTGATTTCAGACTTGAAATCAAAACTGCGAGACAATAAATTTCAGTTGTGTGAGGCACCCAGTTGGTGGTACTTAGTTATCACAACCCTGACAAATTGATAGAGGTACCTTCTCCTAGTGTGCACAGAGGGAGGCACCTGAAGACTAGCAGTGGCCTCATCACGTCCTTGAATTCTCAGATAGACACACACGTAAGGAGAGCTTCCGGGCCAGTGTTTTAATAGAGAGATTTCCTACCGTGAGGTGTAGGTGGCTGGGAATTGATCATAGGCTAATGATTACCTTAGGAAGAAGGGAGTGGTCATGAAGGGAGGTCACTGCCCACTGGTATCCAAACAGCATCTAATGTCCAATAATGGGCCTGTAAGTAAACAGCTTTGCCACTGTTGACTTTTGACACCCAATGCTATTCCACATATACACAAGACAAGGTTGTTTAAAAACCCACAGGAACCCAAACAAGCAGGCATTGCAAAAGATTGGTTGGAGTCTGGTTTTATTCCTGGCACTAGTCATGTACAAGCTACATGATCTTGGTTAAGTCACTCGAACTTAATTTTCTCATTCCCAAAGAAACAGGTAGTTGGGAGGATTAAATAAAGTGTTACATGTAAAGTACTAAGCACATAGTAGATACTCAAGACATGGGGGAAAAATTGCAGAGACGGGATTGGGATAAGTCTGATGAGGACTAGTAAACAGGCTCAAAGGCTTGTTTGTTCAATAAACAAGCTGCATGTAAAGGTCAGCAGGACTGTAGATGTCAAAATCAATATCCAGCTGATATCTATTTCCATCAGACTCTGAGAATTGGCTATGATTTCTTGTCAATCCTGAAAGAATGTATGGTAGAACAGAAAGAATGCTTGCTCATGAGGCAAGGGACAGGATTCTAATTCTCACTTTATGCCAGGCTGTGTAACGCTTGATAAGTCCCTGTTACCTGTCTCAACCTAGTTCATCTATAAACTGAGAGCCCCAGTCTAGGCTAAAAATGGCAAACACGTGGCCATATGCAACCCTTTCTGCTCTCTCACATCCACAGCAGACATCACCAATCAACCACGGCCCTATTTCCACCTTCACTCAGGTACAGTCTCAGAATCCTTCTCAAGATGACACTCTGGGAAACACTACAATAAATCTAAGATGGCAGCTTAGATGGAAACCATTTAAGGTTCTGTCCTAGATGATCTCCAGATTGCTTTCCAAACATTTTCTGAGCCTGATTCCTTTCCTGGTCAGACATGGCTTCATTTTACATCTTTCAAAACTCTCGCGGGGTAATTATTTGGGATATTTTATTGTCTGAGCTTATACATCTTGACTTGTCTAACTACTCCACATCTCCCTCTCCCAGACAGATGTCCGACAACCTCACCCTACTTTTTGGTAACTCCGTTATTTTAAGTCACCTGGCTTCCTTTGCCCATGCCCAAGACAGTCATAGTTAGTGGATTAAGGCCCTCTCACACAGACAGAGTCCCAAATGCCTTCTAAACTCCATTTCCCGGTCAGGCCCTACCAACTGTTGAAATAAATGTATCAGAAAAAAACTATTGACCGCTTCACCCAAGAAAATATGTCCAAAGACACTCTGGAGCAAATTACTGAACCAAGAAAAAACTAGCTCTGTATGTGTGTATGCATACGTATGTTTACAGATACCAGCTTCAAACCAGTGCCACATAAATTTTCTTTTCAATACTCAAGATTAAGTAAGCCTTCAAACCACCCTTCCAATTCTCCTCCCACCTCTGCTGCAGCCTCAGAATTCACCTACTCCCAAGTCACTTGTTAGAGCTGAATGTAAATCTGAGTATGACATAGTTTTGCATGTCAAGCCTGCCTTAGTCTCTACAAGCTGTTTGCTTTTAAACTCATTCTTTCCTAGGATCACCTGCAAAACAGAACTACTGTCTCTTCAGAGTCATTTCTGCATATAGCACATATTCTACCACCCAGAAGACATTCAACAAATAAATAAGATTGGTTGCTATCCTTGCGTGTATTACTATCAGTATTAGTACTATGTGTATATTGATCTGTCAGTTGTTGGGCTTTTGCACAGAGAAGTAAGATACTGCTCACGCTTTGGAGATGGGAAAGCAGGGAGCAAAGACGCATGAGCAAACACAGGAAGGCCGTGTGACCACAGTGGACTCTGAGTCCACTCAGAGCGCCACTCAGAGGTTGCTTAGCCAACACGTTCTCTCCCTTCTTTGCGGCTGCACAAATCCCGCCCATGCTTCACCACTCAGCTCGAGTTTACCTCCTTACAGGTGCCTCCACCGAGTACTCAAGCCTCTACTCTGTCCCTGTGGGGGAAACTTAATCTTAGTGGACTCTAGTTGAATTCTATGAATTCAGCATAAACTTTGTCCACTCAGGGTTCTTCCAGCCAATCCAGGGTTCCCCCAGTCCAGAGTTTCACACACCCCACTGCCCATCCCTGAGGTACTTGAGTGTGGAGACAATAAACTTCCACAGCCTCCAGTGAGACATGCCTCTTGAAGGCAGCAGTAAGATTAGTCCAAATCCTTCCTCAATGTCCATCCAGGGCTAAGCGTACAGCAAGCGCTTCAGAAAGGGATGGATGGAGAGGAGGAGGAGGATGTGAGGATGGATGGATGCATGGGAGTGTGGATTGGAAGATGGGTGGGAGGGATGGGAATAAACACCCGAGCCTCCCTCTCCTCCTGCCCAGGACTCCCACCCACCACCAAATCTAAGAGGTCAATAGCAGGAAAGCCTGGGGGAGCAGTCCGCTGGGTTCAGCCTCTCCTGGCACGAAACACAACAGCAAAGAGCAGACATGGATTTGAGCAGGGGGCTGGCAAAGAAGAATAAATAGCCTGCAGAAGAGATATCACTAACAGTAACAGCCAGTTTTTGCTGCGCACTTACTATGTGTCATAACCACATGCACTATATTTCATTTAATTTTGACTCAATTTCATTGGGAGGTGTGCGTGTATAGTTATCCATACATGTGGGTGTGTTCTGGGTGTAGATATTACATATTTAATTCATATGTAGATCCAAAACAAAAGAATTTTATGCCAACATACAACAGATTCTTAGAATTCTTTATCTCTGGGAGCAGGCTTGAGGTAAACAGATGGGGAGCTATATCTTTATATTGTAAATATTATATTTTAAATAGAATATATTATTTTTATATCTAAAATCTAAAGAAGCATACAGGATAACTAGGACTTCTTTTTCTAAGTCCTATAGATTTATTGAACACCTACTGTGTTCCGTGTACTTTGTTCTGGAATCAAGCCTAACACAGTTTCAGGGTCAGGATTTACACCCAGATCTGCCTGCCTCCAAAGCCCGTGCCTCATTCACGTGCTCCCAGGTCCCTTTGCCCTTCCTGCCGAGGCTGACCCCAGGCCCTCGGCGGAGGAGGAGAGCAGCAGGAAGCAGTCTGAGACGCCAGGCCTTGCTGGGCTGGGTGACTGCGCTGTGTGTCTCTGTTCACCCAGGGAGGTGCCCCCCACTCTGTTCTTCATACTGCTGGGCGCCAAGCTGGACCCTCATGCCTGTGCCCAAGAGGCTCTTGACCAGGAAAATGGTACAACCCCCAGTGACCCCGTCGGCTTCCCCAACCTTCCTGAACAAGGCCCACTTTGCCTTCAGCCTATACAGGCAGATAGTGGCCACAAATCCAGACAGCAACATTCTCCTCTCCCTACTGACCTTCTCCATCCCCCTCAGCCTGCTGGCTCTCCAGGCCAGGCCAGCAGCACACAACCAGGTCCTGCAGGGGCTGGGATTTCACCCTACCTGGGTTCCAAATGACAGTGACAGCATCCATACTCACTACAGTCAGCTTCTCCGTTCCCTCCTGCCAGACCCGGGGGAGTGCCAGCTGACATGGGCAGCATGCTGTTTGTGGACAAGAAGTACCTGGTACAGACGTTTATTGATATTCCCCAAAATCCGTACCACACAGACGTCTTACTCATCCCCTTTGGGAACTACCATAGAGCCAGGGATCAGATGGAGTGTGTCATCAGGGAGAAAACCCACAGCAAGATTAGGAAACTGGGACAGAACTCGAGCGCAAACAGTCTTGATTCTGGCTGATTACATTTTCTTCAAAGGTAAGTAATTCTCCAATGATTATTTAAACCGCTTTGCAGCTTATTACAAAAGTAATGCATCATTGGTCCCAGAGATGATTTCCTTTCCCCTCAGGCCAGATCACATTCCCTCCTGCCTCTCGGAGAATTTACTCTGTCGATTAAGATCTCTCTCTAGCACCATCAACCTGTCTTCCAGTACCTTCACCAGAACATCAAACTCCAGCTCCCTCTCTCCCTATAGCTCCAACTCTCTCCTTCTCATCGCAACTGAAGTTTTCGGAAAGGGTGTCCCCACACAGACCAGCTACAAAATTTGTGGGTCTCAGTGCAAAATTAATATGTGGTACCCTTGTTCAAAAATCCCATTCCAAGGTGGTGACAGTAGAGCATTAAACTATATTCAGGCCCTGCGACAGCCCAGGTTGCACCTCCTTGAAGCCAACCCTGCCCACATGAGCTATTCCAACTTGCCTCCCATTCCACCAAACACAAGTCTTGCTTCTAGGCTCATTACGCATCTCACATGGTTTATCAAACTACCTCCCACCTGCCTGGCAGAAAGAAACTTCATTGAACCAGGAAGCCTCATCCTTCTGTGTCCACCTAGCTTTGCTACATTTACTATGTTTTGTTGATCTCTCCTCCTTAACACCCTCTTTCCTGGGCTCAGCATGGCTTTCCCGATTCTCCTTCTACCTCTACCTTCTTCAAACATCTCCCTCTCATGCAGAGCCCATTAAATGTTGGCATTCCACAGAATTCATTTCATAGAATTTTCTTGTTCTACACAATCTCCCTTGGGAGAGCTTGGTCCGTCCACTAGCCTCTGACACTCCTGTATGCTGGACTCCCAGTGTTCTGTGCCCAGTCCACACCTCTCATGAGCTCCAGACCCCATACCCCCACCTCCATGCAAACGTCCGAGAAGTGACTCCAGCCTGACATGCACAACGCAAGAAGCATTTCTTCCCACTGTCTCCTCCACTCCCTAAAAACCACCTCTTCCTGTTCCTTCCTCTAAGTCTCAGGAAATGGCCTCTGCTCCATGCACCTGCCCAAACAAGAAAACTTGTAAGTAGTAGCTTACTACTAGCTGGGCAGACTCTCAGGGTCTCTTTCGTCTCTCACACGACACACCTAAACAGGAGCCCCATCCGCTGGATCTTTCCTCCCTCATCTCTCTTCTATTAGTCCGCCACTGCTGCTCTCCTCCGCCACTACCTTCGTTCAAGCTTCATTCTCTCTTACCAAAGTATCGCAACTGCTCCTTAACTGCTTTTCCAGTCTGCAGCTTGCCTCTCCAACCCCACTCCTGATCCACTGTCCACACTGCAGTCCGTTTGACCATTCTATCAGTCAAACTTGACCTTGGAATTCCACTGCTTGAAACCTTTAAGTAGCCCAAACCAATCGTAGCACTTAGGATAAAGCCGCCTATCTTCAGGATGGACCACAGTGCTCTTAAATGACCTACGTCTCTTGTCACCCTCCCTACTCTCCCTCTATCCAAAAGTGCCACAGACTAGCCACATGAAACACCACCCCTTCCCTGAACTGCACAACCCCTCTTGCCTGTGGGTCCCAAAGGTCCTCCCCTTGCCCCCCACCTCCCTCCGTTTCCCCAGCCATCAGGTGCCCACCCTCAGTTCAGAGGTCACTGTCCCCAGGAAGACTTCCAGAACAATCTCTACCACGGAGGTTGCCAGACTGAGGAACAAACAAAACATGGGTATACTTATATTTAAAAATTATTTGTTGTTTCTCTAAAATTCAAATCTAATTTGGCTTCCTGGGTTTTATCTGGCAACCCTACCCCCCACCATCCCCAAAGTAGGTGGTGGTGGAAAGAAATGATTTTGTTTTGAATATGCTGGATTCGAGATGCTTCTGGGACTTTTCAGTGGAGGTGACCTGATGGCCCTTGGGGATGTGGGTCTGGAGCTTGTAGATGTGGCCCGGGCATGTACAGCTGGGAGCTCAGCATACAGAAGGGCTAGAGGCCACTGGAGAGCATGAGCTTGCCTCACCTATGTGTCCTGGTAGTGTCACTTCCTTTCTCTAATCAGAAGACTTAGCAAACAGTATTGTAGCTTTTTGATTACTTGTACATATCCTCACAAGTCTGTGGCCTTGTGCATATAGGACAGTTTATTGTTTCATACATACCTCCCTTCACTGGAATCCGGGCACTGTCAAGATCAAAGGGCTCAGAAATTCAGCTTTCTAGTTCTCATTGCCTCCTGTATTGCAAGGTTTGTCAAGTGGCCCCTCAGAACTGGACCCCTCAACTTCTGGACAGAAGCCTCAGCTTCTAGAAGAGAAGGCAGGAAGCCAGCCCCAAAGGAGGAAGGACGGCTCACCCAGCCCTGACAAAGCATCTCTGAGCCCACAGCTTTCTTGTGGACTGCGTTCAGACTTCTTCAGCAGATGCCAGGGAAGATTACGGTGTCATATTTTGTAGAGCTGTAGGGAACACTGTAATAATAAAATTAATAGCCAACAATATCTGAGCGACTACTTGTGCACCAGGCATTGTGCTCGGGCTTCACATACAGTCTCACTGAATACCAGCAAATATCAAATTAGGTGGATGGTGTTGCCCCTAATGTACGTATAGGAAATGGACGAGCCCCACTCCCTCTCCGGCCTCACCTGCTAATACCCTCTTCCTCACCCCTTCTGCTCCAGCTACACAGGCTTCTTGACGTCCTTTGAACATTCCAGACCCATTCCTGTCACTGGGCCTTTGCACATACTGTTTCTTCTCTCTGGGATATTCTCTCTTATGTGCCCTAAAGACCCATTAGGTCTTTACTCCATGTCACCTTCTCAGAGAGGCTTTATATGAAACTGTAACTCTCCTTCCCTGTCATTTCCTATCTCCTCTTGCTCCATTTCTCTCCTTAGCCATTATTACCATCTAACATATTTTTCCTTATTTATCTGGTTCCTTGTTTCCACCTGGTATGTAATTTCCCTGTGATCAGGGGCCTCATGCATGACTGTTACCTGCTCCAAGAACGGTGCCTAGCACATAGTAGCCACTCCCTAAACATCTCCCAGATGAGTCAAGTATCTGCCATCCAGGGCCCTCTGCCATGAATGCTGGCGGTCTCCTCTAATTCTCGCCCTCTCTCTTATCAGAGAAATGGAAAGTTTCTTTTGACCCAAAGCTCACTGAGGTCAAACCCTTCTTATTGAGCAAGGGGGTCCCGGTCCTGGAGCCCACAGTGCAGAGGCTGGGCTCCCTCCAGCTTCAGTGCTCCCACCGTCTGCACCTCGACGTCCTCCAGTCGCCCTGCACGTGCGGCGCCACCACGGTCTTCATTCTTCCTGACCCGCAGGCAGAAGGAGGAGGCTCTGATGAGAGAGGGCTGGGGCACAGAGGCTCAGCGCCTCCCACTCAGGTACAACCGCAGCCTCTCCTCTCCTGTGCTCTTGGGACCACCCTCCAGGCCGCTGCAGCCGAGCAGCAGTGACCCTTCTGGCCTTTGGGCCCATGACATAAGGAGCTGGGGCTCATTCACACTCTCACTATCAGGCAGGATTCAGCCAAGCAGTCCTGCAAGAGCCGGACACTGATAGGGTCATCACAACAAAACCTTCGTTGTCATCATCGTCATCACTGCCACGTGATCACATCACATCTTCCTTGGAGGGACTTACAATGCATCTTAGCATTTCAAAGCCCTGCAGAGCTGTAAAGGACTCAGCAATATTCAAGCTTTACCCTGCATTTCCCAAACAGAATTCGAACATGGCACCCATTTTAACATAAGACCTGGAAACAAAGTACAGTTCCATGGAAGCCGGGGTTGAATAGTTCCCAAGGACCTGGCCTCCCAGCTCATAAACTGATGCAGCCATTGTGCGCAAGCAGCCCAGAGGGAGCGGAGCCCAGGCTTCTTTACCGCCGGGCTCGGCTTTCCAGCCACCTGAACTTCCCCCTCTTCACCATGCCCTTGAGGAGCTTGCTTGCTTTCCTGAACCTCAAATAAGGTTCTGCTACTCAAAGTGTGGTCTACGGCCCAGCATCCCTGGCTTCATCTGGGAGTGTTCCAGAGACATAGGCTCAAGCCCCACCCCACACCTACCCAGTCAGAATCTTTAGTCTAACAAGATCCCAGCTGATTCACATACGTGTTAAAGACTGGGAAGCCCTGACCTAGACTCCGGGGAAGTCCCACCACTTCCAGGCAGACCTTCCAGATCTCCAGTCACTACAGGTCCCCAAGTGACATCTCCCAGGCACCTTCTCCACACCCATCATCTGTCCAGGGCTCTCAGTCGCAGCACAGTAGGGCCAAGAGCTCTTCACTGTGAGGCACTTTCCTGTGCATTTTGGAAGTTCAGCAGTGTCCCTGGATGTTCTACCTACGGGATGATGTAGCACTGCCCCCAGACATCGCCGGATTAAAGTCATCCCTGTTCTAGACCATAGCCTGGGTGTGAGCTGTGGGCTCCTGCACCTTGCCTGCCCTGGGGTTGCCTCCCCACCCAAGGCCTGTCTGACTAGGCATGGAACAAAGCACACTGAGCAGAGAGTTGAGGTTTTCTCTCTGGCAGAGCTTTCTCAGTCCCCAGTGCCCTTCCCCCAGAGGACTGAGCGAGCAGCCCTCCTCCCCACGGCCTTTTTCGCCTGGAAGGCACCTGGTCTGTCAGAAGGCCGCTGGCTCAGCCTGCAGCCAGGGCAGGGAAGCCACAGCTGGGAAGACACGCTCTCAGCACCGAGTTGCCCCACCGCTGTGAACGTCACCAGCCAACATCTGGCCGCCCTGCAGGGAGAGCCCTTGTGTGCATCTGAGGGGCAGACATGAAAGGGGAACCAAGAAACAGGAGATGCTGGCCCTCAGCCCTTCCCAGGGCCCCCCCGCAGAGCATGCTGTATGTTAGGCTAAAGACAGACAGACAGACAGGCCAGCAGAGACTCTCCATTTCCACTGGGCTCCGTGGCAGGCCAGTCTGAGGGAGGGCAGCCCAGCATGAGAGAGCGCTTATGCTCTGGGTTTAATCTTTAAACTCTAGGACTTTGGCCAAATCACTTAACCTCTTTGCCTCTCCATTTTCTTATTGATAAATTGGGTATTTTTAGCACCCAGCTCCCAGGATCCCTGTGAGGATGAATTGAAATGACCTCAGAAAGTGCCTGGTACAGGTCTGTTCATGGAAGGTCCCCAGAAAACACAACCCGACACCGATTTTATTTTATTATAGTGCACGCGGTGAAATTGTGGTGGTGCAGTTTATTAGATGATATTTTGGCTGTTTTCTCCCCTCATTCTCTTAAGCAGCAGGAGAAGGCTGTATTTCTCAAAATTCTCTTTATCTGGGAACTATCAATTGGACCAGCTTCTGCCCTCGATGGGCATCTCGGATATATTCAGTTACAGGGCAGGCATCACAGGACTTGCTGTACAAACCATTCCCATGAAGTTCTCCAAGGTGAATCCAAAGCTCCCTGCGTCTGGGTCTTTTACAACAGTGCGTGCACCTTCTCTCTTCCTCATTCATTTGGCACGCGCCCGGGGGGCCCAGCAATGCCATTTCCTGTGCCAGTCTCCTGGGTACTCAGGGCCCAGCCATGAAGGACGCCCCATCTATAAATTTAGCACCCAGTGCTGTCCTAAGGACAGCGGCTCCCAGGGAGGGCACTGAGCCTCATTTAGGACCTTTCCCCAACTCACCACTAAAGCAAGCACCGCTGCTCTGGGGAGGAGGGAGAGCATGAGACGGATGTGTCTCTGCAATACGGCCCCCTCCCACATTGCAAGGGAACTTACAGGAATGCAGGGTACACGGAATGAGGGTGAGGACCCCTAGACTGAGTCCTGAGGTCTTAACACCACTGTGGGATTTCTGGGGAGTAGAAAGAGGAAGTGCCCAGAAAAGTTAACCAGCTCTGGGAAAAGGCAAGTTGGAGGGAAGGGGTGGGGGAGTGGGGATGGGGAGTATGGGAGTGCCCCGCTGTGAGATCAGCTGCAGAGGGCCTGGTCTGCCAGGCTAAGGTGCTCACTCTGTGAGTCAGCATAGGAGGGCCACCAAGAGGCTTTACTCAAAGGTGGGCTGGATCTGAGCTGCAGGGAGCTCAAGCCAGTCCATGGAAGGGATTGCAGTGCAGCAGAGCCTAAGGGTCTGAAGGTAGATGAGACAGCAAGTGACTAACAAAGGTCTCATGGAAAGGCAAGGGACAGATGAGACGGGTTGGCTAGGAGAGGCATCTTGGAGGTGGAAACACCAGGACTAGTGTGGCTGGCTTGGAGTGAGAAGGAATCAAAAGGAAACTGGCTCTCTGAGAAGCAGGGGGGAAGGAGAGGTGATCCACAGACTTCACACGAGCACAAACGGTGGAGGCAAGGGTGAGCCTTGAGGGGGCAGAGGACCCCTGCTGCAGAGGGACCAGATAGAGAGGAGAACAACGCATCCTTCCCAGTGCAGCTAGGAGAGACCAGCCAAGGGCAAGAAGTCCATAGGGAGCAGGCGAACAGCATCCTGGATCCCTTGTGGATGAAGAAACTGATTCTCCATCGGGGAACAGCACATGCCAGGTCATGCATCTAGTTGGGACAGAACCAGGACTCGATTCCAGGCCTACCGGGCCCAGGCAGTGCTCCTTGCACCACAGTGCAGGGCCTCTCCACTTGGCCTTACTCGCCGGCATCCAGCAGCTCTGAGCTCAGACAGAGGGTCAGTGTGGCACCCCTGCAGGAGGGGCAGCTCCTGCTCTATCAGCACGCTGAACCTTGGTTCCCCCCAGGCGGTGCATAGCGCAGAGCTGACGTGGATGACAAAGGAGCAGAGGAGGAGAATACCACGGGCCTCCAGGCCCTTCCCAAGTCCCATCCCTTTCATTTCAACAGACCTTTCCTGCTACTAACTTCTGAGGAAGGCAGCTGCAGCCTTCTCTTCATAGGAAAAGTGATAAATCCCACAGCAAAGTCATAGTCAGGTGATGAGAGGGTGTGCCTCCCTCTGCCCCACCGCACCAGCCTCCCATGCCAAAGATGCTCTTGGCTCCTGAAGAAAAGGGGAAACCATGGCTGGCACTCACTGGCACAAGCACAAAACTTACGGTCTTTGCACAAAGACCCTCTGAGTTATCCCCATTTCACAGATTAGAAAACCAAGGTCCAGAACAGTTGCACAATCACAAGCCAAACTCATTGCCCCAATGCCAATATTTCTGAGAGGATCTATAGACCCAAGTCACTCTCATGACCTTCCCCCAGCATCATATCCTCAGCTGGTTTCTGGACTTTTCCTTCTACTTTTAGTTTTCTCATACCCTTACCAACTGGATTATAGCAGAGCTGTGTTCCTTTGGAGAACTGGCTCAATAAAGCAGCAAATGACAACCTCTTGTGAGAGTGTTTTGGTGCCACTGGGCAGGCAGTCCCCCTGGCAGGACTTGGAAAATCCACTGAGTGGTCCGGGAGCACGTTTGTACGATACAGTGGGTAGGACTATCCTGTCATCCCCACTCCTCAAGTGTGGGCTGGGCAGAGTGACCGCCTTCCCAAACGGACACTCTGGAGATGGGGGAAAGAGTAACTTTACAGTGGAAAAACCTGACATCCACAACCTCAGCCAGGTGATCGAGGCCAGCATCAACAGAGAGAAGTCATGACGATAGCATGTACCCTTTATACGATTAATGAATACGGCACCTCACCTCTTTGATCTTCCTCTCAAACACCCAAAACCCCAGCACAACCATGAGAAAAACACCGGATAAATTCCACCAGAGAGGCGTCCTATAAAATACTCAGCCAGCTTGCCCCACACTGGCAAGGTCATCCAAACCAAGGAAAATCTGAGAAACTCTCACAGCCAAGAGGAACCAAAGGAGACAAGATAACTAAATGTAACATGGTGTCCTAGATGGGATCCCAGAGCAGAAGAAGGGAAATGGGTTTAAAAAAAAGACTCATATTAAAATCTGAGTACAAATTTTAGTTAATAATAATGTATCAAAATTGGTTTATTGATTATAACAAGTGTACCGTGCTAAGAAGCTGCTAATAACATGGGAAAGTGGGTGTGGGCTATATGGGACCTCTCTGCAATCTTTGCAATTTTTCTGTCAATCCCAAAGTGTTCTAAAATTTTTTTTAATTATTTTTTTTAAAAGGCAAGATACAGATAGGAAGAAAATACTTGCAAATCCATAGCTGGTAAAGGACTTCTATCCAGAATATAAAGAACTCCCCTAACTCAATAATAAGAAAAATTAACCCAATTTAGAAATGAAAAAAGAGACATTCACAAAAGGGGACATATGGATGACTAATTAGCAAGTGAAAAGTTGCCCTATTTAGTCATTCGAGAAATGCAAATTAAAGCCACATGGAAATATAACTACTCACACATTAGGATGTCTATGATCAAAAAAGCAGTCCACACCAAGTGTTGACAAAGTCGGGGAGAACCTAGGACTCTCACACGCTACTGGTGGGAATGTATAATGGCACTGCCACTTCGTAAAACAGTTGGGCACTTTCTTAAAAAATCAAATGTAAACTTATCATATGACCCAGCAATTACACTTCTAGGAATCTATCAGAGAGAAATGAAAACACATGTCATACAGAAACAGACTTGCACACAAATAGTTCTATGAATAATAGCCCTAAACCGGAAACAACCCAAATGTTCATCAACTGGTGAGTGGAGAAACAAAATGTGGTACATGCACACGGTGGAACACTATTCAGCCCCAAAAAGGAACGATCTATTGGTACATACTACAATATTGATCAACCTCAAAAACAATATGCTAAGTGACAAAAGCCAGGCCAAAAACCCTGTGTATTACATGATTACAGTTATGTGAATTATCCAGAAAAGGCAAATGTATAGAGCCATGAAGCAGGTCAATGATTGCCTACAGAGGGAGGGTTACGAACTGGCTGCAGAAGGGTTTGTGGTATTTTTTGTGATAATGGAAATATTCCAAATCTGGATTTTGGTGATGTTGGTTCAACTCTATAAACTTATTAAAAATCATCAATTAACTTCATACACTAAGAAGGGGTGAGTTTTATAGTATGTAGATATATATTAACAAGGTGGGAGTTTTACGGTATGTCAATTATATCTCAATAAAGCTGTTTTTTAAAAATATTTGGAGACACATCTAACACTGTGGGTAGGAGGAAACTGTACTGCTTCAGATGCATACATCAGCATATAAAGTAAAAAAAAACTCTATGAGGTAATCATGATCTCCAGAAGTTAGAAAATGAATGACGAATCAAACAAAACAGTGAAGAAGAAAGGAAATGATAAACACAAAAGCAGTTAATGAAACAGAAAGCAACCATAAAATAAAACAGGTCAAGAAACCCAAAGGCTGGTTCTTCGGGTATACAGTAACGTTAATGGTCCATCGGTGAGACTGACCTTGAAAAAGCACAAATAATCAAGGTCAGGAATGAAGAATGGACCATTCCTATGGCTCTGGAACATGCTAAAAGGTAATAAGAAGATGTTATGAAAAACTTTATACATAAATTTTTCAAGCTAGATTAAATGGACAACTTTTTTTTAGATACTACTTGAAGAAATAGAGAACCTAAACCGTTCTCTATGAAAGAAATTAAATCCATAAACAAAAAGTTCCTCCCAAATAAAATTCTAAGCCCAAGTGGTTTCTCTGGCAAATTCTGCCAAACACGTAAGGAATATATAATGTCAGGCTTATACGCTTTTCCAGATTTTAGAATAACAGGACATGTACACTCCCCGATGTGCTCAGGGAGGCCAGCATGACACCGTCGCCCCGCGTGGCAGGAGTGGTAATAAACAGGGAACTCACGACCACGGTCTGTTAAACACATTCCAGTAACTATTTCCACCCATCACAAAAATCCTCCCACAGGGGCACAATTCCCCACCTCATCTACCGAACCAGAAAATTGAGGTTTGCAGAGAATAAGGGGTTTGCCAAAGTCACATCGTTAGTAATTGGCTAGAGCCATATTGGAGACAAGTCTTTGACAGTTTCTCTTAGTGTCTTGATTCTCATCCTCTGCCTCCTCTGCCCTCAGGGAAGCCTGGAAGGTAGGAAACTGAGCCTCAGGGACTTGTCCAAGGCCACAGAACAAGTTGACTCTGTCCCAGGCCCCTACAAGGGAGGTGGCACCTGCAGGGCTTGCCTCCCCTGTTCCATGTTCCTGGGACCTTTTCAGGCTTTGGCACCACCAGAGGACATTCACATCACAGCTCCACACCCTGACTTAACACCCGCAACAACCTCCTGGGCCCCAGAATCTGCCTTGGGACCGTGCATAACCTCTGCTGTGATGTGGGGCAAGGCAGGGAAGGAATGAAGAAGACAGAGGCAGTTGAATTCTGTCGCGAGGGCTTCAAGTGAGGTACCTGCATTCCAGTTCTGTTTCCTCCACGTAGTGGGACTTGAGGTAAGTCTCACCTCTCTTTGCCAGTTTCCCAATTTGCCAGGTGGGACTAGCAATAATCATTAGTGCTCATATAGCACTTAGAGTATCTCAGGCACTGTTCTGTGCTCCTTCCACATATTACTTCCTGCAATGTTCACAACAACCTAAAGAGATTCTAGATACTGGGACCTCCATTTCTCAGCTGAAGCCTGCAGAGCCTACACAGCAAGCCCTACATCACACAGCCGGGCTCTGGATTCTCCCCCGAGTCCGTGCTCTCCACGGCTACACTATCCTAGACGGTGAGAGTACCTGCCCCCTAGGTTCTTGCACTCATCCAGCAGGTCGATACATGTAAAGCACCAGAGCTGGCACCTAGTGAGAGCTCAGTAAATGCTCTGCTGTCCCCATGAGGTGCCAGAATCTGTGCTCAGTGCTTGACATATGGCTGTGAAACCTGAGCAGAGCAGGAATTAGGGTGGATAAAGAGAAGGGAGATAAGGGGTGAGCCAGCCAATGAAGAACCTTGTCAGTAAATTAATGGCTGCTCTGGGCTGTTTTCCTGCCTGTGGGGTGGGGGTGGGGACCCACAGGGGGTCAGAATCCTTCAAGGTCCAAGAAATGCCCTGAAGCTAAGACTGCAGGTAGGATAGGTGGCCCCAGCGATGCAGGCCAGCAGGGCTGCAGGAGACAGAATCAGGTGATTGCCCTGACCGGAAGCCACCAGGCAGGCCCCAGGACCAGCCAGAGCCATCTCAGGGCTAGCCTCCAAAGCCCAAGATTCAGCCCCACGTACCCATGCCACCCCTGTGCTGGCCACAACTACTAGTTGGCATCCTTCTTTGCCAACACAACTCATGATTCCTTTAGTAAATAGCCAGCCAGGGCTTGGCAAATTCCAGCCAAGACTCCTCCCTAGAGATTCTGCTAACTTCAGGTCTCTGGCTTGATGGAACCTGTCCCACACCAGGCAAGACCCAGACCCTATTTTCCTGAAGATGAACTCCAGACAACACTGCCTTCCCCACACAGCTGAAGATGTTAGGAGGCCCTAAACAACCCTCCCGGTCCCAGTTTCTGTGGCTGGCAGACTTGGGAACGAGGAATCCAGAGCAACACACCTGTAACAGCACGACTTCAGAAGAGAAGGCAGCTGTTCTTAGAGGACTTAGCCAGAAGCTCTTCCCAGGATTTGGGGTGAACCCTGAGAGACTAGCAAATCATTCCCGAAGGAGACCCAGTTGCAGCAGTGACTGGCCCACAGGGAACAACCGACTCGGGCTTCCTATAACAGGGCAGGTCTCACCCACCAGAAGGCTGCCAGCCAGGACCTGGTGGGCACAGACTAACAGTTAGGGAACATGTGATAAACAAATGGACCTCTGACTCAAAAGTGCTTATGAAAAGAGTTCATTTATTTTTAAAAATTCTTTTTCAGTTTTATGGAGTTAAGAGGCTGATGATTAAAGAAAAGGTCTTGTCGGGCACTGTCTAAGCAGAATCCAGTACTGGATGAATACCAGTCACTGAAGAGATAAAATAACAATTTAGCCCCAGGTCTCTTTACTGAGGCCTCACCAGGCACCTAATGCTGTGCTAGGCCCACAGTTTCATCTGTGGTCTTCACTGTGTGTGTGTGTGTGTGTGTGTGTGTGTGCGGAGATTCATTTGAGAGTAAATTTTATACATCATGACTGTTTATCCTTAAATGTTTCCATGTATATTTCCTAAGAATTTGGGGTACCATTTTTCTGTAAAGCTATCAACTTTAGGAAATTTAGCACTGATACAATACTTTTCTCGAACGTGCCATCCATATTCCAATTTTGTCAGTTCTCCCAATAACGTCCTTCATAGCACATGTTTCCTCCAGTTACGGACCCAGGCATTTTTGCACTGAGGAAGCCATCAAAGATGACTTGCTGATCTTTCATGGTGACCCCAAACCCTGGGAGAAGCTTTTTGCCAAAAAAATCACACCATTACAGATGTCAGGCCTCTTTAATCTCCTCCAAGAGGTAAGATATTTTTGTATTTTGTGACACTGACATTTTTAAAGAACACAATGCCTATAGTAACTAAATGATGTCAACATACATATGGGAAAAGATAACTTGATCCCTACTTCACACTATACACAAAAATCAAATCCAGATAGATTGCAGATCTACACGTGAAAAATAAAGCAATAAAAGCTTCTAAAACAAAATACATAGCAGTATGGAGGTTCGTCAAAAAACTAAGAATAGAAATACCATTTGACCCAGGAATTCCACTCCTAGGAATTTACCCTAAGACTGCAGGAGCCCAGTTTCAAAAAGACATATGCACCCCTATGTTTATTGCAGCACTATTTACAATAGCAAGAAATGGAAGCAACCTAAGTGTCCATCGGTAGATAAATAGATAAAGAAGATGTGGTACATATACACAATGGAATATTATTCAGCCATAAGAAGAAAACAAATCCTACCATTTGCAATGGATGGAGCTAGAGGGTATTATGCTCAGTGAAATAAGCCAGGTGGAGAAAGACAAATACTAAATAATTTCACTCATTTGTGGAGTATAACAACAAAGCAAAAACTGAAGGAACAAAACAGCAGCAGACTCACAGAACCCAGGAATGGACTAACAGTTACCAAAGGAAAAGTGACTGGGGAGGGTGGGGAGGAAAGGAAGGATAAGGGGTTAAGGGGAAATATGACTTGCACAGATAATGTAGGGGAGTGGACACTGGGAAGGCAGTATAGCACAGAGAAGACAAGTAGTGACACTATAGCATCTTACTATGCTGATGGACAGTGACTGTAATGGGGTATGTGGTGGGGACTTGATAATGGGGGAAATCTAGTAACCACAATGTTGCTCATGTTATTGTATATTAATGATACCATAATAAAAAAAATACATTTCACAAAGTTGGGGTAAGCAAAGATTTCTTAAACAGGACATAAGCAGCACTAACCATAGAAGAATAAATAGAAGGATTGGACTCCGTTGAAATTGTGGACTATGTTCAGCAAAAGATTCCATAAATAATGTGAAAGGCAAGCCACAATCTTAGAGAACACACACACACACACACACATACATACATATCTGGCACTCCTACCAATCAATAAGAAAAAGATAATCTGGCAGAAACAGATGTTTCTATTAATTCTTACTTAAATAGGCACTTCTCAAAAGATCATATCCTTGGCTAAGTAGGAGAAACTATATTATTTTTAACCCAGAAAGCCCCTGGTCTTTTATATTTAACAAAAATTTTTAAGCTTATCGGTCCCCGATTCAAGATGGCAGCGTGAGAGGTGAGACAGAGAATTCCTCCCAAAACCACATATAGTATGAAAATATAGTTAATACAACTAGCCCTAAAACAGCAACAGGAAAGAAGGCTGCAACAGACTGCATACAGACCTCACGAACAGAGCAGACCTCACGAAACAGGGTAACGTATGAAAGCCTTGATCCAGGAGGACCCGAACCCTACCCCGACCCCAGCTTACTGGCGGGAGGAAGAGAAATGGAGCTGGGAGGGTGTGGAAGCCTGGGACTGCTGAACATCTAGCTTTGGAGGTCTGCTTTGGACCACAGACCTACATTGTGTGGTGCTCTGGAGGTTGCTGGGGTTGGGGAGCTCAGACAGGCGGGGAGCTTGAAAGACTGTGATTCCGGCCATATGTGGAAGACGGGGATCCACATCAGGCCACTCTGGGATAAAGGAAAGGCAGGCGGTATGAGAGGCTTCCTAGCAGCGAGAGGGCTGCGGAAGGGGCGGGGTTTGCACAGAGCTTGGTACAGAGGAGAAGGGATAGGGGAACAAGGTTGTCTGGGCGTGCTCTGCCCAGCAGGTTGGAAACTTTGAGGAGTTTCAGGCACCCCATCCCCCAGGCTGCCTACTCAGCTCCGAGGACCCCCACTGTGACACGCAGCCTGCTGTGCCTTCCTCCTGGCCCGCAGGCACCTGCTCGCAAACCGGCAGTCACTGTGCTGGTGTCAGGCCAGCCCGAGGCCGTGCCTACAACAGCTAGAGACGCCAAGCACAGAGGCTTACACCTGTGTGCTCGGCCCACTGGCTCTGATGCTGGAGACAGGCACTGCAGCTGGGAAACAGTTCCTTCCTGCCACAAGGCACCAGCGCCACTCCCCTATGACCCCCAAACTCACTCTAGGGGCTGAGTAGCTCCAGAGACTGGAGCTTCTGGGCACAAGAGGGCACCACATAGAGTTATGAAACATCAAAGTAAACTGGTTCAGACCAAAATCTCACAAACCCCAGAAAAAGGACCAAATGAAACAGAACTCACCAATCTTCCTGAAAGGGAGTTTAAAATAAAAATCATAAACATGCTCATGGATGTACAGAAAAATATTCAAGAACTCAGGGACAAATTTAAGACGGAGATTCAATTTCATTAAGAAATTCCATATCTGTAATGAAACATACAATAGAAGGATTTAAAAGTAGATTAGTTGTAGTACAAGAGATGGTAAATGGGATAGAAATTAGAGAAGAGGAATACAAAGAAACTGAGGTGCAGAGAGAAAAAAGAATCTCTAAGAATGAAAGAATATTTAGAGAACTGTGTGACCAATCCAAACAGAACAATATTTGCATTATAGGGGAATCAGACGAAGAAGAGAGAGAAAAAGGGATAGAAAGTGTCATTGAGGAGATGATTGCTGAAAATTTCCCCAGTCTAGGGAAGGAGATAGTCTCTCAAGCCATGGAAGTGCACAGATCTCCCAACACAAGAGAACCAAGGAAAACAACATCAGGACATATAATAATTAAAATGGCAAAGATCAAGGATAAAGACAGACTTTTAAAGGCAGCTAGAGAACCTGATGAAGGGGGTAGTTTAATAACCATAATATTGCACATGTAATTGTAGATTAATGATACCAAAATAAATTATAAAAAAAAGACAATAGCTTTTTGTGACCTAATAAATTATATATTTTAAAAAAAAGCAGCTAGAGAGAGTAAAAGATCATATACAAAGGAAAACCCATCAAGCTATCATCAGATTTCTCAACAGAAACCTTACAGGCCAGAAGGGAGTGGCATGATATATTTAATGCAATGAAGCAGAAGGGCCTCGAACCAAGAATACAAGGTTATCATTTAAATTTGAAGGAGGGATTAAACAATTTTCAGATAAACAAAAGCTGAGAGAATTTACCTCCCACAAACCACCTCTACAGTGCATTTTGGAGGGACTCTTATAGATGGAAGTATTCCTAAGGCTAAATAGCTGTCACCAGAGGAAATAAGACCACAGCAAAGTACAACAATTAAATACTAAGCAGATGTAAAATCAAATCAACTACCCCCAAAGTCAATCAAGGGATAGACAAAGAGTACAGAATATGATACCTAACATATAAAGAATGGAGGAGGAAGAAAAAGGAGGAAAAAAAAACCTTTAGGTGGTGTTTGTAATAGCATACAAAATGAGTTAAATTAGACTGTTAGATAGTAAGGGAATTACCCTTGAACCTTTGGTAAACACGAATCTAAAGCCTGCAATGCCAATAAGTAAATACCTATTGATAATCACCCTAAGTGTAAATGGTCTGAATGTACCAATAAAAAGACATAGAGACACTGAATGGATAAAAAAACAAGACCCATCTATATGCTGACTACAGGAGACTCACTTCAAACCCAAAGACATACCCAGACTGAAGGTGAATGGATGGAAAAAGATATTTCATGCAACTAATAGTGAGAAAAAACCAGGAGGTGCAGTACTTGTATCAGACAAAATAGACTTCAAAACAAAGAAAGTCACAAGAGACAAAGAAGGACATTACATAATTATAAAGGGGTCAGTAAAACAAGAGGATATAACTATTTTAAATATCTATGCACCCACACAGGATCACCTACATATGTGAAACAAATACTAACAAAATTAAATGGGGAAATAGAATGCAATGCATTTATTTTAGGAGACTTCAACACACCACTCACTCCAAAGGACAGATCAACCAGACAGAAAATAAGTGAGGAGACAGAGGCACTGAACAATATATTAGAACAGATGGACCTAAAGGACATCTACAGAACACTTCATCCAAAAGCAACAGGATACACGTTCGTCTCAAGTGCACATGGAGTATTTTCAAGAATAGATCATATACTAGGCCACAAAAGAGGCTCAATAAATTCTAGAGGATTGAAATTGTACCCACCACCTTCTCAGATCACAAAGGTATGAAACTAGAAATAATTTACACACACAAAAAATGAAAAAGCCCACAAACACATGGAGGCTTAATAACATGCTCCTAAATAATCAATGGATCAATGACCAAATATGGAGACAAATGACAACAACAATTCAACACCGCAAAATCTATGGGACGCAGTGAAGGCCATGCTAAGAGGAAAGTATATTGCAATACAGGCCTACCTCAGGAAAGAAGAACAATCTCAAATGAACAGTCTAAACTCACAATTATTGAAACTAGAAAAGGAAGAACAAATGAGGCCCAAAGTCAGTAGAAGGAGGGACATAATAAAGATTAGAGACGAAATAAATAATATCGAGAAGAATAAAATAATTGAAAGAATCGATGAACGCAAGAGCTTGTTCGTTGAGAAAATAAAGAAAATGGATAAACCCCTAGTCAGACTTATTGAGAAAAAAAGAGAGTCTACACACATAAACAAAATCAGAAATGAGAAAGGAAAAATCACTACAGACACCACAAAAATACAAAGAATTATAAAAAAATACTGTGACAAATTATATGGTAAGAAACAGGATAACCTAGAAGAAATGGACAACTTTCCTGACCCAGGAAGAAACAGAAAATCTGAATAGACCAATTACCAGCAACGAAATTGAACTGGTAATAAAAAACTACCTAAGAAAAAACACCTAGACCAGGTGATATCACTGCTGAATTTTATCAAACATTTAGTGAAGACCTAATACCCATCCTCCTTAAAGTTTTCCAAAAAGTATAACAGGAAGGAATACTCCAAAACTTATTCTATGAGGTCAACATCACTCTAATACCCAAATCAGGCAAAGATACCACAAAAAAAGAAAATTACAGACCAATATCCCTGATGAACATAGATGCAAAAATACTCAACAAAATAATAGCAGACTGAATTCAAAAATACATCAAAAAGATCATCCATCATGATCAAGTGGAATTCATCCCTGGGATGCAAGGATGGTACAACATTCGAAAATCCACCAACATCATCCACCACATCAACAAAAAGAAGAACAAAAACCACATGATCATCTCCATAGATGCTGAAAAAGCATTTGACAAAATTCAGCATCCATTCATGATTAAAACTCTCAACAAAATGGGAATAGACAGCAAGTACTTCAACATCATAAAGGCCATATATGACAAACCCAGAGCTAACATCATACTTAACAGCGAGAAGCTGAAAGCTTTTCATCTAAGATCAGGAACAAGACAGGGATGCCCACTCTCCCCATTGTTATTCAACATAGTACTGGAGGTCCTAGCCATGGCAATCAGACAAAACAAAGACATACAAGGCATCCAGATTGGTAAAGAAGAAGTCAAATTGTCACTATTTGCAGATGACATGATACTGTACATAAAAAACCCTAAAGACTCCACTCCAAAATTACTAGAACTAATATCTGAATTCAGCAAAGTTGCAGGACACAAAATTAACACACAGAAATCTGTTACTTTCCTATATACTAACGATGAGCCTACAGAAAGAGAAATCAGGAAAACAATTCCATTCACAATTGCATCAAAAAGAATAAAATACCTAGGAATAAACCTAATGAAGGAAGTGAAAACTACAAGACTCCTAAGAGAAATTAAAGAGGACACTAACAAATGGAAATGCATCCCATGCTCTTGGCTAGGAAGAATAAATATTGTCAAAATGGCTATACTACTTAAAGCAATCTATAGATTCAACGCAATCCCTATCAAAATACCAACAGCTTTCTTCAATGAACTCAAACAAATAATTCTAAAATTCATATGGAACCACAAAAGATCCCAAATAGCCAAAGCAATCCTGAGAAAGAGGAATCAAACAGGGGGAATTACGTTCCCTGACTTCAAGCTCTACTACAAAGCCACAGTAATCAAGACAATTTGGTATTGGCACAAAAACAGACCCACAGACGAGTGGAATAGAATAGAAAATCCAAACATTAACCCAAACATATACAATCAATTAATATTTGATAAAGGAGCCTTGGATATACAATGGGGAGATGACAGCCTCTTCAGCAGCTGGTGTTGGCAAAACTGGACAGCTACATGTAAGAGAATGAAAGTGGACTACTGTCTAGCCCCATACACAAAAGTCAACTCAAAATGGGTCAAAGACCTGAATGTAAGTTATGAAACCATAAAACTCTTAGAAAAAAACATAGGCAAAAATCTCTTGGACATAAACATGAGTGACTTCTTCATGAACATATCTCCCCAGGCAAGGGAAACAAAAGCAAAAATGAATAAGTGGGACTATATCAAGCTGAAAAGCTTCTGTACAGCAAAGGACACCATCAGTAGAACAAAAAGACATCCTACAGTATGGGAGAATATATTCACAAATGACATATCCGATAAGGGGTTGACATCCAAAATGTATAAAGAACTCATGCACCTCAACAAACAAAAAGCAAATAATCCAATTAAGAAATGTTCAGAGGACATGAATAGACACTTCTCCAAAGAAGAAATTCAGATGGCCAACAGGGACATGAAAAGATGCTCGACATCGCTAATCATCAGAGAAATGCAAATTAAAACCACAATGAGATATCACCTCACAGCAGTGAGGATGGCCAACATCCAAAACACAAACAACAACAAATGTTGGCGAGGATGTGAAGAAAAGGGAACCCTCCTACACTGCTGGTGGGAATGCAAATTAGTTCAACCATTGTGGAAAGCAGTATGGAGGTTCCTCAAAAAACTCAAAATAGAAATATAATTTTACCTAGGAATTCCACTCCTAGGAATTCACCCTAAGAATGCAGCAGCCCAGTTTCAAAAAGACAGATGCACCCCTATGTTTATTGCAGCACTATTCACAATAGCCAAGAAATGGAAGCAACCTAAGTGTCCATCAGTAGATGAATGGATAAAGAAGAGGTGGTACATATACACAATGGAATATTATTCAACCATAAGAAGAAAACAAATCCTACCATTTGCAACATCATGGACGGAGCTAGAGGGTATTATGCTCAGTGAAATAAGCCAAGCCGAAAAAGACAAGTATCAAATGATTTCACTCATCTGTGGAGTATAAGAACAAAGAAAAAAACTGAAGGAACAAAACAGCAGCAGACTCACAGAACCCAAGAAAGGACTAATAGTTACCAAAGGGAAAGGGGCTCGGGAGGATGGGTGGGGAGGGAGGGACAAGGGGGATAAAGGGGCATTACGGTTAGCTGACATAATGTTGGGGGGGCACGGGGAGGGCTGTACAACTCCGAGAAGACAAGTAGTGATTCTATAGCATCTCACTACGCTGATGGACAGTGACTGTAATGGGATAAGTGGGGGGGGACCTGATGAAGTGGGTGTTTAGTAACCATAGTGTTGCACATGTAACTGTAGATTAATGATACCAAAATAAAAAAATAAAATAAAATACAGAACCAAAATTTTTTTTAATTACTGATATGGCAGAGATTTTGAAATAAATTCCTAGATATAAATTACAAAATTGGCTTAAGGAATAAAAAACTTGTAAAGACCAGTAAGTATTAATAAAACTATAGTGCCCCCAAAACTCCAGATCCAGTTGTGGGCCCAATTTTCCTCTTTCCTTATGGAAACAGTTCCCTTATGCATAGTTAACCCCTATGCAATCAAAAATCCACACATAACTTTTGATTCCCCCAAAATTGAGGTACAAATAACCTACTCTTGACTGGAAGCCTGACCCATTATATAAACAGTTGATTAACACTTATTTTTTTGTAGGTTGTATATAGCATATATTATACCTTATAATAAAACAAGCTAGAGAAAAAGTTTTTTAATTGTTGCAAATCTCCAAAAACATTTTCTATGTATTCATTGAAAACAATACACGTGTAAGTGGACCCACAAGGTGAAACCCATGTTGTTCAAATGTTAACTGGCCCTATCAATCCAGCAGAGGGCACAGGACCCTGACTGGTTATTCACAATGCCCTGTTCTTTGGCACCGTGTGAACAGTCCAAGGATGAGCAATCATTCCCAGAGTCCTTTGGGGGACTGATATGAACACTGAGAAAAAGTAAGTCTCTGTCCTTATATCTGCCAGTTAGAACTAAACCTGCAGCTGCAGAGGACACCTTTGTCCGCACCATAGAGAGACTAAAGCAGGAAAGCATAGCTAAGAAAGAATGTTTTGAAAGTGAGATCGAGGGCCAACTTGGGACCCCTGCGTCAAGCCAGGCCAGAAGCCCTCCCACACTTTAGAACTCTCATTCATGAGACCCAGTAAATATTCTTTTTTATTTTAAAGCAATTTGAGTTTGGTCACCATCACCTGCAATCAAAAGAGAACTGATCATTAAAAATGTGGAAAGAGGGGGGCTGCTAGGCTTTAGGGTTGAATGGTCTTGGATTTGAACCTCAAGGACAGCTTGCTTAAGCTTCCTGTGCCACCGTTTCCTCATCTAAAGAAAAGAGACGATAACAGTATCCATTTCCTAAAGTTGTGTAAATTAAATGGGTTAATCCATGGGAAGCACTTAGCTGCTTTTATTCTGTATCTGTCTCTCCTACTAGCCCGAGGTCCCCTTGAAGGCAGGACCTTGCTCGATTCATCCCCTGTCCCAGTTTAGCTCCTGGTTCTTCCCAGGTGTCAGTGTCATTGTGCTAATTAAGGACATCTGTGGCTTCTGTGCCAGCTGCCACCAGGCAACCACAAACATTGACGCAACTCCAGCCATATCTTGATATTAAAAAACAAAACTTCAGGAAACTGACCACAGAGAAAAGTTAATTTGAGGGATTGCTGTGTTTACTCAAATTTCCTGAAAAGTCTCCCATTGGTTAATGGCTGAAAGGAGAGGCCCACCGAATGGTGAAGGCCACCGCCCCCCCTCTAACCATTAACCAGCGCTGGGAAGCTGGCAAACAAGATCTACCAGAGGCAGCCCAGCAGGCTTGCTGTACACGCACTAAGACCCAGGACAGGAAGACGGAGCCAGCAGTTGCAGCCTGAGCCCTCTGCAGACTGTGAGTAACACCTGAGGACTCTCCATCCCTCCAGCTCCAGCCCAGCTTCCAGAATGAAGTGATGACTGCATCTTGCATATCTGATTTTCTTTTTAGTTAGGCATTGAACATTAGGACAGCCAGCAGTGAGGTGAAGCAACCCTGGGGAGGGTTTTTCAGAAACTGTGGGTTACCCACAGTGGTTTGATTTCCCCTGGTTTCCTGCTTGCATGGGTTGATGCCAAGCTAACAGCCATTCCCATCTATCACAGGACATATGCTCTCATAAGCCCAGCCAAATAGCGTAACAACCTCAGAGGCAGTCTGAG
>JAQQAC010026072.1:10030950-10165550 GCA_029783875.1 Phataginus tricuspis
ATAGCACAGGTTATAAGGCCTAACCCAGAGGGCCCAGGACTGCACCTGGTCCACAAGGGCATGTGTAAAAATAAAGAACACAGTGGACATTTCCTGAGGGCATCACTTTAGAAATGAGGGACGAGGAAGATATACATGAAAACAAAATCCATGAATAATATTGACACGCTGCATTTTTATACTGCTGGGTAGTGTTCAGAGAGCTGCAGAGAAAGGCAGAATGGCATGGCACAGGCTCTGAAGTCAGACAGCAGGGCTTGGAATCTAGACTCTGAAACGGCTTACTCTACCTCCCTGCTTCAGTTTCCTCATCTGTAAAAGGGGCCCAGGATGGCCCATTAGGTGAGGTCATGGAGGAAAGCACTAATCATAGCTAGGCCAGATATTTCCAACAAACTTGTGAGGTGGGTAGGGCTTTAATCCCCGTCTTAGAGGATTAACCGGCAGGGATGAGACACAAAATCTCAGAGACAACAGGAAGAGAAGGGCAGCGAGATCTCGTACTGGGGGCAAGCCCACCCTGCTCCGGGCTGCACACTGTAGCAGGTCCTGGCCTAAGAGGGGCTCCGACACATGTCTGCAGGTGAGCAGGCATAAAGGACAGATGTCACTGCAGAACTATGGGCAGCGTCAGAGAGAAGTAAAAATGGACTTCCTGGAGGAGGTGAACCAGGACGTGAGTGCCAAAGGATGAGAGGGAGTGAGCCAACAGAGTGGAGCTATATGGGACAGGCCTAGGGCAGGTCCTTCTTTGTCCCCAGCTCCCAGGCCAGAGCCAGGAGTGGCAAATATTGGGGACCTGAAATGACCCTGGCAGAGGGATGGTTCTGGTGCACAGGGGCCAAAGCCCCTGAGACACCCAGTGCTGCTGTGACTGAGACTTCCAGGGCCTAGATTTGAGGCTGGGGCAGGGCTGTCACCAGGGACAGGATGGTGAGGACCCCCTGGGCAACCTTAGTGAGGGTCAGTCCCGCCTGGGAGCAACAGGAGCTGCTGAAAGCTTTCCAGCAGTAGAATAGTCAATTGGCTTGAATTTGAGAAAGATGCCTCTGGCTGAAGATGGGAGAAAGGGGACAGGGAGCTGATCAGGAGGCAAAGAGAACAGGGTGACTGCTGGCCCTGGAAAAGAGGAGCAACCCCAAACTTGGAGTGTGTACTGAGATTGCAGAAGAAGAGACAAACAGCAGAAATCAGGTCAAATGGGCAAGGCCAGGGATGGGCATTATTATCAACTGTGTCATACTGAGGAAACTGAGGCAGAATTTAAAAGTCCACCAAGTCACTTATTCCATGAACAGCAATGCTGAGATCCTAATCCAACTTGGTCTGCCCCAAAACCCAGGAAAATGAAAGAATCATCTATAAAGCCAGGCAGCTGGGGGAGGAGGGGCTGGGTAGCAGGGCCATGCCAGAGCAGAGAAGCAGGGACTCAGCGTGAGGGACATTCAGCAGGAGTTGTTTTTCCACCACCGTGGAGGGAGACATGCAGGGAGGACTGGAAGAAGGCTCAGGGGTCAGTGGGATGTTTGCACCTGTCTCTCATGAGGTCCTGGTTCTGACCACGCCAGGGAAATGGCCTGGGGGGTGCTTCCGAGAACAGCAGCATTTCCTGAATTCCCCTGGGGGCACTGGTTTCACGGTAGGTTCCCGCCTGCTCCCCAAGTGGCTGGTCCCATAGGTGGAGACCATGCAGGGGCACTGCTTCTCGTATAAGCATCACTTCTTTACTGGGACACAGGTGGCTTCATAAAGCACAGAACTGGGGCAACCTGCCTTGCAGACAGCATCCACTTATTGATTATGACCTTGGCTGCACTTCTTTTTCATTTGCTTTTACAAATGTTTTTTAATGGCTTGTAATTTTTTTCCTGAATTTCTTATTGTGGTAAAATATACAAAAGATTGATCATTTTAACCAGTTTTAAGTGCACAGCTCAGTGGCGTTAAGTACATTGACCTTCGTGTGCAATCAGAGCTACCATCCGTCTCCACAATCTTTTCATTTTCCCAAACTGAAACTCCATAGCCATTGAACAGTTCCCCAGTCCCCACTCTCCTTAGCCCCTAGCAACCACCATTCCACTTTCTGTTCCTATGACTACTGTAAGGACCTCATATAAGTGGCAGTATATAGAATTCGCTCTTCTGTGTCTGGCTTATTTCATTTAGCACAATGTCTTCAAGGTTTATCCACATTGTAACATGTACCAAATTTTCATTCCTTTAGGCTGAATAATGTTCCATTGCATGTATATAATACTATGAAATAATAGAAAACATGTATATCTTGGTCTCTGCCCCAGGTCCTGGAATGCACAGATCTCCTAAAACCCTTGTAATTTCCTAAGTGATAAGATCTCTAGAAGCAGCTTTTCTTCAAATATTTGGTCTTTGACCCTGGTTCCTGACACCAAGATCCTAAGTCCCCTGGAATTTTGTGGGTGACAGCAGTGACTTTTGCTCTTGAGGTGACTGTTGGTGGACCCCTGGGTAGCTTCAGGGTGGGGGCTGGTCATCAGAAAGACCAGGTTGTGATTAGAGGCTTGGAACTTTCAACCCCACCCTCATCCTCCAGGAAGGGGAGAGGGGCTGCAGATCGAGTTAATCATCCATCCTGCCTACGTGATGAAGCCTCCATAAAAATCCCTGAGGTGCAGGGTTCAGAGAGTTTCAGAGTTAGTGAACACATCTGCATGTGGAAAGAGTCCACCCAACTCCACAGAGGCAGGAGCTCCAGCCCCTGGGACCCTTCTGGACCTCGCTTCATAAATCCCTTCACCTGGCTGTTCATTTATATTTTTTATTATATCCTTTATAACAAACTGGTACATGTAAGGTAAGTGATGCCCTGAACCTTGTGAGCCATTCTAGCTAATTAATGAACCCAAGGAGGAAGTCACGGGAACCCTGATTTACAGCCAGTCAGAAGTACAGGGTGAAAATCTGAGACTTGCGATTGGCATCTGGAGTTGGAGGTGGGGCAGTCTCATGGGACTGAGCCCTAAATCTGTAGGATCTGACACTACCTCCAGGTGGATAGTGTCAGAATTGAGTTAAAATGGAAGGTTGCCCAACTGGTGTTGAAGAATTGCTTGATGTGTGGAAAGCCCACACAGCTGGTGTCATAAGGGAAGCATGGCAGTGATGAGAGAATAAAGGAGGAACACAGGAGTGTTTTCCTTATGCAACCACATCTGTTTATCCATTCATCCATCGATGGACATTTGAGTTATCTCCACTTTTGGCCACTGTGTATAATGCTGTTGTGAACATTGATGTATACAAATATCATCTGTTCAAATCACTGCTTCCAAATCTTTTGTGTAGAAACGGAATTGCTGGATCAAATAATAAATCTATATATGTTTTGAGGAACTTTTCCACATGACTGCAGCATTTAATGTTCCTACCAGCAATGCACAAGGTTTCCAATTTCTCCACATCCACACCAACATTGTTTTCTGTGTTGCTTTTGTTATTTTGTTTTTTATAATAGTCATCCTAATGGGTATGAGTTGTATTTCACTGAGGTCGTGATTTGCATTTCCCTGGTAATTGCTGATACTCATGTGCTTATTGGCCATTTGTACATCTGCTTTGAAAAAATGCATACTCAAGGTTTTTGCCCATTTTTTGAATTGGATTATCTTTTTGGTTTTTCTTGTAGTTGAGTTTTAGGAGTTCTTTATATATTCTGGATATTAATCCTTTATCAGATCTGTGATTGGCAAATGTTTTCTCCCATTCTGTGGGTTGCCTTTTTAATCTATAGTGTCCTTTAATGGATAAGAGTTTTTCATTTTGGTTAAGTCCAATTCTCTTTTGTTGCCTGTATCTTTGGTGTCATACCCAAGAAATCACTGCCAAATCCAATGCCATGAAGCTTTTCCTTTGTTTTTTTCTGGGTCTTACATTTAAGTCATTGATCCATTTTGAGTTAATTTTTGTATATAGTTTAAGGTAAGGGCCCAACATCTTTTGTATGTATATTCCAGTTTCCCAACACATTTGTTGAAAAGTTGTTTCTCCATTGAATGGTCTTGGCAACCTCATCAAAAATCATTTGATCATATATGCAAGGGTTTATTTCTGGCCTCCCTATTCTATTCCATTGGTCTATGTGTCACCAAAACCACACTGTTTTGATTATTGTAGCTTTATAGTAAATTTGGAAATTGGGACATGTGAGGTCTCCAACTTTGTTCTCATGTGAATTTCAGAGCCCCTTCAGATTCCATGTGAATTTTAGAATGGATTTTTCTATTTCTGCAAAATACACCATTGGAATTTTGATAAGGCTTGCACTGAATCTGTAGATTTCATTGGGTAGTATTGATATCTGAAGAATATTAAGCCTTCTAATACATAAACACACAATATCTTCTCATTTACTTATATCTAATTTATTTCAGCAAAGTTTCATAATTTTCAGTATATAAGCCTTTCATCTCCTTGGTTAACTCATTATTTCTTTTCTAAGCTATTGTAAATGGAATTATTTCCTTTATGTCCTTTTCAGATTGCTCATTGATGGTATATGGAAACAGAAATGATTTTGTGTGTCGATTTTGTATCCTGCCACTTTGCTGAATTTTTTAGTTCTAACAGAATTTCTTTGATGAATCTTTAGTTTTCTATGTAAAAGATTACATTGCCTATGAAAAGATAACTTCACTTCCTCCTTTCCAGTTTGGACACCTCTTATTTCTTTTTCTTGCCTAATGGCTCTGGCTAGAACATCCAGTACTATGTTAAATAGAAGAGGCAAAAGCAAGCTTCCTGTCTTCTTCTGAATCTTAAGTGAAAACCTTTCAGTCTTTCACCACTGAGTATGACGTTAGCTGTGGGCTCTTCATATATGACCTTTATGTTGAGGTAGTTCCTTCTGTTCCTATTTTTTTTTTAGAGTTTTATCATGAAAGGATGAATTGAATTATGTCAAATGTTTTTCCTGCATTAAGTGAGGTGATCACATGGGCTGTTTTTCTTTTATTCTGTTCATGTGGTGTATTACATTGATCAATTTTTGTATGTAAAACCATCCTTGCATTCCAAGAATAAGTCCCACTTGATGATGATGTATAATCCTTTTAATATGCTGCTAAATTCTATTTGCTAGTATTTTGTTGAAGATTTTTTGCATCAGTGTTCATAAGCACTATTCATCTGTAATATTCTTAGTGTCTTTGCCTAGCATTGGTATCAGAGTAATGAATGAGTTAGGAAATGTTCCCTCTTCTTCAATATTTTTGGAAGGGTTTGAGGAGGAATTTTGTGAATTCTTCTCTAAATGTTGATAGAATTAAACAGTGAAGCCATGTGGTCTTAGGCTTTTCCTTGTTGCAAAGTGTTCAATTACTGGCTCAATTTTTTTTTTTTTTTTGCTCCTTATAGTTCTATACAGGTTTTCTATATCTTTGTGATTCAGTTTGGTGTGTTTTGTATTTCTAGAAAATTTACCATGTCATCCAAGATTATTCAATTGGTTGGTGTGTAATTTTTTCATCCTATTCTCTTATAATTCTTTTTATTTCTATAAAAATGGTAGTAATGTCCCTACTTTCATTTCTGATTTTAGTAATTTGAAACTTCTCTTTTTTTCTTATTCAGTCTAGCTAAAAAGACTTGTCAATTTGTTAATCTTTTTGAATATTATGTTACATTATATCATATTATCATACTATATTAGGTATTTTTTGTTTCATTAATTTTCTCTAGTTTTTTATTTTTTATTTTATTTATCTGTTCTCTAATCTTTGTTGTTTCCTGCCTTCTGCTATCCTCACTCTCTTTTGGTGACTATTTGCATGGAATATCTTTTTCCATCCTTTCATTTTTGTGTTTGGATCAAAAATGAGTTTCTTGTAGTCAGTGAATAGTTGGATCATTTTTTTGACCCATTCTGACAATCTCTGTATTTTGATTTGAGAATTTTATCTATTTATTTTTAAAGTAATTAATCACAAGGAGAGACTTACTTCTGTCATTTTCCTATTTGGTTTCTACTTGCCTCATATCTTTTATTTGTCCCTCATTTCCTGCATTATCTTCTTTTGTGTATAATTGATGTTTTGTAGTTAAATTTTTAATTTCCTTCTTGCTTCCTTTAGTGCCTATTCTATAGCTATTTTCTTTGTGGTTATCATGGAAATTGCATTTAACATCCCTCAGTTATAATACTCTCATTTGAATTTATGCCACATTAACTTCAATAGCATAGAAACTCTTCTCCTATACAGCTTTATCTCCACAGCCTTTCAGCTATTTAAGTCACAAATTATGTCTTTATTGCATCCAAAAACATTGATTAATAATTGCTTTTCATCCATTAGTTTTTTAATCATATAGAAAATAAAGTGGAGTTACAAAACAAAATTAAAATAATATTAGTTTTTATAATTGCTCATATATTTACCTTTACCAGAGGTCTTTATTTCTTCCTATAGATTCTATTTACTCTCTTGTGTTCTTTATTTCAACCAGAAGGACTACCTTTAGCATTTCTTGCAGAGAGGTCTAGTGGTAATGAGTTCCCTCAGCTTTTGTTTATCTGGGAACATCTTAATTTCCCCCTCACTTTTGAAGGACAGTTTTGCCAGATAATAGGATTCTTGGGTGGCAGTTTTTTTCTTTCATCACTTTGAATATATCAATTGGGGTTCATATTTAACCTTTCTGAGCCTCTCCTACCTAAAATCAGAATAATAGTATCTATTAGTTTGTTGGTGAGAGTTAGATGAGAAAACAGGCAAAACACCTAGGTCAGTATTGGGTACCTGCTAGATACTTGATAAATCATAGCAGGAAATGGAGGCCCAGAGTCCTGGCTTGCCTCAGGTCACACAGCCATATGGAGGAAGAAACTAGGGCTTGAATGGGGTCTTCATTGGGGTCTTCTGTTTACAATTCCATCATGCCCCACTGCCTTGGAGGCCCCACGTAATCTAATGAGCATTCCTGATTTTGCAGGGCCTGGTCAACCTGGACAATGCTGCTCACCCTGTACGCCTGTGTCTTCTGGCTGTCCACCTGTGGCCTCTGGACTGTCCAGGCTAAAGACCCCAATGCTGATGTGAGCACAAGGACACCTCACCGGGACTTGGCCCCAAGCAATGTTGACTTTGCCTTTACCCTGTATAAGCACCTGGTGGCCTCAGCACCCAGCAAGAATGTCTTCATATCCCCTGTGAGCATCTCCACGGCCTTGGCTATGCTGTCCCTGGGTGCCTGTGGGTCCATACGGGTCCAGCTTCTCAAAGGCCTTGGTTTTAACCTCAATGAGACATCCGAGGCCAAGATCCACCAGGGCTTTCGGCACCTCAGACAGCTCTTTGCACAGTCAGACAACACCTCTGAAATAACCATAGACAGTGCCTTGTTCCTTGACCACAGCCTGGAGCTTCTTGAGTCATTCTCAGCAGACACCAAGCACTACTATGATTTGAAGATCTTGGCTACAGATTTTCAGGACTATGCCAGAGCCAGCAGACAAATCAATGAGTATATCAAGAATAAGACACAGGGGAAAATTATGGACTTGTTCTTGGAGCTGGATAGCTCTACCACGCTCATCCTGGTAAACTACATCTTCTTCAAAGGTACCCCCTACCCATCCCATTTTGACAAGGCTCCATCTACTACTGCCAAGAATAGTAACAGCCATCAAAAACCAGAGCTTACTCTTGGGAAAAGCCTTTGGTTTTACAAAGCACATTCACATCTGTGAGTCTCTTTCTTCACCATAATCCTGTTAGGAATGTGTAGTTACATCATTTTACAAATGATCAAAATGACACCCAAAAGAGTTGAGTGACTTGCCCAAGTTCCTGCAGGTTGGTTTAAGGCCCAAACGTGTGACCATGAACAGTATGGCTTCCTCATGGTCTAAAAATAACAGCTGAGACCTGGCTGTGAGTCAGGCACTGGGCCAGGGGCTGGAAATGCAGCCTAGAACCAGACAAGTGCAGCCCCCACCCTGAGGAACTCCCAGACAGCCCCTGAGCCATCTTGCACACAATTCCTGAGTGCTCCCAGTCAGCTCTGACCTAGCCCCATCTCAGCCAAATGTCAGCCCCTCCTCCCCAGTTTGGAGCAAGGTTATCACAAAAATTACCATGCAGACATGTGAAAATCACAGATTCCAGAGCCTCTGCCAGACCTACAGAAGCAAAACTGCTGCAAAAAAGTCCTAGAATTTGCATTTTTCATAATACCCCTCTCCCACTCGTTTTTATGGTCAGACAATTTGGAGATACATTACCCTTGAGGATAATGTACACTCCTTTGTGTACAGCAGTTCTCAACCCAGGGTGACCCCCTCCCCCACCTACTCTCAGGGACATTTGGGGTTCTTGAAACTGGGGGTACGGGTGGGAGGTGCTACTGGCATCTACTGGGCAGGGCCAGGGAACCTGCTAACATCCTACAGTGCACAGGACAGCCCTGCGAGGCTCTCTGTTCCTTCAGGGGGCTCCAAGGGAGAATCCGTTCCTTGCCTTTTCAAGCTGGGCACCCATGTCTTTGCATAGCAGCTCAAGGCTTCTCTCAACACAGCCTTGGGAGAAAAGGACAGTGAACCCAGATGCTCTGGCCACCTTCAGACAGCCTTAGTTGGGAAACAGTGACCTCACCAGGGCTCCTGGGCTTGAGATCAAGGGCAGCCAGGAAACCTGGGACCACTGGACTCAGGGTCCTCAGTCATCTCCAGACCTGGGAGACAGCCTAGAGCAGAGAAGGCCCTGGTAAGACTCAACCCATGGCTGTAAATATCCAAAGAGCTGTCACCTGCAGGGGGACTCACAGTTGCCTGGAATAAGCTCAGAGGGTCCAAGAGGCTCGGCAGGCAGACTTTATAGTGAAGCAGGCTTTGGTCCATCTAAGGAGCAATTTTCTTCCCATGAGAGCTGACCGCAGTGGAAAGTTCCAGCTGTGAAGGTAGTGAGTTCCCTCTCATGAGACGAGCAAACAGGCTGGATGAAGACATCACGGAAGGTGGAGGAGGGGATTTGAGGCCTGCTAGGAGTGAGAGCCTGAGGCCTTCAGGGAATCCTCTCACCATGACTGTTCCTCCAGGAAATGTGGTGTGGCCCTCAGGGCCACACAGGAGGTCAGAAACCTCCCACGGGGGAGTGGGTGCAGTCCACCAGGTGGCCAGGCTGCCTTCTGTACTTCTGTGGCCAGGATGTCAAGGTGAGGGGATGGAATGGATAGTCCATTCCTCCAAACATCCCCACTCCCAACCTTGAATTTGCAGCCTGAGATCCATCCAGCACCACTTCCAGAGCCTTCCAGTCCAGGATCCATGCCAGGCCAGGGGGATGAGGCAAAGCCTGAACCTTACCCCCAGACCCAAAGGCCAGCATCCTCTTGTTCTTGTCTCCTTCTGTTTCAAGCGAATCTCAGAAACAGAGCTAATCCTCAGTCGAGAACAGGCATTAAGCCTCTGGGGATTTCACCTCTTCCCAGGAAACCCTGGCAGCTCTGGTGGGCACCCTCCGGAGGGGGGAGGCTGCTGTGCGGCCTGCTCAGCGGGACCCCTGGTGCCTGCTGTCACACAAGCTGCACTTCCTCCGGCTCCCACATGTCCGTCTCCTGCCCTCTCCTCCCTCCTCTTTCCAGGCATGTGGGCACACCCCTTTGACCTGGAAAGCACCAAGGAAGAGAACTTCTACGTGAATGAGACAACCGTGGTGAAGGTGGCCATGATGTTCCAGTCAAGCACCATCAAGTACCTCAATGACCCGGTGCTCTCATCCCAGCTGGTACAGCTGGACTACGTGGGCAAAAAGACTGTCTTCTTCATCCTTCCAGACAAGGGGCAGATGGACACTGTCATCAATGCACTGAGTCGGGACACCCTTCAGAGATGGTCTGAGTCCCTGACCAGTAGGTAAGCCCTCACCCTTCTTCTCCCAGACTCACCCTCCAGGGCACCCCAAGGCCATGAAGCTCTCTGACCTAGAGGGCACATCTATTTATCCATCTGTCATTTGACACTGAGATACTCTGGGGCATTCTGCAAATGAGGTCCCCCTTCCCTGGGAGGTTAATAGCCACCCTGTGTGGACACCACATTTTTGCATCATTTACTGAGTTCAACAACCACCTAGTACTACCCCTTTTCTATTTTCATCATCTTGCTTGCCTGGAACCAAGCACTGCTAAAGATTCCTGGAAGACTGCATAGAAATGTAAGGAAAAAGACCACTATCCATTGTGGGACCAACATGAAGTCTATGAATGGTTCTTAAGTCACTCAGGGCATGAAACTCCTCTTGGGTCAATCAATCAATCAGTGAATAAGAAAGTAAGGGCATAAGGAGGTAATGAGTGAGTAGGAAAAAGAGTTTCATTTCTCAATCTGCAAGCTGAATATGTTGACCCCAAGTTTGTAAGGTGGTATGTGCGCATGCAGGTTGGAAGAGATGAAGGTAAAGAGCAGCCACCAGGTGTTGGCATAGGTCATAGGTCAGGCTCCCTGACTCAGTTGCTGCTTCCCACCTGGAGCAGTGACACAGACCACTTTATCTTTGAGTCCTTTTGACTAGTACGTTTAAAATTCACATTGGCAGGCTGCCAGCCTCCAGACCTCCCCCAGAGCTGAAGACAAGGACTCATGCTTCCTTCCTATTCTTTTTTTTTATTTTTTATTTAGGTATCGTTGATACACACTCCTGTTTCGTGAGGTCTGCTCTATTCTCCAGGTGTATGCAGTCTGGCGCAGCCTTCTTTCCTGTTGCTCTTTTACGATTAGTTGTATTAACTATATTTTCATATTATGTGTGGTTTTGGGAGGAGTTCTCTGTCTCACCTCTCACGCTGCAGTCTTTAATCTCTTATTACCTCTCCACTCCCTTTTCATGATGCCCCTCAACTTCAGGCTTCAGGCATATTCTCTCCCTCTGGAGAGCAGGGAAAGGAAGACATTTTTAGATGATGTCGATGCCCACCTGCCTGCCCCAGCATGACTGACTTACCTTCCTAGAAACATGTAACCTGCTTTAGGCAGTGGAAACTGTTGGCCATCAGGTTCTTGCAGTACCCCAGAGCTTTAGTGCAGAAGGGCCCTGAGAGAGACCCCTGCTGCTCTGTAGATGAGGACAAGCACAGAGTGGGACAGGACTTGGCTAGAGCTACACAGCAGTTTTGGCACAGCTGTGGCCAGGATCTCTGCTCCCAGATGGATGCTCCTTCCACTCCAACACTTTTGCCAGGGAAAGTTTGAGGGAACACAAGAACTTCTTTAAGGATCCTTTTCTTCTCTGCTGATTGATCTAGCTGTATCGCAGGTAGAATCAGCTCAAATCAAGAGCTGAGAAGAAAAGACTTGGCCCAAAGTCAGAGGCGCAAAGAGGAAACTGCCTGTGCGATCGAAGGAAAGGCAGATCATGCCTCTTGCCCTGTCCCTTACCTGTCCCCAAAGAGCACATATGGCTGGGAGGAAGGTCTGGAGGGATCACAGGGGAAACAGGCATCTGGATGGCCAGGCCCAGCCTCAGGAGAGTAACCCCATCTGCTTGACCCCCACCCCCGCAGCCAAGTGGACCTGTACATCCCGAAGATTTCCATTGCGGGAGCCTATGACCTCGGGGGCATCCTGAGGGACATGGCCATTACAGACTTGCTCAATAACCAGGCAAACTTCTCAGGCATCACTCAAGGGGTCCACCTGGAGGTGTTGAAGGTAAGTGTCCCTAGAGTCCATCATTTTTCCCCCCAAAATTCACAATACAAATAATAATACAAATTCATGAATAGGCCTCTAGGTCCCACGCTGAGAGCCCCAGGTCTTGTTCAAGGCCCTAGTTTTACAATAGAGTAAATGAAGGCTCAGCAAGATAATATGATGTCCTCAGGGTCACACAGGATGCTAGTGACAGGGATGGCCACAGCCTGAGCATTTGCTGGACCCTTCAGAGGGGGGTTGTGGAAAACGAAGTCATCATGGCAAGATTGTGAACGGCCACCAGGAAAAGGGACCAGGAAAGTGGGAAATATCTAAATGGGACACACCAAACCACCTATCCCTTGTATTCACTATCTTCATCCTTCAGTTTCACGTTCTGTTATTCATTCATTAACTCAGAAACTATTTACTGAACACCCACTATGTGCCCCAAACTGTGTGAGGCACCGGGTATGCCTCTGTTACTGAGACATGACCCTGCCCTCACCGGATTGCAGTCCTGCAGGTGACAAAGCAAGACAGGTGACAGGAGAAAGCTGTAGTGGGCAGCCCCTCCCTCGAGCATGCACACTGACCACTGGCTGGCACACAGGATGCGCTCCATGAAACTCAGGGTGTGTGAAGGACAGTCACACCGCTACCTCCTTAAAAAGTGAGCATGATTCCAATTCCTCAGAAGAGGATAAATAACTCACCGTGGCCACAAAGCTAGTAAATAATAGCCTGACATCTGACCTTGGGTCTATCTGGATCAAAATCTCATTTTTCCAGACATGCTACAGGGGGTCCCATCCCAGCTTAGCTTTGGCCTGGCCATTTGTGACTATTTACAGAGCCACTCAGAGCCTCTGACTCCTTGACGTACAGTCACTGAGAGTCCCCACCCCATAAGGTGTTGTTATTTAACTAGCCAGTTGTCACACATTGAAGGCTTTTGATACAAGCCACTCAAGCATTGTGCTGGTTTCAGAATCCCTTCTAATTTTGATCACAACAGACATCTCAACAGGCAGAGATTATCCTTTTTCATACAGAATAGTCAGTTTGCATAAAGTGAACCCTAGTATTTACCTAGCAGGGAGGAAAGGGAGTGGCATATCCCTTCAGCCCAGGACCCAGGTAAGCGCTCCCGACAGACACTGAAGTCCAGTTTGAACCAGGAGATCCTCAATCTCCATGTAGTGGGTGCCACCTGCCTGCTTTCTAGGGAGGCAGCCTAGGTACAGCCCCAGTTCTGGAGGTGGACAGGCTTTGGCCCTAGTTCCTGGGCTGCCACTTAGATGAGGAGCCAGCAGATAACCTTCTCTGAGCCTCAGCTTGGCCACCCAGAAAGCCACGGGTAAGCGGATTTGAAGCAACCAGACATGGAAAGCTCCTAACACCCAGCTGGTGCTCACCCACCACCTTTGGCCTGTACCTAACAGATGGTTCACAAGGCGGTGTTGCAACTCGATGAGAAGGGCATGGAGGCAGCTGCCCCCATCGACGTCACCCTGTTCAAGGCATCCAAGCCTATCACCCTCTGCTTCAACCGGCCCTTCATCATCATGGTCTTCGACCACTTCACGTGGAGCAGCATTTTCCTGGGCAAGGTTGTGAATCCAACCTAAGGGCACAGCCCCTTCCCTGAAGCCACAGTACCATGTGACTTTGGGCATCTGGGACCCCACGAAATGCTCTCAGGAGTGCGACATTCTCCCTGTCTTCTCCAGGGTCCTCTCTCATAATAAATAACTGCCATGGTGACTGCTGACAAGTGTGGCTGAAGGGACAGAGTGAGACAATTAACAAAATTGAATCATCTCAATGTAACACTATGAATGTAATTTCCTGGGTTTGATCATTGTAGGTGGGGAGGGAAGGAGGGAGGGGGCATTGTAGGAAGGGGATTGAGGGGCATTATGATTAGCACACATAATGTAGGGGGGTCACGGGAAGGCAGTACAGCATGGAAAAGAGAAGCAGGACTCTAGCATCTTAATACACTGACGGACAGTGACTGCAATTGGGTGTGGGGGGGACTTGATAATTTGGGTGTATGTTGTAACCACAATGTTGCTCATGTGAAACTTTCATAAAATTGTATATCAATGATACCTTAATAAAAAATAAATAAAGCAGCTAAAAAAATTCATAAAGTCAAGAGAAATGAAAGCTTGAGAGAAAATAATTGCAAAATACGTGTTGCTAAAGAGCAAATATCCCTAATATATGGTGTTTAAACATATGAAAATATGTTCAACTTTACTTATAATAAAAATAATGCAAACACCGAGATACCATTTCCTATCTATGAGGTTGGTAAAAATACGAAAGCTTCACATCATACTCTGTTGACTGTGTGGGGACAGTCATTCCCATATATACTGGTAGGAATGCTAACATTCCCCAGAGGAAGGGAACCTGGCAATATACAATCAACTCGTTTCCTAAGACTGATGTAACAAATTACCATAAACTAGGTTGGCTTAAAACACAGAAATAAATTCTTTCACAGTCTGGAAGGCAGAAGTCCAAGTGGTAGCAGAGGTCCTTCCTTCTGGAGGCTCTGCGAGAACCCATTCCACGCCTCTCTCCTAGCTTATGGTGGCTGCCGGCAGTCCCTGGTGGTCCACGGCTGTAGATGTATGCTCCAACCTCTGCCTCTCTCATCACCTGCGTTGTGAAGGTCTTGCTTTTATAAAGACACCCGTCTTTGGAGTTAGGCCCTAAAACCAGGATGATCTCATCTGAAGATCCTTACCTTACTGACTTCTGCAAGACGCTTTTTCTAAATAAGATCATATTCACAGGAACCTGGAGTTTCAACTTGGACATAGCTTTTGGGGGTCACTATTCAACCAAATTCATCTAACAAAAATGCAGATATATTTACTTTTGATCCAGAAATCCCACTTCTAGGAATTTAGCCTGAAGACAAACCTCCAACAAATTTTTTTAAATACTATGCACAAGGTTACTTATTGGAGCATTATTTGTGATTGCAAAATGTTGGAAACTACTTAAATGTCCAAACATAGACAATTGGTTGAATAAACAATAGAGTCCTGGGAAGCTGTAAAAAAAAAAAATGAGGAAGACCTCTATGAACCGAGTTTGTAAGGAAGAAAAAGAAATAAGAAAGCGTTAGGCATTCCATGTAATCAGAAATATGGGTAGGATAAACTAAAACTAATTAAACGGTTTACTTGCAAGGGATGGGGGTAGGGGACAGGGCAGAAGGATGGGAGGAAGTGGCGTTTTTCTTCGAGTACCTTTTTATACAGTTTAGGCTTTGGGAATAATGCTAATGTCCTATATATTCAGACATGAAATTCAACAAACAAGATGAGCAAAGCTCTGAAATCAAATGAAAGGAAAAACAAATAAGCTCAAACATGTTTCAAATAGATAACATCACCAGGGGAAAGGGGAGATAAAGGACTAATCCAGGAACTTTTGAACACAGGACTTAGACGATATTCTCCCAGCTTTTAAGAATGCAAGACTGCAAACAAATCTTGAAGACTTCTTTCCAGGTTTATTCCTCACCGTGGAATGGGTAGAACAAACGTGGCATTATTTATGTGTTTTTGTAGAGTAGAGCAAGTGGGGGTGGTGGTGCAGGTATGGAACAGGGAAGGCAAAGGAGTCCTGTGGATAGGGTATGAACTGGAGGCCTAAACTCATGGTTCCTAGTATATTTCTAATACATATATAGGCCTGGGCAATTTGAGTAACTAAATACATATACATGTACATATACATGTACAATATGTACATATACATGTACAATATGTACAATTATGTATATATAACTAAATACATGTACATATACATGTACAATAAGAATAATGGCTTAAAACACATTGAATAAAATTAAGAGTTCATGACTCCATACTGATAATGCTGATAAATATAAAGAAATAATGGATTTAGACTATCATACTAAAAACTGATTCGGGCAAGAATATTCAATGGATGCTAAAGCTACTGGCATGAGGAGTTTGATGAAAAACATTTAGATTTGTTTCAAAGTATCTCCTCACAAATTACTTATTACAGAAAAAGAAACCGTAGGTATACAGTGGAGAAAAGGACATTAGGTTAACCAAGTTATTAAAATTACCATCACCCATCAGGGGCAAACAGACACCAGGTGCCTCTGGCTGTAATATTCTAGGAAGGACTCAACACCTTTTTGATATTCCTGCCAAAAATGAACAATCTGAAGTTAATTGTGGGGATGCATGAGGCCAATCTAAATGGAGAACCTGTAATAAAATAGCTGACCTGAACTTTGTAAACTGTCAACATAACGAACAGGAAAGAGCTGAAGAACTCTGGAGGATTCAGGGGGACTAAGGAAATGTGGCACGGAACACAATAGGTTGGCAGGATTCTCACTGAAAACAAAATGCGCCAAAGAACGTTCGGGAAGCCACTGACAAAACCAGAATGAGAGTGTAGCTTCAGGTATTGTGACAACATTAAATTTCTTGGGTTTGATCGTTTGATACTATTCCCATAAGAGAACATGCCTGTTCTTAGAAACACCTGATCATTTTAATGGTTCAGAATAAGACAATGTGTAAATGGAGGGGGGCCTGCTGATACAGAGAGAATTGTGAAATCTATGTGGAAAATGTTTAAACATTATTAAATTTGGGTAAAGGGTTATAGGCATTCTTTATAACTTTTCCTGCAATTTTACTTTAATTTTTAAATTTTTATTTTAAACTTTAAGTTAAAAATTGAAATAAATAAATCATGACCAGCAGTGCAAAAGAAAATTAGGGAAAGGATATAACCAGACAGATTTCAGTCAAGGACAGGTGTGTGCATGCATACATGGTGTGTGAGTGTGTGTGTGTGTGTGTGTGTGTGTGTGTGTGTGTGTGCGCGCGCGCGGACGTGCCAGGGCTGGGTGAGGAGGGCCCAGATGCCCAGTGAACGCCCTAGAAGTGTCCTAGCTTCAGGCAGTCTAGTTCCTGACTGACCTAGAGGCTCCTTCCTCCCCCAGCCCAGGGTCCAACACTGTGACGCTGTGTCCTGGGCCCAAAGGCTGGGCCAGAAGCTACATGGCTGGATGGGGAATGTCCAGCCCAAGTGGGAAGGCTGCCTATGAGATCCTGAGCTCCCTCAAAATCCTTCAGTAACTGAGCAACCATTCACCCCCAGCCCCACTCCCACCCTTGAACGTAGCACTTAGAATCCTGGGCAGTCTACCCATCCACTCTGTACCTGAGGCTGGGCCTTAAGTGATGCTGACAGCAGCCCCATTCGCCATGCCAGGCACTGGGCAGAGGGCCTGTTGTAGACTGTGGGGAGCCGGATATGCAAGGGCCATGGCGACTCCATCTTGGGCTCTCAGAATCCATCTTGAGAGGATGAGTTTTGAAAGTGCGTGAACAGTTTCAGTTTCGATTGTCTTCACGCCAGAGTGTTCCCACTCAGGTCCGTCGCTTACGTCAGAGGCAACTGTGCATGCGCGCGACTCAGTGCGTGATTGGAGTTTGTAGACCACTTCATTAGCATAACGGGCAACCAATCAGAAGAAACCACGCCCTCCCACACCCCTTTGAATGCTATATATGCTTTGCTGTTTCCACAAATAAACGAGACTTGATCAGGAATCTGTCTTATCTCTATTCTTTGTATTTCTTGTCTCCATCATTCCCACTCCCCCTCTCCAGGTTCTTCGTTGATGTCCCACGGGATGGGACAGTAGATAGCTCATTTACTCTTAGAATGACCCACCTGTGAAGTCAGTCCTGTTGTCCCAGCTTACACTTTACTGTCTTGGAGACACAGAGAGGTTAAGGGACTTGCCACAAGTTGCACAGCTGGTCAGATAGTGTGCTTGATTGCAGCCTGACTCCCAAGTTTGTGTTCTTAATGACGAAGTAAAACTCTGTTCCTGAAGGGTTATTAACAGAGGGAAGAGTGGCCTCTGTCCAAGAAGGACTGTCTGACTCAGGATTTCACGAGGACGGGTGGGACAGGCCCACCTAGAGGTGACTGACAGGTGCCCACCTGGGGAAAGAGGCCTGAGCAGAAGGAGCACAGATGAGTGTGGGCTACAGGCGAGCCCCTGCCTTCCCGGCACAGGAGAGGGACGCTGGCTTGTGCAGCTCATGCGGCTCACACAGGGGAGATGCCCAACAGAGTAACAGAGTGTTGGGTGGAGAAGGAGGTTGAGGCTCACATGACAAGTGGCACAGAGTGGGAAGAGTGCCCAATACACGGCTGAACATTGGGGTAACAGCATTGGGCTCCAGAGACCCAGTTCTGCATGGCATGTGAGACTAGAAGCTTTGTGAGCCCCCAGAGGTGGCATCTTGAGCATCTGCTTCCTTGTCCCTATGGCGACAGAGCTGCAGTGATGTGCTGGGGCATCTAACATGGATCCCAACCCACAGGAGACCTCACTGCAGGCAGACAGATGGTGAGCATAAGAGGAGCCACAGAGCAGACATCACAGCACAGAGGACTGTTCACAAACTCACGTGACACATCCCAGGAAGGAGACCTGGCTGAGACTGCAGGCTGCGCTGAGGTGAGGTGGGGCGGCCACTGTCCATGGGTGCAGAAGCCTGGGAGGAAGGACATAACCCATTCCACCCTCCACCCGTTTGCCCTCCCCAGCCATCTCCTACTCCTTACTTGAGAAGGTTTTTTTTTCCATTTATAACTTAAAACCCATTATTATTCTTTTTATAATTTATTTTGCTATCATTAATCTACAATTACATGTGCAATATTATGGTGATTAAAATACCCCCTTCATCAGGTCCCCCCCACCAACCCCATTACAGTCACTGTCCATCAGCGTAGGGAGATGCTATAGAATCACTACTTGTCTTCTCTGAGTTGTATAGCCCTCCCCATGCCTCCCAACATTACTTCTGCTAATCGTAATGCCCCTTTTACCCTCTTATCCCTCCCTTCCCACCCATCTTCTCCAGTCCCTTTCCCTTTGGTAACTATTAGTCCGTTCTTGGGTTCTGTGAGTCTGCTGCTGTTTTGTTCCTTCAGTTTTTTTTTTTAATTTGTTCTTATACTCCACATATGAGTGAAATCATTTGATACTTGTCTTTTTTGGCTTCACTTATTTCACTGAGCATAATACCCTCTAGCTCCAGCATATTGTTCCAAATGGTAGGATTTGTTTTCTTCTTATGGCTGACTAATATTCCATTGTGAATATGTACCACATCTTCATTATCCATTCATCTACTGATGGACACTTAGGTTGCTTCCATTTTTTGGCTATTGTAAATAGTGCTGCGATAAACATAGGGGTGCATATGTCTTTTTCAACCTGGGCTGCTGCAGTCTTAGGGTAAATTCCTAGGAGTGGAATTCCTGGGTCAAATGGTATTTCTATTTCGAGTTTTTTGAGGAACCTCCATACTGCTTTCCACAATGGTTGAACTAATTTGCATTCCCACCAGCAGTGTAGAAGGGTTCCCTTTTCTCCACATCCTCGCCAACATTTGTTGTTGTTTGTGTTTTGGATGTTGGCCATCCTCACTGGTGTGAGGTGATATCTCATTGTGGTTTTAATTTGCATTTCTCTGATGATTAGCGATGTCGAGCATCTTTTCATGTCCCTGTTGGCCATCTGAATTTCTTCTTTGGAGAAGTGTCTATTCATGTCCTCTGCCCATTTCTTAATTGGATTATTTACTTTTTGTTTGTTGAGGTGCATGAGTTCTTTATATATTTTGGATGTCAACCCCTTATCAGATGCATCATTTATGAATATATTCTCCCATACTGTAGGATGTCTTTTTGTTCTACTGATGGTGTCCTTTGCTGTACAGAAGCTTTTCAGCTTGATATAGTCCCACTTGTTCATTTTTGCTTTTGTATCCCTTGCCTGCGGAGATATGCTCATGAAGAAGTCGCTCATATTTATGTCCAAGAGATTTTTGCCTATGTTTTTTCTAAGAGTTTTATGGTTTCATGACTTACATTCAGGTCTTTGATCCACTTTGAGTTTACCTTTGTGTATGGGGTTAGACAGTAGTCCAGTTTCATTCTCTTACATGTAGCTGTCCAGTTTTTCCAACATCAGCTGCTGAAGAGGCTGTCATCTCCCCATTGTATATCCAAGGCTCCTTTATCAAATATTAATTGATTGTATATGTTTGGGTTAATGTATGGATTTTCTATTCTGTTCCACTGGTCTGTAGGTCTGTTTTTGTGCCAATACCAAATTGTCTTGATTACTGTGGCTTTGTAGTAGAGCTTGAAGTCAGGGAGCATAATTTCCCCTGTTTTATTCCTCCTTCTCAGGATTGCTTTGGATATTTGGGGTCTTTTGTGGTTCCATTTGAATTTTAGAATTATTTGTTCCAGTTCATTGAAGAAAGCTGTTGGTAGTTTGATAGGGACTGCGTTGAATCTGTAGATTGCTTTCAGTAATATAGCCATTTTGACAATATTTATTCTTCCTAGCCAAGAGCATGGGATGCATTGCCATTTGTTAGTATCCTCTTTAATTTCTCTTAGGAGTGTCTTGTAGTTTTCAGAGTACAGGTCTTTCACTTCCTTCGTTAGGTTTATTGTTAGGTATTTTATTCTTTTTGATGCAATTGTGAGTGGAATTGTTTTTCTGATTTCTCTTTCTGTTAGTTATTTGTTAGTGGATAGGAAAGCCACAGATTTCTGTGTGTTAATTTTGTATCCTGCAACTTTGCTGAATTCAGATATTAGTTGTAGTGGTTTTGGAGTGGAGTCTTTAGGGTTTTTTATGTACAGTATCATGTCATCTGCAAATAGTGACAATTTGACTTCTTCTTTACCTATTTGGATGCCTTGTATGTCTTTGTTTTGTCTGATTGCCGTGGCTAAAACCTCCAGTACTATGTTGAATAACAGTGGCGAGAGTGGGCACCCCTGTCTTGTTCCCGATCTTAGATGAAAAGCTTTCAGCTTCTTGCTGTTAAGTATGATGTTAGCTGTGGGTTTGTCATATATGGCCTTTATGATGTTTAGGTACTTGCCATCTGTACCCATTTTGTTGAGAGTTTTAATCATGAATTGATGCTGAATTTTGTCAAATGCTTTTTCAGCATCTATGGAGATGATCATGTGGTTTTTGTTCTTCTTTTTGTTGATGTGGTGGATGATGTTGATGGATTTTCAAATGTTGTACCATCCTTGCATCCCTGGGATGAATCCCACTTGATCATGGTGTATGATCCTCTTGATGTGTTTTTGAATTCGGTTTGCGAATATTTTGTTGAGTATTTTTGCATCTACATTTATCAGGGATATAGGTCTGTAATTTTCTTTTTTGGTGAGGTCTTTGCCCGGTTTTGGTATTAGAGTGATGCTGGCTTCATAGAAAGAGTTTGGAAGTATTCCCTCCTCTTCTATTTTTTGGAAAACTTTAAGGAGAATGGGTGTTATTTCTTCTCTCTATGTCTGGTAGAATTCAGAGGTGAATCCATCTGGTCTGGGGGTTTTGTTCTTGGGTAGTTTTTTGATTACCGATTCAATTTTGTTGCTGGTGATTGGTCTGTTTAGTTTTTCTGTTTCTTGCTTGGTCAATCTTGGAAGGTTGTATTTTTCCAAGAAGTTGTCCATTTCTTCTAGGTTTTCCAGCTTGTTAGCATATAGATTCTCATAATATTCTCTTATATTTCTTTGTATTTCTGAGGGGTCCGTCATTATTTTTCCTTTCTCACTTCTGATTCTGTTTGTGTGTAGATCCTCCTTTTCTCTTAATGAGTCTAGCTAGGGGTTCATCTATTTTATTTATTTTTTCAAAGAACCAGCTCTTGGTTTCATTGATTTTTTCTATTGTTTTATTCTTCTCAATTTTATTTATTTATTCTGTGATATTTATTATGTCCCTCCTTCTGGTGACTTTGGGCCTCATTTGTTCTTCTTTTTCCAATTTCAGTAATTGTGTCTTTAGACTATTCATTTGGGAATGTTTTTCCTTCTTTAAATAGGCCTGGATTGCAATATACTTTCCTCTTAGAACTGCCTTTGCTGCGTCCCACAGAAGTTGTGGCTTTGTGTTGTTGTTGTCATTAGTCTCCATATATTTTTTGATTTCTGTTTTGATTTGGTTGTTAACCCCTTGATTAATTAGGAGAATATTGTTAAGTCTCCATGTATTTGTGAGCCTTTTTGATTTCTTTCTAAAATTTATTTCTAGTTTTATACCTTTGTGATCTGAGAAGTTGCTTGGTAGAATTTCAATATTTTTGACTTTACTGAGGTTCCTTTTGTGGCCTAGTATATGGTCTATTCTGGAAAATTTTCCATATGCACTTGAGAAGAATGTGTATCCTGCTGCTTTTGGGTGCAGAGTTCTGTAGATGTCTGTTAGGTCCATCTGTTCTAGTGTGTTGTTCAGTGCCTCTGTGTCTTTACTTATTTTCTGCCTGGTTGATCTGTCCTTTGCAGTGAGTGGTGAGTTGAAGTCTCCTAAAATGAATGCATTGCTGTCTATTTCCTCCTTCAATTCTCTTAGTATTTGTTTCACATATGCTGGCGGTCCTGTGTTGGGTGCGTATATATTTATAATGGTTATATCTTCTTGTTGGACTGACCCCTTTATTATTATGTAATGTCCTTCTTTATCTCTTGCTACTTTCTTCATTTTGAAGTCATTTTGTCTGATACAGGTACTGCAACTCCTGCTTTTTTTTTCCCTATTAGTTGCATGAAATATCTTTTTCCATCCCTTCACTTTTAGTCTGTGTATATATTTGGGTTTGTGGTGAGTCTCTTGTAAGCAGCATATAGATGGGTCTTGCGTTTTTATCCACTCTGTTACTCTGTGTCTTTTGATTGGTGCATTCAGTCCATTTACATTTAGGGTGATTATCGATAGATATGTACTTATTGCCATTGCTGGCTTTAGATTCGTGGTTACCAAAGGTTCAAGGGTTCCTTCTTTACTATCTAAGAATCTAACTTAACTTTCTTGTTAAGTCATTGTAAACACAGTGTGATGTTTCTTTATTTCTCTCCCTTCTTATTCTTCCTCCTCCATTCTTTATATACTAGGTGTTTTATTCTTTGCCTTTAATTAGTATTTGGATGGTCTGCTTTCTTTGCTATGATTGTATTTTCTCTCGTGACATCTTTTTAGCCTTAGGGGTGCTTTCCTGTAGAACAGTCCGTTAAAGATATCCCGTAGTGGCAGTTTATGGGAGGCAAACTCTCTCAACTTTCGTTTGTCTGGAAATTGTTTAATCCCTCTGTCATATTTAAATGATAATCATGCTGGATACAACATTCTTGATTCGAGACCCTTCTGTTTCATTATGTTAAATATATCATGCTATTCTCTTCTGGCCTGTAAGGTTTCTGTTGAGAAGTCTGATGATAGTCTGATGGGTTTTCCTTTGTAGGTGATCTTTTTTCTCTCTCTAGCTGCCTTTAATACTCTGTCTTTATCTTTAATCTTTGCCATTTTAATTATTATGTGTCTTGGTGTTGTCTTCCTTGGGTCCCTTGTATTGGGAGATCTGTGGGCTTCTGTGGACTGCGAGACTATTTCCTTCCCCAGCATGGGAAAGTTTTCAGCAATTATTTCTTCAAAGACATTTTCTATCCCTTTTTCTCTCTCTTCTTCTTCTGGTACTCCTATAATGCGAATATTGTTCCGTTTGGATTGGTCACACAGTTCTCTTAATATTCTTTCATTCCTAGAGATCCTTTTATCTCTCTCTGCCTCAGCTTCTCTGTATTCCTGTTCTCTGATTTATATTCCACTAACTGTCTCTTGTACGTCATCCAGTCTGCTGTTAAGCCTGTCGATCGCTCGTCTGATTTCTGCATTGTCTTTCCTGACTTCCCTCACTTCCTCCCTCAGCTCTTGCACATTTCTCTGTAGATCCATCAGCATGGTTATGACTTTTATTCTGAATTCTTTTTTAGGAAGATTGTGCATTTCCATCCCTTCAGGCTCCCTCTCTGCGGTTGTCTGGTTGATCTTAGTCTGGACCATATTCCTCTGTCTTTTCGTGGCTATAGAAGTGGTCGCTGGTAGTTGCCACATATGTCAGCTGGGCTCTTTAAGAACTTTAAAAAGAAAAAAAAAGAAAGAAGAAAGAAAAAAAAAGAAAGTAAAGAAAAGAAAGAAAGAAAGAAAGAGAAGAAAAAACAAAAGACAAAACAAAACAAAAAAAGAACAACCAAAAAAAAAAACACCCACCGGGAGTCAATTCTGTGGGGATGCTGTAGGTGGTGCTGTTGCTACACTATTCTGCACCCGTGCCCACGCCGCTCTGCAGGGCCCTTTATAGCTCGGCCTTGCGGGGTGCCGTGTCCTCTGAGGTGTAGCTGCACGCTGTGCGCTTTCCTGTGTATTCTGGTCTGTCTTTTAGGAATAGTTGTATATGCTGTATTTTCGTAGATATATATAGTTTTGGGAGGAGATTTCTGCCACCCTGCTCATGCCGCCATCTTTCCGGAAGTTCTATCAAAACCCATTATTTTTTACTTGAAAAATAAATAATAGGGCTTCAAGAATCAGATTATGAAGCCTACCTCTGAACTTGCCTCTCCTCCTGCTCCACAACCTTCAGTGGCTCCCTACTGCCCCCACCCCCAGAGCACCACATCCCAAGAAGGAAAGGATCCTTCTCCCTCTACTTGCCCATTTTGAAGATCCTGCCTCCATTCCAGAGCCACTTCAAGTCCTGCCACCTGCACAAAGTCACCTTGGGCAGCGAGTCCCTCCCAGGTAGAAGGACCATTTATGGCCACAGTAGGAGGCTTTGCTGGTTAAGTCAGGAGCTTGGGAGACACAACACCGCCTTTGGAGTCAGAGTTCAAACCAGAGCTCTGTGTTCTTCAGCAAGTTACCTGACCTCTCTGAGCTCTGTTTCTTTATATCCTCTAAGGAAAATGTATCATTTCTCTCCTGTTTGATGGTTCTTTTGACCCCACCAAAGAAAAAGCCCATCTCAATGAAAGCTTTATGATTTAGCTCACCGAGCTAGGCAGACCACAGGTAGTAACCAGTCACACTCCTAGTTAGCCAGAAGCTAACCCCACCATGCTGGCCACTGGCCCAAGCATGGCTTCTCAGGAGCTGGCCAAGCAGGGTGGAGTGCAGTCGGGAGCAGAAGCAGGGACTCCAAAGGCCGGAGGAGATGGCAGAGAGGCCACTTGGCAAACAGCAGGGCACTTGCCCCCCACGCATCTTGCAAGGACTCTGGAAGTCTTTCTTTTCTACTTCCATGCTACCTACTTGCCCAAGATTTCCTCTCGGTCTGATCTGCACAGAGCAAACTACCTGCTTCCAGAAGGCTGGTTATGCCAACACTGGCCCTAGTGTTTCTCAGACATGTAGCCCTTAGGTGCCAGGACAGATTCCAGTTAGAAGGCCCCTGATCTCACCTCAGGGTGGCTGTGGGAAGGACTGTGCTTCCTGCCTGAGGGCTTCCCGAAAGGACTGTACTGCCTCCTCCCAGTTCACGCTTCACCAGAGGCCTTCCTATCAGATCTTTCCCAACCTTTCTCTACAGAGGCGTGTGACGAGCTGGAATCAAGTGCAAACTGGAAGTCAGATGGCCTGGTTCTATTCTGGCTCCAACACGGGCAGGAAAGGCCTTAGTGGGCATGGGCCAGCATTTCCAAATCTGGGGTGAGCATCACCTCTGAGGTACATTCTGGCTCTAAATTACACAATGACCATTCATCAGCACCTCCTACAGGTACCAAGCTCTTCCCGGCACCATCTCACTACAGTCCTAACAGCTCAGCCCCCTCTTACAGAGCAGGAAACTGAGGAACAGTGAAGTTAAGGAGCTTGCTCAGTGTCACACAGCTGGTGAAAGAACTCAAGCTACAATGGTAAGCATTGCGCTCGACCTGCGGGCAGAGAGCTTTTGAGCCGGCGTACCTGGGGAGCAAGGGCTCAGGCCTTAGGAACATTGTCCACCCCCTTCCTGGTGTCAGGTTGCTGTGAGACAGTCAGAGGACAGGCGCTGAGTTCTGGCCATTTGCAAAGGGGGAAGCAAGTTTCTAAGAGGTGAAGTCATATCCCCAAAGTCCAGCAGCTAGGAATGTGGAGAGAAGGACCTGAGATTCAAGTACAGGGATATCTGGTAGAGGCCCTCACACTCACACTCTCCCCAAAGCAATCTGCTGCCTTCCCTTATTAAGATCCATTTCTGCATCCCAGCAGCAGTGTTCAGAGCCTCACAGAGGGTCAAAGGCAACAGAATGACTGTGTGGCCCTCAGTGAAGGCCATGCTTCACAGCTCACACTCACTGCTTCCCCTGACACTGGGCCGAGCCCCTGCGCCGCAGCCTGCAGGACGCAGCCCCTCAGCTGCAGAAGGACGCCGCAGGAAGGCTGCGCTGCTCTCCAGCTGTCTGAGCCAAAAAGCTGGAGTGGCCTCACCCACCTGTACTTCCCTGTTACTGCTTCAGGCTGTGCTTCTCAATAGAGCAGGGACCGCCCCAAAGGAACATTCTGGAAGTGTGTTGGGGCACTTTCTCACAGCGATTTGGGGGCACAATTTTGGCATTTACTGTATGAGGGCTGGAGATGCCAGACCTACTGGAACACACAGAACCATCCACAGAAGTGACCTGGGTCCCACAGGACTCAAATGTCCACACGGGTGAAAACCCCATTCATAAGTCATCTGAGCCTAGACCCTGACAGCATCACAGGTGCTTTACTTCATATAAAAACACTATTCCCCCCCAAGTTTTTGATTTCCACTGTATTTTCTATTAAGACAACTACTATGTAAATCAGAGGAAGATTGATATTTTAGTTTTTTTACTAAATGTGTTACCACTGCAGGAAGCCATATGGCTGGAAGTAATTCTGGTTGTAGTATTGCATGGCCAATACAACAGGTGTGCAGTATAGAGATTCTCTGACAGGTCTGACAGCAGCACTACGTCTTCTAGTGTAGTTAGGTCAGATCATTTCTCTACTAGAAGTTTTTCTTTTAATTTTGTGCATAGGTTAACATAATTTCAAAAGAAATAGAAATTTCATTTCGGGCACTTATTATAATGAAATACATTATTAAAAAGAGAGTCTAATAGAACTGAGAATTTTTGTCTTAAAGGGTCTCCAACAGCCTTGACTTTGGGTACTCGAAGATTCCAGTCTCATGAGTCCATGAACACCATGCAGTGCTAAGTTGACCTTAAAATAGGCTTTGTATCATTAGTAATGATTTACCTGTCTTTTTACTGGACTGAAAATTCCTTGGGAGGGTTGGGGGTCAGGTCGTAATCATCTCTGTTTCTCTCCCCACCACGGTGCCGAGCCCTGGGTTGGGGACTGGGGAGGCCCCTGAGGGATCCACCATCACCTTCCTTCACACGAGGTGCTCAGCGCCTGGAACAACGCCATCCCACAAGGAACTAGATTTTACTAGGGCAACACCTTGAGTTGAGAAGCAGCAGCTCTCATGGTAGAATTCTGTCATAGGGTTGCAGGAGCAGGTGGAGAATATGGGAAGCCTCTTTCCCCATCTTTGCTTTTCCAGAAACACACCATCCCCAAGCAGGATGTTAATCAGTAACAGGTCCCATGGGGCAACATACTTTGGAATAGCAAATATTTGCTGCAGGCTTTCAGCTGCAAACACTGACCTTCTGTCTTTGCTCTGAATGAAGGATCTTCCCAGGTACCAGGGGGCCACTCACTGGTAAGAGCCAGCAGATTAAAAGACTTTCAGTGTCTAACCAGTGAGGGGAAGAGATGGTCTCGCGGTCTCTGGGTGGGTTTCAAGGTCAGGGGGTGGGTGTCTGGGCAGTGCCGAGCCTCACCACTAGACTGGATAGGGCAGGAATGAGGTAAGAGGCATGTTGTAGACACAGGGGCCTTCCTCTGCAGGAAGGTGGCCAGAGGAGGCTTTTAAGGCTTGAGGTTTGCACACTCAACGTGCAAGCCACACTCAAGTCCCAGACTTTCTTCCCAGGAACCCTGCTGCCCAGGTGAGCTAGTCTTCCCCTTCCAGGGCAAGGGAGGTGGGTGCTACTCCAGGTACATTTGGGTCTGAGAAGTGCCAGATGAGCAGTTGATTTCTTACCACTAGAGTTCTATTGAGAATGATGCATCCTTGGCATGCTCAGTGGCATCCTGGTGCCGGGAGAGGGTGCCCCCTGCCTATATTCTGTTCTGTTCAGTAGATGAACAAAGATTTTAAGGGTACAGGGGACTGTCAGTAAGCAGCATGGAGGGGTGCCCATGCATTCCTGGTCTGCCAGTCCAGTCTGAGGGAGGAGCTTCAAGGTAAGACTTAGCAGTCAGGAGGAGGGCATCTATGTAGTGTGCCAGGATCATTTCCTGATGACTGTCACAGAGGGAACTCACTCTGAATTCAGGAGTATCCTGCACACGGGATTTATTTATCAATTTACAAACTATAGTTAACCCTTCAACTAAGTGGGTTTGAACTTCATGGGTCCATTTTATTTGATTTTTTCCAATAATTCAATTGAAAAATTTTTTGGAGATTTGCAACAATTTGAAAAAAGCATTTTCTTTTCTCCATCTTACTTTATATATAACCTACAAAATATATGCTAAGTGACTGTTACTGGTAAGGTTCTGGTCAACAGGAGATTATTAGCAGTTAAGTTAATGGGGAGTCAAAAGTTGTATGTGAATTTTTTATTGTGCACTGGGTTAGCACCCTAACCCCTGCCTTGTTCAAGGGCCAACTGTAGTGGTAAATACTGTAACACAATGAAGTCATGACCTGGGCTACAGTTGGTACACTGTGGGAAGTACTTACCCAGCATTTGTGGTACTGGAGTGACCCACTGAACAAGGGCTTGCCATATAGAATCAGGCAGGTTTCTCTAAACACTGACATTCAGGAAACACAACAGAAGTATTTCAGTGAGTAAGGCAGTGCCCCTCAGACTGCAGGAGGAGCAAAGCCCTGAATTCTGTGGCACCATTTAGCATAAGCAAGGAGCAACGTACCAAGTCCCAGGGCCAGGTGTTATTTTATATCAGGCACAGACCAGGACACAGCCCCCTGCATCTGGGAGAAAAGGCCTGGGAACTTCACCCTGTCACATTTTGCTACAGATGGCCCGGTTCAGAATGAGCGTCTCTGCCAAGAACCGCAGCCTCCCCCTCGCCATTGCACTGGGTGGCCCCAGAAGGGAGTGGGGGTGTACAGAGACAGCCAGGGGGTCACCCCAGCCCACAAGTGGGAAACAAACAGGTGTTGAGGAGCCAGGCTCTGTACCCCAGGACATGAGGGAGCCTAGAGAGGTGGTGGGGAAAGGACGGCTAGCAGTGAGAAGGGTGGGCTATGGAGACCCACTGCCCTGCTGGAAGGGGGGCTCCACCTGAACATGGGACCTGGGGCACCAAGAGGCAGCACGCACCTCACAGGTTGCTGTGAGGACTAGACAAGATCGTCCAAGTGGAGCGTGGCCAGTCCCCAGGCAGGATGACCTGGCTGGTCATCAGTTTCTCTAGTGGGGAGCCCCAGGCACAGGGAATGAGGCAGGTGGAGAAGGAGCTGTGTAACTGGTCCAGGGCTGGGTGGAGTGTGTAGGAGAGGTGCAGGGGAGAAATGTGATCACCCTTTTCCTTGCCCTGATCCCCACCCAGACCCTCTAAATCCCCAGCCAAACATGCCCCAGACCAGGTCTCCACAGCCCTGGGTGCGCTGTTCTATGGCCCCACGATTAAAGCAATGAAAGAAGCAGATCAATACAAGATTTGTGGAGAACTCCTGGGCCGGCCCTGCCCTGACCCACGCCCAGTCAGGGCCAGGCCCAGACTGCCTCCTCTTTAAGCTCCACCCCTTGTGGAGGAAGCAGGGTGAGTGGGGAAGTAGGGGACCAGGAGCTGCTGGAAGGCACAGCAGGGGATGGGACCTGGGAACAAATGCAACCCCCACTTGCCCCGGGCCTCTCTGAGGCAGGCCTCAGCTGCTTGAACCCGGAGGCAAGACACTGACCGCCCCACACAGGAAGGAAGAGGGGTCACGGGAGGATGGCACCATGACACTGGGAGGAGCCGTGGTGTCAGGCATGAAAAACAATCTCTGCCCTCCGTTCTCCCAAGGACGCCCTGCTGCTGAAGGGAAGCACCCCGTGGCCTCCCCAGGGACCAGATGAAGGTGCTGCTGGGCCTCCTGCTGCCTTGCCTCCTGGCCGAGGTATGGCCGGTGCCCGGCTTGACCCCCGCCCCCCAGCTGCCAGAGGCCCAGGCTCAGCTGACCCGCACTGCCCGGAATGGGACTGGAGAGGAGGATGGGGATGAGGAGGCCAGGGACGAGGAGAACAGCGATGAGCAGAATGGGGATGAGGAGGCTGGGGAAGAGGACGCTGAGGAGCCCTGGCTGACGGCCAGCGGGCAGCAGCTCTCTGAGGAGACCTCCAACTTCGGGTTCAGCCTGCTTCGCAAGATCTCCATGAGGCACGACGGCAACGTGGTCTTCTCCCCGCTCGGCCTGTCCGTGGCCATGGCAGTCTTGATGCTGGGGGCCACAGGGCAGACTGAGGCCCAGCTGAAGCACGGGCCCGACCCACAGGCTCTGAACCAGAGCAGGCCTGTGCCCCGGCAGGCCCTCTTCAAGCAGCTCAGAGACAGTCTCTCCCGCAACTGGGAGCTGGGCCTCACCCAGAGGAGTTTCGCCTTCATCCAGGAGGATTTTGATGTCAAAGAGACCTTCCTCAATTTATCCAAGAGCTATTTTGATACAGAGTGTGTGACTATGAATTTTCACAATGCCTCCCAGGCCAAAAGGCTCATGAATCAGTATATTAAAAAAGAGACTCAGGGGAAAATTCCCAAACTCTTTGATGAGATTAATCCTGACACCAAATTAATTCTTGTGGATTACATCTTGCTCAAAGGTACTTTGATACCGTGTTCTGCTCTCTCAAACCTTGTGTCTCCACACCCATCTCTTTCTTCCCTGCTTTTGGCCAGGGTACAGTGAATGCCCCATGACTTTCTGCAAGCACGTCTTCAGGTTTCACAGACTGAAACCGCTCTGACCATGTACAATGGGGCAGGCACAGTGCTGGACGAGCTGTGCCGCGGTGCCTTGCCCTGGCGATCCCACGTGCTTGCCATCCGTTCCAAGCCCTTCCGCACAGCTCTCCTCCGACATTCTGACACAGGGCATCTTCTGGGTCATTATAAAAAGAAGGCATATCATCTGAGAGTTTTAGGGTTACGTCTTTGCTCCTTCACTCTCTACTTTGGTGACCTGGGACAAGTGACAAAATCACTTGTCCTCAGCTTCTTCATATAGAAAATGGGACACTCCCCCACGTAATACAAAGATGGAAGTGAGGCTAAGAGAGATGAGCTTGCCCCTGGCCACACGATAAATGACAGACGCCAAACTCAAACAGGGGGGTCTTGACATGACGATCCCAGGGTCTTTCTATCCTGCCTCCCCTGTGGGGCACCGGACTTGTGCGGCCACTGCGGTAGCGGAAAGCTTGTACTAGGGGACTTGCAAAGTCTGGGAGGAGGACGTACTTACAGTCAGCCGGGCCACACGCCCAGGAGAGACCATGTGTGGAGCCATACGCCCACACACTGGTGGAGTCTGTGGCTGTGTGTCAGCAGGGGACCCCTTCCCTCGGGCCCACCCTGCACAGCGGGTGGGCGGGAGCGTCAGCCCTGCTGCCAAGGCGCCCTCTGCTTGCACACGTATGCACTAGACAGAGTGGGGGGGCTGCGCCTGCAGGCAGGCACAGGGAGGCCGGTCTTCTCCAGGCTGCAGGGAAAGGGAGCAAGACTAGAAGGATGTGGGTCGGCAGCGCTCCGGCTGGAATGAGAAGGAATTTTGTTCAGGTCCAGAATGAGGGAATGTGGGATAGTTAGGAGCCACTTCCTTCCTTTTGTGTGCGAGTCCGACAGGGCCTGCAGTGGGCCCATGTGTTGATGGCTGGGGAAAGAGGCCCTTGAAAAGCTCGTCTTTGTGGAATTTATTTTGCCTGCCTGAGCTGTGGTCTAAACAAACCCCTTAAGGCAATGCCCTTTCTAATTGGGGGCAGGAAGGGGACCCTCTATTACTATAGCAAGAATGATGCTCTTGAGGAGGGTGGCCTCCCCAGTGAGTTCTTTTTTCACCTGTACAGGGAAATGGCTGACCCCTTTTGACCCTGTCTTCACCGAGGAGGACACATTCCACCTGGACAAGTACCAGGCAGTGAAGGTACCCATGATGTACAGGGCAGGCAAGTTTGCCTCCACCTTTGATAAGAATTTTCATTGCCACATCCTCAAACTGCCATACAGAGGAAACGCCACCATGCTGGTGATCCTCATGGAGAAAATGGGTGACCACCTCGCCCTTGAAGACTACCTCACCACAGACCTCGTGGACACATGGCTCAGAAGCATGACAACCAGGTACCGCTCTCCCCTCACCCCATGTGAGCTCAGCCTTCCCAGCCTTACTCACACCCCCACAATTTTATGGTGCAATGCCGCACCCCCAGTGAGCTGTGGGCTCCCCCGAGGGCAGGGGCTTCATTTGTCCTGGTGTCCACCCCATCCTACATCCTCACAGCGCCTGGCTCGCTCGCTCACTGAGCCAGAACTTGCGAAGGTCCCCCTCAGGGTTATGCACTGTGACCCGTGTAGGATGTGGCCCTCGAGGAGCCCACACTCTGGAGGGACACAAACAACAAGCTAACAGTGTGAGGAAGGGTTGGCACAGCCGGGCACCAGGGGAGACCTCAGAAGGTAGGAGCAGTAAGCAAACCCTGGAGCAGTAAGCATGGCTGTGTGGCTACCCTGGGGGCGACAAGGGAGATGGGCACAAGCGTGGAAGTTTCGGGATGGGAGTGTGCTCGGTGGGTTTGGGTACCAGTAAGATGGCAGTGAGGCCACAGTGATTGGAGATGCGGTCAGAGAAGAACTAGGGGCCCAGTCAGGCAGTAGCATGCGTTACAGGCCCTGGACAAGACTTGGGCTTTTCCTGAGGGTGATGGGAAGTCACTGGAGGGGTCCAAAGACAGGGGCAATGTCATCTGAGTTGTGGAGTTGTGTTTTAAAGGGCCACACGAGCCCGTGTGCTGAGGAAGGACACTAGGGGGACGCAGAGGAGGCAGTGAGACCAGGCAGGTTCTTGCAACCATCTAGATCAAGTGCTGCCCCTCGGGCTGGGGGTGCACCGGAGTTGACGAGGAGCAGTTGGATCCTAGATGGATTAGGAAGCTAGAGGTGACAGGATTTGTAACGCAGTGGATGTGGGTGAGGAGCTGGGGGAGGGGAATCAACAGTATTTTGAAAAATGTTTGGCCTTAGTGACTAGAAGAATGGATTTGCCATTTATACAGATGAGGGTACCGGGGGAGGAATAGGCCTGGGCATGAGCTCAAAAGTTCAGTATGCAACACCTGAATATCAGGAATGTCTACCAGATGCCCACACGGAGCTGGCAAGAGGCAGATGGATCTGGAGCTGAGGCCGGGGTCCAGGCTGGAGATGGGAATGTGGGAGTCATGGTACACAAATGGAGTGGAGAACCATGGGGCTGGACGACATGATGTGGGGAGAGGCCACGAGCAGAGAGCCAAAAGCACAGGGAAGGCACCAGATGTTTGTTCAATCAGTTAATCCACCTACTGGAGTCCGAGGAAGGCAGCAGCAGTGAGGCCCCCACAGCTGTGCCTTCTGGACCCAGTCAACCTAGAACTTGGCAGAGACAAGTCCAGCTAATGGTCCCCACTGTTAGTTTTATCTTCACTTTTCTTTTTCTTCCAATTCTTAGTGCCTACAGAAGGACCTCAAACATAATAAGCCCTCAAAAAATGTTTGACTGAACAAATTTATTAAGCAATCATTAAGACATGTCACATCCCCAGGTACATTCCAGTCTGACGGCCCGGCCCAACTCTGTGCACTTGAGAGAGAACAAGGGATAAAGTGAGCAAAAGGGGATGAATGTTTCACGAGCCCCTCTCTACACCAGCCATTGTTCTGGGTACTTAATGAGTACTATTTAATTCTCTGAACAACCCGAGGAAATTGGTGTTGGTATTTTTGGCTATACTTCACAGATTAAAAAATTGGAACAGACTTCTTTAATTTGGTATCAGTTAGTAGTTCCATGTTTTTTATTTTTGAGCCACAGAACTCATCTTTCCAAACACAGCATTTTCAAAAGAGAACTCCAATATAAAACAGGTAATATCAGAGTTTCTTTGGCTAACAAGAGATAGGGGCTGACAGTTTCCTTCCCCAGACTCCTAAGATTCGTCTGAAACCTGGGGGTCTGTACCATCTAGGTTGAATGCACCCACCATCCTGGAGTCTGCAGGATTGCTGGAAGCGGCTGTTTGATTCCTCTGAGTTATTTTTAAAACATAGGGAAATGGATACAAAGTATGGTGTTGTCTGCTAAAAAGGATGTGAGTCATTGTCTGGGAAATGAAACCCATTCACTGAAGCTGGAGTAATGTATATTTGCTAAGTCAGAACTATTTTCTCTGCACCAGAGCATGACAAAAGAATGGAACGAGCTATACATATTGTCAACTGAGGGATACTCATTAGTGGAAATAATCTTGGAGGAAGGAAAAAAGAAAAGTGTGCCCTCTTTAGTGTTCAGAGTCTGCGGCTGTGTCTACATTTCACCATTATACGTACTTGTACCGCAGAAGGATGGAAGTTTTCTTCCCGAAGTTCAAGTTGGAGCAGAAGTATGAGATGCATGAACTGCTTAAGCAGATGGGAATCAGAAAAATCTTCTCACCCTGGGCTGACCTAAGCAAACTTTCAGTGGCCGCAAGAAATCTTAGAGTCTCCAAGGTAAGTCAGGTCAAGAGCTTTGACTAGGGCCAAACCCCAAGTATGAGACATGAACAAAAACAACAAATACTTCCTCTCTCCCAACATTCAAGGAGACACCTACCTCTAAAATGGAACTGGTTCACAGATTCATTGAAAATTTCATGAAATTACATCACTTTCAAGATGAAAGAAACCCCAGAGTTCACCTGGCCCCACTTCCCACCCTTTGTGGAAAGCCCTCTATAGGATCCTTACAAAATTGCTCTCTAGTTTCTTTCTTTTTGTTAATGCCTCCACAGAGAACTCACCACGTCTTTGAAAAGCAGCCAATCCACAAATGACTAAAATTGTTTCACACACACACACACACACACACACACACACACACACACACACCCCTCCTCCCTAATTTATACTCTTTGGCCTTAGTTCTTAAAGCTACTAAGAGAAAGGTGGATCACCTCCCACATGGAATCTGTCAGCTACTCCATTTTCTCAATGGAAGCATGACTGGTTTTGAAGGGAAGCAATCATCTGTTGCTGAGAGCAGTCTGTGCACTGTAGAGAGCTAGCTGGCATGCTTGGTCTGTGTTCACTACTGCAGCCAAGAAAATGTTCCGACATTTCCAATGGCAGCTACATCTTATTACATTCTTTCTTAACTGTGGAGTTTGGTTAATATTTTCCCATACAATTCCAATTTCAAGAGAGATTACAAATGGCACCCACTTAAGTAGGACCCAGTAGTATAATCTTGGCCTGTAATCAGGCTGTACCATCTCAGGGAGGGAAGGACAGACATGGCAAGCCTGCAGAGCAGTACCCAAAAGAATTTCTGCTGTGAGCACATTAAAATAATGAAACAATGTGCTGCTGTTTTATAATTTAAATTGTAAACCATTAAATATTCTCCCCCTGCTTACTCTGAGAAATAAATTTTCACTCCAGGAAATCAGAGAATTTCCAGGTGTTACTACACTGATGTTTTCATTATCTCCTCCCATGGTAAATATATAGGTACATCACTCACATCAGATGAGGTTCCTGCACAAAAGGGGCTCTCAAATATGACAAGCAGCCCGAGTTAAGGAAGATGTCAGGGACCCCAGGGCTTGCAGAGCAGCACCAGGTGCTGGGAAGCTGCTACAGATGAAGAACCATGCCTCTACCTTGCTGCCAGAAGGAAGATCAAAGATTTAGGGTTCCAGGTAGCTTGAAAACCTTCTGGGAGGAGCATCAGTATGGCTCAAGAATTAGTAGCATAAAGTACATGCTCAGTAAATATTTACTGATTTGGCACTTGTGTGCATAAATTAGCCAGCCAGAGTCCCAGGTCCATGCCCAGAATATATTTCACATTTGGGTTCCTGGGGTCTCCTGGTGTGGTTTTGGGCTTCTCAGGCAGTCTCTGGTGCAACCTCACACCATTCCTCTAAGCAGAGGATCCCTGTGTGGTTTACAATTTAAATCTCAGGAGCATGGCCCCATGGATAAGACCACAGCAGAAAATGGCAAAGAGCTCTATTAATCCCCTCCTCTCCACTACCACACAAATGGTCTTCTACATTATTTCTTTTCCCAGGTTTTACAAAGAGCAGCAATTGAGGTCAATGAAAATGGAACTGAGGCAGTGGCGGGAACCCTGTCAGAAATTATTGCTTATTCCATGCCTCCTGTCATCAAAGTAGACCGGCCATTTCACTTCATGATCTATGAAGAAACCTCTAGAATGCTTCTGTTTCTGGGCAGGGTGGTGAATCCAACTCTCCTATGATTTAGGACTTGCATAAGTACTTAGCACTACAGCAGATGCTGAATCTGAGGTATCTGAACCCACACAATCAGTCTACTGGCACCAGGTGACAAGAGTGTCCCCTTTGTCCTCAGCTAGTTTGAGCCATTAGACAATCCTCAATATTAAATTCAAATTTGTGTTTGTACGATCTGCCTGGTATGCTAAGCCTGTTTCTAAGAGCCTTTATTACTGACTAAAGACTACTTTGGTAGAATATTGTTACCTTTCTCTGTTACTCACGTATCTAGACACATATCTTGAAAAAATGGTAGATCCAAATTACTTAAAGATGAAGTCTTTGGGAGAGGACACATCCACCATGAGTCATGCACTTCACGCCCTTCACTTACCCCTGGTGCAAAATAAGCATTTTATTTCAATCTGTTAAGGAATCATTTCTTGCTGACTAAAATTAGAAGAAACAGCTATCATCAGCCTGATCACAGCATCTGCCTTGATGCAGCCCCATCTACCCCACGGTGCAACAAACCACTGGGCGGGGGCATTAACTGAGCCATAGGTCAAGTTCAATACCTTCACTTTACAAAGGAAAGAAATGGGGCACCAGAGACAGGATCACACTATGACGTTCATGGGCCCCAGGCACTTAAGCCTTCCTCCATAAAAAAATGCACATGTATATTTTTAAAATTTTACAACTGCACAGACACACACTCTCACACACACCATAACAACTGATTACTGAGTTGATCCAATTCATTTCTCTTTGCTATAAAATTCCTACTTGACCCAAAGGTCGTATTCAACTTCAATTCAAAGAGTTCACACGTGCCCACTAACTCACTGCAAAATGGACACGTCCTCCCAGAGGAAGAGGTCTGAGCTTAGGAAGTCAGATGATGGAAATGAGTTTTAAATATTATGATGTTATAGAAGAAAACCTGTATATGCTTCTCTCTTTTTTAGTCCTATCTCCAGCTTTACCAGTAAAATTGAGTTCTACAAGTCTGGTTTTTTTTTTTTTTGCTTGTAATGCTAACTTGTGAGATTCTAGAGCTGTCTTTAAAAACACAAGTTTCCATAATTAACAATAGACAGAGATGTCCCTATTTCCCTATAGCTACAGATGGAGGTAGATCTTTCTTTGTCACATAACTAGCTTAAAGGTCTAATGTGATATGTTGTTAAACTGAGAACTTTTACGAGAGTATCAATCTTGTTTCTGGTGTAAACTGAGATAGGTGTGGATATTCATAACTGCCACCAGTTTGTTTTTTACTGTTTTTATATATCCGTCCTTGGAAAAATAATTTAAATAAATATGTCAACAATTTCAGAATTGTGTTCTGTGAAGAAAAAAGAAAACTTCCAAAGTAATTTTGGTTAACTGTCTTAACTGGTAATTTAGTGAGTAGGAGTAGGACTGCAGCTGACTTCGGTATATTCCTGAATCTCATAAGCAGTAGTGATGTTACTTTGTCAAATCACTTTCTTCTTCTCCTGCATGCATGACAGGAAGTAAAAGCTCCTAACTCTGCTAAATTTATTATTGAACAAATAAAATAAAACTCTCCATTTTATTTCAAACATCAGAGTCATGCTGACTATGAATCAAACTGCTGGAAAAACTGATGACACTTTGATGGTCCCATTAATACCACAAACAGTCTCTCTATACCATAACGTATTCAATTCCAAGTTAGTGATGTCAGCAGAAGACATCCTGAAAATAGTTCAATGAAATCCACAAAGAATGTACGAAATTCATTTAGCCAGTGTTGTCAAGTTTCTCATACCTATGCAGTTTTTACTCACAAAACAAGTAGTTGAAAAAATTCCATTTGCCTGATTGTCCTTAAATGAAAGATACTAAGAATCACTAAAAATAATCAAAAAGAGGCCCTACAGAAGGAAAAGGGGAAACAAGCGGCATGGAAAAGTCTCACACTGAGTAGCTGTACCCTGAGTAATTTATATTTACTGAGAAGCTCTTTACAAATTACTTAAGAACTTATTCTTTAAAGAATAAAAACTGCAGGAAAATATGTAAAACTTTTTCCACAAACACAGGTATCTCATTAACCTATGTTTTATTTTGAGTAAATTCATTATTCATTATTTCACATTATAAAAAGTAACCACACACTCATATGCATTCACAAATTAGATCATCTTTATCATACATCAATAAATTTTAAAAAACAAATATTTTCTATTATCAATATACTTATATGCTGATTGAATTTTGAAATAGAGAAGCTGACAATAGCTTCATACGGTATATCTCAAGAACTGACATTTTAAAATTAAGAACTGTATATGTTCCACAGGCAGATTTTGATGAATATTAGCATTAAGTACAAATAAATGCTGTTGACATAGCTTAAGCATGATAGCTTGGAGTAACAGCTAATTTAAACTGGATTCATCATTTTAAAGTAAGTAAGGACAAATACAATGTAAAATGTAAACAAAGTATTTATAAAATAAATTCTTCTAGGAAATAAAAGAAATCATCCATCTGTTATTTTTAAGGTAGTTGTAGATAAAAGTTACAGAAACTGTCGAATTTTCATCGTCAAATTTAAATTTCAGAATGTCCAGGCACAACATATTGTTACCACAATCGTAAAACTGATAAAATTGTGGACACCTGTTTGTACCCTTCTCAGTGTGACTTTTCAGTTGGGCTTGGAGATTGGTGACAAAATGCAATGTCTTTACTTCCAAGTCCCCCTCCAAGTGATTATCCAGCTAAAGCCATTTCAATTGATTTGGACTTTCATATAATTTTTAAGTGTTAGAACTCTAGGACAATTACATAGACAGCTTCCATCAAACAGAGGCTTCCTGCACAAATAAATGCAGACGGGTCTCTGAGTAGCAGCTAGGTAAAGCACATACCTAAAGGTGGTTTTCATTAATACTTCACTGTGACATTGGGATTCTGTACCACATTATTATTCAAGGAATACATATTCTACCTCCTAGGGAATCTAATTTCAAATATGGAAAGTTTAACATCTGCCATTATGTCTGTCTTTTTCACTCATTTAAAAAAAAAAAGGCCCAGCCATTGCTCTAGCTTTTGTCCATCAGTCACATTATCTCCAGCTGTCTTTGTTTTGCCTCCTTCAACAAGCAGGTGATTTAAGGATTGGATTTTCTTGATTTTCTTTGTCAAGAAAGAAAGAAGAAAGGAGGGAGGGGAAGAGAGAAAGAGAAGAGAGAAAGGAAGGAAGGAGAGAATAAAAGAAGGAAGAAGGAAGGAGAGAAAAAATAAAGCATAAAAATTTTTATCCATATAATGCTTATAAAGTAATTAAATATAATCTACTTTGAATAAACCTAATATATGAGAATTCTGAGTAAGTGAAAAAAATGAATTATGTATTAAGCTTACTTGGAATTACCTTTAATTACCAAATCCTATGTGCATCTAAAATAGCATTCCATTCAGTTCATAGAACTTTTCCTACTTTTTTTGTATAGTCATAATGGAAATTAACACAGGCCTAATATATCATAAGGCCTATAACACTGGCCTTAACAGACATGAGATATGATGCATTCCTGTACTTCCTTTAAGACACCAATATTCCCAAATACTCCATGTATCATCTCTTATGATACTGGAAAGTTAGAGAATATTGCATAGAACTTTTTTTGGAGAAGCAAAACTGAGATAATCAATACTTTCTGAAATCATTTCACAGCCTTATTCTGAGTAAAAAACAGGTATTTCCATTTGGATATGGGGTAAGTGAATTGTGGATAACACTTCACAGAAAAAAGAGAACTGTAGATCTCAATCACCTACTCCAGTTAAAAGCAGTGTGCATTCATGAAAAAGTCCAGATTAGAACCACATTATATGGAAATACAGTTATGGCTTGTATATCCAATCACAAAAAAAGCAGCTGTGATACCAATATTCCTCCTCCTTCAGAATATTCAGAATAGAAGAAACAATGTAGTTTGTTAGCAAAGTGCTTGTTTCTAGATTCATTTTTTTTAAACCATCAATTATATACAGATAACTAATTAATTATGTATATTATATATATTGAACAAGAGGAAATTCAGTCTATAAAAAGGAAAAATATGCTCAACAATGAAAGAACAGATGAAGATAGCAATCTGAAAATTAGGAGAGTTGGCATAAATATTAGGTTTCAATGGTCTTTATATTTAAAAATGTCTATAGCTTTTAGAAAAATAAGTTGACAAGAGAATGAATTCCATTCTGATGTTATTAAATATGTTCTTCAATAGAAGAATTCCAGGGCTATCTTTTAAGAGGAAGAATGTCTAGGGTGATAGGGAGGGAGGATCTCAAGATGCCAGAACTGGAAGGTGCCCTGGGGGGTGAACCATGAGTCAAGCCTGCCATTTACAGATGGGCACTGTGAGGTCCAGTTGCTAAGCTGAACGGCAGGCAGCTATTTAGATGCTACTAGAACCAGAGCACAAGGCCCGAGCTCTGTGCTCTCTATAGACCCTGACTTTGTCCTGCTTCTATTCTCATAACTTTTAAGAGGAACTTCCATAGTATAATCATTACAGCGGTAATTGTATGGGCAAAGAGTCATCTCTGTAAATAAAAATACCCTTTTTGCTAATGCTGGTAATCTGTAATATCAATATTGCCTTTTCTATTTACTATTACTTTTTCTGTTGTATAGTCCTATTCTTTCCTTGAGCTCCATTCAATAAATTTGTTTCTAATTTTTTAATGCATTTTGAATACATCTATATTTGTAAATGTCAACAGCCAATTCAATTTAGAATAAATTACAATATAGTTCAGTTCCTAAAGGGACTCCTACACAGAGTTTCTGCAAAATGATGCATTTGAGAAATGTTATTAGAAAATATTCATGAATTAAGTGAAATATGTTTAAAATAAAATTTAAATCCTATTTAAATTCTGTTCTAATCAGAAGGTTCAGGCATCCTGTATGAAAGCATAAACCTGTAACAGTAGTTTGGGCATCCTGACTGAATCACTTCTGCCTTGATATGATCTCTCACCTTGCTGATGTTTATGGTACTACACTTTTATCAAATGTTTACACTAAGAGAAAGACTTCAACAATTTAAACAAGATATAAGTAGCACATAAAAAGGAACCACAGGAAGAGGAGAGTAGAGGCCCTTCATAACTACAATTTTAAGGCACAAATGTAGTCTGTAGAAACCTCCAATTGATTGGACCCACAGCTCTTGATTACCTGCTGCAGTGGCATATTTCTTACATGTCGTCATTGTACCATCTTTCTGAGCCTTGGGCAATTAAATACTGTGCACATAAGCTAGCTGTTTAAAGGATGCAATTATACCCCATGTCTTCTCCGAGATTAATTCCATGAATGCAAACATTTCACAGAAAAATTAATTTATCTCATATATTATTGGGAGTCATTTCAAGTTTCTGGTTGATTCCCTATGTCTGCCATAAATAACCTTACATAAAGCATCTAACATAACAGAGGCACATGTGATAATCCCTTTTAATTTATAACATTTCCTCATTACAGACACTTCCTACTCTTTGGAAAGCATTTAAGTCAGAAGGAAAGCACAGAGAAAGAGTAGATATACAGTTAGCATCACAGCTCTGATTACTTACAAGGTAGCCTTCCGTGGTTGTGAGTCTTTACTTCCACTGTTCTTTGGATCAGCTGAGGTGCCTGTCCCACGGGAGGTGCTTGGTAGGGAAGAGTTGGGAGAAAACGAAGTTGAAGCACTACTGGCATTACGAGTCCGGAATGAATCATCTGAAAGGAACATGAGTATTGTCAGACGTACTGAATATACTAACAAAGATTTTAACCAAAGAGAAGAAAGGTTAACGATAGCTGACATTTTTTCCTTTTAAATCAGTTTTATTAAGGCAAAATTTATATGTACTAAGCTACATATATTTAAGGTTTTGACATATGACATATGTATACACCCATGAAGTCATCACCATAATCAAGAGTGAACACACCAGTCACTACCAAATACTTTTCTGCCCTGTTGTGACCCCACCCTCCACTCTCTAGGCAGCCACTGATCTGCCTCCTGTCACAACAAATTAGTTTACATTTCTAGAATTTTATATAAATTAAATCATACAGAATGTACTTTTTTTTCTGGCTTTCATTCAGCATAATTACACTGAGTTAATCCATGTTGTGGTGTATGTTAATACTTCATTCCTTTTTATTGCTGACTGGTGTTCTGTGGCATGGATATGTCAAACTTTCTTCATCCATTCTTCTGCTGATAACATTTGGATTTTTTTCCAGCTTTTGACTATTACAAATAAAGCTGCTAAGTACAATCACGTACAAGTCTATGTAAGCGTACGTTTTCATCTCTCTTCGGTGAAATTCTAGGTGTGTAATTGCTGGACCACGTATAGTGATATTTAACTTCATAAGAAACTCCCAAATTGTTGTCCAAAGTGGTTGCACCATTTTGCATTTCCCCCAGCAATGTACAAGAGTTCTGGAGAATTGCTCCACATCCTCACACACACTTGATATTGTGAGCCTTAGTTTTAATTTTGGACATTGGAGTAGCTATGAAGTGCTTTCTCCTTGTTTGTTTTTCCTTGTTGCTTTTAATTTGCCTTTCTCTAATGATTAAACATCTTTTCATGTACTTATTTGTATATCTTTTGTGAGCTGTATGTTCAAATCGTTTTTCCATTTTTAAATGGTTGCTTAATTATAATATAAATATTTTCTCCAAATCTGTGTCCTGCATTTTTTAATGCTCTGTTTCAAAGCACAGAAGTTTTAAGTTTTGATGAAGTCCAATATGTTAATATTTTCTTTTACAGTTTGGAGAAATCTTTGTCTATTCCAAAATCACAGACTTCTGTATTTTCTTCAGAAATGTTATTTTTTTAGCTTTTAGGCTTAGGTTTATCACACATCTTGAGATAATTTTGTGTATAAAGTGAGATAAGAACTGATGTTCAGTTTTAGTTATTTTTAAAAATATATATATCAAATTGTTACAGCATCATTTTTTAAAAAATACTATCCCATTACCATTGATTTATCCTGGAGCCTTTGTTGAAATTCAACTGACCATTCATGTCAGTGTAGGTCAAATGGTGCTGATTATTGGATCTTTACAGTAAGTGTTGCAATTAGGTAATTTGAGTTCTCTAAATTTGTTTTCCTTTTTAGAACAGTTTTGGCTATACTCAGTTCTGTGCATTTCAATATATATTTTAGAATCAGCTTATACATTTCTACAAAAAGATTGTTAGATTTTTTTTATCAGGATTGCATTATGTCTCTGGATCAATTTTAAAAGAATTGACATAATAATATTGTTTTGCAATCCATAAACATGATATCTCTCGCCATTTATTTAGGTTTTCTTTCATTTCATTCAGCAGTGTGTTGAATTTTTTAGTATATATATGGCACATATTTTGTTAAATTTATCCCTGAGCACTTAATGTTTTTAAAGTTACTATAAATGTTATTTTTTAAAACTTAAATTTATAGAAAAACTGAGTAGATGGTACAAAGAATCTCCACTTTCCCCTATTACTAACACTTTATACTAGTAGGCTATCCTTGTTACAATTAATGAGCCAACAGTAATACATTATTATTAACTAAACTCCATAGTCCATAGTGTTCAGATTCCTGAGTTTTACCTAATGTCTGTTTCTGTCTCAGGATCCATCCAGCATACCATCTTACATTACTGATCGGGTCTCCTTAGGCTCTTCTTGGTTGTGAGTTTCTTAGCCTTTCCTTTTTTTGATGACCTTAAGAGTTTTGAGAGACACTGGTCTAATACTTTGCAGGATGCCCCTCTAGTAGAATTTATCTGATTTATCTGAGGCTTCGCTTACAATTAGATAGAGGTAAAGTGCTATGTTCATCACATCATACCAAGGATACAAGGGTACTATGACATACTTTATCAGATTTTATGTATTTTATTTCCTGGCTTCATGACAGATCACTAGAAATGGGATTTTTTTAAGTCAAAGAGTATTTTTTTTAATTTTTTTTATTTACAATTTATTTTGGTATCATTAACCTGCAATTACATGTGCAATATTATGGTGATTAAACTACCCCCTTCATCAGGTCCCCACACCAACCCCATTACAGTCGCTGTGCATCAGCGTAGTGAGATGCTATAGAGTCACTATTTGTCTTCTCGGTTGTACAGCCCTCCCCGTGCCCCCCGTACCTTACGTCTGCTAATCGTAATACCCCTTTTACCCTCTTATCCCTCCCTTCCCACCCATCTTCCCCAGTCCCTTTCCCTTTGGTAACTATTAGTCCATTCTTGGGTTCTGTGAGTCTGCTGCTGTTTTGTTCCTTCAGTTTTTTTCTTTGTTCTTATACTCCACATATGAGTGAAATCATTTGATACTTGTTTTTTTCGGTTTGGCTCCTTTCACTGAGCATAATACCCTCTAACTCCAACCATGTTGTTGCAAATGGTAGGATTTGTTTTCTTCTTGTGGCTGAATAATATTCCATTGCGTTTATGTACCACATCTTCTTAATCCATTCATCTACTGATGGGCACTTAGGTTGCTTCCATTTCTTGGCCATTGTAAATACTGCTGCGATAAACATAGGGGTGCATCTGTCTTTTTGAAACTGGGCTGCTGCATTCTTAGGGTAAATTCCTAGGAGTCCAATTCCTGGGTAAATGGTATTTCCATTTTTAGTTTTTTGAGGAACCTCCATACTGCTTTCCACAATGGTTGAACTAATTTGCATTCCCACCAGCAGTGTAGGAGGGTTCCCTTTTCTCCACATCCTCGCCAACATTTGTTGTTGTTTGTGTTTTGGATGTTGGCCATCCTCACTGGTGTGAGGTGATATCTCATTGTGGTTTTAATCTGCATTTCTCTGATGACCAGCGATGTGGAGCATCTTTTCATGTGCCTGTTGGCCATCTGAATTTCTTCTTTAGAGAAGTGTCTATTCATGTCTTCTGCCCATTTCTTAATTGGATTATTTGCTTTTTGTTTGTTAAGGTGCAGGAGTTCTTTGTATATTTTGGATGTCAACCCCTTATCAGATGCATCATTTATGAATATATTTTCCCATACTGTAGGATGTCTTTTTGTTCTACGGATGGTGTCCTTTGCTGTACAGAAGCTTTTCAGCTTGATATAGTCCCACTTGTTCGTTTTTGCTTTTGTTTCCCTTGCCCGGGGGGATATGTTCATGAAAAAGTCACTCATGTTTATGTCCAAGAGATTTTTGCCTATTTTTTTTTCTAAGAGTTTTATGGTTTCATGACTTACATTCAGGTCTTTGATCCACCTTGAGTTTACCTTTGTGTATGGGGCTAGAGAGTAGTCCCGTTTCATTCTCTTACATGCAGCTGTCCAGTTTTTCCAACATCAGCTGCTGAAGAGGCTGTCATCTCCCCATTGTATATCCAAGGCTCCTTTATGAAATATTAATTGACTGTAAATGTTTGGGTTAATGTTTGGATTTTCTATTCTGTTCCACTGGTCTGTGGGTCTGTTTTTGTGCCAGTACCAAATTGTCTTGATTATTGTGGCTTTGTAGTAGAGCTTGAAGTCAGGGAGTGTAATTCCCCGTTTGATTCCTCCTTCTCAGGATTGCTTTGGCTATTCGGGGTCTTTTCTAGTTCCATATGAATTTTAGAGTTTTTTTGTTCCAGTTCATTGAAGAAAGCTGTTGGTACTTTGATAGGGATTGCGTTGAATCTGTAGATTGCTTTAGGTAGTATAGCCATTTTGACAATATTTATTCTTCCTGGCCAAGAGCATGGGAAGCATTTCCCTTTGTTAGTGTCCTCTTTAATTTCTCCTAGGAGTGTCTTGTAGTTTTCAGAGTATAGGTCTTTCAATTCGTTCGTTAGGTTTATTCCTAGGTATTTTACTCTTTTTGATGCAATTGTCAACTGAATTGTTTTTCTGATTTCTCTTTCTGTTAGTTCATCATTAGTGTATAGGAAAGCAACAGATTTCTGTGTGTTAATTTTGTATCCTGCAACTTTGCTGAATTCAGATATTAGTTCTAGTAGTTTTGGAGTGGAGTCTTTAGGGTTTTTTATGTACAGTATCATGTCATCTGCAAATAGTGACAATTTGACTTCTTTACCAATCTGGATGCCTTGTATATCTTTGTTTTGACTGATTACCGTGGCTAGGACCTCCCTTACTATGTTGAATAACAGTGGAGAGAGTGGGCATCCCTGTCTTTTTCCTGATCTTAGATGAAAAGCTTTCAGCTTCTCGCTGTTAAGTATGATGTTAGCTGTGGGTTTGTCATATATAGCCTTTATGATGTTGAGGTACTTGCAATCTATACCCATTCTGTTGAGAGTTTTAATCATGAATGGATGTTGAATTTTGTCAAATGCTTTTTCAACATCTATGGAGATGATCATGTGGTTTTTGTTCTTCTTTTTGTTGATGTGGTGGTAATGTTCATAGATTTTCGAATGTTGTACCATCCTTGCATCCCTGGGATGAATACCACTTGATCATGGTGTATGATCCTCTTGATGTGTTTTTGAATTTGGTTTGTGAATATTTTGTTGAGTATTTTTGCATCTACGTTCATCAGGGATATAGGTCTGTAATTTTCTTTTTTGGTGAGGTCTTTGCCCTGTTTTGGTATTAGAGTGATGCTGGCTTCATAGAAAGAGTTTGGAAGTATTCCCTCCTCTTCTATTTTTTGGAAAACTTTAATGAGAATGGGTGTTATTTCTTCTCTATATGTCTGGTAGAATTCAGAGGTGAATCCATCAGATCCGGGGGTTTTGTTCTTGGGTAGTTTTTTGATTACCGATTCAATTTCGTTGCTGGTTATTGGTCTGTTTAGTTTTTCTGTTTCTTGCTTGGTCAGTCTTAGAAGGTTGTATTTTTCTAAGAAGTTGTCCATTTCTTCTAGGTTTTGCAGCTTGTTAGCATACGGATGCTCATAATATTCTCTTATAATTCTTTGTATTTCTGTGGGGTTCGTTGTTATTTTTCCTTTCCCATTTCTGATTCTGTTTATGTCTGTAGATACTCTTTTTCTCTTAATGAGTCTGGCTAGGGGTTTATCTATTTTGTTTATTTTTTCAAAGAACCAGCTCTTGGTTTCATTGATTTTTTATATTGTTTTATTCTTCTCAATTTTATTTATTTCTTCTCTGATCTTTATTATATCCCTCCTTCTGGTGATTTTGGGCCTCCTTTGTTCTTCTTTTTCCAATTTCAGTAATTGTGTCTTTAGACTGTTCATTTGGGAATGTTCTTCCTTCTTTAAATAGGCCTGGATAGCAATATACTTTCCTCTTAGAACTGCCTTTGCTGCGTCCCAGAGAAGTTGTGGCTTTGTGTTGTTGTTGTCATTAGTCTCCATATATTCTTTGATTTCTGTTTTGATTTGGTCGTTAACCCATTGATTAATTAGGAGAATGTTGTTAAGTCTCCATGTATTTGTGAGCCTTTTTGATTTCTTTCTAAAATTTATTTCTAGTTTTATACCTTTGTGATCTGAGAAGTTGGTTGGTAGGATTTCAATATTTTTGAATTTACTGAGGTTCTTTTTGTGGCCTAGAATGTGGTCTATTCTGGAAAATGTTCCATGTGCACTTGAGAAGAATGTGTATCCTGCTGCTTTTGGGTGCAGAGTTCTGTAGATATCTGTTAGGTCCATCTGTTCTAGTGTGTTGTTCAGTACCTCTGTGTCTTTACTTATTCTCTGCCTGGTTGATCTATCCTTTGGAGTGAGTGGCGTGTTAAAGTCTCCTAGAATAATTGCATTGCTGTCTATTTCCTCCTTCAATTCTCTTAGTATTTGTTTCACATATGTTGGCGCTCCTGTGTTGGGTGCATATATGTTTATAATGGTTATATCTTCTTGTTGGACTGACCCCTTTATCATTATGTAATGTCCTTCTTTATCTCTTGCTACTTTCTTCGTTTTGAAGTCTGTTTTGTCTGATACAAGTACTGCAACACCTGCTTTTTTCTCTTTGTTGTTTGCAGGAAATATCTTTTTCCATCCCTTCACTTTTAGTCTGTGTATATCTTTGGGTTTGAGGTGAGTCTCTTGTAAGCAGCATATAGATGGGTCTTGCTTTTTTATCTACTCTGTTATTCTGTGTCTTTTGATTGGTGCATTCAGTCCATTTACATTTAGGATGATTATTGATAGATATGTACTTATTGCCATTGCTGGCTTTAGATTCGTGGTTACCAAAGGTTCAAGGGTTGCTTCTTTACTATCTAAGAATCTAACTAAACTTTCTTGTTAAGTTATTGTGAACACCATCTGATGTTTCTTTATTTCTCCCTTCTATTCTTCCTCCTCCATTCTTTATATATTGGGTGTTTTATTCTTTGCCTTTAGTTAGTATTTGGATGGCCTGCTTTCTTTGCTATGATTTTATTTTCTCTGGTGACATCTTTTTAGCCTTAGGGGTGCTTCCCTCTAGAGCAGTCCGTTTAAGATATCCTGTAGTGGTGGTTTATGAGAGGCAAACTCTCTCAACTTTCTTTTGTCTGGAAATTGTTTAATCCCTCTGTCATATTTAAATGATAATCGTGCTGGATACAATATTCTTGGTTTGAGGCCCTTCTGTTTCATTACATTAAATATATCATGCCATTCTCTTCGGGCCTGTATTGTTTCTGTTGAGAAGTCTGATGATAGTCTGATGGGTTTTCCTTTGTAGGTGATCTTTTTTCTCTCTCTAGCTGCCTTTAATACTCTGTCTTTATCTTTGACCTTTGCCATCTTAATTATTATGTGTCTTGGTGTTGTCTTCCTTGGGTCCCTTGTGTTGGGAGATCTGTGGGCTTCCGTGGACTGCAAGACTATTTCCTTCCCCAGCGTGGGAAAGTTTTCAGCAATTCTTTCTTCAAAGACACTTTCTATCCCTTTTTCTCTCTCTTCTTCCTCCGGTACTCCTATAATGCGAATATTGTTCCGTTTGGATTGGTCACACAGTTCTCTTAATATTCTTTCATTCCTAGAGATCCTTTTATCTCTCTCTGCCTCAGCTTCTCTGTATTCCTGTTCTCTATTTTCTAATCCATTAACAGTCTCTGAGACCTCATCCAGTCTGCTGTTAAGCCCATCGATGGCTTGTCTCATTTCTGCATATTCTTTCCTCACTTCCCTCATTTCCTCCCTCATCTCTTGCACTTTTTTCTGTAGTTCCGTCAGCATGGCTGTGACTTTTATTCTGAATTCTTTTTCAGGAAGACTGTGCATGTCCGTCCTTTCAGTTTCTCTCTCTGGGGTTGTCTGGGTCTGAATCTTTGTCTGTACCATATTCCTCTGTCTTTTCATGGCTATAGAATTGGTTGCTGGTAGTTGCCACGTATGTCAGCTGGGCTGTTTATGACTTTAAAAAGAAAAAAAAAGAAAAGAAAAGAAAAGAAAAGAAAAGAAAAAAATAATAATAATAGAAAAAAAAAGAAAAGAAGAAAAGAAAGGGAAGAAAAAACAACTAAAAAAAAAAAACGCCCACTGGGAGTGAGTTCTGTGTGAATGCTGTAGGTGGTGCTAGTTGCTCCACTAGTCCAGAGCCGTGGCCACGCCGCTCCGCGAGACCCTTTATAGCTCTGGCCGGGTTGGGAACGAATGGGAGGCTGTTGATCTCTGTGGGGGTCTTAAGTGTGTCCACCCTTTCCCAGTCGCCAGCTAAGGGGTTCAAAGCTCCCCAGGACTCCCAGCCTGCTGGGCTCAGTGTGCCGGGGTGATCCGGCCCCTCCACTGGGCTCCTGTCTCTTTAAGACCGCTGAGAAAAAGCGCACACTTTTCTTCCCTTTTTTTTCCCCCTTTTTCTTCCCGGAGCCTGATGCAGGCAACTGGTGCATTCCCCGCTGAGACCTTGTGCCCTCTGTCTCTCCAATCTCCGCTACACTGCGCGCTGTGGGTTGGCACTCCCGGCGCAGACTTCCACTCCCTCCTGGCTATGAATCCTCTCCTCCTGCCAGCAGAGAGCTCGGGTCCCCCCAGGTCGCGGCTCTGTATCTTACCCGCCTCGCTGGGTGCCGAGTCCTCTCTCAGGTGTAGCTGCCCGCCAGAGCGCTGGTGTGGAGGAGCGCTCGAGTCCCACAGGGTCGCGGCTCCATATCTTACCCGCCTCGCCAGGTGCCGAGTCCTCTCTCAGGTGTAGCTGCACGCTGTGCGCTTTCCTGTGTATTCCGGTCTCTCTTTTAGGAATAGTTGTATTTGCTGTGTTTTCGTGAGTAAATATAATGTTGGGAGGAATTTTTCTGCCAGTCTGTTCATGTCACCATCTTCCCGGAAGTCCCAAACAGTATTTTTAAAAACTAGGATTCTTGATGAATTTTACCAAACTGCTTTCCAAAAGTGTTCCATTTCATTTTCATGCTCACAACAATGGCTACACTGCAACTTGTTTCCATAAATCCTTACCACCATTCTCTTTGTTCTTTCCCTAGTCTGTTGTGCCCACACAGCCTTGGATAGAAGGTCGTAATTGAGGACAGGCAAAAGTCACCACATGTTAATGATAGGCTCTTGTTAAGTAAAATGTATTCAGTTTGACCTTCCACACCATGCCATTGATCTTTTCTTTCAGTTTTATTTAACTCTACTCTCTTACACTCATTCCATGGTCCAAATTGGCCTGCTGTTGCTTAGAAAACATCAACTGGTCTTCTTTATGACAAGTACTCTGCATGGGATGTTATCCCATACTCATCTCTTCTTGTAAAAATACTAGCATACCATAAGGTTCATGTCAAATCACATAAACATCCTGAAGCCCATTTTAAGTCTCACAAGTAAATAAAATATCTTCTCTATGTGAATACCTTATACATTTAAGAGACATTTTGCTCCCATTTTCTTTTTAAAGATCAGATATGTAATTGTACAGTGACTTTTTCCTCAATCTGTACTTCATTAAATAGTAAATAATAACCTAAGAGATATTTTGTCCACCTATATTCCCTCTCCCCAAACTAATGTTGAACACTTAAGACAGAATATTTTCCAAGCATTTTAATTAATTAGTTTTAATTAAATATTTATCCTTATAAAATACATGCTTTATTTAAGACTTTGGACGTTGAGTGTTCAGACTTGTAGATCAAATATATTCTCTTGATTTTCAAAGTGACTTAAAAACTAGCAAAGGAGAAACTGAAGAAATTAATGCACATAATTAAAACTTTTAAAAAACCAGTTCGGAACCAATATTCTTTATGATTGAAGAAAAGAAATTTCTTGGCAAGAATTGTTCATTTCCATGTAAATTTACAATTTTTAAAGGCACTCTATATTATAAACAAAGTTCTCAAACCTGAATATTCCTTAGCATCTCCTAAAGAATTCACTGCTTTGCTGAGATCAAAGTAATCAACATTTTTATTATTTATAACCCTAACTTCAAGAAATGTTGATAAAACTTTAGTTCAACAACTTTCTATTATCAAACTCACTCAGCTTTCTTATGATACTCATGGTCTACTATGTAGAACCACTCTATGTATTGTATATGAATGTCAGTGCTTTAATGTTTAATGTTAGATTTTCTGTTCTGGCAAATGAAAACATACTGTTTACAGAACAGTCAATGAGTATATATACATCTATTCCTCATGAGAACTAAAAAATAATAAATAAAGTGATAAGAGGATGAGAGAATACTCCAGATGTAACCTAAAAAAGAAATGCAACTAAACTTTTGAAAATTTCAGGCCTTTGAGTAGATTTGCATTCTATACATGAAAAATTACCATAGATCAATATAATTTTCAACCAATATTTCCAAGACAAAAAGTTAAAAATATAGCCACTAGCAATTTCTAGTAATGTATCTTTCCCATATTTTTAGTATACTGCTATGTTCTATTATATAAGCCAAATGTCAACAAACTGTAGCCTGTGGACCAAATCTTGCTCACTGCCTGTTTCTGTAAATAAAGTTTTACTTGACCACAACCACACCTATTAATTATGTATTATCTTCTACATTTACTCTACAGCACAGTTTTGTAACTGTGACAGAAAGGTGGCCAATTTGTTGGCCAAAAAAGCCTAAAATATTACTATATGACCTGTTACAGAAAAAGTTTGCTCAACCCTGGTATAAGCTTCCAAATATATAACATTGTAAATGTTTAGTTGTACATGATTAACAGTGAAGCACTACTGTTTTAAACTTCCTTAAAAATTACTGCAAAAACTTTTAGTCTGTAGGCGTCAACAGGTCCTCAGACCATGGTAAGATCTAGCCTATTGTCCTTTTTCCTTTTTAGAAGTACTGAAGTCTGAGTCCTGACACAGTGGAAACAAAATAGTGTAGTCAAGTATTTTCTCAATTGCTTGGGAAAAGTTTAGTTTTTTAGGTGTTTGATAAAGACATAAATTTAGGGGAAAAACTATAGAAATAAAGAAGTAGGCCATTTACAGAAAATCATATTTTATTAAGTTTAGCAATTTTTTAAAAAGCTCAGATTTCTACTTACCTGTTAGTGAAATCACAGAAGTCTTTGCTAACCCTGAGACAGAAAGTGTGTATGCTGCTGTAGAACTTTTACTAGAAAAGAACATGATTTAGTTTAAAATACAAGAACATACTTCCTTTAATGACAATCATCTGGCATTTGATCTTTTCTAATCTTTTTTTTTAATGCTTTCCTCTACTTAGGAAAAATGTTTGCTACCTTTATTTCTTTACTTATTTTTTACATTCCATGCCTCACAACAATTACTTTGTCTTAAACTTAAAATAATTTCCTTAAACTTATGCTACATCATAGCAATGGTTTTTCTTTTGATGCTCAGCAGACAGGTTAGTAATATGGACAAAATGTTCCTGGAAATAACTTATCTTTAGTTCTAATCTCTTTTGTCCATCTCAAGATCACCCTACTGACTAGGAACTCCAGATAGATCTATTGATAATGCCCAAAATTACAGTTGAAAAGCTAGAATAAGTTGTCTTCAATAAAAGAAAAATGTGTTTTTGCCATATTATTTTTCTTGATAAATACTTTTAAACACACTTATATTTCCTCAAAATTATTTTTCTTCTCAAATAATATACAGCTGTTATATACTATATGTATATAATAAATATAAAAAATCATGGCCATTTTATTTATGCTGATTCTCTCTTAATCATAACAGTTTATAATTCTCTCTACTGGGCCAAAGGGAAACTTGACATTCATCATTCGTCAGGGCAATTGTTGTGATCATTTTACCATAGAACATTCCAGAGGCTTCTTTAGAGACAGAAACAATAGTAAATGGATGTCCACATCCACTTAGTAAATGGAGCACATCCATACCCATTTAGAAGTTAAGTGTCACATGTAACATAAAAACACCTTCTTCATAAAATGATATATGGATTCCACAATGATATTATGTAACACACAGCGATAGTCTTCCTAGAATGTCAGGATACTTATGCAAATTCGTAGACAACTGCTTTTTTCTTAATATCAATTCTTTACAGAAGAAAATTACAAATTATTGAACTTGTATAAAATACAAAACTATAAAGCTCAAAATTAACCCTGATTTTATATAATAATGTAAATGTTTCATATAAATATGTATGACTATAAAATAAAAATTCAGTTAAAACATAAATAGCACATAGATCATACCTAGCACACTTGTCTAAGTTGCCATATTTTGCATGAAAAGCTTGATTATTAAAAGACTGGCTTCGAATCAATTTGGATTTCTTGATTTCTTTGCCTGGAGTAATAAGCAGAGGGAAAATGCAGTCGTTCAGTTCATCCTTCGCTTCCCCAATCCCATTCCCTCTCCAACTCCCACCATTTCTGGTAAAACACAGATGGGTCTAGTTTCCTTTCCTTAGTTTGAGCAGAATGGAGTATCTCTAACCCCTACTGCCCATTAAGAATTACCAAAACAATAAACGACAAAAGGCAAAAGGTGCTTTAGAATAATATACCTCATCTAACAGAGTGACATTCCTGTAATTAATTTTTATAAAAGGAAAAAAGGAGGTAAACAAAGAGGTGCCTTACTTGTTGATGGGGTGCCAGAAGAGGGCCCAGGAACAGAAATGGGCATGCTCCTGGGCAGAGTTGTTGGTATCTTCATGTCTCTACCTAAAACAAATGCTTTTTTCAGTGCTATATTTTCCTTGGATTTCTCATTAATCTCCATAAACACACAAGACAACACACAGAATATGAATCATTATCCCCAGGCTAAGCAACATTCTCCCCCAAATATTCTTACTTTATATATTTACGTATTTCTATCTTAATTATTCAGTGATCAACTTCACAATTGTATTGCTATTACCAAACTTTAAACCTTCCTTTGAAGGATGTGAACCCCGACACTGATCCCAACCATTTATTTATTCTCGTATTCCTAAATCTGTACCACATCAAGTAGCCAATTTTTAAAAACATTTAAAATAAGAAATAATCTTCCATAGGAAAATTAAAAATCAGCATGGCTTTTCAGAATGCCAGGATGCAACTTAGGTGGGACTCTATGGCAAAAACCGGAAAATTACTTACGTTTCTTTTCAAAGGTCTTATCACTCATTGGTCTCCCATCACTCTGTTGTTTCTCTTTCTCTAATTGTTCCTATTATTAAAACAGTATCTTAGCATTAAGGATAAGCATAAATAGATTTAAAAATTGTTCTAATGAGAAATCACCCTAAACTTATCCAATACAGCTCCCAAAATTCCTTAAAGTATTTTTTTTCTTCCAAACTTAGTGTCCAAAGAAGTCAAGGTTTTTTTCAGATTGTGTTCTTTCAACATCTACAGAATGGTATCCTTGAAGGCTTGTCAAGCTAAAATAATAAGTTGAGCATCATTGTTGTATAGCCTTTATATTCTAGAAGATATTTACCATTTCTTATCAGCAAAATATATTTCACTATTGGCTATTTTCACTTCTGATTAGTAAGTGGCAAAACAATATTTTTCTTTAAAAAATTGAAAGAAAAGGAAATGGTCTTTGGATATTTTTAAATGTCTTATTAAAGAATAATATATAGAGAGAATGTACACATATTATAAATGCACAGATAAATGAATTATCCCAAAATGAACACACCTATATAACCCACTCCTAGATCAAGAAACAAAATGTTACTAAAACTCTGGAATCCTTTATCCCAACAGAACAAATATGCAAGAAAATCAATAAACATGTCAAGTTCTGAACAAACTTGGCAAAACTGACTGTATAGAATGCTACAGCCAACAACTGGAGAATACATATTCTTTTCAAGTGCATATATAAAGTAAAAAGACAACAGATGACAAGATAAAATGTCCACATAGAACTGGACGACATAAAGAAAAGCCAAATGGAAATTCTAAAACTGAAAATAAAGCACATAAAAATGAAAATTAAATATTAAGTGGGCTTAAAGGCAGTGTTATCTATTTTATCCACTTTCCCTCTAATATCTTGGTTATATTAATCACAGTAGTCTTGAAGACCTTGTCTGCTAAATCCAACATTAGGATCATCTGTGGGTCTTTTTCTATTGTCTGATTTTTTTGTCTTGAGCTTAGGTCATTCAGTCCTAAAATTTTTTTTAGAGCTTGCTTATTCTCTACAGCTTCTACCACCAGCAATCCTAAACTCTGATCTTTTTTCAGAGGATTTCCACTTAAGTTTTTAATTTCCTAACACAATTCTCCACAAAGAAATAGAAAATGTAGAAAAAGAAATAAGTGGGAATTTTAGAACTGAAAAATACAACATTGGAAATAAAAAAAATTCAATGGATAGGCTAAGCAGCCAAATGGACAAGACAGGAAGAGTTGGTGACAATGAAAATGAATCAACAAAAATTACACTCTAAGTACCATAGAGTTGAAAGAAAAAAGAACAAAACCTCATGGACCTGTGGGACAATGTCAAAAGGTCTAACACATATAATTGGAGACTCAAAAATAGAAGAGTGAGGAATTGGAATAAAACACATATTTAAATAAACAATGACTCAAACTTTCCCAAATTTGGGGAATGATACAATTGACAGATTCAGAAAGATCAGCAAATCCAAAACAGGATAAATTTGAAGTAAATTAGGCCTAAAAACATCAAAAGCAAATCATTAAAAACAAGTAGCCAGAGAACAACATTACATACAGAACAACAATTCAAATGAAAGCAGATATTTTATCAGATGCCATGGAGACAAGAACACAGACAGAAATACATCTTTGAAGAACAGTAAGAAAGAGGCTATCAACCCAGAATTCCACATCCAATAAAAATATCTTTCAAGGATGAAGGCAATAATAAGACATTTTAGATAAAAGAAAACTAAGAGAATTTGTTACAAAATACCTGCACTCCAAAAACTGTTACAGAAAGGTCTTCATGCTGAAGGGAAAAGAATAACAGAGGGAAATTTGGATCCTAAGCAATGAACAGAGAGTACTGGAAAAGGTAAACATGAGAGAGTAAACACAGACATTTACTCTCTTAAGCTCGTCAATATACATATGACAAACTAAAGCAAAAATTCTAACACTGACTGGTGTAGTTTCAATGTAGATGTAATTCACATAACAACTAACATAAAAAAAAGTATAAAGTGGGTAAAGGGATCTCTATAGTTGTTAAATGAAATGGTACAATATTAACAATAGGTAGACTCTAAAAGGTTAGGTAATAAGTATTATTGTCATCTCTAAAGAAACCAAAAAACAATTCCCCCCACCAAAAAAAATAAAAAAGAAAGGAGACAGAGAACACCAATCATTAAGATAAGGATGAAATAGGGGTTATCACCATAGACCCTATATAGATTAGCAGGAATGTAAGGATATTTATAACCAACTTTATGCCAACAAATCTGATAGCTGAAATAACACGGATGATTTTTTGGGGAAAAAAAAGCAACTGAGCAAATTGACAAAAGAAGATACAGAATATCTGAATAATTTTATATGTATTAAAGTAATTGAATCAATTATCAAAATCCTTTCTAAAATGGGAAGTTTGGGCCTTAATAATTTCGCTAGTGAATTCTATCTAACACTCAAGGAGAAATTAAACCAATTTTATACAAACTTTGTCAGAAAATAATACTACCTACTGCATATTATAAGGCCAGAATAACTCTAATGTCAAATTTAAAAGATGCAAAAAATGATTTAAAAAAGGGAAATTGTAGACCAATTTCACTATTAATCTATAAATATAGATGCAAAACTCATTTAAAAAAACTAACCAAGAATCCAACACTAGAGAAAGAGGCAGTATATCATCACCAAGTAGAGTTTAGTTTATCCCTGAAATACAAGATTGGTTTACCATTTGAAAAATCAATGTAATTCAGTATTTTAACAGAATGAAATAGAAAAACCAAATATCGTTTCTATATATGCAGAAAAAATATTTGAAAAAACTCAACAATCACTCATAAAGATTTTCAGCAGACAGAGAATAGGAGGGAACTTCCACAATCTGGTAAAAGGCATCTACATAAAACCCATTGGTAACACCATACTTAGCAACTGAACTGCTCCTACCTAAAATCAGTAAAAAGATAAGAATGCCTGCTTGCATCACTTTTATTCAAGTGTAGTTTTTTATTATACTAGAGGTCTTGGACCTTGCAATAAGGCAAAAAGAAAAGGTATAAACACTGAATAGGAAGAAGTAATCTTACTGTTACTTAGATATGACTTAAATGGCTCATGTAGAAAATCCTAATAGGTTTAAAAAACAAGTTCTAGAATAAGCAAACTTACCAAGTTTGCAAAATACAAAGTTAATATACAAAAATCAACAGTATTCTTATAGTCCAGAAACAAAAAAAACTGGAAAGTGAGGTTAAAAATTACAACTCTATTTACAAAAATGCCAAAAATCATAATATGCCTAGAAATAAATCTAACAAAAGATTTCCTTGAACTCTACACTTAACACTACCAAAATTACTGAAAAAAAGTAAAGAAGAATAAATGGAGTGCTAGACAGTGTTCATGGTTTAGAAGACTCATTTGTTAAGATGGTAATTCTTAAAATTGATCTATAGATCAATCCTAATTAACACAATCCTGAAGAAAATTCCAGCAGGCTTTTTACAGAAATGGACAAACTGATTCTAAATTTTGTACCAAAATGCAAAGGACCTACACTGGTCAAAGCAATTATAAAGGAACAGAATTAGAAAACTTACTCTGCCTGATTTCAAGAATTACTGTAATGTTACATTGATCAAGACAGTTTGGAATTGCCAAAAATATAAACATAAAATCAGTGGAACAGAATATGGAGTCAAGAAATAGACATATACATAAATGGACAATTGATTTTTTTTAAAAAGGTGCTAAGGCAATTCAGTGGGGAAAGTTTTCAACAGATGGGCTAGAATAATTTAAAATGCAGGTGGAATAATAAACATATGAAAAATTAACTTGATATCTATTATAGACCTAAATGCAAAACCAAAAACTAAAATTCTAGAAGAATACATAGGAAAAGGTCTTTGTAATTCTGGGATAGACAAAGATTCTTGGAATAAAAAAACATGAGCTATAAGGAAAAACATGACAAGTCAGACTTCATCAAAATTAAAAACTTCTGCTCTTCAAAAGACACCATTAAGCAAATGAAACAATAAGCCACAGACTCCAAAAAATATGTATAAATGTATATTTGACAAAGAGGTTGTATTCAGAGTGTATAAAGAACTCTTACACCTCAATAATAAGAAAATAACCCACTTTAAAATCTGAAAATATACTGTATCAAATAAGGGATAAGGGTAGTCAATGAACAAAAAAGAAAATATCATTAGGCATCAGGGATATACAATTTGAAACCACAATGAGATAGCATTACCTGCTCACCCTGGAGAACTGAAGCCCTCCACCACAGCCAATGGGAATGTAAAAGGGCACAGTCACTTTGTAAAACAGTTTTTGTTTGTTTTTGAGGTAGGCATACCTTACCATACAATCTACCCATTCCATTCTCAGGGATTTCCCCAAAGAGACATGAAAACACATATTCACCCAATGACTTCTTCACAAATGTTCAGAGCAGTTTTATTGTAATATCCTCAAACTAGAAGTAACCCAAATGTCCATTAAGAGGTAGATAAACAAATTGAGATATATCCATGATATGGAATGCTCTTAGAAATAAAAAGGAATAAGCTACTGATATACACAATAAGAGCGATGAATCCCAAAATAATTATGCTGATGGAAAGAAGCATTTAAAAAGAGATCACATAATATGTGATAAATTTATATAAATTCTAGTTGCAAACTAATTGAGAGTGACAAACTAGATTAGTTTTCTGGGTACTGGTATAGAAGATATGGATGACAAAGAGGCACAAGGCGCCTTTGAGAAAATGGGCATGTTTAACATTTTGACTGTGGTATTGGTTTCACAGATAGGTCCCTGTGTCAAAATTCATCAAATTGTACAAATACATGCAGTTAATTTTATGTCAGTTATACTTCAATAAAGTAGTTTTTAAAGGCTCTCAAATGTAGTTTTCCTTCCAGTATATAAAAGAACTAGTTTCAAAAGGTCAGGACTCTTCTTTAGTCATTTAGGAAAAAAAAAAAGTAGTGTGAAATTGAAAGAAAGTATTTATTAAATTTAATAATAAAGCACAGTTAACGCTGGTCAGAAGAGAGTATGTGTGTGTTCATGTGAAAACAACATACCATTTCCAAAAGAAGTAGTTCTTCTCTTTCTTTCTCTTGATCCAACAAATCTTTCTCATAAAACTTTTTCTGAAACTAAGTTTAAAGTTTAAAATGAAATTATGAAACACTGATGATGAGTTTTCTGCCAATTTTTAAACGTTCCATTCAACATAAGGTAAAGAATATACTCACAGCATCCATAGACATTTCCATTCTGTCCAGCTCTAACACAGTCTACAAAGAAAGTTTTTTAAATTACTCAACAGTAATTAATTTAATCAACCAATCATTTCTCAAAAGGACTCCTTTTCCAGAGGGAGGTTCAAAGAAGAGACTGTCTGCACTATGTAGAAGGCTCAGTTAGAAACCCTCAAAGGTTCTAATTCTGCACTGTATTTTTAATCAGCCTCTATCTATTACTGTCACGTTCCATTTAAACTTTTAAAAGATTTTAAGCTCAAGAAGGACACGTCTTGAGGAATATTCTAAATATGGAACACGTTCAGTATAAGTCATTTCTAATAACTCCCAGTGTCACTCTTTTCTGAATTTTCAGGAATACAATGTAGTATTTGAATTTTTAAAAAATCTTTTAGCTTAATATATATGAAGCAAGCTATCATTTGGCTTAAAACCCTCAGTTCCTTTCCACAAAAGCTTTTAATCATTATGACATTCTAACCAACAGAAAATGTTTTCTCTGAAAGTATTCTCTACATTTAGTATTTCTCATTCAGAATACATTAGTCTGAAACAAATTTTTCAAACAAAGGTCTGTCTAATCCAGGATTCTGTCTCTGACAGAGGACAGTACTTCTCTACAGGAGTAACTCTGATAATCGAAATAAAATACATTTATATAATTATATGCCCAAAGCTATCCATTGCAAACATAATATGTGAAGCTTTATTTTTATGCTGAAGTTTATGAAAATTTTACAATTTATAACAAGATATCACTTTTAAATAAAATTACTTACCATCTTTAAAAATTGGACATGCCTAGAATAAGCTATTCCATTTTTATCCCAAAGCTTTGTATAGCTTCCTCAGAGGTTCCCCTACCAATACTTCAGTTTGATAAACATTATACTATAGAATTTTCATGGGACAGATCAACTTCCTCATGTAACATGTACTTAAAATAAGAGCTGTACTCAAGAATAATCCGTTGTAGATTAATAATCCATTAATTTAACTGTGTCACTGTTATCCCTATTTATAGGGTCAGCTTATATTATCTCTTGAGTTAATAAATTCTTTCAGAAAAGTAACACATCCTTTCATGTTTATTATTTTGTAAGTTAACTCCATAGCCTAAACTTCTGTAATTCAATGGTAAAGACAGAAATATCTGGTAGAAACAAATGTGTGTGTGTGTGTGTGTGTGTGTGTGTGTGTGTGTGTGCACGCACACGCATATAGGTGCAGTCCAGACTCTGGGTATTTCTGGTTATTTCAAATGAAAGAGGAATTCACATTTCAGCAAAATAAAATTACACCAATTAATATCAATATTAATTATACTAATTGCACTAGTTATCAAATCATGTTAGTAAAAAGTTTCTCATGTGACATCTGGCAATGACCACTAAAAAAAAGAGAAAATATTAAAGCATTCTCTTTCTTTTTCTCACCATTGATGCTAAGTTAAAACATTATTAATTTCTCTCAGTACAAATAAATACTCAAAAACTATGTACCCTGAAGTTCACATTCAGATTCATAAAAGTAATGACTTTAATCTGACCTAATCTTATACAAATATTAGTTACATACTCAGCAAAAGTCTTTGAAGACTATAAAGTATTTCACAGTTTGACTTTACTAACCCAAATTCTTATTGTTTTGGTTTCCCAACATTCCGAAACAATCCATATAATGAAATCACATAAAACAACAACAAAAACAACTCATAAGACACAAATGAAACAATGATACACACTGAAAAAAGAATGCACTCGGGGGTAAGAGCTTTGCCTCCCACCCAGCTCTGCCATTTCTCATATGATCTCAGGCAGACATTCAACATTTCCAGGTCTCTTGAGCGTCTGCAAGGGCAAACAGATCACCAAAGGGGCGCCCTTCCAGCCCATCCAGGGCTAAGCTATCAAATGTGACTTTCCTGAATTTACCAACAGTTTTCCCGGATTATAATCACTTATAAATAAAGTCTGGGAATGAAGAATTCATTATTAGTTGAACAGTATTTATTGAATATCCAACTAAAATGTGCCAAATTCTCTGTCATGGTGCTTATATTACCACTAGCACAGTTGAATGTCTTAGTGCCCTTTAGAAGGACATTTAATATCCAGTTGTGGCGCACAGCTGAATCAGTTACTAATTCTTACTACTCTGGCAATGATATGTGTATTTTAATATACTGCTATCCTAGTAAGCTAAAACAGTGAACATGTGATTAAAACTATCTTAAAGCAAGACATGCAAATATTGTGGCAAGAGGGATACTTACTCTTTTTATAATAGCCAGAACATCTTTATCTTTTTCTTGACATAGGAGTTTTCTCACACACATTTCTAACTGTTGAAGTAGATGCTTATCTGCAGGAATCTTCAGAGTAGATTTCACTTTGGGCAGTAAGTAGCAAAATTTCATTCTGCAATAAATTAAATAATATTTACTTTTGAGTGAGTGTAATAATAAAATAACATGAAATTGAAAGAAAAGTCAAGCTTTAGATGGCCTGGGAGATCACTTACTATGCAACAAATGTTGATGGAGTGCCTATCATGAGTTGAGCATTTATTATTCTGGGTGCTGAGATACAACAGTGACTAAAACCAACAAAATTTTCTGCTTTCATGGAGCTTACATTCTAGTGTAGGGAAGAGAGAATACACAAATACATAAAATGTCTGTCAGATCGGGATAAGTGCTGTGAAGAAACATAAAGCAAGGAAAGAAGACAGGGAGTACCAGAGGAGAGGGACTATAAGTTTGGAACAGGGTCAGAGTTCTCCAGTGAAGGCTTCAGAAGGCTTCACTGAAGAGATGACATTTAAGCAAAGACATATTAGGGGAATAAGCCCTGTGAGTATCTGGGGAAGAAAACAGAGGCAGACACTGCAGTAAGTACAAATGCCCACTGCAGGGCTCTTGCCTTAGGTGTTGCCCCAAATTAGCAAATTGGTTCTGGGGGTAGAGCCAAGCAAAAGTGAGACTAGTAGGAGGCCTCAGAGAAGCAACAGGAGACCAGCTCATGTAGGACCTTGCAGGCTACTGTTTGCAAACTGGCTTTTATTTTGAGAGCAACCATGGAGGGTTTTGCAGAGAGGAGTGAAATGATCTGACGATGTTTCAAAAGAATCATTCAGACTACTGTATTGACATTAACCTGTAGGTGGTCAAAGACAGGAGATAAACAATAGTGGTGGCTCTTGCAATAATTCAGGCAAGAGGTGATAGCGGCTTGAACCAGAGTGTTAACAGCTGAGGTAGTGAGAAGTGGTTGGATTTTGAAAATATTTTTCAAGCAGCAGGATGTGTTCAGGGAATGGAGGTGGAGTGACAGAAAGGAGCTAAGGTTTTGACCTGAGCAAGTAGCAAGATGAAATGGTTGTTTACTGAGACAGAGAAGACAGCAGAAGGAGCAAGTACAGATGAGGAAGACAGGGATTCACTTTTGGACAGATTAACTCTGAGGTGCCTATTAGATGTTCAGTGGAAATGCTAAGTGGGCAGCTGGCTCAGTGAATCTTCTGTCCAGGGTGGATGTCCATGCTGGAGATACACAGTCAAGAACCTTCAGCATACAGATGATATGTAAGCCATGAGACTGGAACACCACCAAGGCAGTAAGTGCAGTTTGGGAAGAAAAGAGGAGAGAGGATGGGGTACCATCCCAGTCTGGACTGGGTTGATAAGGAAGCAACAGCTGAGTAGAGAATGCCAGAGAGGTGAGAGGAAACTAGGAAAGCATAGAAACGAAGAGGCAGTGCAGAAAATGTTCTGCTTTGCTCAGCTAAAACTCTACTGCTTTGCCAGGGCTGGTTTTAGAGAAGGATGTAGGTGGTTGTCTATTTTTTGTCTGCTGTATTTATTCTGTGTGCTCTCCACATACTATTTCTATGCCAAACCTTGAGACAACTAAGTCCCATTCCTAGGCTTTCCAGGATGCTTTCTCAGTGGAGCCATCTGTTGGAGATTCTTCATATACAACAAAATTAGTCTTTTATTTAACCAAAAAAGTTGAAAGAAGCTCCTCCTCTAGAAATTTCAGCTCTGTACGTAGCAATAATGGTCTCAAACTCATTCCAAGCTCACCCCAGATACTGTGATGTTTTCTCTAATTAAGGGCCCCATTTACCCCACAGAGAAAATATTTCATTTCTGGCAGCTGAGGAGAAGGCTCCTTGAATACCAACAGTCTTTTTCAGCCTTAATATTGTCTAGACACAGTAAATTTAAATTTTGAACATTCACTTAGGGAAAAATAAAAACAACAGTCTATGCACACTTTATTCTTTATAACCAAAGGAAGGTCTAGAAAATATATATTCAACAGAAGCTACAGAAGCCATAGTAATGATTTATTTCTATGAAAATCCTGGGCCGATGAGATTATAAAGATTTTCAGATTAGGAATCACACCTTTCTGGTAAACTAAAATCTTTATGTATACTATCTCAGTATTTATTCCTCAGAACACCCTATGAATTAGTACTAAAAGGAAATCGGTGCACAGAGGGGTCTTGTAACTTGCCCCAAAACACACAGCTACTGTAGAGGTGGAAATCAGCTCAGGCAGGGTGGCTCCAGAAGCTCTCCTCCTCACCTGCATGATCTGTACACTCTTGCCTGTAATGCCCTTCATTCTGTTTGCACATCTCTATAGCACTGGGCAAAAGCTTTTGCACCCAAAAGCCAGTTAGTAGATGGTGTTGCTGGACCTCCTTGTTTGGCTGTGGCTGCCCAGGCAGCAGAGTGGAAACCAAGGCAAATTGTTATACAATGAACTCTAACTCACCAAAAATTATGAAAATTCATGGAGTGATAATCAATTCATCTCCCTTTGATTTTTTAATTGGCAGGTTGCTTAGAGTCACTGTGTCTTAGAGTCAGTGCTATGCTATTAGTCACACTGACATAAGTAGAGATGACATTTACTTTCAAATGATTTTTGTCAACTGCTTGATAAGTGATAATTCATTACTTTGGAACTGCTTTTCTAGAATCCCAACTCTAATTTGCAAAATGTTAACAATGTGGTTGGACACATTAGTTATTTAGCAAGAAAGAATTATCAACAAGTTCTTTAAATTTACTTTAAGTCTCAAGTCCCATTTATAAAACGCCACCTCTCAGTTATATAGCACAGATAAGATACACAAAATACTGAAGCCAATGTAGTTGCACTTTTTATGATTTCTCACATTAAAGGTACAACACAAAAACCAGTATCTAGATTTGTTCCCCTTAAATAATGTTCACAAAAGTTCTGTTTAACTTTACAACATCTTTTGACAATTCTTCTTGGTACAGTCTCTCTCTCAACAGCAGCACTGTCAGTCTACACTTACTGCCTTGCCAGTTCTTCCCTTAAAAAGTATTCAATGTGTTGCCGGCAATTCATGTCAATTGTTTATAAAAGATACGCCTATGTCACACAGCATAAAACTAAGTGTGGCTAGCAAGTGAAAACTCAGCAGGGAGTCCTGAAGTTTTGTATAGGAAGTCTTGGCCAACTGACTTTGACTGTGTCTCTCTTGCTACAGATCTAAGTTTGGAACAGAGACACAGAGCATGTAACACAGAAATCGAATAGCTAAGGGCTTAAAATTCTTTTTGACCCATTATGCAATGTCCAAACAACTCTTAAGAAATAGTATGTGAGTACTTAATGCCCCTGCATTGTACACTTAAAAAATGGTTAAGATGGTAAATTTTATGTTGTGTATTTTTACAATTTAAATAAAAGAAATAGTATGCTTATTTTGGGAGGAAAAAGAAACAAAATATATTTCTTCTTTTTTTCCATTTCCAAGCCATTTTCAGGCCTGTTCCATCTAAATTAACAATCAATTAATCAAGTCCAATTAACATTTACTGGATATCAAAAATCTGAGGCAGCTGAACATAGGAAAAGACAAGAAAAAGACTTCAAAGCAGCCCTATTTCTCTGAATAAATGGATCCCTAAAATTGGACAGATCTTCCCCAACTTTGAACTATTTTTTTTATTTTTCTGTCTCTTAGAAGACAGATAATTAAGAATATCTACTCAGCCTTCTCTTGATGCCAATGTGTATATCCAAGAGGCCAGAAAAGCCTGCCAGTCTGGCTCTGACTACTGTTCTCTCAACCCAATTAACAAAAGACCTGAAACAGTGTTAAAAGATTGTGCTTCCAAGTCTTAGTGCAGCTCATCCATTAAGATTACTGAAAATTTCAAAGCAAGTATAAATTCTTTACTTGATTTTTTTAAATTTACTATGAGGAAGATTTTGCATATGTTCATTACAGTAGATACATAAAAAATACAAATTTTTTCAAATATTTTCTTGGGCTGGTACCATACCTCACATTTGCCACTGGATCATGTGTCAGTTCAATTGCAGGTAGAAAGAAATATTTACAGAAAAATGATTTGGAAAAGATCTCTATAATAAATTCACAGGTGTCCAAAAATCGAAGTCTATTCCAGTAACTTTTTCCTTGGCCCAGTTCTAGAAACAACAATACCAAATTATCATATAAGTTTAATTTTTCCTAAATGAAATTACATGTGAAAAAATCTGACACATAAAATCCATGACAAGTTGGTTAATACCCACAATTTGTTTAGCAAATACAAGAGATAAGAGAAGAAATCCTATTATATACCCCAGATTTGTAGACCCCACAAATAATGACACCTCAAAAACCAGAAAAAAATGTATTAAACATTATATTCAATTCCACAGAGTTTATTAATATTGAGTGACTATAGCTACTGTTTTTAGATCATCCTTAACCCTATGTACTAAGTACCCTACACATATTATCTCATCTAGTCCTGGAAAACAATCCAATGGGATAAGCATATACTTACCCTCCTGAATGATAAGGGTACTGTGCTTCACAGAGGGTGAAGTCAGAGCAGCTAAGCACAGAGACAGAATTCAAATGTAGGTATTTATAACTTCAAAATCTTTAACCAATCAATTAATTGTCAATTAATTATTGACAGTTAACTGTTGATCAATTAACTGTTCTTCCTCTCATTTCCTTAAAAATGCTCTGAAGTGGATAAAGTCAATTGTAAACACAGCATTTTTGACAATAATTCAGGCCAATATTTCAAGGATAATTTCTCCTTTAATCTTCAAAAACAAAATTCTCACTATTTAAATCCAGATCCAGATAGTAAATTTGAATTTACTCTACATGTAAGGTCCTACCACTGAAAAATGAAAATTGAATTAAAATAGAGTAAAAAAAAAGAAAGATTAAAGCATTTTATTGTATGTACCTAAATTTTCTTAAAAAGTATACTGAGCATAATTTTTCTTAAATGGAATTTTATGGACTAATTTTTTGAAAGTGCTAACCCATACTTAAAATGGTAAATTCCAGTCAGTTACCCAGAAAATACTATTACCTGCCTATGTGGGTTAAAAAGAGTTTAATAAAAGCATTAAGACATATGGTCAAACTAATTACACAATAATTAAAAGCTCACTAACCATATATATGTGTGGGCTACTATTTCTAGAATTAATACATTCACTAAAGGTTTTTGTTTTGACTATACCCCTTAGCAAACTAAATAAGTTTGCACTTCTTAGCTGACATTTTTAAAAGATATTATAAACCATCTAGGCTTATCAGATTCATATTCATGTGTACTATCAACTCTACTGAAGGGGAGAAAAAAAACTCATTCTGTTAATATTTAAAATAGAAATTTTAAATTAAGTTATTAGATTCATGAATATTCTACTTATATTTTAGTTCCAAATGCTATTTCGTCAGGGTAGAAACTGGGCTTTCAACCTAAGTATACATATATTGTTTCTCCAATGTAGAAATTCACAAAAGAAGGCCCAGAGTAATTATCATTTTCCTTCATCACAGATCTGATCCTGACATAAAGACTTCTAAAACAAACCAAAAATATTAAACTACAAAACTCAAATACCAACACATTCTAGATATTTACATCAGCCTAATTATTCATGGCATAATGATACATGAAGTCACATCTAACTAAGGCCAACCAGTTTACTTCCTATTTTTTTTTAATGAGATTCAGTGATTACTTACGTTCAATTAATTTTTGAATGACCTCATGTCTCTGCTCCTGTTTACGATTATAACGTAGAAAAATGCATAGAGTTCTTGAAGCTGCCTTTTGGACAGGTAAGACATTCTTAAAGAAAATAAGTAAGAAAAAATAATAAACCAGTCTACTAGTATACATTCTGAATAATTTGGCCCATAGATCAATTTTAAGTTACTGGTTAAAAGTAAAAAAAGTATTGTCTGCCTCTCAAATCAATGTGGAAGTTTTCCTAATTTAATGTTAATATCACTCAAGCAATCAACAAAGACATCACATCGCAAAGTCTATTTAATCTGGCAGAGTCACTTCCAAATCATCCAGATTTGATTTATATTTGATTTTCATTCCTGTGTCACTTCATCTCAAGTGACAGTCTCCCCAAATACATCTCAGCCACCCATTCCCTTAGCCATTCCCTGGATCCTGTCACTCATTTATTCAACAAACATTTATAAGAACAAATGCTTCATTAGGTACATCAAAAATGTGCCACTTCCAAAACATAAATTTAGAGATGCTATGATCAGGTATACTTTTCCACCCTTCTGCCTTACTTCCGCCTCTTCAACCTCATCATCATTCACTGATATCCCAAGTCCACAACAGTTAAAGCATAGAATCCCAGGGACACTGTGTCAGTCACTGTGCCAGTGTTCTAAATGCCTTTGAGCTTCTGTCACACCACTGGGCAGCACCTTAACCTGGTTCAAATTAAGTTTGGATTCAAACTATGGATTAGAGAAAAATCTCTCAACCAGATGTAAGGTATCCAGTATAAATTCATGTTCACCATCTTGACTTACATATAAATATTACAATATTTAATTCTTAAAGACTATTATAGTGGAGATCCTTGGAGTTCAAAAAGAACAAAACTTTACTTTGCTGAGAGAGTACTGCCTGCTAGCTCCTCTCATATTTCATACAAGCTATTTTCATTCTACTGAGTACTACTCCATGTGGTGTTTTTAATCTGTTGCATATAAAAAGAGAACATTCACTATGAATTAGAACATAAAATGTAAGAAATGTACATAAGCAGAAACATAACTGGAATTAAGAAAAATGAATTTTAGATAATCAAGCTACATAAAAACATGCTACTCTTTTCTTTCAGTTTGGGTATACTAATAGAATTTCAAATACATAAATGCTAGTAATACAAAAATATGTATATCTTGAACATCATAAAAAAAGGTAAGTTATCTTTGGGGCTAGAAATCAAAGATAAACATAATCATAGCAAAAACATACAAAGCCAACTTGAAGTTGTGACAATTTAAGCACATGAATAATGAGCAATTGATTAAAATATTATTTAATATTTTAAATGCTATAAAATAAAGAGACAACACCATAAACAAAATTAATTTGTCACCAGTAGAAAGGACTACTGCACCAACTCCTAGCTCTGAAAATTAATAATTAGAGGGAAAGGATTAAGAATTTATCCCACCTTTACACGAGGAAATATATTTCAGGGTAATCAGATTATCCAAGTGGATGAAGAAAAGCAGTTCTTTACAGAAGAATGCCATCAGAAATGTGGAAGAAGTGACAGAATTTTTAGAAATCACTCTTCTGCAAGTTCTAATGAAATAACTGATACAGGAAGGTTCATCAATGGATGCTAAAATTAATGTGTAAAAGGTTGATTGGAAACTGGTATTCAAAGTGCTGAAATGTCAGCTTCAGACTGCAGTGCAGATCACAAGGGAGAAAATTTTAGGTGAACTGCCACCACCTGTACAACATTCTTAGCTCTCTTACAGAGGAACAACTGTCCAGATATGATGCAATATAAAATACACAGCAGCATTTATGTGGTGTTCTTGCCTAAAATGTTTAACCTAAAACTCAGCAATCTCTTAGATCTAACTTCCAGTTTATAATATGGAGAACAAACAAGTTAGCACCATGAAGAAGCATTCTGACAAATACAGAGATGGAATACCCTACAGGACAACTAAGTCTCTTCCACAATTCAAATGTCATGAAAAAGTGGGAAAAGAGAAAAGAGGGAATCTGTTCTGGATTGAAAGTGAATGAACAGCTCTAACAACCAAAGGCAATGTACTGATCTTAATTGGATCTTACATGGAATAAAACAACTGTAAAATAATTTGGGGGATAATTGGTAAATTTTAGTATGTACTGGACAGATAGTAAATGATATTAAATAACTATTTTGTTAAATGCAATGATTGTATTGTGATGGTATAGGAGAATGTCCATTTTTGGAGATGAATATTGAAATATTTAGAGATAAAATATAATGATATCTGTTATTTAAAATTCTTCAGCACCATGAAATAGAAAAGGCAAAATATGGCAAAATGTTAACTGTCAAATCCAGGGGATGGGTATATGACGGTTCATCATAGTATTTTCTCTGCCTTTATGTATCTTTAAATTTTTTTCATAACAAGTGGGGAAAAGAAGTTTATGTCATTCCTCTGCTCAAAACCTTCCAAAGATCTCCCTTGTTTCAGAGAATACAACCCAGATGCCACCTCCTGGCCTTTAAATGCCTGTGCCATGGGCCTGGCACCTCCCGAACCTCCTCTCTCTCTACCCACAGCTGTCCTACTCCCTCTCTCTGGCTTCCTCACTGCTCCCCACACAACCAAGCACACCCTGTATCACACCTTTGCACTTGATACTGCCTTAGCCTGGACCACTTGTCCTTTAGACATCTGCACAGTCACCCGCTTACTTTGTTCACACCTCTGCACGCCTCTACTTCATCAGAGAGGACTTCGTCCTGCCCAAGACATCCACAATAGCATCCCAGGACCCTCCGTCACTTTTTTCTCCTCTACCCTGCATTAGAGTTCTTCATTGTACTTTCCATACCCGACATACTGTATATGTCTGTGTCTATTTATCACCTGTCTCTATAGACTGTAAGGTTCCATGAGAATAGGTCCTTTGTCTCTTATGCTCGCTACTGTATTCCTATTACCCAGAAGAGTGCTTAGCACATAGTAAATGTTTCAAAAATTTTGTTGAACGAATGAATATTATGACTATTAGGTATGAAACTAAACATAAAACTCTCTTTTCCAGAGAATATTGAAACAAGAGTATATGTGCCCTCTTTAATCATGAAAAATGTGCTACAATTATCATATATCCCCTTTTAAGTTTGGAATTATCTCCTTGTAAAAGAAAACAGTAGAACAAATCTCTTAGGCTTAAAAGTATTTTGTTCACACTATATATTGTAAGTTATTACTCTTTCCTGATAAGAGAAGCTAATAATATGGCTCCTAAAAATATAGCTCCCTTAACAACATGCCTGCTAACAATTAGGTTGAGACAAACAATTAAGATGAAACTTCTCAGCACTTACCATCACCTGTTAATATATTTACTTATTTTATTATTTATCACCATGCACACCACCTCCACTTCAGAATGCAAGCTCATTAGATCAAGATTGTTCATTCCTATATCCCCAGCTCTTAGAACAATGCCTGACACATAGCATACACTCAAGTAATTATTGAATAAAATAATTAATAAATTCTGCTCAGTTTTATGTGAAATTTCATATACATTACACTCGTGTATTGTCCTCTGGTAAGGATGTTATTGGTGGAAAAATCCCTTCTAAGGATTGTTACATCTATAACATAACTTTATCCTCTAGGTTTTGCTTTGATACATGAAATAAACTTATAGAAGTATTAGCTCATGAAATGTCTACCTTTTTTTTTTTGCTTAAATTATAAATGACACAATAAAGTCAGTTTTTTTCTCTTTTTAATCTTTAATTTTCAGGTTGTCCATAGTAAGGCATCCATGTTTTTGTACTATAAAAGTAACCCAACTAATATTGAGGAACACAAGGGAGGGCTTGGCAGGCAGCAGAGCTGAGGGAGGCACCAAGGCCATGATACCAAAAGGTGCATGCCAGGGCAGAAGGCACTTTACCATCAAGATCACTGGCTTCTGCCAACTGGCCTCTTGAGAACTATGTTAAGTTTGAAGCAAGTCTGTTTACACTCTCCCTGGCAATACAAAAACAGTGAAGGTACCACCCGTTCATTCCTTAATTCAGCTACATAGAAGATGATCAAAATAAGAATTAGCAGAGATGCAAAAGGAAACTTGTACTCCCTCCTAGGGACCTCAGAAAAAAATATACTTCTAGGCAAAATGGAATGAACTGAGTCTGTCATACTCTTTTGTGAATGTGAAGGATTTGTTAATCCCCAAATCAGGCATGTATTCAAAAGGATAAGATAAAAGGTATTGGGCTCACATTTGTCATCATGATTGTGAACATTCTCTGTAAGAAACAATAATAAATCTGATCACTTGATACGATATGTGGCAGACAGGCATATTTCTGTAGCAGCTTCTCATGAGTTCTCCATTTTAAAGAGGCTGCAGCTCGCTGTTCAGCAGCTGTGAGTGCTGGAATCAAATCTGGCAGAGATGCTAACTGAAACAGAAAACGTATCAAAAAAATTGGTGACAATAAACCACTGCAGCATTCAGTCAATTATTCAGCCCTACTATAAGTACTCTTGCTCATTTCAGAACTTAGGAGGCATCACAGCTGCCAGGAAATAATTATCTGGTGAAATCAAGTACTTTTTAAAAAATCCGTAAGTAAAATTTATGGTTACTGGAAACAAAATTTTGAAATAGAGACTGGGACTCACGATTCTTCTAACTAAAGCTAAACTTACTACATTTCTCTGTCAGCAAACTTACCTTCTTTGACCAGCAGAATTCCTACAACTTTGTCCTTACCAGTTGTTATTCTTGGAATAATAATTAACACTAAATAAAACTGAAAATATGAACATAAACACCAAGGACAATAAATAAGAATCATGGTAATATAATGATTGTAGAGGACATTCAAGCTGTTGAAACTCCAACAGACACTACTAAGCATCTACTATGGGATAAGCACTATGTTAAATGTTCTCCATACATTGTTTCATTGATTCCCCCCAACAATTCTGCAGGGTAAGGTGATACTTATCAAGACACTTTTTTGATACATGGAATTTACCTTATTTTCTTGAACACTGCTTTCTCCACCAGTAGACATAAGTTCCAGGATTTCTGGAAGATGATCTATAAGAGCATCTAGTACCTTTTAACAGAGATATTTGATTACTCTTATGAGGATTACTATGTTTTTCTAATTTTAGATCAGTTAACTTCACATGTCAACTTCTACGGAGAACTAGTGCTATTTACCAAACAACACTGTTGGGATTTCTATTTTCTTCCTCTGCCATCATCTTGCTGGAAAGCTTAGAAACATGATCAACTACCTTGATCAAGTGACACTGGAAAAGAGATTAGTATGTTTGCCTCCTGATGTTGTTCAAACAGTCTAGCTCTGGGACAGCTATTTCTCTACAACCAACAAGGTGAAAAACTGCCTCCCAATTTTCGAAAAGCAACTTAAGTCAGATAACATGCTCAGTGAAGTCTAAAAGTTGATGAGTTGAGCTTTAGCAAGCTAGTAGTCATTTAGATGAATACGGAATACTAAATAAAGCATCAAAACAAAGTATTTCAAAGTCTGCCTAGGGATATCCCCAAACAACACTGAGAGAACAAAGATAAAATGTGACATATATGATTACAAGTGTGTAAAATAAAAACTTTTATATAAAAAAAAATTTTAATGAAAAAACATAAAATAGTAAATGATTGGATCTAAAGGTACTGTTTAGTCTGACTACTTTTTGACATTTCCTATATTTTCTTTAATGGACAAATATTCATATATTTACATATATTAAGTGTATTTTTGAAACCTAATATTTTTAAATGTCTATGATACAGTAGTACACTATCTTGAAGCTTTTGAGGTTAGTAAGCTGAAAGAATCAATACAATCCCCAAGACGTAGGAGAAAAAAAAAAGGATTGATATATTCAGACTTAACATAAAACAAGTAAAAACCAAAGAGTAAGATGATATTACCTCTAGTGATTCATCTTGTAATAATGTTATTAGTTCTTTATGTATTAAATATACTCCAGAATTCAGAAGTTTAGACACCTAAAATGTAGCAATAAAGTCTCTCAGATTTGAAATTACTAGACATATAAAGGTTATAATAATGTTTTTAAAAAATACATCACTGTAAGACATTTCTTCTAAAATAAGACTAGCTTACAACATAAATATAAAATTAGATTTCTAGAAAACTTAATTGCATACATAACCAGGTTTTGAGTCTGCTTCATAACTTGGAGTGTATAGGCATGGGCAAGGGAAGTGAACATATGCAGGCGGGAAATGCAGAAGAATGAATTTATCAGAGTCACAATTTTCCTATCACAAGTAATAATAAGCCCATGGGTGCCTCTAGTTCATAATTTGAAGTCTTAGAGAAACCAACAGGGTCTTATAGAATATCTCAGGCCTATGAGCATTCATCCTGGTTCACAGCTTCCCAAAAAGGGCAAGTTCTACAGAAGGGCCATAGTGATAGAGAGATAGAGATAACTCCTAAGCAAGTAAAACACCAAAGACTTCTCCCATCAAAGACTTTAATCAGCATCAGAGGACTTGGGTGAGTCTACACTAATCCAGCTCCCTTGTGAATAGTTTTTTTTTCCCTCCAGACAAACTCCAAGCCCACAGTGGTAGATCCGCCAGTTTCTACTTCACTTTGTATTTTTTACATATTGGGCTTCTGAGTAAGGTTTTATTTGGGGGGAAAAAAAAAGCTTCCGGGACAAAGAAAGTATTTTTAAGACCTTTGCTCTACAGGGTTGTTTCTGACTTGTTAATATTTTCAAAATAATATTTTTCTGAAAAACAAGAATAAAGTTAGAACATATTAATTATCATAATCTAGCAAAATCAACAATTTTCTTAGGAAAACTTAAATCCACCAGTGGATTTTCATTATTTAAAAGAACAAGCCTAGACTAACAATTCATTTTATGGAGTATTATTAGCCTACCTACATGGTAAGATTGTGAGGATATGGAAACTAGCCACCCAGCATATAGCTAGATCAACAATTTCCAAACACTCCTTCCTTCCAGTTAAATATTATTGCATATATATTTCAGTATGTTTATTTGTATGGTGCTAACATTATGTCCAATATAAAACATGAATAGAAGTGAAATATTAAAGGGCTGAGATAAGAATAAACAGTGAGACTCAAACATTACATAATATTACATTCTAAGACTCTAATTTTGTGAACCATCTCAGGAGAGAATTCATCTAAACAAACAGAAGCATGCATGGTAACCAAGCCTAAAGGCCCACTTAATGCACACTGGAGACGAGTATCTCACTCAGCCAGTCAGTGCCCTCTGTCCACTCCCCTCCTCCAAAGGCATAGTTCTACAGGTATATTTACAAAGATGACTTAATTGTGCAATAATGGATTTATTTTAATTAATTACACCATTTAAAAGGAATATTTCCTAGATTTTGCACAATGAACATTTCATTCATACCAGAAAAAAATTTATTCAAAATAAGCAAAGACCATCACCCAACAACCAAGAGTCTTAAGTAACATTCATAATGATGCTATGGATAGTCTGTATACTTTCAACTAATCTCACACTGCTTTAATGTAGGAGCCCAGTGCAAGAAAGGGAAAGAAATATTCTTGTTGAAAGTAAGAATATTTATTATACTTCTTATAAAATAGGAAATATTTTATTATGCCACTAAGAGATGTTCATGTTCTGAAGTTGACAAGTTACAGTTTATACATTTCCTGCATACACATTATTACTGTGATCATCCAAGATACATAGCCCAAATTTCAACCTCAAGGGTTAAAAAGTTAATTACATTCACCATAAAAGTTTAAATTCATTTTTGCTCTTACATTATGGAGAGCTGTTGTAATCAATGAATCTAGTAGCCATGCTTGTGAAACATAACCCATTTGCAGTGGAAATGATAAATTTAAATAATCTGTCAATTTTCCATCTGTTCTCAAGTATTTAAGTGTAAGTGCAAAATTGAATATAAATATTGTAAAGGATATAAAAACCAATTTTACTTCCAAATCTGCAATACCTACACTCACATCCACAATGTCTGGCTTAAAGTAAGCACTCAATATAGAGATAATGAATGAATGGATTAATAAGAAATGACAAATAAATATAACATGTTTATATGAATGAATCCTGTAAACATACTAAAAAGAGAATTACTGGAATTTTAAAATAATATTTAATACTAGAATATGAAAATATATGGAGCCTATATCTTATAAAAAATATATAAACAGAAGTGTACAAAACATCAAACCATCATCTAGTACACACAGGTAGAATTAACAACAACAAATGTAAAGTGTTATCACTTCTTTAGACTTACTTCATAAAAGCAAATAGCAATAGTGTATCTGACTGGTACTTCAGGGTCATGACAAAGGCAGAAGAATGTAGAATAGAGTTCCATGTGGAAGTTTTTAGGATCAACAAAAACAATCATGGCCTGGTGGAGGTGGAAGGGAGAAGATGAGTGGGAAGGAGAGAAAAACATGCATCAATACCTAATATTAAAACCATTTCATTTAAACTGAAATCATGTCCTCTGAATCATAATTCATAATTCAGTTAGAAATCATATTTGGAAGCTAAAATGCATGCATGTAATTCTAATTTATACATAGATATAAATATAAATTATACCAATATTACTCAGTACCTACTATATATACCAGCCATAGTGCTAAGCAGCCAGTGACAAATATGGCAATGTTGTTTAATGCTGTCTATTCACATATGTTAGTTATAATCAAAATGTTTAGTCAATACAAATATATCACTTATTACCGGAAAGTTGTAAGCACAGTTCTTCCGTACTGAAATATATTTCTTCTCCTGTTCTAGGATTTGGGGTGGAATCTGGTTTTCACTGTGTCCATTTTCTTGTTGCAAACCCAATGTACAAAGTTTCTTATAAAACTCCAAAAATCTCAAGTGTTGATCTGGAGTAAAAATTCCTAAAATAAATATAAAAACATTGCTCAACATTTTAATTGAAAACAAAAACAGAAAGACAAAGTACAATAAAAACATAATAGGAACCAAATACTAAATAAATGGTTAAAAATCCTAAGTAATGCAACAATGAGGAAAGATTATTATGAAGAAATCTAATGGGTCTGCTGTTGCACCTTATATTAATTTTAATATTTTAATTTCAGTAGTATAAATTATGCAGTGCTGGAACTATGCCTGCATTAATTTATATAGCATGTATCACACTATAGACCCCTAACAAGTCACTACAAGAATAATATAGTCATTATTGCTATTTAGTTACCATAAATATTCTAAAACTGCTTGCAGAGAAGAGATGCATATGTGTCTGCAGAGAAGGAGCTTAAAAACTGAATCTGAAAGATGACAAAGTAAATCTAAAATATTTTTGACCAATGGGCTGGTTCCACATTCATAAACTATCTTACGGAGCTAGGAACTCATCAAAGATTGCAATACAATTTTTTTAACAACCTAATAAAAGTCTACAATCCACATAAAAAAAGCTTTACTATGCTAGTCATAATTAATGCTTACATTATTAAAGTAAGCTAAAAACAGTAATATGTTAAAAATTCCAAGAGTTATGGGTGTTACTCTACATTCTAAGCTGAACTATTCATGATGCATTAATTATTCACCAACAGTTAATAAGGGTATACCTACTAAGCACCAATAGTTAATATACCTGAGCTCCTACCACATACCAGCAAATACATAAATATAAAATATTCAGAAATTTAAAGGGCTATGCCTACTTCATTCTGTCATTGGTCTTTCAAATAGGTTCCGTCTGTGAAAAAATATCTAAATGCTATCACAATTCTAAGATCTCTTAAGATTTTACCATTTGAAGGATAGGTCTTACAACTTAAAAGTTGAAGTTGAGTGGCTAAGGTAGAAGAAAAAGGGAAAAGCTATCTACAGTCTTGAAATTCTTAGGGTATATCATACCATATAGTCCATGACATAGTTTTCCCAAATGGAAAGATAAGGAAATAAGAATTGATTCATCTGCTTTGAAAGATTTTTCACAGAATGATTTCACTAAGGGAAGTATAGTTTGACTTCTGTCATCTGGAAAACAAACGAAACATAGTTTAGTGACAGTTGCCCACACTATACATGTAGAAAACATACACAAAATCCAGACAGAAAAATGACTGTATTAACCACATAGTAATGGAAATATCTTAAAACAACAATGATGGAAGCGTGTACGGAAGAAACAATGAAAAAGAGAGTTGAAATTGTCAAAACCTTTTAATGCCAGGCAGAGGGGCTTGGACTTTACACTGCAGGCCATAGGGAAGAGAACGTCAGAGTGATTACAAGGTAAAAGCTTAGATGATGGAGGTTTTGAGTCTCAAATCAAAGAACCTTAACACCACTAATGTAAATGGGTGAGAAGCAGGCACAGGAAACCATATTCTCTTTTGCCTGCATCTCATACCATGCTGCACCTTTTTGATTGAAATTAAGTTATCTTATAATATGTTCTTTATATTGAATTTCTACACTTCTACTTCCTAGACTTCTCTGCTGAAGTCATAAGTTTTGATACGTTAGCGATATTTAAGTCTTGATTCTAAACACTGAATTTCCCATTGTTCTCTTAAACTTTCAGAAATGAATCACAACTTGATTAAGGGTCTGACAATGCCAAGTAAAGTGCTGTAACAGGCCTTTCAGCATTATTATTACTGTTGTCACCATCACATTTCAGTGCCACATTCACAGTTTTAACTAAATGACATTCATTTGACAAACATTTATGGAATTTCTTACAGAACAAGCAATATATTAAGTAGTAGAAGTAGAAAGTTGAATAATAAGTGGTCTCTGAACTTGAGGAACCCAGACCAACCAAGAAGCCAAACAAAAATTGCAAGACAATGTGATCACTATTTTTATAGACGGTGTAAGGCAGGAGTCTGCAAACTTTTCTTGCAAATGTTCAAGGCTTTGCAGTTTACCTGCTGCAACTACTGAACTCTGTCACAGTGGCACAGAAGCCGCTACAGAGAATAAGTGAACAAATGGGTATGGCTATGTTCCAATAAATTGTATTTACACAAACATAAGCAGAATGTGTGACCTGGTTGAGGCCATAGATTGCCAACCCCTGGTATAAGGGATTTGGAAAGATGTCAGAGAGGAAACTGTATTTCAACTGGGCACTGCAAAAGGAGAAGAAGTTGGCTAGGAGAAAAATAGAGGGAAGGGAAAGAAAAGAATATATGGAGAGGCTAGGGGTGTAAAAGAATTTGGTATGGCAAGAGAACAACAAGTGTTGCTAGAACATCAGATACCAGGAGTTGCAAAGAATGGTAGGAAATAAAGCCACAAACACTGGTTAGGCCCAGGTCTGTGCTAACCGAGTAGAACAGTGATGGGGAAGGATCAGAAGTGATGCCACAATTTGGAGGCCTGGGAGTGCCCCATTATTAGGACAAGGAGATTCATTTACTCATTGCAATTTTTACTCCTATGATCATCATACAATCTAAATGACTATTCTGTAACTATCATATGTAATTATTGTCCACATTGCAAAAAATCTTTAAGAATCTCTCTTGGTTTAATGGCTAATGGTGACTGATGGTGACTGATAAACTAATGTCCAGCATTAGTCACAAATCCAGTCATACACTCAGTAGAAGAGCTAAATGTCTTTGTGGTTGATTTGTACAACATAAAGAAATACCTCCTTGCCCATTCCCTCTGAAACACCCCCTCCCATGGCTATGAGATTTCTAGCATTAAAATATAAGGAGAGAAAACCAATTAGACATTGTTTTAGTCAAGATCTTGCTTAGGGTAAATTAGTTGAACAAGTTAAAGGCTAACTACCAAGCCAAATTCTTAGCCCCACATATGTCAGTTAAATGTTGATGAGAGAAAAGAGAGAGAAAGAGGAATAGGATCTGTAACAACCCTGGGTACTATGGGGATAAAAGTGGTAGCAGAGAAGGCACCGAGAGAAAAGACCTTAAAAAGAGACAGAGGAAGGGAGGTTTAACATTCATCATAAAATGTAAGAAATTCTGTCCTGCATCTACTTTCTCTCCTTATTAGTGATATGAAACATAATAAAACACTGCTTCCAGAAGCAAAGATGTGTCCATGAAGACTTACCTGTATCAAATATGTCAAGCAGATTAACCAAAGTTTCAAAAGCTGCAAGCCGCACACTGCTGCCTTCATCCCTAGAGAGTTCTATTAATTCAGGGAGCACCACACTTTTTGTAAGTTCTGTCCTGCACAATGACCACGAGAAAAAAAATAATCAAATCAACAAAACTAGCAAGAACTTGCTAAGAAAAAGTCACTGGACTAGGTACTATAGAAAATAAGAAAAATCATAAATACATGGTTCCTGTTCTCCAGAAGCTCACAATCTGGTTGGAAAGGATGATATAAATATAAGAAACATTAAGCAAATGCATATTTGCTTAAATAAGTCAATTCTATTTCCCTCAAGATAGTATTATTACCTACAGAGATCTTAATGACTACAAGTTTATATTAAACTTTATAAATTATGGTGTAATTTTCCATTTTAAGCAACTTCAGCAAACACCTGGGCTAATTGGAAAAACAACAGTAGTAATTGTAGAAACTCTAACAAAATATTTTTATCTAGATTTCAGGGGATACATTATTTTTTCATTCACCTGAAACATGACATTATATTAACTAATTTCTCTATAGAAGAATAATATATGATACTAGATGTTCCCTCTGGAAGAATGAATACAATATAAATGCTTTCAGCTTTAATACAATCAAAAGTGATTCTTATTCAATACTTTGTATCTGCTTATTCACCATGATAAGATGTTATTACTGTGACACACACTGTGATAAAGGGGAAGCTTATGATGTGGCCAGTTTTCTTGGTTACTTGATGGATGATAGCATGAATTATGATTTGAAAGAGTACAAGAATGGCAGGAAGAGCTGCAGAAAACCTTACACTCAGAGCAGAGGGCAAAGACTCTAAGCCAATGCTGTCAAGGAGAACTTTCCACTTGGTGGAAATATTTATAATCTGTACTGTCTAACAGGGTAGCCTCATGTGGCTACTGAGCATTTAAAATAAGGTCAATATAACTGAGGAACATAAGCTTTAATTTTATTTTAATTAGATATTAAAAAGATAAATTTAGGTTCCAGGAAGATGGTGGTGTGAGCAGGGCAGTGGAAATCTCCTTCGAAAACCATATATATCTATGAAAATACAGCAAATACAACTATTCCTAAAAGAGAGACCAGAAGATATAGGACAGCGCACAGCCTGCATCTGCACCTGAGAGGACTCGGCACCCCGTGAGGCGGGTAAGATACGGAGCCACGAACCAGCGAGACCTGAGCACTTCCCCACCCCAGCGCACCAGCGGGAGGAGAGGATTCAGAGCCGGGAGGGAGTGGAAGTACAGGCCCGCAAAATAACCAGCCCTGGTGATCTGCGCCAGGAACGCTGACACACATCGCGCGGTGCATGGGATATTGGAGAAGCAGAAAGTGCAGGTTTTGATCTGGGAATGCGCCCGGGCCTTACAGCAGGCTCCCTGGGACAAAAGAACATGGCGCGCTTTTTTTGGTGGTCTTAAAGAGGCAAGGGCCCAGGATCGTCCCAGTACACTTGGCCCAGCAGACTGGGAGTCCTGAGGAATTTCGGACCCCTTGGCTGGCGACTGGGAAAAAGTAGCCGCACTGAAACTTCATATAGAGAACAACAGCCTCCCATTTATTCCCGCCCTGGTGAGAGCTACAAAGGGCCTGGTGGAGCTGGGCGGCCAGCTCAGGAATAGTGGAGCAACAGCGCCACCTACAGCATCCTTACAGAATCTACTCCCGGTGGGCAGTTTTCTTTGTTTTTTGAGGGTTTTTTCTTTCTTTTCTTTCTTTCTTTTTTTCTCTTTTCTTTCTCTTCCTTCTTTATTTATTGTTTGTTTTTGTTGGGCTGTTTGTTTGTTTTTAAGTCTTAAAGAGCCCAGCTGACAAATGTGGCACCTACCAGCGACCACTTCTATCGCCATGAAAAGATAGAGGAATATGGTACAGACCAAGCTCACCCAGACCCAGACAACACCAGAGAGGGAGAACAAAGGGATGGAAATGCACAATCTACCGGAAAAAGAATTCAGAATAAAAGTCATAACCATGCTGATGGATCTACAGCAAAATATGCAAGAGCTGAGGGAGGAAGTGAGGGAAGTCAGGAAAGACAATGCAGAAATGAGACAAGCGATCGACAGGCTTAGCAACACACTGGACGAGAACCAAGAAGCTGTTAATGGAATAGAAATCACAGAACAGGAATACAGAGCAGCGGAGGCAGAGAGAGATAAAAGGATCTCTAGGAATGAAAGAATATTAAGAGAATTGTGTGACCAATCCAAAAGGAACAATATTTGCATTATAGGAGTACCAGAGGAAGAAGAGAGAGAAAAAGGGATAGGAAGTGTCTTTGAAGAAATAACTGCTGAAAACATCCCCGTGCTGGGGAAGGAAATAGTCTCGCAGTCCACGGAAGCCCACAGATCTCCCAACACAAGTGACCCAAGGAAGACAACACCAAGACACATAATAATTAAAATGGCAAAGATCAAAGATAAGGACAGAGTATTAAAGAGAGCTGGAGAAAGAAAAAAGATCACCTACAAAGGAAAACCCATCAGACTATCATCAGACTTCTCAACAGAAAACTTACAGGCCAGAAGAAAATGGCATGATATATTTAATGTAATAAAAGAGATGGGCCTCGAACCAAGTATATTGTATCCAGCATGACTATGACTTAAATATGACAGACAGATTAAACAATTTCCAGACAAGTGAAAGCTGAGAGATTTTGCCTCCCATAAACCACCTCTACAGGACATCTTAAAGGAACTGCTCTACAGGGAAGCACTCATGAAGCTAAAAAGATGTCACCAGAGAAATAAAATCATAGCAAAGAAAGCATACCATCCAAATACTAACTAAAGGCAAAGAAAGAAACACCTAGTATATAAAGAATGGAGGAGGAAGAAGAAGAATGGAGAGAAATAAAGAAACATCAGACTGCGTTTACAATAACTTAACAAGAAAGTTAAGTTAGATTGTTAGATAGTAAAGAAGCAACCCTTGAACCTTTGGTAACCACGAATCTAAAGCCAGCAATGTCAATAAGTACATATCTATCGATAATCACCCTAAATGTAAATCAACTGAATGCACCAGTCAAAAGACACAGAGTAACAGAGTAGATAAAAAAGCAAGACCCATCTATATGCTGCCTACAAGAGACTCACCTAAAACCCAAAGATATACACAGACTAAAAGTGAAGGGATGGAAAAAGATATTTCAGGCAAACAACAAGGAGAAAAAAGCAGGTGTTGCAGTACTTGTATCAGACAAAATAGACTTCAAAACGAAGAAAGTAGCAAGAGATAAAGGACATTACATAATGATAAAGGGGTCAATCCAACAAGAGGATATAATCACTATAAATATATATGCACCCAATACGGGAGCAACGGCATATGTTAAACAAATACTAACAGAATTAAAGGAGGAAATAGACAGCAATACATTTAGTTTAGGTGACATCAACACACCACTCACTCCAAGGACAGATCAACCAGAGAGAATAAGTAAAGACACAGAGGCACTGAACAACACACTAGAACAGATGGACCTAACAGATATCTACAGAACTCTGCACACAAAAGCAGCAGGATACACATTCTTCTCAAGTGCACATGGAACATTTTCCAGAATAGACCACATACTAGGCCACAAAAAGAACCTCAGTAAATTCAAAAATATTGAAATCCTACCAACCAACTTCTCAGATCACAAAGGTATAAAACTAGAAATAAATTTTAGAAAGAAATCAAAAAGGCTCACAAATACATGGAGACTTAACAATATTCTCCTAATTAATCAATGGGTTAACAACCAAATGAAAACAGAAATCAAAAAATATATGGAGACTAATGACAACAACAACACAAAGCCACAACTTCTGTGGGACGCAGCAAAGGCAGTTCTAAGAGGAAAGTATATTGCAATCCAGGCCTATTTAAAGAAGGAAGAACACTCCCAAATGAACAGTCTAAAGACACAATTACTGAAATTGGAAAAAGAAGAACAAATGAGGCCCAAAGTCACCAGAAGGAGGGACATAATAAAGATCAGAGAAGAAATGAATAAAATTGAGAAGAATAAAACAATAGAAAAAAAACAATGAAACCAAGAGCTGGTTCTTTGAAAAAATAAACAAAATAGATAAACCCCTAGCCAGACTCATTAAGAGAAAAAGAGAATCTAGACACATAAACAGAATCACAAATGAGAAAGGAAAAATAACGACGGACCCCACAGAAATACAAAGAATTATAAGAGAATATTATGAGCATCTATATGCTAACAAGCTGCAAAACATAGAATGGACAACTTCTTAGAAAAATACAACCTTCTAAGACTGACCAAGCAAGAAACAGAAAAACTAAACAGACCAATCAACAGCAACGAAATTGAATCAGTAATCAAAAAACTACCCAAGAACAAAACCCCTGGACCTGATGGATTCACCTCTGAATTCTATCAGACATAGAGAGAAGAAATAACACCCACTCTCATTAAAGTTTTTCAAAAAATAGAAGAGGAGGGAATACTTCCAAACTCTTTCTATGAAGCCAGCATCACTCTAATACCAAAACCGGGCAAAGATCTCACCAAAAAAGAAAATTACAGACCAATATCCCTGATGAACGTAGATGCAAAAATACTCAACAAAATATTAGAAAACCAAATTCAAAAATATATCAAGAGGATCATACACCATGATCAAGTGGGATTCATCCCAGGGATGCAAGGATGGTACAACATTTGAAAATCCATCAACATCATCCACCACATCAACAAAAAGAAGAACAAACACCACATGATCATCTCCATAGATGATGAAAAAACATTTGACAAAATTCAGCATCCATTCATGATTAAAACTCTCAACAAAATGGGTATAGACGGCAAGTACCTCAACATCATAAAGGCTATATAAGACAAACCTACAGCTAACATCATACTTAACAGCGAGAAGCTGAAAGCTTTTCATCTAAGATCAGAAACAAGACAGGGATGCCCACTCTCTCCACTGTTACTCAACATAGTGCTGGAGGTCCTAGCCACGGCAATCAGACAAAACAAAGACATACAAGGCATCCAGATTGGTAAAGAAGAAGTCAAATTGTCACTATTTGCAGATGACATGATACTGTACATAAAAAACCCTGAAGACTCCACTCCAAAACTAGAAGAACTAATACCTGAATTCAGCAAAGTTGCAGGATACAAAATAAACTCACAAAAATCTGTTGCTTTCCTATACACTAGCGATGAACTAACAGAAAGAGAAATCAGAAAAATAATTCCATTCACAATTGCATCAAAAAGAATAAAATACTTAGGAATAAACCTAACCAAGGAAGTGAAAGACCTGTACTCTGAAAACTACAAGACACTCCTAAGAGAAAATAAAGAGGATATTAACAAATGGAAATTCATCCCATGCTCTTGGCTAGGAAGAATAAATATTGTCAAAATGGCTCTACTACCTAAAGCAATCTACAGATTCAATGCAATCCCTATCAAACTACCAACAGCTTTCTTCAATGAACTGGAACAAATAATTCTAAAATTTATGTGGAACCACAAAAGACTCCGAATTGCCAAAGCAATCCTGAGAAGGAGGAATCAAACAGGGGGAATTACGCTCCCTGACTTCAAGCTCTACTACAAAGCCACAGTAATCAAGACAATTTGGTACTGGCACAAAAACAGACCCACAGACCAGTGCAACAGAATAGAAAATCCAAACATTAACCCAAACATATACAGTCAATTAATATTTGATAAAGGAGCCTTGGATATACAATGGGGAGATGACAGCCTCTTCAGCAGCTGGTGTTGGAAAAATTGGACAGCTACATGTAAGAGAATGAAACTGGACTACTGTCTAGCCCCATACACAAAGGTAAACTCAAGGTGGATCAAAGACCTGAATGTAAGTCATGAAACCATAAAACTCTTAGAAAAAAACATAGGCAAAAATCTCAGGACATAGACATGAGCCACTTCTTCATGAACATATCTCCCCAGGCAAGGGATACAAAAGTAAAAATGAACAAGTGGGACTATATCAAGCTGAAAAGCTTCTGTACAGCAAAGGACACCATCAGTAGAACAAAAAGACATCCTACAGTATGGGAAAATATATTCATAAATGATGTACCTGATAAGGGGTTGACATCCAAAATGTATAAAGAACTCATGCACCTTAACAAACAAAAAGCAAATAATCCAATTAAGAAATGGGCAGAGGACATGAATAGACACTTCTCTAAAGAAGAAATTCAGATGGCCAACAGACACATGAAAAGATGCTCCACATCGCTAATCATCAGAGAAATGCAGATTAAAACCACAATGATATATCACCTCACAGCAGTGAGGATGGCCAACATCCAAAACACAAACAACAACAAATGTTGGCGAGGATGTGGAGAAAAGGGAACCCTCCTACACTGCTGGTGGGAATGCAAATTAGTTCAACCATTGTGGAAAGCAGTATGGAGGTTCCTCAAAAAACTCCAAATAGAAATACCATTTGACCCAGGAATCCCACTCCTAGGAATTTACCCTAAGAATACAGCAGCCCAGTTTGAAAAAGACATATGCACCCCTATGTTTATCACAGCATTATTTACAATAGCCAAAAATGGAAGCAACCTAAGTGTCCATCAGTAGATGAATGGATTAAGAAGATGTGGTACATATACACAATGGAATATTATACAGCCATAAGAAGAAAACAAATCCTACCATTTGCAACAACATGGATGGAGCTAGAGGGTATTATGCTCAGTGAAATAAGCCAAGTCGAAAAAGACAAGTACCAAATGATTTCACTCATATGTGGAGTATAAGAACAAAGAAAAAACTGAAGGAACAAAACAGCAGCAGACTCACAGAACCCAAGAACGTACTAATAGTTACCAAAGGGAAAGGGACTAGGGAAGATGGGTGGGAAGGGAGGGACAAGGGGAAAAAGGGGCATTACGATTAGCAGATATAGTGTTGGGGGGGCACGGGGCGGGCTGTACAACTCAGGGAATACAAGTAGTGACTCTATAGCATCTCACTATGCTGATGGACAGTGACTGTAATGGGGTTGGTGGGGGGGACCTGATGAAGGGGGTAGTTTAATCACCATAATATTGCACATGTAACTGTAGATTAATGATACCAAAATAAACTATTAAAAAAAATTGGCTGAGTGCAACCCCAAACCCCAGGCTGTCTGATTCCAAAGTTTGTGCTCATTTACTGTGCAAAATTAGATCACTAATTGCTTCAAATCAATGTTCTGAATATTTAATAAATAAAAAGAAAAATTCCTCAAATAAAAATCTAGCTTAAATCTTTATACTTGTGCATCTGAACATTCTCTACTTTAATATTTTAAGTGATTAGCTTATAGTGTGAGCAAACAGAATAAGGATGCCAATGACATCCAATTCCCCAGACTGCTTTAAATTTTGGTGCCCTGCTGCCAGTAAGGCTATTGAATCAATTCTTCCAGTGGCCCAGCAGTTTGCCTATAAACATCAGGAAAATCAAATGTAAAATGTATATTTATAGCAAGGGTTTTATCATGTGTCCTAAATTCTGTTCTGTGTCCAGATTCTATGATGTGTCCTGAACCTGGGAAAAAGCCATAGGAGGGCCACTTGTTCCTATCTCAGAATCTTAAATTTCAGAGAGGTCAGGGTAGAAAGAAGGCCTTTTGTATTTTTTAAAGCCACATTATTAAATAAATATAAAATTAAAAATACTCCATAAAAAAAATAAATAAAAAGATAAATTTAGATAGCTCAACATGGTTATTGGCTACCATATTGGACAATACAGCTCTAAGACAAGGACTTGAGTGATTAGAGGGTCAAAAAAGTATTTTTACAATATTAATCTATGAATGAGTAAAGGGGGTCAAAAGGTACAAAGTTCCATTTATAAAATAAATAAGTCATGGAGATGTAATGTATGGTAGCTATAGTTCATGATACCATATTGCCTACTTGGAAGTTGACAAGACAGTAAATCCTAAAAGTCTTCATCACAAGAAAAGAAAGGAAAAAAATGTTAACTGTGGATCGTGGTGGATGGTAACTAGACTTAGCGATCATTTCACAATGTATACAAATATTGAATTATTAGGTTATATACCTGAAACTAATATAATGTTACATATCAATTATATCTCAATTTAAAAAGTTTTAAATAGTGTTTTTCTTCATATATAAAACACCCATGTGAAATTTTGAGAGAATTATGAAGATCACCAATACCCACTTCTTTAAAGCGAAGAGAAAGAAAAATAAATAAATCAACCTACATCATCTACATACAGGTGTCAGCATTACCAAACATTCATCAAAAATAGGAAGTAGACAGGGGAGGAGAAGAAGTAAAAGACGAGAAAATACATTCTAGCCTCATGGTCATAGAAAGGTGATTTCATATAAATTTTGCTCAGAATGTATTTGTATACCATGGAAACCCTTAAATTTATTAACAAAGAAAAAAATAGTTTAAGATAAAGAATTTTATCATCATTTATAGTTGAAAGTTATTTCCATTCAATCTTTAAAAAGATTTCTTTTCTCCAAATTCAGTCTGGGTATTAAAAATAGAAATAAGCAGAAGCAATAACTCTCTAATAGCTATAGAATGAGTTCTTAATGCTGGAGGGAAAGTGAATAAATCAAATCTGTACTTCATTAGTGGTTAATAGACATATTTCCATTTTAACTTACCAACCTAGATAGGGATTTTGTTATTTCCAACTAAGTTAAAGCCACTAAGAACTACTGTATTATGTATTAAAGTATCATTTTTGGGAGCTGGGGCCAGGAGCCGGCATATGCGCAGACAGGCCCAGGGGGCACGGGCAGCTCAGTGTGGATGGAATTAAATAGTTCATGGGATTATGAAAAAGAAAAAGAAACTCTTTGAAAGTTATCAAACTGGCAGTGAAAATAAAGAAGGAGAGATTAAAGATGGCAGCGTGAGAGGTGAGACACAGGCTTCCTCCTAAAACCACATATAATACGAAAATATAATTAATACAAATATAATACGAAAATGTAATTAATCCTGAAAGAGCAACAGGAAAGAGGGCTGCGCTGAATGCATACACCTGGAGAAAAGAATAATCCTCACGGAACAGGGTAACATAACAAAGCCATGGCCTGAGGGGACCCAAGCCCTTCCCCCACCCCAGCTAACCAGCAGGAGGAAGAGAAATGGAGCAGGGAGGGAGTGGAGATCTGGGACTGCTGAACACCTAGCTCTGGAGATGTGCCCTGGGAGCACAAACCTACATTTCATGGTGCTCTCATGATTAGAGGGGTTGGAAAGCTAAGACAGGCAGAATACCTGGAAAGAATGAGATTCCAGCCACTTGTGGGAAACACGGATCCATATCTGGCTGCTCTGGGACAAAAGAAAGGTGGGCAGTTTGAGAGACTTCCTAACAGTGAGAGGGCTGATAAAGGGGCAAGGATTGCACAGAGCTTGTGACTCAAGAGAAAGGACAGGTAGACAAAATTGGATGCACTCCTCCCATCAGGTAGGGAACTTTCACAGTCTTCAAGTGCTCCAGCCCTCTGGCTGGCTACACAGCTCCAAGGACCCCTCCGTGATATGCAGCATGATGTGCATTTCTCCCAGCCAGCCCCACCTGGCTCGCCAACTGGCAAACCCTACCATGGCATTAGGCCAGCCAGAGGGAAGCCCTGCCTACAGCAGCTACAAATGCAAAGCATAGATGCTTATACCTGTGTGCTCAGCCCACTGGTTCTGTCAGTGGAGACAGGTATAGCAGCTAGGAAGCAGGAAACAGCTCTTTTCTACCCGCAGGTACCAACACTGCTCCCCTGCGACCCCTGACATTGCTCCAGGGGCTGAGCAGCTCCAGAGAGCAGAGCTTCTGGGCACTAGAGGGCGCCATATGCAAATATGGAATGTCAAAGGAACCTGGTTCAAAGCAAAATTATGAATACACCAAAGAAAGAGTCAAATGAAATCGACCTCATGAATCTTCCTGAAAGAGATTTCAAAATAAAAATCATTAACATGCTCATGGAGGTACAGAAAATATTCAAGAACTCAAGAATGAATTCTGGTTGGAGATCCAATCATTATGAAACACAGTATCAGAAATGAAACACAATGGAAGGTTTTAAAAGCAGATTAGACACAGCGGAGGAGACAATAAACAAAATAGAAATTAGAGAGGAGGAATAGAAAGAAGCTGAGGCACAAAGAGAAAAAAGGATCTCTAAGAATGAAAGAATATTGAGAGAACTGTGTGACCCATCCAAATGGAACAATATCATATTATAGGGGTACCAGAAGAAGAAGAGAGAGAAAAAGGGATAGAAAGTGTCTTTGAGCACATTACTGCTGAAAACTTCCCCAGTCTGGGGAAGGAGACAGTCTCTCAGGCCATGGAGGTGCACAGATCACCCAACACAAGGGACCCAAGGAAGACACACCAAGACATATAATAATTAAAATGGCAAAGATCAAGGATAAGGACAGACAATTAAAAGCAGCCAGAGAGAAATAAGATCACATAAAAGAAAAGCCCATCAGGTTCCTGTTCTCCGGAAGCTCCCAATCTGGTTGGAAAGCATGATATAAATATAAGAAACATTAACAGTAAATTCATATTTACTTAAATAAGTCAATTCTAGTTCCCTCAAGATAGTATTATTACTTTACAGGGCAGAAAGGAGTGGGATGATGTATTTAATGCAATGAAGCAGAAGAGCCTTGAACCAAGAATACTTTATCTGGCAAGATTATCATTTAAATTTGAAGTAGGGATTACACAATTTTCAGAAAAGCAAAAGCTGAGAGAATTTACCTCCCACAAACCATCTCTACAGTGTATTTTGGAGGAACTGCTATAGATGGAAGTGTTCCTAAGGTTTAATAGCTGTCAAGAGAGGTAATAAAACCACAGTAAAGAAATAGAACAGTTAATTACTAAGCAAATGCAAAATTAAATCAACTACCCCCAAAGTCAATCAAGGGATTGACAAAGAGTACAGAATATGATACCTAATATATAAAGAATGGAGGAGGAAGAAAAAGGAGGAGAAAAAAAGAAACTTTAGATTGTGTTTGTAATAGCATATTAAGGGAGTTAAGTTAGAGTCTTAGATAGTAAGGAAGTTAACCTTGAAACTTTGGTAACCATGAATCTAAAGCCTGCAATGGCAATAAGTACATACCTATCGAAAATCACCTTAAATGTAAATGGTCTGAACGCACCAATCAAAAGACATAGAATCACTGTATGGATAAAAAAACAAGACCCGTCTATATGCTGCCTACAAGAGACTCACTTCAAACCCAAAGACATACACAGACTAAAAATGAAGAAATGGAAAAAGATATTTCATGCAACTAATATGGAGAAAAAAGCAGGTGTTACAGTACTTGTATTAGACAAAATAGACTTCAAAACAAAGAAAGTCACAGACACAAAAAAGGACATTATATAATGATAAAGGGGTTAATCCAACAAGTATATAACCATAGTATGCACACAACACAGGAGCACCTACATATGTGAAACAAATTCTAACAGAATTAAAAGGGGAAATAGAATGCAATGCATTCATTTTAGGAGACTTCAACACTCCACTCACTCCAAATGACAGAGCAAAATGACAGAAGATAAGTAAGGAGACAGAGGCACTGAACAACACATTAGAACAGTTGGACCTAACAGACATCTACAGAACTCTACACCCAAAAGCAGCAGAATACACATTCTTCTCAAGTGCACATGGAACATTTCAAGAATAGATCAAATACTAGGCCACAAAAAGAGCTTCAGTAAATTCAAAAAGATTGAAATTGTACCAACCAGTTTCCCAGACCACAAAGGTATGAAACTAGAAATAAATTACGCAAAGAAAATGAAAAATCCCACAAACACAAGGAGGCTTCACAACATGCTCCTAAATAACCAATGGATCAATGACCAAATAAAAACAGAGATCAAGCAATATACAGAGACAAATGACAACAATAATTCAACACCGCAAAATCTGTGGGACGCAGCAAAGGCCGTGTTAAGAGGAAAGTATATTGCAGTACAGGTCCACCTCAGGAAAGAAGAACAATCCCATGTGAACAGTCTAAACTCACAATTAACGAAAATAGAAAAAGAAGAACAAATGAGACCCAAAGTCAGTAGAAGGAGGGACATAATAAAGATTAGAGCAGAAATAAATAAATCAAGAAGAATTAAACAATAGAAAGAATCAATGAAAGCAGGAGCTGGTTCTTCAAGAAAATAAGCAAAATAGATAACCCCCTAGCCAGACATATCAAGAAAAAAAGAAATTCTACACACATAAACAGAATCAGAAATGAGAAAGGAAAAATCACTATGGACACCACAGAAAAACAAAGAATTATGAGAGAATACTATGAAAAATTATATGCTAACAAACTGGATAACCCAAAAGAAGTGAACAACTTTTTAGAAAAATACAACCTTTCAAGGCTGACCCAGGGAGAAACAGAAAATCTGAATAGACCAATTACCAGCAACAAAATTGAATTGGTAATCAAAACACTACCTAAGAACAAAACCTCTGAAGCAGATGGTTTCATTGCTGAATTTTATCAAACATTTAGTGAAGACCTAATACCCATCCTCCTTAAAGTTCTCCAAAAAGTAGAAGTGGAGGGAATACTCACAAAATCATTCTATAAGGCCAGCATCACTCTAATACCAAAACCAGGGAAAGACACCACAAAAAAAGAAAACTACAGACCAATATCCCTGATGAACATAGATGCAAAAATACTCAACAAAATATTAGCAAACCGAATTCAAAAATACATCAAAAAGATCATCTATCATGACCAAGTGGGATTCATCTCAGGGACGCAAGGATGGTACAACATTCGAAAATCCATCAACATCATCCACCACATTAACAAAAAGAAGGACAAAAATCACATGATTATATCCATAGATGCCGAAAAAGCATTTGACAATATTTGACATCCATTCATGATAAAAACTCTCAACAAAATGTGTATATAGGGCAAGTACCCCAACATAATAAAGGCCTTTTATGACAAACCCACAGACAACATCATGCTTAACAGCAAGAAGCTGAAAGCTTTTCCTTTAAGATCGGGAACAAGACAAGGATGGCCACTCTCTCAACTTTTATTCAACATAGTTCTGGAGGTCCTCACCACAGCAATTAGACAACACAAAGAAATAAAGGGCATCCAGATTGGCAAGTAAGAAGTTAAACTGTCCCTGTTTGCAGATGACATGATATTGTATATAAAAAACCCTAAAGAATCCATTCCAAAACTACCAGATCTAATATCTGAATTCAGCAAAGCTGCAGGATACAAAATTAATCCACAGAAATCTGTTGCATTCGTATACACTAACGATGAACTAGCAGAAGGAGAAATTAGGAAAACAATTCCATTCACAAAAGCATCAAAAAGAATAAAATACTTAGGAATAAACCTAACCAAGGAAGTGAAAGACTTATACTTTGAAAACTGCAAGACACTCATGAGAGAAATTAAAGAAGATACCAATAAATGGAAACACATCCAATGCTCATGGATAAGAAGAATTAATATTGTTAAAATGGCCATCCTGTCTAAAGCAATCTACAGACTCAATGAAATTCCTATCAAAATGCCAACAGCATTCTTCAATGAACTAGAACAAACCGTTCTAAAATTCATATGGAACCACAAAAGACCCTGACGAGCCAAAGCAATCCTGAGAAGGAAGAATAAAGCTGGGGGGATTATGGTTCCCAACTTCAAGCTCTACTACAAAGCTATAGTAATCAAGACAATTTGGTACTGGCACAAGAACAGAACAATAGACCAATGGGACAAACTTCAGAGAGCCCAGATATAAACCCAATCGTATATGGTCAATTAATATACAATAAAGGAGCCACGGATATACAATGGGGAAATGACAGCCTCTTCAATAACTGGTGTTGGCAAAACTGGACAGCTACATGCAAGAGAATGAAACTGGATTATTGTTTAACCCCATACACAAAAGTAAACTCGAAATAGATCAAAGACTTAAATGTAATTTGTGACACCATAAAACTCTTAGAAGAAAACATAGGCAAAAATCTCCTGAATATCAACACGAGCAACTTTTTTCTGAATGCATCTGCTCAGGCAAGGGAAACAAAAGCAAAAATGAACACATGGGACTACATCAAACTAAAAAGCTTCTGTACAGCAAAGGATACCATCAGTAGAACAAAAAGACATCCTACAATATGGGAGAATATACTCGTAAATGAGACATCCGATAAAGGGTTGACATCCAAAATACATAAGGAACTCACACGCCTCAAAACCCAAAAAGCATATAACCTGATTAAAAAATGGGCAGAGGATATGAAGAGACAATTCTCCAAAGAAGAAATTCAGGTGGCCAACAGACACATGAAAAGATGCTCCACATCACTAATCATCGGGGAAATGCAAATTAAAACCACAATGAGATATCACTTCACACCAGCATCAAAAAGGCTAAGAACAACAAATGTTGGCGAAGATGTGGAGAAAAGGGAACCCTCCTACACTGCTGGTGGGAATGTAGCCAGTTCAACCATTGTGGAAAGCAATATGGAGGTTCCTCAATAAACTAAAAATACAAATACCATTTGATCCAGGAATCCCACTCCTTGGAATTTATCCAAAGAACACAACTTCTCAGATTCAAAAAGACACATGCACCCTTATGTTTATCACAGCACTATTTACAATAGTGAAGAAATGGAAGCAACCTAAGTGTCCATCAGTAGATGAATGGATAAAGAAGATGTGATACATATACATAATGGAATACTATTCAGCCATAAGAAGGAAACAAATCCTGCCATTTGCAACAACATGGATGGAGCTGGAAGATATTATGCTCAGTGGAATAAGCCAGGCAGAGAAAGACAAGTGCCAAATGATTTCTCTCATTTGTGGAGTATAACAATGAAGCAAAATTGAAGAAACAAAATAGTAGCAGACTCAGAGACTCCAAGAAGGAACTAGTGGTTACCAAAGGGGAGGGGTGTGGGAGGGTGGGTGGGGAGGGTGGGAGAAGGGGATTGTGGGGTATTATGTTTAGTACACATGGTGTGGGGAATCACGGGGAAAACAGTGTAGCACAGAGAAGGCAAACAGTGATTCTGTGTCATCTTACTACCCTGATGGACAGTGACTGAATTGGGGTATGAGTGAGGACTTGATAATATGGGTAAATGTAGTAACCACATTGTTTTTTCATGTGAAACCTTCATAAGAGTGTATATCAATAATACCTTAATTAAAAAAAAAAAAAACTAAAGGAACAAAACAGCAGCAGACTCAGAGACTCCAAGAAGGGACTAGAGGTTACCAAAGGGGAGGGGTGTGGGAGGGCGTGTGGGGAGGGAGGGAGAAGGGGATTGAGGAGTATTATGTTTAGTACACATGGTGTGAGGGGTCACAGGGAAAACAGTGTAGCACAGAGAAGGGAAATAGTGAATCTGTTGTATCTTACTACACCAATAGACAGTGACTGCAATGGGATATGGGTGGGGACTTGATAATATGTGTAAATGTAGTAACCACATTGTTTTTTCATGTGAAACCATAAGAGTGCATATCAATAATACTTAATAAAAAATTTAAATAATAAAGTAGCATTTTATATGTTCATTATCAAAATGTTTAAAACACAAAAAGTATAAAAATAAATTTAAATAACCTATAACCCTCCACTTAGAGAAACTTTGAAAGTTTCTGATAATGTATCGCTTCCAGACTTTCATTCTACTCATTTTATTCAAATTATACATCCTCTTTGGGCTTCAATTTCCTCATCTGTAAAAAAAATACTGTCTACCTAACAGGATGGTTATAAAGATATTAAGTTCATATATGTGAAATGCTTAGAATATTGTTTGACACTTAGTAAACATCATCTAAGCATTTACTGCTATTAGTTCACAAATTTTAATATGAACAGCCAATTCCTTAGACTCACTTCTAAAAATGGTGTAATATAGGTAAAAGAATAAGGGAAATTCTGTATATTTTGTAGAACTGAAGAAGATTGATAAGTTCATGCCTCTTCTACTAGAACATGAAGATTATTTCCTGTACCTTTGCCAACATTGCCGATTTATCATTAACTTTTCTAATTTCATTGGTAAAAGTTGTATTTCATTATTGTTTATGCAAATATCTCATATTATCCAATATGTCTACTTGACTATATCTCTTCCCTAAGTACCTGGAAAACAGGATTGTATCTTTTTCACTATTACATCACCCATATGTAATCTAGTGCTTACTTACAATCATTGCTCAATATATAATCATCAAATGAATATATTTCTCTGACAACTAAGGTTAAACAATGAGGTTGAATATGTTTATTAGCTACCTATATTTCTTCTTTAGGAAGTATATGTTTTTTTTTCTTTGCCCATTTATCATCTTATAAAAGTTGAGGGGAAACAAAGCATTATGACATACTACATATATGATTCAAGTATTTCTCCCTTTCATTTGTTCCCCTCAAACTGCATTATAGCTGTAAAATTTTTTCATAAAATAGGTTGGGTTGCATACTGAGTATGCTAGTATGTTTATGAGAATATCTTTTTCTTGCATTCACTTGTAAATTCCACCCTGATTGGGGCACAACTGGAGGTCATCATTCTTGCTACTAAAAAGCCTCTGTGATTTAAGTATATAGAACAGAAATCTGAGGACAGCCTGATCTTAATGTTTTTGTAGCAGTCCAGTTTTATCAGCCAAGATGCTAGTGATTACAATCTGACCCTTCCATGTCATATGAGATGAAGGAATTAAGCTAACCTGCCCAGAGCCCAGTAGCCTGCCAGGCATCTGGGCTCTGGCTGTGGGTTACAAATCAGTCCAGGAGCTGGCTATGATTTGGTGTTATCTGATGGTAACTGTCTTCTTTAGCTTAAATACTGATAAACACTCAGACTTTTATGGTTGGCCAGGACATCAGTAGTAAGACGAGGAAACTTCTCACTTGTTTATGCCTTTTCCATTGGCCTATTCTAAGGAGACTGAGCTGGAAAAAATACTGGGGACCCAATCATTTCCATCTCTCTTTTCACAAGATGAAGTTTGCCTTCACAAGATGAAGTTCTTGCTCAGCCCTCCATCAATCCCTTCATCAACAGCCTTCCAATCTGACAAAAGACAAAAACGTGGGCAGGGAACAAGAACCAGCCATCAATCCCATTATATCTGAATTCTACAATCCTCTAACAAAGGCTTTTTGTCACTATTACTTTGTATTTATCATACAGTATACACTCTTTTGTGTCTGGCTTATTTCCCTTAATATACTGATTCTGAGATTCATCCACGATGTAATATTGCATGTATCAGTACTTATTCTTTTTTTATTGATGAATAGTTCCATTATATGTACATGCCACATTTTATTTTTCCATATACCTACTGATAGACATTTGGATTGTTCCAGTTTTGACAATCACAAATAAAGCTACTATAAACATATGTACATAATACAATTCTTGTTTTGGACATATATTCTCTTGGGTAAATTCTTAAAAGTAAAATTACTAGGTCATTTAGACAATGTATGTTTAACTTTTAAGTTAATTCCAATCAGTTTACAAAGTGGGTTCCATCATTTCATAGTTCCACCAGCAGTGTATGGGAGTACCAGTTGCTCCAAGTCCTCATCAACATTTGATACTGGCAGGCTCTTTAGTTTAGCTATTCTAGTGAGTGTGTAGCAGTATCTCACTGTGATTTTAATTTGCATTTCCCTTTATGATTAAGACAATATCTTTTCATGTGCTTTTTGGTCATGTATTATATCTTCCTTTGTGATGTCAGTGTTCAAATGAACTTCTCATTTCTCAACTGGATTGTTTATAAGAGTCATGTATTACTGAGTTGTTTTGATGATAGAGTTGTTTAGAGTTCTTTCTATATTCTGGACACAAGCTTGATATATGTATTGTGAATAGTTTTCCAGTCTGGGGTTGACTTTTGTTTTGAAGAGCAGAAGTTATTTTGATAAAGTCTCATTATCACAGTTTTCCTTCATAGTTCATGATTTTAATCTAACTAATCCTTGCCAGCTCCAAAGTTACAAAGATTTTCTTGTATATGTTTTTCAATGAGTTTTATAGTCTTAGCTTTTATATTTAGGCCTATGATAGATTTCTAGTTTTTATTTAAGGTGTGAGAGTCAATATTCATTTCTTTTCTCTTATGAATGATTCGTTATTCCAATACTGCATTTTGAAAAAGACTTTCCTCTCCTGCCAAAACAATTCAGTGAGGAGAGGAAAGTCTTTTTCACACTCAGTTGAAAATCAATTGGCCATAATTGTGTGGGTCTATTTCTGGACCCTCTCTTCTGTTCCAATGATCTATACATCTATATTTTCATTAACATTACATTCTTTTGATTATTGTAGTTTTATTGTAAGTCTTGAAAACAAGTAATGAAAGGTCTCTGTCTTCTTTTTAGAATAGCCAAAGCAATCTAGGTCATTTTTTATTTCCATATAAATTTTTAAATCACCTTTTCTACAATTTTGGTTGAGATTGCAATGAATGGCTAGATCAATTTGGGGAGAATTGACATTTTAACAACATTAACAATTTTCAACCTTTCAATCCATGAATATGGTGTATACCTCTTTGTTTTTTAAAATTACTCTTAACACTGTTCTGTAGTTTTTCAGTGTTGAGGTCTTGCATATCTTTTGTTAAGTTCATTATAAATGGAAATTTAAATTTTTCATTTTCTAAATATCTTTTCCAGTATATAAAAACACAGTTGACTTTTGTATATTAACCTTGTATCCTTAAATTCATTTATTAATTCTAGTAGTTGTTTTGTAAATCACTGATGATTTTCTATGTAAACAGTGATATCACCTACAAATAGAAATCATTTTACTTCTTCCTTTCAGATTTTTAGACCTTTTAGGTTTTTGTTTTCTTGCCTTATTTCACTAGCTAGAACCTACTATAGAGTGTAGAATAGAAGTGATGAAAACTATCCTTGCTTAGTTCTTACTTGAGGGGGGAAGCAGTCAATATCTACCATTAAGTATAATGCTAGCTATAGGTTTTTCCAATATGCCCTGTATCAGATTGAGGAAATTCTTTTCACTCCTAGTTTCCTGAGAGTTTTATCATGAATGGATGTTGAATTTTGTCAGATACTGTAATGAGGGGATTTTCAGGTCACCAGAATTAAAATTTCATAAACTTTTTCAAAAGTATGTTTTTCCTTCCTGACCTTAGTGCTGAGGTTCCAATGGTTTTTGTACAAATTTGGGATCTTAAAAAAAAAAAACAATTTTGCAAAATGGTTTTTAGGAAAAACTTCCTTTCATATCATATCTTGACATGAGATCAATTTTTATAGATGAAGAGAGGACACTGTCTTCTCTATGCCTCTCTTCCTGAGCTTTACACAAAAGATAAAGAGAGCAACAAAGCAGATGGTGGAAGCAGAGTTGCACAAGAGACGAAGAAAGACTTCCACTGAGTTAATTCTATCTGAAATGACCCAGTAATACAGCTACCAGACAAAAGAAATGCTACAGCTATAGTCCAAGCATGGTTTACAGTGAGACATTTTCCCTTTCTGAATCTAGGCATTTGAGGTGACAACTACGTAACATAAAGTGAGGAGGAAAAAAATAGCATTAATTGAATGACTACTCCATGCTAAACATCTTCACTTTTATCTCTTTTAATCCAGACAAATCAGGACATACATGTTGGTATGATTATTCTAAGATCATATAAAGTTTAGCCCTTTAACAACATGCTTTCAAGGGATACAGGAACAGGATATGTATGTCTGACAATCCAGAAATAAGAATACAACATGAGAAATTGACCATATACTTACCCAATGCCTTGAGCTATGTTTTCTAATTGCCGACACATACAAGATCGAACTTCATATTCTACATCTTGACAGAGTGATTTTACCAGGGGAAGTATTTCTCTCTTAATGCTTAGGAGGGGAGGAAACAAATATGAAAAAGGGTGAGTATTCTAGAATAATTAATATCTTCAAACAATTATCACCAAAATCTTAAGTTTAATAATAACACACATACTTTAATATAAAGCTTTATAGTTTTCAATGTATTTTGAATATGTCATTACATTTGGATGTTATTATCTGCTACCTGTAAATTATATACATGACTGGGTCTTTTTAAAATAATGGTTAATTTTGATTGGCAGTTAAACCTCTTAGCTAAGATAAAAGGCTATAGACAAGTGGAATATCTGATTCTAGCCATCAACTTAATATTCTTCAATTTTTATTTTGTTCTTATGTCATAATTCACAATATTCCATTCTTTCCATTTGGTATTTATCATCTGGGTAGAGGGCAGCATATGAATTACAAACATTTTCTGTAAGACTTCAAAGTAAGATAAATTATTCAAAAGAATGAGTTAGTAACAATAATGGAAGAAAGCAGAGAGTCTATCTTTATGTCATGTTTGCAAATTTTTGAAATCTGTAGGGTGATATCATTTCATTCTCAAAACTACAGTAGGTATGTGATAGAGAAGACTAAGATCAGAAACAGAAAAAAAATTAACCTTGTTGATTTTGAAAAGCCACAAATTCAGAAAGAAATGCTTCTGAATAAGTAGACCTCTGAGAAACCTATAAAGTTAAAACAGCTAAACTTGTATGCAGTATTGAATAAAACAAATCTAATATAACTGCTAATCATAGTCATTATACATTTTATATGAACTTAAGTGAATAAAACAGACAAAAAATTATATACAAATACTCACATATGGGCATCAAATTTGTTGATCAATTTTCCTAAAATTTTACAACTAACTAAACGAGACTGGACTGTTTGGGAAAGCTGTGCCTTGGAAACAAGTGGATTCAAAATCTAAAGAGAAAAGATTTAGATAACAAATTTACAACGCTTTGTACATTCTTGTCATTAAGGTCAGCTATTTCCTCTCTTTAAGGAATATTTTAATGTTCTAAATAATTTTAAAGAAACTGATCTATAATTTAAGGTGTATGGTTGTTCATAACTTGGATCACCTTGTTTGTCTTCTAGGTTACTAAGGTAAAGATAATAAATTATATAATTAAAAACAAGCAGGCATAGAAAAACTGAATTAAAGCTTATGGTGAATTCTGTAATGATCTGTATGCAGATCATTTATATGCAGAAAGTATAATTGTAAAATATACATTTTCAAAACAAAAAAGCAAATTAATTACCAGATACCCTGAAATTAATTTTTATTCCATATAGACTGAATTTTTACATTTATCCTAAAGGGATGTAAAACATTATAGCTTCAAACAGATTCTGTTAAGTAATTCTGCCACTGGAATAAAATAACCCAAGGCTGATATATTATTATTATGTATATGATGAGCACTCAAAAAACCTCAACAGCACAATAGACGCCAAAGAACTATGAAGATCATATCCTGATTCTGGCCCCCGCTCTTAAATTTGTCCGATTAATTTTGCTATTTCTCATCCCAAGGTTTCTCATCTATTTAAAATGGAAATTAGAAGGATATTAGTAATATCCTTCCAAGTTCTAAAATCCTATGACTCTAATAAAAGGGTCAAAATGGCTTCTCCTCTCAACAAGGTAAGCTAGAATTACTGACTGCATAGTAATAAATATAATTTAAAACTCAAAGATTTGAAATAAAATACATATTTTAAATCTTAAAAATCCCATGTTAAATAATATATGACATTCTAGAGTAAAAACTGCATTCTACTACATATCACTCTTCAAAATATATAAATAACATCACATTCAACATTTCAATGTGTGTAATCATCTAGATGTTCAACATCAAGTACACAAACATCCTCCTAAGTGGGTAAATCTTCCCATTTTCTAGCAAATATTTTGGCATTGAGATAGGACCACAGACTGCCTGAGAGCAAAGAAAGGACAAACATGCTTCATGAAATCAATAAAGGACATTTCACCGACAGGTAAGTGTTTTTTTCAACCATGACACATTTGAAAAGAAACATATAGAGATGACATTCAAAGAATGGAAAAAGAAACATATAGAGATGACATTCAAAGAATGAAAAAGAAACATACAGAAATGACATTCAAAGAATGACTTCATTAGAGAAACAAATTTCCTTTCTAATTTTCCTGTTCGCGCATGTTAATTTACTAAAACTTTTAGAGAAAAGGATATTGAACAGTTTAATATTAAAAAGCAAACAACAAATTGGTAACAATGCTTACAATAAACATAACAAAGGATTGGCAACCTTGATAGACAAATAGTATATATAAAGGTGACCAAAAGACATGAGACATAATTCCAAAAGAACAGAGAACTGATACAAATATGTGAGAAAATATCCAAGAGAATAATTTAAAAATCCCAATTAAAATGTAATTCCATTTTTGGCCCATCAAATTAAAGTAGAATGCTATTGCTGATACAAGTCCAGGGAAGATCATTTTCTCAAATTGCTGGTTGAGAGCCTTAAGAATGTCAGTGTCCTCTGACCTAGTAATTCCAACTTTTTGGAAGATATAGTTAAGGAAATTATCTGAAGAACAAGAAAAGCTCTATAAAGGTGTTCATTAATGTCTCATTTTGATATTAAACTACCAAAAACAGTCTTAAATGTTTAACAACTAAAATATTTTGTAGCTACCACCAAATTACTTCAAAATAACATAGAAAAACAATGCAAAATGAAAAACCATATATAAATTCAGTCTGATCAATAATATGGCTAATAGCAACCGTATGTAGGGGAAAAATCTGAAATTAAAATAGAATGTTAATGGCCAACTGCAGAATCATGATTTATCTTCCTATTATTTTTTGAATACTCAAATTTTCTATAATGAACATGTGTTGCTTTGAGAGTAAAAATTAACTTTATTCTTTTCATAAATACCATTTTTCTGTCAAAAATCTTAAAAACCTTAGAGCTACTTATTTTTTATTATTTACCAAAACAAAAAAGGTATTACCTCATGCCTTAGGGTTTCTTTGGGCAATACTTCTATTACAGATAGAAGAGTTTCCAGCCATGCATTGCTGACACCTGATTGACAGATAAAACATGCAAAGTTAAATATCTCACTTACAAATTTAGTTTCAACTTAGCCAGTTAAATAGTATTTCATGATAAATGGGAATAATTGTTTTTATTACTATTGTAAGAAGTTCCTCTAGTTTTTGTCTAAGCCAACATCCAGAAAAGATTTACATTTTAAAAATATTTGGAGATATCTTTAACCTAAAGTGTGTAGTATTTGCTGTACAATAACACTATAAGCATAAATGTAAAATTTTAAAAATCAAAGAAGTAGTATAAATCATAAGATGAACTAATGTGCCCTCAGCTTTCAAGGATACTGATACTGAATTTTGTGGGTTATGTAAGTAAACAGCCACGGCTATGTTAAGTCAACTCTTGGGCACCATGGCCTCATTCAGTTACCCCTCCTCAGTCTAACAAGATTCAAGAAAACTCACGGCCACAAACAAGAAACAATAAGTAAGTATGTAATTACGCATGCCCGGCCCCTGACCTGTGTCTCTGTGCTCCAGATGCAGTAGAATGACTTGGAGAAAGGAGTGGGCATAGGTATGAATTGACACTGATTCTTCCTGAAGAATGGTCAAAAAGGACACCGCAGCCGTTAACTGCATTTCCACTCCTGCAACATGCAGGACTTCCTGTATAATCATAAAGAGTTTGCTATTACAGAGATGAGAGATCAGAAAATTTTTTATAAATCCAAGGTCACAAAAACCAAACACAGCCATATCCACAAAATAACTATATATGACCTTTAAGGCCATGTGCTTCCTCTTACTACTTTATTTAAGAAAACTATTATTCTGCTCCTGATTGTTTAATTCATTAAACCACATGAAGCTTAAATGTCTTAGAAATGTATAAAATAAAATAACACTCCATTGCTTTATTGAATGAAAATTATAAAAGTATATAAACCTTTAAATAGGATAGGCATTTTGATAGATTTCTATTTCTGTTTTGCTATGTATTGTACAATTTGCCATTATACCTAGAACAATAATGTCAAAGTTCAGACAGTCACATGTATTTTCATTACTTGTATTTCTGCTTCAAAAAATAAACATTATACATTCTACTAGAAAAAAGGAATACATTTAAGATTGTGCAAATGTATTTTTTCCTTTAAACTATTGACAAGAACATAAACTACCATGAAGTAAACTGTTTTTAAAGTAATTTTTTAAATACAAGAGTATATTTTTTAATTAATTATATTGTTATCTCCACTCACCACTTTTTAAATTTTTTAATGTATATTCAAAATTAAAGCCAACATGGGAATATGAGTTTACAACACATCAAGAAGTCAAAAAAATATTTCATATAAACCTCATCAAAGATATTACCTATACTTCTCTAAGAGAGACAGAGAGAAAGAGAGCGAGAGAGAGAGAGAGAGAGAGAGTATACTGCAAAGATAACTAAAAGTATTACTCTGTTTAATCAATTATGGCAATTATGGGATTTTCCCTTGAATGCCTATTTTATAACAAATATAGTAAAGTTAGTAGAAAAACATGGAATTGAAGACATAAAACAAAGTTTCATATCTATGATCTCAAGAAAATTAATCTTTCTGCATTATTTCCTAATATACAAAATGTAAATTATATAGTACCGTATTTATAGAGATTTAAATCATTTCTAGAGAACTTCTGCGACTTACCAACTTGTGCAAATTCAGCATTTAAGTAATGACCACTGTACACCCAACTGTCTCCTCTCTATATTAGGCTCTCAAATAGGAATCTCATCTTGTCCACACCTGAATTGATCTCTTCCCCTAACCTGCTCTTCCTCCAATCTTCATCTCCATAAACAGGAAATGACAACTCTGCCCTTCCAGTTGTCAACTCAAGAACTTTAGGGTCATCCTTAACTCCTTTCAGTCCCTCACTCACCACAATCAAATGAATGATCGATCTTGATCCAGAATCTGACCACTTATCACTTCTACCATTACCACCCTGATCGAAGCCATCATCTCCAGCTGAATTATTCCAATAACCTATTCACTCGTCCCTGATTCCATGACTGCCCCTCTACTATCTATTGTCTCTACAGCATCCAGAGAAATTCTTATAAAAAGAAGTCAGATCATGTCACTTTTCTGCTCAAACCTGTCCAATGGATTTCCATGCCAAAGGAAAAACAAAATCATTTTAATGACATATAAGATCTGTAACTCCCCCTTTTCCCAGGTTTCAGCTGGTTGACTCCCTGACCTCTCTCTATCCTCTACTCAAGTACTGCCTTTTCAATGAGCACCCCCTGAAGGCCCTACTTCAAACTGAAAGCCACTCCCTAGCCCCAGCTCTCACCACCACTTGCACAGGTTTATCACTCCATCATCCAACAACCAACACATCTACTTGTTTATGGTCTTTCTCCCAGGCCTAGAACATAAGCTTCACGACTGCAAGGACCTTGGTCTGCTTTATTCACTACTGCATTCCCAACTGCTAGCACACAGTAGGCATTCAGTAAGGAAGGGCTGAATGACTGAATAGCTCTTATCCTTTCACCTAAACTTTCTGCTCTTGATGCTTTCTGCCTTCACACACACTTGCTACATCTCCTAAAATGTGACCTCAAGAGATTTTGAAGTGAGTCCTAAGGATTGGGGATCGGTAGAATTAGACAAAAAGAAAGCAAAAATGGATCACATAGAAATGCATTCTTAATACTCTATCATGTCAGTAAGGAGATGTTCCTGCCATCTTCTTCCCCAGCATCTCTGTAACCATGATTTAGACCATGTACTCAGACTCTTTGATTCATACGGTGGGACTACTGCTAGTCATCACACTATGAGAAAACATGTCTTTCTAATGCTGAAGAAACAGACTCAGAGCCATCAAGTATTTTACTGAAGGCTAGTGAGTTAGTAATTGGTTACTCTAAGATGTAACCCTTGTCTGCCTAAAGCCAAAGCAAAGCACTGAATTCTTCACAGATTCTTCTATTCATCACTTCTTAAAGCATGGCTTAAATCATCACTTATTTAGACATAGCTTAAGCCTTCATGTGGTAGTATGGGAGATTTGGCAGTAGCTTTACTGTGGCAATGTTTATGTGGTATAGTTAATTCCCAAACAACCTATCACACGTTAGGGTGGCTGATTTTTGTTTTGTTTTGTTTGAAAATTTTGTATCACATTCAAAAATGTTATTTCATAAGTTTTTTTCAACCAATAGTCAATTAAGTGTCTTAAAGTTCTTGGCTGAAAGAAAAAGAGAAGGAATAGTAGGGTATAAAGCAATTGGTCTCTCAAATCAGCCCTCCCACATTCCCTTGTTTTACTGTTTCCAAACAAACATTTGTTCCACACTAACAATTTGGAAAACATTTTTAAAGATTTGAGGTGGCCAGTATACATCACTTACAGGTTTCAGAAAGCACAGCTTTTATTTAGAAACAGAAAGTATTTTGCAAAGAAATATTAAAATAAATTGTGAGGGCCACACATATACATTCCAGTTCACATGGGTCTGCTGTTTTAAGTTCCAAGTGATGTAATTCTGCCCCCTCTTAAAGTCATTAAAGTCCTGGTTCTTATACGTATGCAAACTTTATGCAAAAGAAGAACATGAGAAGCTCTCCAACTTCATATCTTCTTACTGTATTATTTAGTCTTGACTCCAGCAGCAACATTTGCCCCAACTATTTTGCATTTAATTTTCGAAAAATCCTCAAGTCTTATCAGGATTTGGTTTTTTCTCTTGTTGTGCTGACTTCAACATCTGGGACTGTCCACTGTTAAGAAACCAGCACAGACTAAGAGATTTTATCACTGCTAAAATTCAATTGATTTCTAAACATATTTTTCTGAAACATAACACAGTAAGAGTTTGATACTTACCAGTAAGTGTTTTCCTCCACAGAGTCACACCCTCTGGACAAACATAGTGAGATCCATACTCTCTGGATAAATAAGTACGCATCCTCATGGACCTTGGAAGACACTGAAAAGTAAATTCCTCTATTGCTAAAGTGTAAGCCTTAATGCCAGTTACCTATTGTATGGCTGGCATTCCAACGTGAATTCCTCAAAAGCGAAATGAGATATTTCATGAATGAGATAATGGTATATTACCAAATTTAAAAAACTATTCCCACTCAAGGAAGGAAAATCTACTGCACACTTCTCTGTTTTAAATCATTCTTTAGTTTGCATGAATGGTGCAAGAAAGCATCTTATAAAACAACACAATACAGTCCTTGCAGAGGGAAACTGCTCTGTGCCCAATAACCCATATTATATGCATCAAGAAGCCCTTTCTCTTTATGATACACAACACAGAGAAGCACTAAATGAATCAGCAGCTCAACCCAAAACAAGTATTTTGGATTCACACATTTGGAAAATAGATTTACTGAATAAAACTGATGAACATATTTACCATAAATAGTGCTGGTTCCAAAGTAAAGGAACCCTAAAGTCACAAAGTATCTTTGTATATTTTTTAGACAATATCACTGATTATTTTGAAAATAATAGGGATTTAAATATTCAAATATTGAAGACCTAGGACATATAAAATATGTGGGGTCTTGAGAGTCATAAATGTGGGAGTTCTTAGTGACAGTAAACAGCTCTTTTCACTATAAAATTATAATATTTTTAAAGACTTTAAAACTGAGTTAAATAGAATAATTGAAACATGCTAACTCTAACATACCTTGAACACCTATGAAAGCTCATTCTTTTCCTTATCACTAATTGCCACCCTCCACACTAAAATAAAGGGTAGGGAACTAGCTGAGAGCAATGAAAATCAAAATCTGAGAGGGAGAAGGAAGAATAAAGTGGTGATAGCAACAGGAATAAAATGGTGGTCTCTACCCTACTTTAAATTTGCATTTCAGTGATTAGCAAGGTTCATGAGGAGGTACACATAAAAACATTCCAAAGGTCTCTTTCTATAAAGGAAATACCAATACCAGATAGTAACTATCATGTGACTACAGTAAATGTGCACTGAACTATCCTGCCATGCAAAATCAGGAAGACAGCAAAACTAGATACTTCAAGATAATGGTTTTGGAACTGAATTCTAGTTGTTCTACTCTGCCAAGTAATTTTTACATATAATAAATATCAAAGAAATATCAGTTTGGTGGATACAATAGCTGTAAGTAACCATTGGAAATGATCCATTCTAGCCATAATTAATTCAATGTTTTTTGAAAAAACTATGAACTGTTTTCTGGTGGGGAAGGGGAAGCAACACGGGAAAGGTTGGCATTATTTCTATAAGCAAGTGGAAACAGGGCTTGCTGTCTAGTCAGTTATAGTACTTTTCCTTTCTACCCTAGTCTTTCTGTATAGTAGCCCAGTGAAAATCTAATTCTGATATTATAACTATCATTCACAACTATCTAAGTACCAGCACCATATTAAGTGTTCTAGAGAAAAGTCAGACAATCTCCCTGCCTTCGAGAGACTTCCTGTTGCTTGTGTACAGTCAAATATTCAACAAATATTTATTCAATTACATTCAGGCACTGTGCTGTATTAGATGCTGGAGACTTAGCAATGTACCTGTTGACACTGTAATTAAAACTGTGATAAGAGCTAAGGATGAGAAGGAAGAAATGGCTTAAGAACATCTAACAGGTAACCTCATCTCTTCTAAGGAGATGAGATCACCAAGAAGTGACAACTGGCCTGTGTAAAGGAGAAATAACCAGATGAAAGTTGGAATAAAGACAGGTGGGAAAATAAGAAGTCAGTGCCAGCACTGATAACAAAGAGTACAACAGATTCAGAAACTAGAAAAAGGTCAGTGTGCCTAGAGCACAGAGTAAGAGGAGGGGCTGAGGCTAGTGAAAAAGATGGAGTCCAAAATATGTAGGGCCTTAGATGATTAAGCAAAAGAATATTCAGACTGTAGTCCTAAATGCTTTGAAATGTCATGCTGATTATAAAGATGAAAATGAACCAGAAAGTAGTGAGGAAGCATGTAATGGGAGGAAGGAAGGGGTGAGCATCACTTGGCAAGCTATTACATTTATCTGGGAAAACCCCCATAGCAGCTTGGACTAGGGTGGAGGTAGAGTATTTGGAGAGAGGTGGAGGGATTCAATAAATATTAAAGAAGTAACGTAAACAGATTGTAGCAAGTAATAAAAACACATGGCATCAAGGACCACTCCCAAAAACCAGGTGGATAATGGTGTTACCCCCTAGGATAGGGGACACTGGAGGAAACCAAGATGTGGAGGGGAAATGCCAGGGGCTCAGTTTTGGAACTGTTAACTTTGAGATGCCTTTGAGGTATCCAATTAAGACTTCAAACAGGGAATTGTATATACAGATCTGATACTCTGAAAGGTCTGCTATAAATGAGAGAATTTCTATAGAATAACTAGAATTTACATAGATGATTTTCAAAGGCTTGTGTGTGGATAAGATTGTCCACAGAAAAAACACACCAAAAGTGGAGATCTGCTACTCTAAACATAATTTCACCCCCAACAAAATGAAGGTGTTGGAGAATTCAAAGTTTAAATAAAACATAAAACCATCCATCACAAGTGTTTTGACAGAGTATTTAATTTTGAGTTCTGGATAATTCCTAACACATCATTAGAAAGCAATCAATGGGTCTGTGTAGGGGTAAGGGTGATGACAGGGTGTGGCAGAGGGGAACATGCAGGTACACAAACAGAAACATTTTGGGTTAATATCATTCTGACAGTAAATCAAGAAAGAAAAAATGAAAGGCAGTTTCTTCTTTCAGTAATGGCAGACTAAGTAATTATAATCAGCTCTCCTAATGAGGATTATTTAAAATCTGGGCAAAATATAAAAATCATCTATAAATGCATATGAAAACTAACAAGTTTACCCATCCTAGATTACCCATTACTAGAAAAACCCAAGATCTAAAAGACAATGCAATTTCAAACAAGTGAACATGTAATCTGGGGCCTGTTTTTCCCCTGGGGCCATTTGCTGAATATAGAAAAGGCTCCTGAGAGGATGAGAGTTTAAGAGATTTTTTTTTGCAACAGTCCTGGTAAACCCCCCTTGGATAGGATAAGGATAATCCTGAAGCAAACTGGCCTTTGCAGGGAGAGCATCCCAGCTTAAAATCATCTAATACCTGCATCAGGTGAGACTTTATTGCTAGTGCAGTGAAGTAGTCGCTAGAAGAAAACATACTCCTTTCTAGAAGATACCATTCTAGGCGTCAAACTATTTCTACAAATAATTGATCAGATATAATATCAAACACACAATTAGTACCATCCAGGCACATGATGAGATACTCTGAATGAGAACCGGAAAATAGAAATGAGCAACAGAAAATAGAAACACACCAAAAGGACCCCCAACTGTCCGTGTTATCTGATACATACCCTGTTCAAGAAGATGAAAGATACAATTTAGAATTTCGACAGAAAATTCTAAGGTATTTTTTAAAGGGTGTGGCAGATTTTTAAAAGAGCTAAATAGAAATTCCAGAGCAGATAAATATAATCATTAAAATCAGATTAGACACAGATGAATTAGTGAACTGGAATATGAGTCAGGATAAAACACTCAGAATGAATCACAAAGAGAAAAGGATGGAAAAGAAGGTAAAAGCCATAGACGATATCTATGAAAAAGTCTAACATATGTGAAATTGAAGTCCCAGAAGGAGAGCAGAGAGAAGATTAGGCAGAAGCATATATGGAAAATGTGTGAAAAGATAATGGTCAGTTTTTATAAGTACACCTATTCTAAAAGATATATAGATTTATTTGTGTTTATCTAATGACTAATGATATTGAGCATCTTTTCTTATGCTTATTGGCCATCCACAGATCTTCTCTGGTTCAGTATTGGTTCAAATTTTTTGCCCATTTTTAAAAATTGGGTTGTGTTCTTATAATTGAGTTTTGAGAGGGTTTTTTTTAACATGTCTGTTATCAGTTATGTGACTTGTATATTTTCTCCCATTCTATGACCTGTCTTTTTCATTCTCGTAACAGTATCTTCTGAAAAGAACCTTTAGTTTTCACAAGGTCAAACTTATTAAAATTTTCTTCTATGGATCATGCTATTAAGTGTCATATGTAAGAAAACTTTGCCTAACCCAAGGTTACAAAGATTTTCTCTTATGTTTTCTTCTAGAAGTTTTTGCAATTTTAGTTTTTAACATTTAGGTTTGTGATCTATTTTAATTTTTTTATACAGTACAAGGTATGGACTTTTTCCCCAACCAACCCAGCACCATTTGTTGAAAAGACTATCCTCTCTACACTGAATTGCCTTTGCACTTGTGTTGGAATCAACTGGCAATGTATGTGAGGGTTTTTTTCTATATATATATGCCTTTGTACAGGTATCACAGCCTTAACTGATATGTCTTTATATAAATAATACAGTCTTAATTGCTATAGCTCTATATTATATCACCAAATCAGGGAGTAAAAGCCTACCAACTTTCACTTTTTCAAAGTTATTTTGGCAATTCTTGGTCCTTTGTGTTCTCATATGAATTTTAGAACTAGCTCATCATTTCCTACTCCCATCCCCGCCCAAAAAACAACTAACCCTTTGGAGTTCTTACTATTTTGCATTAAATATATAGATTGATTGGGGAAAGCTGACATCTTAATAATATTGAGTCTTATAAACCATAAAGATGGTGTATCTTTCCATTCACTTAGTTTTCATGTTATTTCTCTCAGCAATGTTTTAGTTTTCAGCATACAGGTCTTCCATATAATTTATCAGATTGATCCCTATGTATTATAGACTTTAATGCTAGTGTGATAGTTAGAGAAAAACTTCAATTTCCAATTGTTTGTTGCTAGTATGTAGAAATACAATTGATTTGTGTATTGATCTCACATCCTACATTTCTATACTCACTTAATAGTTCTGGTATTTTTCTTTTGTAGATTCCATTATAAATGAAAATGTTTTCTGACCCAAAAAAAAGGCAGTTCTACTTCTTTCTCTGCAAAGTGGATACCTTTCATGCCTTTGTTGCATTACAGCACTGGGCAAAATGTCCAGTACAGTGTTGAACAAACATGGTAAGAGTGGACACTCTTGGTTTATTCCTGATCTTGTGGGAAAGCATTCAGTTTTTCACCTTTAAATATGATGTCAACTATAGGCTATTCACAGAGGAAGTGTCTACCCCTAGTTTCCTGGGGTTTTTTTTTTTCCAGGAATGATTGTTAGATTTTGTCAAATGCTTTTTCTAAATCTATTGAGATGATCAGATGGTGGTAGATTATTTTGTTGTTGTCTTTGTTTTTTTAGTTTGTTGATAGGACAATTTATACTGATTCGTTTTTTAATTTTGAACCAATCCTAAATTCCTGAGATAAATTCCAATTGGTCATGATGTATTATCCTTTTTATATATTGCTGGATTTAATTTGCTGTTTTTAAGATGTTTGCATCTAAGCTAATGAAGGAGATGTAACTATAGTTTTTTTGTAATGTCTATGTCTCACTGGCCTATCAGGATAATGACAACCTCATAGGATAATTTATTCTTACTTCTTCCTCTATGTTCTAGAAGAATTTGTGTAAAATTGTTATTTCACTTACATTTATGTTAATTTTTACCATTTATGGTGTTCTTCATTTCTTCATGTAAATCCAGTTTCCTTCTGTATCACATTACTTCTGCCTAGAGAACTTGCCTTACCATTTTTTATAGTATAAATCTTGTATAAAGATTTCTTTCAATTTCTGTCTAAAAAAAAAAACAGTATTTTGCCTTCATCCCTGAAAGATATTTTCACTGAATATAGATATCTTGTTGACTTTATTTATTTATGTATTTATTTTTGCACTTTTTGTGTTTAGTACTTCTAATATTACATTCTATCAACCTCTAGTCTGCATGGTTTCAAACTAGAAGATTACTTTATTCTCACCTTTGTTCCTTTCAGCACTTTGACCATGATGTGCCTAGGGGTGTATGTATGTATGTATTTATTCTGCTTGGAATCCTTTGAGCTTCTTGGATCTTTGGTTTGTTATCATTCATTGATTCCAGAAAAGTTTTGGTCATTATTTCTTCAAGTAGTTCATCTTCTCTGCTCTCATTTTTTCATTCTGAGACTCCAATTGCACATATATTAGATCACTTTACATCGTCTCAAAGCTATCTGATGCTCTCATTTTTTTTTTTTTTTTTTTTTACTTTTTTCCCTTTGTGTTCAGTTTGGATGCTTTCTACCTTCAAGTTCACTGATTCTTTTCACAGCTGTGTCTAAACTGCTGATAAGTCCACTGAAAGAATGCATCATCTCCAATATCATCCTTTTTAGTTCTAGCACTTTCATTGGGTTGTTTTGTAGTTTCCATCTCTCTGGGGAAGTAAGCTATATATCCTTACATGTCATTCTGAGGAAGTGGGCAATCATCACCACACCTGCATCAGCAAGGGTGACTCTCTCCAGTCTCCTGCCCTGTTCCCCAAGGCAAAGGAACCTTTAGAAAAGAGCCTGCAAGTGCGTACAAAGTTCCCTTGTGTCTGGAGCCACAAGTCATTCTAAACTGACATGCTAGCCCACAGTTAACCTTTAAAAACTTGTCACAGTGTAGCTGATTTTTTGTTCTAACAACCTTCTATGGTGGCCCCTTCTTCCCCTTATACTCTGTCAAAAGTCAGTGTCCCTAAAAGGCTGCTGTCCTTCTGAGTTTAGTTTACTTGGTTGCCTAGTAACCACCTCTGAGAGGATCATGGCAAGTTATGATTGAACGGATTTTTTTTAACACATTGTTGTTTTCTTGTACACATTGTTGTTAGAAAGGGAGTGATGTTTTCTTGTACACATCCTAAGTAAAAGTGGGACTGATTTCTTTGTTTTTGAGTAAGAAATATTCCTTACTCTCTTATAAGCTTAACTATACATTTAAAAGAATGCTTATTGTACTTTACCTAGAGTTTCTCAATGTTCTGATCTGGAAAAATTTTCTAGAGTATTTAGTTCACCAATGCCAAAAGGTTAGCTAATCCATAAAATTTTAAATCAAACATTATAGACTTTTATGTCAGTGGAATATTGAATATTTTCTTTATAATTTTATGATTCTTCAAGGAGAATAAAAATATCTATAAATGATCTTCATATCACTCAAATGCCTTATGTCAGACACAAATTCAAGTGGGTCCCATTATCACAGATAGAAAAAATGTTCTAATTAAGAATTTCAGAAGTTCCAGCTCATTTTTATTATCAGCAGGGTAAAAATAGCAAATGAATGCATGACTAAGAAGCACATATGAGAACATTGGTCTCTACTAGAGTATACTGAAAGGTAATACTTTTAGGTCTATTAGGAGTATTAGCTAATAGAATATTTTATATATGCCAGAAAAACTATATACCCAGTAAGTGTTCCTATTAAATTTACTTATTATTGTAAAATAATTAGTGATATTAATCTTTTTCCTTAAACACACAGATATACATAAAAAGACATAACATATATTTTCAAAATGCATTATAGTCAATGTAATTTTATTTTTGAGCTGTAAGCCACAAAGTAAAGACTAACTTATATCATCTGAACTGTTCACACTCTCTAATTCCTTTGGTCAATACTACCTCTTTTTTTTCCTAGTGAACTAGAAAAATAGTTATATAAATTTATGCTTCCTAGTTCACAAAACCTCCTACTATGGTCAATTCTGACCTTGATGATTGTTTTCCATCAACTTACATTACAGGAATTAGTTCACTTTCTTCCTCACCTTCCTTCACATCAGTGTCTCTAAATGTGTAGCCTGTCAATAGAGTACTATCCTCGGTTGTGGGCTTTTGATGACCTATAGAGTGCCAGAAACTTCATGTTCTGCTTCTTACATATAAATGTGTTGCTTACACAAAACCCTTTTGCTTTTCTCAGAACTTAACTTTTAACTTTAGTTTGAAAACATCATGTAGTGATAAAGACAGGTACTTTTATTTTCAAATTGCAAACTAAAGAAAAAAGCAATTTGTATCATCTGTTTATACTCCTTAACTCCTTTAGTTAAGATTACGTCCTTTTCTTGGTGTACTGTCTGAATAAATTATAATTTTATGCTTCCTTTTGAGAAGCCTCCCATTAAAATATTCATAGTCAAACACTTTTTAAAGTGGTTTTTAAAAGCTAGATTTTCTCAACTGTAAAATGAAAATAAATACATCATGTGGAGTTGTTATAAGAAGTTTAAAAGAATGTGTCTGAAGCAATAAGCACAGTGCCTGGACAAAATAAGTTCCTCACATTAGTGTTGGTTATCCACATATCTGTGCCACTTGAAATAGGATTTAAAAAGTAAATAAAGTTAAGCTTTTCACTCACAAAAACTTTATTTACACAATAAGTACTTTCTATAAATACTTGAAAATAAGACTTTTTCAATCTACCTATATTCAGTAGATATTCAACACTAATAAATAATCACTTTGGGAGAAACTTATGATATTTTTCTATTATATCCATAAATGAAGATAAAGTCATCCAAAATTAATACAAGTTGAACAATCTTTCCAGAATCAGAAGATTGGTAGACCACATCTACTGACCTCAAATGATCAAATTTCATATTAATTAACTATTTCTCCTTTATCCTTCCCTAGTATGTATCTTTCTCCCTCTCCCAAAATAAAGGTCTCTCTGTGAACATAAATCAGTATTATACCACTCCACTGTTAATCCCGTTTTTACTTCTCATCCAAGAATGCCATTACTGGATCAGACCAATATGTCATTGGTCTTTTGGGTGGACACTTATCACTTCAGAATATTAAGTTCCATTATTGCTCATTTTACACTTATTTCTGAGTGCCCATTATTTGCCAAGCAAAGGTTGACAAGTTCTAGGTTCTGGGAATACAGTAGTAAAGCAGACTAACAACGGTTCTGTCCTTATGGAAGAAAGGGAAAAGAATGGTACATGATGAGATCAGAAAGTAGAAGGGGTCAGGTAAGGGCACAATAAGGAGTTTTATTCTATCTGAAATGGGAAATTACTTGTATTGGTTTTCTGTAGCTGCTATAATAAACTACCATAAACTGAGCAGCTTACAACAACAGAAACTTATTCTCTCACAGTTCTGGAGGACTAAGTCCTAAATCAGTATCACTCAGGACACTGTTGTAGTAACCAGACAAGAAATGACTAAGGCTTGAGAAGTAAAATTATACATTATATATCTGTTGCAGTCATGATCAGCTAATGAAAAGGATGTACAGCAGTTAAGAAAAAGGATGTAGGAGTCAGACTTCCTGTTCAAACTTGATTATGCCACTTGCAAGCTTTGTGACTTTGGTTAAGTTATTCAACTAAGTTTCTTGCTCCATCAAGTGACCCTAACAAAACTGCTATGAGTATTCAAAGAAATAAAAATGTATAAAATGTTTGACAGAGTATAGTGCCAGACACATAAGAAGATTTCAATAAATGTTAGCTATAGTTATTTTTATCTGTTCCTAATATTGTACATTTTCTATTATGTAATTTAATGCCATATGTTTTGGTTCCCAAAATAAGTGAAAAAAAAATTAAAAGGATTCAATAACAACAGGCAGAAACTTTTTTGCACTTCATTATAAAGGAGACACTGATGTTACATGATGCAATTTTATCTTACCATTTTAAATTTTATAAAGAACCATGGTATTTTAGACATTTACCCTGACAGTCAAATTCTTTCATTTCTAGATAACCAGAATTGTAAGTCAAATATTGAAATCTAACATCTAAGATTTCAGTTTAATTTATTGTGGAGAATTCAAACTTAATCAACAACTTAAAAAAGAGACCACAGGAAAAAATATATTTCTTTTTCAAAAGATACCCTAGGATTGAATTATATAATATGTATATATTAAAACAACTATATTTAAAAGTGTCTCCATATCTAGAAAATTAGATTGGAGGTCAAGATATTTCCTTTCTGGATTCTTTTTTGTTTCTTTGTTTATTTGTTTGTTTTACAATTTATTTTATTTTAGTATCATTAACCTACAATTTCATGAGCAATATTGTGATGATTAAACAACCCCCTTCATCAGGTCCCCCCCACCAACCCTATCACAGTCACTGTCCATCAGTGTGGTGAGATGAGAATCACTACTTGTCTTCTCTGAGTTGTACAGTACTCCCCGTGCGCCCCCACCTTATGCCTGCTAAACGTAATACCCCTTTTACCCTCTTATCCCTCCCTTCCTGCCCTTCTTCCCCAGTCCCTTTCCCTTTGGTAGCTGTTAGTCCGTTCTTGGGTTCTGTGAGTCTGCTGCTGTTTTGTTCCTTCAGTTTTTTTTTTTTCTTTGTTCTTATACTCCACATATGAGTGAGATCATTTGATACTTGTTTTTTTCGGCCTGGCTTATTTCACTGAGCATAATACACTCCAGCTCCATCCATGTTGTTGCAAATGGTAGGATTTGTTTTTTTCTTATGGCTGAGTAATATTCCTTTGTGTATATGTACCACATCTTCTTAATCCATTCATCTACTGATGGGCACTCAGGTTGCTTCCATTTCTTGGCTATTGTAAATAGTGGTGCAATAAACATAGGGGTGCATCTGTCTTTTTGAAACTGGGCTGCTGCGTTCCTGGGGTAAATTCCTAGGAGTGGAATTCTGGGTCAAATGGTATTTCTATTTTGAGTTTTTTGAGGAACCTCCATACTGCTTTACACAATGGTTGAACCAATTTGCATTCCCACCAGCAGTGTAGGAGGGTTCCCCTCTCTCCAAATCCTCGCCAATATTTGTTGTTGTTTATGTTTTGGATGTTGGCCATTCTCACTGGTGTGAGGTGATATCTCATTGTGGTTTTAATCTGCATTTCTCTGATAATTAGCGATGTGGAGCATTTTTTCATGTGCCTGTTGGCCTTCTTTAGAGAAGTGTCTATTCATGTCCTGTACCCATTTCTTAATTGGATTATTTGCTTTTTGTTTGTTAAGGTGCGTGAGTTCTTTGTATATTTTGGATGTCAACCCCTTATCAGATACATCATTTATGAATATATTTTCCCATATTGTAGGGTGTATTTTTGTTCTACTGATGGTGTCCTTTGCTGTACAGAAGCTTTTCAACTTGATATAGTCCCATTTGTTCATTTTTGCTTTTGTTTCCCTTGCCCGGGGGGATATGTTCATGAAGAAGTCGCTCATGTTTATGTCCAAGAGATTTTTGCCTATGTTTCTTTCTAAGAGTTTAATGTTTTCATGACTTACATTCAGGTCTTTGATTCACCTTGAGTTTACCTTTGTGTATGGGGTTAGACAGTAGTCCAGTTCCATTCTCTTACATGTAGCTGTCCAGTTTTTCCAACACCAGCTGCTGAAGAGGCTGTCATCTCCCCATTGTATATCCAGGGCTCCTTTATCAAATATTAATTGACTGTAGGTGTTTGGGTTAATGTTTGGATTTTCTATTCTGTTCCACTGGTCTGTGGGTCTGTTTTTGTACCAGTACCAAATTGTCTTGAATTCTGTGGCTTTGTAGTAGAGCTTGAAGTCAGGGGGCGTAATTCCCCCTGTTTGATTCCTCCTTCTCATGGAGATGATCATGTGGTTTTTGTTCTTCTTTTTATTGATGTGATGGATGATGTTAATGGATTTTTGAATGTTGTACCATCCTTGCATCCCTGGGATGAATCCCACTTGATCATGGTGTATGATCCTCTTGATGTATTTTTGAATTCAGTTTCCTAATATTCTGTTGAGTATTACTGCATCTATGTTCATCAGGGATATTGGTCTGTAATTTTCTTTTTTTGTGAGGTCTTTGCCCGGTTTTGGTATTAGAGTGATGCTGGCTTCATAGAAAGAGTTTGGAAGTATTCCCTCCCCTTCTATTTTTTGGAAAACTTTAAGGAGAATGGGTGTTATTTCTTCTCTATATGTCTGGTAGAATTCAGAGGTAAATCCATCAGGTCCGGGGGTTTTGTTCTTGGAGTTTTTTGATTACCGATTCAATTTCGTTGCTGGTGATTGGTCTGTTAGTTTTTCTGTTTCCTGCTTGGTGAGTCTTGGAAGGCTGTAATTTTCTAAGAAGTTGTCCATTTCTTCTAGGTTTTGCAGCTTGTTACCATATAGATGCTCGTAATATTCTCTTATAATTCTTTGTATTTCTGTGGGGTCCGTCGTTATTTTTCTTTTCTCATTTCTGATTCTGTTTATGTGTGTAGATTCTCTTTTTCTCTTAATGAGTCTGGCTAGGGGTTTACCTATTTTGTTTATTTTTTCAAAGAACCAGCTTTTGGTTTCATTGATATTTTCTATTGTTTTATTCTTCTCAATTTTATTTATTTCTTCGCTGATATTTATTATGTCTCTCCTTCTGGTAACTTTGGGCCTCATTTGTTCTTCTTTTTCCAATTTCAATAATTGTGTCTTTAGACTGTTCATTTGGGAGTGTTCTTCCTTCTTTAAATAGGCCTGGATTGCAATGCACTTTCCTCTTAAAACTGCCTTCGCTGCATCCCACAGAATTTGTGGCTTTGTGTTGTTGTTGTCATTAGTCTCCATATATTCTTTGATTTCTGTTTTGATTTGGTCGTTAACCCATTGATTAATTAGGAGAATGTTGTTAAGTCTCCATGTATTTGTGAGCCTTTTTGATTTCTTTCTGAAATTTATTTCTAGTTTTATACCTTTGTGATCTGAGAAGTAGGTTGGTAGGATTTCAATATTTTTGAATTTACTGAGGTTCTTTTTGTGGCCTAGTATGTGGTCTATTCTGGAAAATGCTCCATGTGCACTTGAGAAGAATGTGTATCCTGCTGCTTTTGGGTGCAGAGTTCTGTAGATATCTGTTAGGTCCATCTGTTCAAGTGTGTTGTTCAGTGCCTCTGTGTCTTTACTTATCCTCTGCCTGGTTGATCTATCCTTTGGAGTGAGTGGCGTGTTAAAGTCTCCTAAAATAATTGCATTGCTGTCTGTTCCCTCCTTCACTTCTGTTAGTATTTGTTTCACATATGCTGATGCTCCTGTGTTGGCTGCATACATATTTATAATGGTTATATCTTCTTGTTGGACTGACCCCTTTATCATTATGTAATGTCCATCTTTATCTCTTGCTACTTTATTCGTTTTGAAGTCTATTTTGTCTGATACAAGTACTGCAACACCTGCTTTTTTCTCTTTGTTGTTTTCTTGAAATATCTTTTTCCATCCCTTCACTTTTAGTCTGTGTATATATTTGGGTTTGAGGTGAGTCTCTTGTAAGCAGCATATAGATGGGTCTTGCTTTTTTATCCACTCTGTTACTCTGTGTCTTTTGATTGGTGCATTCAGTCCGTTTACATTTAGGGTAATTATTGATAGATATGTACTTATTGCCATTGCTGGCTTTAGATTCGTGGTTACCAAAGGTTCAAGGGTTGCTTCTTTACTATCTAAGAATCTAACTTAACTTTCTTGTTAAGTTATTGTGAACGCCGTCTGATGTTTCTTTATCTCTACCTTCCTATTCTTCCTCCTCCTTTCTTTATATATTAGGTGTTTTATTCTTTGCCTTTAGTTAGTATTTGGATGGTCTGCTTTCTTTGCTATGATTTTATTTTCTCTGGTGACATCTTTTTAGCCTTAGGGGGTGTTTCCCTCTAGAGCAGTCCGTTTAAGATATCCTGTAGTGGTGGTTTGTGGGAGGCAAACTATTTCAACTTTCTTTTGTCTTGAAATTGTTTAATCCCTCCGTCATATTTAAATGATAATCGTGCTGGATACAATATTCTTGGTTCGAGGCCCTTCTGTTTCATTACGTTAAATATATCATGCCATTCTCTTCTGGCCTGTAAGGTTTCTGTTGAGAAGTCTGATGACAGTCTGATGGGTTTTCCTTTGTAGGTGATCTTTTTTCTCTCTCTAGCTGCCTTTAATACTCTGTCTTTATCTTTGATCTTTGCCATCTTAATTATTATGTGTCTTGGTGTTGTCTTCCTTGGGTCCCTTGTGTTGGGAGATCTGTGGGCTTCCGTGGACTGTGAGACTATTTCCTTCCGCAGTGTGGGAAAGTTTTCAGCAATTATTTCTTCAAAGACACTTTCTATCCCTTTTTCTCTCTCTTCTTCCTCTGGTACTCCTATAATGCGAATATTGCTCCGTTTCGATTGGTCACACAGTTCTCTTAATATTCTTTAATTCTTAGAGATCCTTTTATCTCTCTCTGCCTCAGCTTCTTTGTGTTCCTGTTCCCTGTCTTGTAATTCCTTGGTCATGTCTTGAACCTGATTCAATCTGCTGTTGAGCCCATCAATGGTTTGTCTCATTTCTGCATTGTCTTTCCTCACTTGCCTCACTTCCTCCCTCAGCTCTTGAACATTTTTCTGTAGATCAGTCAGCATGGCTATGACTTGTATTCTGAATTCTTTTTCCGGAAGACTATGCATGTCCATTCCTTCAGATTCTCTCTCTGGGGTGGTGTTTGTCTGAAGCTTTGTCTGTATCATATTCTTCTGTCTTCTCTTGACTATAGAATTAGTTGTTGGTAGTTGTCACGTATGTCCGCTGGGCTCTTTATGACTTTAAAAAGGAAAGAGAAGGAAGGAGAGAAAAGAAAAAAAGAAAACAACGATAAAAAGAAAGAAAAAAAAATACTACTACCAATAAAAAAAGTAAAAAGAGAGAGAGAAAACGGAAAAGAAAGGAAAGAAAAAGAAAAAGCAGCAACATGTAAAAAAAACAAACAAAAAAAAAAACCGCCCACCGGCGGTGGTTTCTGTGCGAATGCTGTAGGTGGCGTTATTGCTCCACTATTCCAGAGCCATCTCCACTCCGCATGGCCCTTTAAAGCCGTGGCCGGTGTGAGAATGAATGGGAGGCTGTTGAGCTCTGTGGGAGTCCTAAATATGGCTACCCTTTCCCCGTCACCCGCTATGGTGTTCTAAGCTCCCCAGGACTCCCAGCCTGCTGGGTTGGATGTGCCGCTGGGATGAGGTTCTCTGCTGGACTCCTGTCTCTTTAAGACCACTGAGAAACAAAGCGCGCGCTTTTCTCCTTTTTTTTTCCCCCTTTTCTTTCTTTCTTCTCTCTTAAGCTGGGCTGTTTATGACTTTAAAAAGGAGAAAGGGGAAAAAAAAGAAGAAGAAAAGAAAAAAACAAAGGAAATAATAATGGAAAGAAAGGGAAAGAAAAAAAGGAAAAGAAAGGGGAGAAAAAACAATAACTAAAAAGAAAAACTGCCACTGAGAGTGGGTTCTGTGTGAATGCTGTAGGTGGCGCTGTTGCTCCACTATTCCACAGCCATGGCCGCGCCACTCCACAAGGCCCTTTATAGCTCTGGCCGGGTTGGGAACGAATGGGAAGCTGTTGATCGCTGTGGGAGTCTTAAGAGCAGCCACCCTTTCCCAGTCGCCAGCTAAGGGGTCCAAAGCTCCCCAGGACTCCCAGCCCACTAGGCTCAGTTTGCCGGGGCTATCTCACCCCTCTACTGAGCTCCTGTCTCTTTAAGACCGCTGAGAAAGAGCGCGCGCTTTTCTTCCCTTTTCTTTTCCTTTCTTTTTCCTTCCCGGAGCCTGCCGCGGGCAACTTGCACGTTCCCGGCTGGGACCCTGTGCCCTCTGTCTCTCCAATCTCCGCTACACCGCAGGCTGTGTGTCGGCGCTTCTGGCGCAGACTTCCACTCCCTCCCGGCTCTGAATCCTCTCCTCCCGCTGGAACGCTGGAGGGGAGGAGCTCTCGGTCCCGCCGGGTCGCGGCTCCGTATCTTACCCGCCTCGCCAGGACTCCCGCCGGAGTGCTGGGGTGGAGGAGCGCTCGGGTCTCGCTGAGTCGCGGCTCCGTATCTTACCCGCCTCGCCCCCGAGTCCTCTCTCTGGTGTATCTGACCGCCAGAGCTCTGGGGGGTAGGAGCAATCGGTCCCGCCGAGTCGCGGCTCCGTATCTTACTCGCCTTACCGGCTGCCAAGTCCTCTCAGGTGTACCTGTACGCTGTGCACTTTCCTGTGTATTCTGGTCTCTCTTTTAGGGATAGTTGTATTGCTGTGTTTTCGTGAATAAATATAATGTTGGGAGGAATTTTTCTGCCGGTCTGTTCACGTCGCCATCTTCCCAGAAGTCCCTCCTTTCTGGATTCTTATTTAAATTTAACCTTAAAATGAGTGACCTAATTGCATTATCATTCATTGTCCACTTTGGGTAAAATCTAGAAAGTAAATTGTACATATACTATGGATTAGCTCCATTCTAATCCTGACAGTTTTCTGCCATTTTATTCTTAACCTTAAATTCCTTCATCTATGAAACAGTGAAAATAGCAACTAAGTTAAAAAACATTTTTCAGTTAATACATTATTGTAAGGTTGAAACACAAATGCAATAAAACAAAAAAACAAAAGTAAAAATATCATTTGTGAAATTGTATATTAAGTCCAGAAAAATCTCTACCCTCCCTTTATCTTATGTTCTTTAAGGTAAAGATAAGATAAAAGGTCAGTACTTAAAGCTATTTATACTCCTGTTATAGATGTAGTGAGAATCTTGGGACTGACTAGCTTCTTACATAAAATATTTGTTGTTCATATCTTTAAATTCCCTAAAAGTAAACCTTTCATAGACAATTTCATATTGGGAGGTACTTACACCATTTTTCCCCATAGATTAACCAAGATACTCAACACCAGCAGAACCATATGGACACTCAAGCCAGAAATCTGAAAGTCATCTCTCACTACCCACATCCAATCCATTATGAAGTTCTGTTCATTCTACCTCCATAAAATGTACCTTGAATATAGTCACTACTCTCTGTCCTAATTAGCTGTCCTAATCCAAACCACCATTAAATACCTTAGGACTAGTTCTGTAGCTTCGTAATTCTCCCATTCCAGTCCACTCTCCACACAATTATCAAAATGATCATTGTAAATCTAAATGGGGTAAGTTACTGCTCTACGTAAAACCTTCGATGGCTTCCCACTGTCCTAAGAAAAAACAACTCTTTCATGCTCTATCACCAACTGTCTCTCTAACCCTTTTTTCAAATCCCACCCTGCCACCCCTAACCCACTGGATTCCAACCATACATGCCTCTTTCAACTCTACCAAGCTTTTTCACTTTAGGGCTATCTCCTGCTCTCTCTGCCTGGACCACTCATTCCTGACTGTCCGAATGGCTGCTGCTGCTTCAGTTTTCATCTCCTCAAAGAGGCATTCCTTGACCTCCCACTATGCAGTAGGTCCCCCATCACTTAATCATGTTCTTTACACTCACTCATTTAATGCCTAGTTCCCTTCTCTGAACAATAACCTCCTTGAGGGCAAGTTCTGTTTTGTTCACCCTCTATTTTCTCAGTTCTTAAAACAGTGTCTGACACATAGGAGGTACTCAGTAAATATTTATGAATTAATGAGAATGCCATTATTACTAAATGCTCACTCTGCTATACAAGATGGCTTTTTTATAAAACTAAGAAATTACAGCCATGGCAAAAGAGAATAAAGCAGCTATGTAAGATTTTTGTCATGGTTTTATCACTTGAAAGTAAGCACTCACAGATGCAAGGCAGAAATGAAGAAGGTGATAACTATGAATACCAAAAATCTTAATATCCAAATACAATGATTTTAAAATGATTTGCACATAATATGGGTTTTATAATTTGAAATGCAGTTGCTCAAATGGTTAGCTGTCTACATTATGTATTAAACCCTCTATAAAAGTCATTTTTAGTGCCCCCGTAAGTTCTTTCCCCTTTGTTTAATTCTTCAGCATTTAAAACAAAGTCAGAATCCTACAATTAATATTCTCCTAGGCTGTTCTTTGTCTCCACAATCTTTAGGCAGTTTAATCTGGGACAGACTCCTACATTTTTTGCATCTTTTTTAGTACAAGATAAATAAAAGTCCTAAATAAACAGCTGTTTGTTGTAACTAAAGAAATGAATGAAATCACTCAGCACTAAATCAAGACTTTGTTAGTATATATTCTTGTATACTTTCCTTAATATCCCTTTATTCAGTTAATCTTCTATTATGGATTAACTTTAATTACCTTGTAAGCTTATTAAAATTATATCCTCTTTAACTCAGTTACATAGTTTTAGCAGATATATTGGATTCTTTGTATAAATATGCTGTACATAAAAGTGTATAATATTCTTTATACATTTCTAGGAAAGTAAGATTTTTTTAGGAGCTACTATTTAATTGAATTTATGTAAACTCATTAGCAAAAGGATTTTTTCAGAATAATTTTTTCAGAGACCTGTAAAGGTCATTATTCTCTATCCTTCATCTTTTAATTCTGCTTTATGAACCTTGGAAATTCTGTATATTGTGTGTGGACCAGAGTTAGTCTGCTCAACAAGAGAGTATATAGTATGCTCAGTATTTTTTTGCTTTAAATTGAATTCACTTACCTACAATAACTCTTTAGTCAAGAAGACCTAACCATCTGATCTATTCACCTATGGCTTGACTGGCATTTCCAGATGTCATGCTAACAAGCTTAGGTTAGTTAATAACACTGATGCTGAGTGTGAGATTAACCCTGGACTATACAGACTAACTTCCATTGAAATTATGACATACTTCTGGGAAAACAGTTATGAAAAATCTTGATTCACTTCTGAATCTTGTGCAATGCCAAAATAAACATTTTCTCAATTCACTATTTTAACCAGTAAAAAAAAAACTCATATTGCCTGTATGGAAATGTGGGCATCTCATAAAAATAACACGTACCTCCCTGGTCTAAATCACAGTAACTAGAACCATGCTATATATGCCTAATAATAAAACCCAAGGAAACACTAATAATTACTATATTTCAAACACATATAAATTTATTACAAAGTATGAAAAAATTACAACCAAACATTAAACCAGAGCAAAGTATACAAAACTCATTACTAGTAAACACAGTCTCCATTAGTGTGTAACCTCCGTAATCCCCATTAGCAGGTAATTTCCCTAAGGACACATAGGCTGTTGTCTGTTTTGTTCATTCAAGTTATTATAAAGAACAGCACTTGACATAGCTGTAAATAAATAATAAATATCATGTATTAAATATTTAATATTTTATATTAATAATCAGTACATATTAAACAGTCAGAGGAAAGAATGTTTTAATCAAATATTTTTGCTTAAAGCAAAAAAACTAATTCTGAATGAACTGAGAAAGAAACAAAAGAAATATAAAACTAAAATTGTGGGGCCACAATTCAATCTTTATTTGATGATTCTTTAGCAGTCACCACAGGGTGATTATTAGGAATATCAGTTAAATTATGTTATCAATGTTGTAGAAACACTGTTAATACAGATTTAAGCCAGTAGAATACCAAATAAGATAGTTATGATTTTGTAAGGCTAAGTTTTTTTTGTGAGCTACTGAAAAGCTAACTTTATTAAAATGTCTCTAATGAGAAAATGACTAAAGAAATCTTTACAACTTAAGATCTGGATTTCTCCATTTCTATCAGCTAATTTTCCAAGTGTTTTCATCATAATTCAAAGTGTATATCATAACACTTCCTCCACTCAATGATCAGGTACAAAAAGATCAGCCATCAAAAGCTCTGAAATTTTCTCCTGAAAATGGTAACATGCTACTACAAAAAAATGGTAAATTCAAATCTTATTTCGCACCAACTTACTCTAACTTTCGGCAAAACTCTCCGAAGTGTCTCAGCAGGATTTTGTCGCATCAAAAATGGAAGATTTGCAATCACACTTGTTCCTTGGATATCTTGGCCAGCACTTAGAAAGAAAACACAAATTTTGAATTTGTAATTATATGATGAATTCCTGTTTTTACAACTATAAAAAGCAGGGATTAATTTGAAAAATGTCAGTGTTTAATGATAAATACTCAGACATCTGACAAAGTTTTAAACTTTAAACACATCATTTAGATATAAAAATAGAACCACAACTGAAATTTCATTGAATGAAATCTTAGAGCGAATATATAAAGATATTATATATTGCTGTACTTTATAAAGAGATATAAATGGTAAAATTTCATTATGGTAAAATATTAATAATCATAACAACAGCAAAGACAGCAAGCAAATCAACTACAGCAGAAAATAAAACAACTTTTTTCTGGTATAAAGGAATTACCTGTCGCACTAGATTAACCCAGACTTGCAAAAAATTTCTTAAAGATATGCACAATATTCTTAAAGATTAGCATGGTATATTTATACAGTACTTTTTTGATATAATATTCATTACATCACTAAGGTATTACCAAAATAATCTTAATGATATTATAGTGGCTTAAATACCTCAGAAATGGTGTTCAGATTCTACAGAAAAAACATTTCCATGCAAAAAGTTTTTTGTTTTTAAAACATAAGTTAAGCACATTGTGTAAGTACTTGAAATATACAGATTAAAAAAATGCTAGTAAATGTGGCACTATCTCTGAGGGAAATTCTACTTTTTCTTAACTGGCACCAATTAAAATGTTATTTGCTGATGCCATAATACTTTTTTATTTATTTTAATTATTTTTCCTTCTGTTTGCAAATGGAACTCTTTGCTGTTAAATGTATATAAGAAAAACCCTGTTATATTATGGTAATGAAATATAGGTCAGCACAATCATTCCACCATTCTCACCACTCTCTAAGTGAATACTTTAAAAGACAAAACCAAGAAGAAAAGGAGGAGGGAGTGAAAAAGGGAACTCATGACAAGATGGTGAGAAGGTCAAAATAGGGAAATTAAAATTGCACATAAAAACATCACTTCTAGTGGGTTGAATGATGGCCCCCACATAAAATACGTCTATGTCCTAATCTTGGAACCTGTGAATGGTATCTTAATTTGAAAAAGGATCGTCAGACCAAGAGATCATCCTGGATTATCCAAGTAGGCTATAAACCCAATAACAAGTGTCCTTATTGGCCACAGAGCAGAGATGGTGATGCTGCTATGAGTTAGGAAATGCTGACAACTACCAGAAGCCAAAGAGGCAAAAGAACAGATTCCCCATGAGAGTCCTGCTGACACCTTGATTTCAATTCCGTGATGCTGATTTCATACTTCTGGCTTCCAAAACTATGAGAAAATTAATTTCTACTGTGTAAACCATTCAGTTTGTGGTAATTTACTATGGCAGCCACAGGAAACAAATATACTACACTAAAGAACTGAGAGGGAAGAGAAACATCTAAAAAAGTAATGTTTCATATGATAATACCCAGCCCACAGTAGAGGTTCAGTAAATGCCTCTTAAAAGTTTGGGTGAATGGATGACTCATTGGATGAACTGATGTCAGGAATACTTAATATTGAACATTGGTGAATTTTATTCACTAACTTTGCAATTATGGGGAAAAACATGGTGCTAGAAATATAATATATATGAAGACAAACATTGCTTAGAAGAAATTTTTTAAGGAACAGAAAACAAAAAAATTCAATGGTAGATTTAAGCCCCAAAATATCAATAATTACATAAAATTAAATAGTCTAAATACATCAATTAAAAGACAGGGATTGAGACAGTTCTGGGAGGATGACAGCACGAGCAGGGCTGTAGAAATCTCCTCCCAAAACCATATATATTTATGAAAATACAACAAATACAACTATTCCTAAAAGAGAGACCAGAAGATACAGGACAACAGCCAGGCTACAGCTACACCTGTGAGAACTCAGCACCTCACCAAGCGGGTAAGATACAAAGCCACGACCTGGTGGGACTCGGGCACTCCCCCACCCCAGTGCACAGGCGGGAGGAAAAAATTCAGAGAGGGGAGGGAGTGGAAGAAAAGTCTTAAAGTGACAAGGGCCCAACAACAGAACAAAATCGTCCCAGCGCACTGAGCCCAGCAGGCTGGGAATCTTGGGAACTTTGGACCCCTTGGCCAGCGGAAGGGCAAAGCAGCCACACCAAGGCTTCCCACAGAGATCGCCAGCCTGCCATTCATTCCCTCCCCAGCCGGGGCTGCAGACGGATCCGCCACTGCTGCGGAACAGTAGAGGGGCGGCCCCGCCCGCAGCAACCTCACAGAATCTACTCCCGGCGGGTCCCCAGAACCAGGTCCAAAAGCCCCAGAACCAGGTCCAGAAGGCACCAAGAGGACCAGAACGCACCCAGCGTAACTGCAAACCCCCACAGTGCTATAGGCTAGGCTGAGGGCAACCCCACACATAGGCAGTTCAGGGGATTACCCCAGAGACTACCTCCCGCTGTGCAGGAACACAGCGCAGGCCCAGAAAAAGGGCAAGGAGAACAACAAGCAGGAAGGGAATTTGTTCTCAGAGCTGACACACATGGCCCCTACCAGCGACAACTTCTATCACTATGAAAAGACAGAGGAATATTGTCCAGACTAAGATCAGCCAGACAACCCCTGAGAGGGGGCCTGATGCGATGGACATGCACAGTCTTCCTGAAAAAGAACTCAGAATAAAAGTCATAACCATGCTGATGGATCTACAGCAAAATATGCAAGAGCTGAGGGAGGAAGTGAGGGAAGTCAGGAAAGACAATGCAGAAATGAGACAAGCGATCGACAGGCTTAGCAACACACTGGACGAGATGCAAGAGACTGTTAATGGAATAGAAATCAAAGAACAGGAATACAGAGAAGCTGAGCCAGAGAGAGATAAAAGGATCTCTAAGGATGAAAGAATATTAAGAGAATTGTGTGACCAATCCAAACAGAACAATATTCGCATTATAGGAGTACCAGAGGAAGAAGAGAGAGAAAAAGGGATAGAAAGTGTCTTTGAAGAAATAATTGCTCAAAACTTTCCCACGCCGGGGAAGGAAATAGTCTCACAGTCCACGGAAGCCCACAGATCTCCCAACACAAGGGACCCAAGGAAGACAACACCAAGACACATAATAATTAAAATGGCAAAGATCAAAGATAAGGAGAGAGTATTAAAGGCAGCTAGAGAGAGAAAAAAGATCACCTACAAAGGAAAACCCATCAGACTATCATCAGACTTCTCAACAGAAAACTTACAGGCCAGAAGACAATGGCATGATATATTTAACATAATGAAACAGAAGGGCCTCGAGCCAAGAATATTGTATCCAGCACGATTATCATTTAAATTTGAGGGAGGGATTAAACAATTCCCAGACAAGTGAGTTTGCCTCCCATAAACCACCTCTACAGGATATCTTAAATGGACTGCTCTACATGGAAGCACTCCTAAGGCTAAAAAGATGTCACCAGAGAAAATAAAATCATAGGAAAGAAAGCAGACCATCCAAATACTAACTAAAGGCAAAGAATAAAACACCTAGTATATAAAGAATGGAGGAGGAAGAATAAGAAGGGAGAAAAATAAAGAATCATCAGACTGCGTTTACAATAACTTAACAGGAAAGTTAAGTTAGACTGCTAGATAGTAAACAAGCTACCCTTGAAACTTTGGTAACCACAAATCTAAAGCCGGCAATGGCAATAAGTACATATCTATCGAAAATCACTCTAAATGTAAATGGACTGACTGCACGAATCAAAAGACACAGAGTAACAGAGTGGATAAAAAAGCAAGACCCATCTATATGCTGCTTACAAGAGACTCACCTCAAACCCAAAGATATATACAGACTAAAGGTGAAGGGATGGAAAAGATATTTCATGCAAACAACAAGGAGAAAAAAGCAGGTGTTGCAGTACTTCAGACAAAATATACTTCAAAATGAAGAAAATAGCAAGAGATAAAAGAAGGACATTACATAATGATAAAGGGGTCAGTCCAACAAGAGGATATAACCATTTTAAATATATATGCACCCCTAGTTCCGGGAAGATGGTGGCGTGAATGGAACAAAAGAATTTTCCTCCCAACATTATATTTACCCACGAAAACACAGCAAACGCAACTCTTCCTAAAAGAGAGACCAGAACAAACAGGAAAGCGCACACAGTACAGACAAACCTGAGAGGACCTGGCAGTGGGCGAGGCGGGTAAGAAACAGAACCGCGAACCGCGAAACACGACCTGGCAGAACCCGAGCACTCCCCCACCCCAGCGCACCAGCGGGAGGAGAGGATTCAGAGCCGGGAGGGAGTGGAAGTGCAGATTGGAGAGACGGAGAGCGCACGGACTCAGCAGGAATACCCCTTCTTGTTCACAGCTGGCCCAGGGAAGGAGAAGAGAGAAGCGCGGGCTTTGTTTTTCAGCGGTCTTAAACACCTGCTTGCTCGCGGCTGGCTCAGGGAAGGAGAAGAGAGAAGGGCGCGCTTTGTTTCTCAGTGGTCTTAAACGCCTGCTTGCTGGCACTGGCTCAGGGAAGGAGAAGAGAGAAGGGCGCGATCTGTTTTTCAGCGGTCTTAAACGCCTGCTTACTCGCGGCTGGCTCAGGGAAGGAGAAGAGAGAAGTGCGCGCTTTGTTTCTCAGTGGTCTTAAATGCCTGCTTGCTCGCGCCTGGCTCAGGGAAGGAGAAGACAGAAGGAGAAAAAAGGAGAAAAGCGCACGCTTTGTTTTTCAGCGGTCTTAAAGAGACGGGAGTCAGCAGAGAACCTCCATTCATTCTCACCCCAGCCACAGCGTTAAAGGGCCGTGCGTAGAGATGCAACCACAGCTCTGGAATAGTGGAGCAACAGCGCCACCTACAGCATTCACACAGAAACCACCCCCCCCCGGTGGGCGGGTGTTTTTTTGTTTTGTTTTTTTTTTCTTTTCGGTGTTGCTGCTTTTTCTTTTTCTCTCCTTTCTTTTCCTACTTATCTCTCTCCTTTTACTTTTTTTATTATTAGCAGAATTTTTTTTCTTTTCTTTTCCCTCCTCTCTTCTCTTTCCTTTTTAAAGGCATAAAGAGCCCAGCTGACATACGTGACAACTACCAACAACCAATTTATAGTCATGAGAAGACAAAAGAATATGACACAGACAAAGCTTCAGACAAACACCACCCAGAGAGAGAAACTGAATGAATGGATATGCACAGTCTTCCTGAAAAAGAATTCAGAATAAAAGTCATAGCCATACTGACGGATCTACAGAAAAATGTACAAGAGCTGAGGGAGGAAGTGAGGGAAGTGAGGAAAGACAATGCAGAAATGAGACAAGCCATCGACAGGCTCAACAGCAGATTGAATCAGGTTCAAGACACGATCAAGGAATTACAAGACAGGGAACAGGAATACAAAGAAGCTGAGGCAGAGAGAGATAAAAGGATCTCTAAGAATGAAAGAATATTAAGAGAACTGTGTGACCAATCGAAATGGAGCAATATTCGCATTATAGGAGTACCAGAGGAAGAAGAGAGAGAAAAAGGGATAGAAAGTGTCTTTGAAGAAATAATTGCTGAAAACTTTCCCACACTGCGGAAGGAAATAGTCTCACAGTCCACGGAAGCTCACAGATGTCCCAACACAAGGGACCCAAGGAAGACAACACCAAGACACATAGTAATTAAAATAGCAAAGATCAAAGATAAAGACAGAGTATTAAAGGCAGCTAGAGAGAGAAAAAAGATCACCTACAAAGGAAAACCCACCAGACTGTCATCAGACTTCTCAACAGAAACCTTACAGGCCAGAAGAGAATGGCATGATATATTTAACGTAATGAAACAGAAGGGCCTCGAACCAAGAATATTGTACCCAGCACGACTATCATTTAAATATGACGGAGGGATTAAACAACTTCAAGACAAAAGAAAGTTGAAAGAGTTTGCCTCCCACAAACCACCACTACAGGATATCTTAAACGGACTGCTCTAGAGGGATACACCCCTAAGGCTAAAAAGATGTCACCATAGAAAATAAAATCATAGCAAGGAAAGCAGACCATCCAAATACTAACTAAAGGCAAAGAATAAAACACCTAATAAATAAAGAAAGGAGGAGGAAGAATAGGAAAGGAGAGATAAAGAAACATCAGACAGCATTCACAATAACTTAACAGGAGAGTTAAGTTAGATTCTTAGATAGTAAAGAAGCAACCCTTGAACCTTTGGTAACCATGAATCTAAAGCCAGCAATGGCAATAACTACATCTCTATCAATAATCACCCTAAATGTAAACGGACTGAATGCACCAATCAAAAGACACAGAGTAACAGAGTGGATAAAAAAGCAAGACCCATCTATATGCTGCTTACAAGAGACTCACCTCAAACCCAAATATATACACAGACTAAAAGTGAAGGGATGGAAAAAAATATTTCAAGCAAACAACAAAGAGAAAAAAGCAGTTGTTGCAGTACTTGTATCAGATAAAATAGACTTCAAAACGAAGAAAGTAGCAAGAGATAAAGACAGACATTACATAATGATAAAGGGGTCAGTCCAACAAGAAGATATAACCATTATAAATATATATGCACCCAACACAGGAGCGTCAGCATATGTGAAACAAATACTAACAGAAGTGAAGGAGGAAATAGACAGCAATGCAATTATTTTAGGAGACTTTAACACACCACTCACTCCAAAGGACAGGTCAACCAGGCAGAGGATAAGTAAAGACACAGAGGCACTAAACAACACACTAGAACAGATAGACCTAATAGATATCTACAGAAATCTGCACCCAAAAGCAGCAGGATACACATTCTTCTCAAGTGCACATGGAACATTTTCCAGAATAGACCACATACTAAGCCACAAAAAGAACCTCAGTAAATTAAAAAATATTGAAATCCTACCAACCAACTTCTCAGATCACAAAGGTATAAAACTAGAAATAAATTTCAGAAAGAAATCAAAAAGGCTCACAAATACATGGAGACTTAACAACATTCTCCTAATTAATCAATGGGTTAACGACCAAATCAAAACAGAAATCAAAGAATATATAGAGACTAATGACAACAACAACACAAAGCCACAACTTCTGTGGGACACAGCGAAGGCAGTTCTAAGAGGAAAGTATATTGCAATCCAGGCCTATTTAAAGAAGGAAGAACACTCCCAAATGAACAGTCTAAAGACACAATTATTGAAATTGGAAAAAGAAGAACAAATGAGGCCCAAAGTCACCAGAAGGAGAGGCATAATAAAGATCAGAGAAGAAATAAATAAAATTGAGAAGAATAAAACAATAGAAAAAATCAATGAAACCAATAGCTGGTTCTTTGAAAAAATAAACAAAATAGATAAACCCGTAGCCAGACTCATTAAGAGAAAAAGAGAATCCACACACATAAAGAGAATCACAAATGAGAAAGGAAAAATAACGACATACCCCACAGAAATACAAAGAATTATAAGAGAATATTATGAGCATCTATATGCTAAAAAGCTGCAAAACCTAGAAGAAATGGACAA